>CM033470.1:180317275-180979453 GCA_019447015.1 Hymenochirus boettgeri | reverse complement strand
GAAGGGGATACGCTTTGTAGGAACAGCCCACATGGGTAACAGTAGACCCACTGCAGTTTGACAACATAATTGCGGAGCCAGGCAGGCTTGGCTCACATGGACAGACCCCATACCCCATTGGCTTCTTTCCCTCAGAGTATGCTTCGTGCAAGTAAAAGAGGGGAAGGGGTTACGCTTTGTAGGAACAGCATCATTGAGTAACAGTAGACCCACTGCAGTTTGATAACATTATTGAGGAGACAGGCAGGCTTGGCTCCACCAGACAGACCCCACACCCCATTGGCTTCTCTCCCTCAGAGTATGCTTCGTGCAAGGGAAAGCGGGGAGGGGTTACGCTGGTAAGAACAGCACCATTAAGTAACAGTAGACCCACTGCAGTTGATAACTTATTGAGGAGACAGACAGGCTTGGCTCCAGACAGACCCCATACCCCCTTAGGCTTTCTCTCCTCAGGTATGCTTCGCGCAAGGGAAAGCGGGGAAGGAGTTACACTTCGTAGGAACAGCACCATTGAGTAACAGTAGACCCACTGCAGTTTGATAACATTATTGAGGAGACAGGAGGCTTCGCCACCGGACAGACCCACACCCCACTTGGTTTCTCTCCCTCAGAGTATGCTTTTGGTAAGGGGAAGCGGGGGAAGGGGTTACATTCGTAGGAACAGCACCATTGAGTAACAGTCGACCCACTGCAGATTGACAACATTAGTGCGGAGCCAGGCAGGCTTGGCCCCACCGGACAGACCCACCAACCCCATGGCTTCTCTCCTCAGACTGTGCTTCGTGCAAGGGAAAGCCGGGAAGGAGGTTAAGCTTCATAGGAACAGCACCATTGAGTAACAGTAGACCCACTGCAGTTTGACAAAATTATTGCGGAGCCAGGCAGGCTTGGCCCTACGGACAGACCCCGCACCCCATTGGCTTCTCTCCCTCAGAATTGCTTCGTGCAAGGGAAAGGGGGAAGGGGATACGCTTTGTAGGAACAGCACCATTGGGTAACAGTTGAACCACTGTAGTTTGACAACATTATTGCAGAGGCAGGCGGCTTGGCCCACCAGTTCATACCCCATTGGTTCTCTCCCTCAGAGTATGCTTTGTGCAAGGGAAGGGGGGGGAAGGGGATACGCTTTGTAGGAACAGCACCTTTGGGAACAGTAGACCCACTGCAGTTTGACAAAATTATTGTGGAGCCAGGCAGGCTTGGCTCCACCGGACAGACCTCATATCTGATTGGCTTCTCTCCTCAGAGTATGCTTCGTGCAAGGGAAAGCCGGGAAGGAGTTACGCTCGTAGGACAGCACCATGAGTAACAGTAGACCCACTGTAGTTTGACAACATTATTGCGGAGCCAGGCAGGGTTACCCCACCGGACAGACCCCATTGCTTCTCTCCCTCAGAGTATGCTTTGTGCAAGGGGGGAAGGGGATACGCTTGTAGGAACAGCACCTTGGGTAACAGTAGACCCACTGCAGTTTGACAACATATTGTGGAGCCAGGCAGGCTTGGCTCCACCGGACAGCCTCATATCCGATTGGCTTCTTTCCCTCAGAGTATGCTTGTCAAGGGAAAGCGGGGAAGGGGTTACGCTTGTAGGAACAGCACATTGAGTAACGGTAGACCCACTGCAGTTTGATAACATTATTGAGGGACAGGCAGGCTTGGTCCACCAGACAGACCCCACACCCCTTAGGCTTCTCTCCCTCAGAGTATGCTTCGTGCAAGGGAAAGCGGAGGGAAGGAGTACGCTTCGTAGGAACAGCAATATTGAGTAACAGTAGACCCACTGCAGTTTGACAACATTATTCGGAGACAGGCAGGCTTGGCTCCACCGGACAGACCCCGACCCCATTGGTTTCTCTCTCAGAGGTTGCTTTGTGTAAGGGAAAGCGGGGAAGGGGTTACACTTCGTAGGAACAGCACCATTGAGTAACAGTGACCCACTGCAGATTGAAAAACTTAGTGTGGAGCCAGGACGCTTGGCCCAACGGACAGACCCCATACCCCATTGGCTTCTCTCCCTCAGAGTATGCTTCATGCAAGGAAAGCCGGGAAGGGTTACGCTCCGTAGGAACAGCACCATTGAGTAACAGTAGACCCATGTAGTTTGACAACATTATTGCGGAGCCAGGCAGGCTTACCCCCGGACAGGACCCCATTGGCTTCTCTCCCTCAGAGTATGCTTTGTGCAAGGGAAAGGGGGGAAGGGGATGACGCTTTGTGCAGAACAGCACCATGGGTGAACAGTAGACCCACTGTAGTTTGACAACATTATTGTGGAGCCAGGCGGCTGGGCCCACCAGACAGACCCATACCCCATTGGCTTCTCTCCCTCAGAGTATGCTTCGTGCAAGGGAAACGTGTGGGAAGGGGTTACGCTTGTAGGAACGCCCCATTGAGTAACAGTAGACCCACTGCGGTTTGACAACATTATTGTGGAGCCAGACAGGCTTGGCCCCACCGGTTCAGATCCCATACTGATTGGCTTCTCTCCCTCAGAGTATGCTTCGTGCAAGGGAAAGTGGGGAAGGGGTTACGCTTGTAGGAACAGCATCATTGAGTAACAGTAGAACCCACTGCAGTTTGATAACATTATTGAGGAGAACAGGCAGGCTGGCTCCACACAGACAGACCCCACACCCTTAGGCTTCTCTGCCTAGAGTATGCTTGTGCAAGGGAAAGCAGGGAAGGAGTTACGCTTGTAGGAACAGCCAGTATTGAGTAACAGTAGACCCACTGCAGTTGACAACATTATTCCGGAGGGCAAACAGGCTTGGCTCACCGGACAGACCCACCACCCATTGGCTTCTCTCCCTCAGAGTTGTTGTGTGTAAGGGGAAAGCGGGGAAGGGGTTACACTTCATAGCAAACAGCACATTGAGTAACAGTCGACCCACTGCAGATTGACAACATTAGTGCGGAGCCAGGCAGGCTTGGCCCACCGGACAGACCCATACCCCATTGGCTTCTTCCCTCAGAGTATGCTTCGTGCAAGGGAAAGCGGGGAGGGGTTACGCTTCGTTGGAACGCACCATTGAGTAACAGTAGACCTACTGCAGTTGACAACATTATTTCGGAGAGGCAGGCTTGGCCCCACCGGACAGACCCATACCCCATTGGCTTCTCTCCTCAGAGTATGCTTCGTGCAAGGGAAAGCGGGGAGGGGTTACGCTTCGTTTGGAACAGCACCATTGAGTAACAGTAGACCTACTGCAGTTTGACAACATTATTTCGGAGCCAGGCCGGCTTGGCCCCACCGGACAGACTCCATACCCTGGGCTCTCTCCCTCAGAGTATGCTTCGGAAGGGAAAGCGGGGAAAGGGTTAGCTTCGTAGGAAAAGCATCATTGAGTAACAGTAGAAATACTGCAGTTTGACAACATTTTGCGGAGCCAGGCAGGTTGGCCAATACGTGGTGGTACCACCATCTCACCACTGTGCCCCATGCCGCTTCTCTGCAGTAGCAGAATGGCCAAACTGGGCGGTAAATGAGACAATACGGCCCTGGCCTTGCTTGCTGGACCATGCGCCCATAGTAATGTGGACACACTTGCCCACACTGTGGTCCAGTGAAGCAGATATATTGCCCTGCAGATGGTCATGCAGGGCTGTTACTGCCTCTGGGCAGCCCTTCTACCCGCCAAGCACTGCCACTGTGGTGTGCCAATGGCCACAAACTCCCTGAACGCTGCACTGTTACCAGGCTAAGCCGGCTTTGAGAAACTGAGCTTGGGGGTGACTGGGGGACAATTGCTTGCCTTAGCTCCAACAACTGCAGAAGAGAGACCTGCCTTTGACCTGACCGCCCAGCAGCAGTGTCAAGAGGCCTCATAACACCATGTGCTGGGGCAAAAGGCTGTCTCTTCACCCTAACTTCCTTCAAGGAATCAGTGATGGGGCCGGAGGGGGAGGAGGAGGAATGGTGTCTACCTGGGCACGAGGAAGGGAACGCCGTGGGTGCCTGCACGTTCCCTGACCTCTGCTCCCACTGGGCAAAGTGGTGGAGCATCATATGCCTCCGGTGCATTATTCCCACGGCTAACACGTTACAGGCACCAGACTGCACACTGCAAACCATGTTGTCATCGGGAGTCATTGAGAAGTACTCCCATACAACAGAGCCACCAGCACGCACTGGAGCAGATTCATCTGCTGTTGTGGGGCACTGGCACCAGATAGCATTGGTGCTGTACCTCCATGAGCAGCACTAGTTGCACTAGATGCACGCCTCTGCCTCTACCCTGACCCCAGTCCTGCTCTGGGTTCAGGTCGTGCTCGCAATCTGAGGGCTCCCCTCAGAGACACTATCCTCCTCTCTCACTTGTGGCATCCATGAACGATCGGTGTCCTCATCGTTCCACTTCCATCCCTCAATACTGGAGGCTGTGTCACTAATAGCAGCATCTGGGACCTCACCCTTACAAATAGTTCCTGGCTGCTCACAGACTGCTGTGTGACATTATCAGCCCCTGTCCCCCTGTGCACTGAGCACTTTCCTCCGCCTCAGCGTCAGGAAAGTTTGTGCATCAGGACAAGATCCTCCTCAAGCACACTAGCCAACACACATGATGTGCGAAAACATATCTGAGACTCCTCCTCCGGATCCTGATGGCTGTTTTACGAAGCGTAACCCCCTTCCCACTTTCCCTTGCACAAAGATACCTCTGAGGGAGAGAAGCCAATGGGGTATGGAGTCTGTCCGGTGGGGCCAAGCCTGCCTGGCTCTGCAATAATGTGTCAAACTACAGTGGGTCTACTGTTACCCAATGTGCTGTTCCTACGAAGCGTATCCCCTTCCCCCTTTCCCTTGTACAGAAGTACTCTGAGGGAGAGAAGCCAATGGGGTGTGGGGTCTGTATGGTAGGGCCAAGCCTGCCTGGCTCCGCAATAATGTTTTCAAACTGCAGTGGGTCTACTGTTACTCAATGGGTGCTGTTCTACGAAGCGTAACCCCTTCCCCGATTCCCTTGCATGAAGCATACTCTGGGGGAGAAGTCAATGGGGTATGGGGTCTGTCCGATATATTAATACGCAAGTAAATATCGAATATAAACAAATATGCGAGTAAAATGTCTATAAACAATACGCGAGAAAATATCAAAAATGCGATAGTAAAATGTCTATTATACCTGTACGCAAGTAAATATTGAATTATCGAATCCATGAGTCGTTCATGTGCATAATTATGAAATGTTCGACACGAGTGCTCGAAAGTAGCTATGTGGTGAAAGTTAAAATCGATTTTTCAAAAGTCCCTGGATATTGGAACATGTTCCCCAGACGATTTCCAGGTCCCACAGCCATTAACATAGTTACAAATGATATTTCATTTGTATTTCATTCAAACTTTTCAAACTATTTGACTCCCATTGACTTTAATGGGTCGTTTTAGAATTTTCTAACTTTATATAGTTCGAACGTTTGAAACGGACCGAAATTTTGGAAGTCGGCCATCTCTATTCGTAGAGTGATCTATACATAAAACCTTTTAAAAACCGCATAGCATCTAAAACATCAACATGTCATTACCATAGCAACCATGTGCAACAGAAAATGTTAGCACCACAGGGTGAGCAGTGGCTTTTAAACACTTGCCTCTCTCAAAGAATGGCCACTCGTCCCTCATGGCCAACCATTGAGTCTGATTTTGTCAACTCCAGGTTCGTGTGACTCATCCAGGCATCAGAGACAGAACCCTACCAACGCCTGAATGAGATCCTTGTTTTGCTCCATACACGTATTTCATCATCACACCAGGGCTGATCATCAACTATGCCCGATCAAGTGCCCCATATACCGACCAATAGTCAGCCAAAAAGGACATTTTATATACCATTGGTTGTGCCCAAATGATCAACCAAATGATCAACCTATCTAATTATGTCCAGAGATTCATCAAAAATCAAAGAAACAATGTAATGCTCTAAATAGATTAGCTTTCTCGAGCACTAACAAATTATATAAAATAAGCAATTAAGGATTATTAATTCATTTATGGGTAGTACCGCATACATTGGATAATTGTTGTCTATAAATATACATATATTATTTATTGTGGGTTATATAGCGCCAACAAGTGCCCATATACTTACCAATAGTCAGCCAAAAGGTCTTTTATACACCATCGGTTGTGCCTGTGATCGCACGTGTGTACAGTCCTTTAGTCAGAAATGTATTAAACAAATATAGATAGACATAATGGAAGAGTGACAGAGAACACCTGTTAGAAGTTTCTTTCATGAGCATTAAAAAGGAGAAATGTAACACAAGCTACTATGTAGCTGGGATAAAGTGATATACTGTATGCGGTTGCACTTTACTTGGTTGTAGCTACATCTAAGCTGTATGTTTATTGAAGCTATTTAGAAAAATTACATTCAAATACTGACTTTCAATGGAATATTGTGTTTTTGTATTGATTGTAAGGGACTTGGAGTATAATTATCACAAGATGCAGTGATATACTCTGGCCAGTCACAGTCCAGCAAAATATACAGTGGTAAATAATAACTGTAACTATAAACTATAATTCAAATCCAATCTGGCATTGTTTACAGGGAAACCCCTTGGTTATAAGGTGATAACTTTATTGGCTAACTAAGATGTCATAGCAAACTATCAGAACATTCTTGTTCCTTTTTCAAGCTGTTTCAAGGGTAATCAGCTTGAAAAAGGAATAGAATGTTCTGAAAGCTTGCTGATGAATTTAGTTGCCAATAAAGGTATCACACTTCACACATTTTTTATTTTTTATAGTTCAAAAGGGTTACCCTGTAAACAGTTTGATGGCTAACACGGAGCACCACCTTTCCGCAATCCAATCTGCATTATAATTTTTATCACAACACCTTAAAGGCATGTCCACCTCCAAAATTATAATTAACCCACTGCTAGCCGCACTGTGTAGTGTTAAAAAAAATCTTACCTACTCATCTTCTCCACAATGATTCTCCTGCACGGTCTAATCAAAGTCCCAGAACGTGAAGAGTAGGAGCCTTCCTGTGTGTATGCCTCTTGCTTGTCTCCTGGGACTCTGGCATGCACAGGAGAGCCCACCCCTCCTCCATTCTGCCAGTGCTCTATTTATACCAATAAAATAATTTCCTTAGTTGTAGGGACCCCTCTTCACCCGTCCATGTGCAGGTGTCTTCATACAATAAAAAACCCTTCAGAAACTTACATACCAGCCCTTATTCCTGTGGCGTTTCAATAGCCTGCAGCATTGTCCGGACCTAAGGTACTTCCCTAAGGATTCTGGGGATTTTTTTTCAATGTAAATTACACAGTAAGGGTTGGGGAGGAGGTCCTTACACTACAGGAAAAGTTTATTTAGGGTAGACACAAATTAAATATTATTATGGCCCTCTTTAATGTTCCCAGACTTCTTTGACTTGTTTCATCAATCAAAATGGATGCA
This sequence comes from Hymenochirus boettgeri, assembly GCA_019447015.1. Taxonomy (NCBI): domain Eukaryota; kingdom Metazoa; phylum Chordata; class Amphibia; order Anura; family Pipidae; genus Hymenochirus; species Hymenochirus boettgeri. Next base: position 180,972,040 of record CM033470.1, on the reverse strand, counting down.
CATAAAGAACTAAGAAAGGAACACATATTTAAATAGTAAGGGTGCTAAGTAAAAAGTACAACCTGATAAAGCTTTGTACTTGTAAGCATAAATACACAGTACATATGACTGAGCACAATAATTAAGGTTGAATAAAGACATACATCTATCAACAAATCTAACCTTTCATCCTCCTGTTTAACCCTTTAATCCTTTTTAACCAGAACTTAGATATAGTATATTAACCAGAAAAAAACTGTGATTCTTAAAGAATTGACAGCTCCCCTGACACACACACCCAGTCATCCCCCCAGCACAAATTAGAAACGTTCAGCCCACTCTAAAGCATCAATGAACTTGCCATTTCACCAAATCTGCTGGAAGACAGTTCCACAGTTTCGAAGGTTATCAAACATTCAAGGGTATTTTTGAGGGTTACGAAAAAAACCTTGTACATTCCGGAAACCCTGAAAAATATGTTCCAAAGTCCTGAAATCCAAGCCATCCACCTGGTTTCCAGAAGGAACATTTGGATTCAGACCCGAGGGGGTTTTCATTACATCATGATCACTTATCCAATGTAAACAGCCCCTACAACTTGCTAAATCTGCCTGACACTAGTCAAGCCCTGAAGCATGATATAAATAAAACCTTTACCCCCAAAGAACAGTCGAGTATTAGTTCAAGTAGCACTTATAGAGATATTGAACACGGCATCAAGTCTACAAACGTTCAAAAAACACCCACTTACACTTTGGACTATTCAGGTCACCTCACATAAAAACCTAGAAAACTCAATGCATTTGTTGACTTTTAATCAAAAACAGCCACAAAGACCCATATAGAGAGTGGACGTAACACAATCTTTCCATCCTGTACATCTATCTTCCCTTGTCGTTCTGTCTGCTTGAACGTCCAACGATATGTACTAGAATAAAATAGAAAATATATTTTGAAAGAAAAAAAGTATGTATGATAATGTAGCAAATCTCAAATGGATACATTTAAATATGTCACCCTCAAAATTTTAAGAATTCCCCTCGGTAAGTTGTTTGATATATAATCTTGTTGGCAAAACACAAATGATTGCAGATGATCGAGGCTTATAGTCCCTATTTTCAATTTGATTGTCCGTTCCAATATTTAAAACTGACCATGGAGGGAGGGAATGGCATAGCCTTATCACTGCAGTTGTTTCAGTTTTAAAAGATTTCCCCTGGGGGTGATTTCTGTGGGAAAATATTCCCCAACCGAGACCTCAATTATCCATTAAGCCAACCTAGGCGCTAAACATCACTACAGTAAAGGGCTTTCTCCCTCAGAGTATGCTTCGTGCAAGGGAAAGCGGGGAAGGAGTTACACTTCGTAGGAACAGCACTATTGAGTAACAGTAGACCCACTGCAGTTTGACAACATTATTCCGGAGACAGGCAGGCTAGGCTCCACGGACAGACCCCACACCCCATTGGCTTCTCTCCCTCAGAGTATGCTTTGTGTTAGGGAAAGCAGGGAAGGGGTTACACTTCGTAGGAACAGCACCATTGAGTAACAGTAGACCCACTGCAGATTGACAACATTATTGCAGAGCCAGGCAGGCTTGGCCCTACCGGACAGATCCCACACCCCATTGGCTTCTCTCCCTCAGAGTATGCTTCGTGCAAGGGAAAGGAGGGAAGGGGTTACGCTTCGTAGGAACAGCCCCATTAAGTAACAGTTGACCCACTGCAGTTTGACAACATTATTGCAGAGCCAGGCAGGCTTGGCTCCACCGGACAGACCCCATACCTGATTGGCTTCTCTCCCTCAGAGTATGCTCGTGCAATGGAAAGCGGGAAGGGGTGTAGGAGAAGGTTACGCTTTGTGGAACGCATCATTGAGTAACGGAGACAACTGCAGTTTGACAACATTATTGTTGAGCCAGACAGGCTTGACCCCACCGGTTCAGATTCCCATTGACTTCTCTCCTCAGAGTATGCTTTGTGCAAGGGAAAGGGGGGAAGGGGATACGCTTTGTAGGAACAGCACCATTGGGTAACAGTAGACCACTGCAGTTTGACAACATAATTGCGGAGCCAGGCAGGGCTTCCACTGGACAGACCCCATACCCCATTGGCTTCTTTCCCTCAGAGTATGCTTCGTGCAAGTAAAAAAGGGGAAGGGGTTACGCTTTGTAGGAACAGCATCATGAGTAAAGTAGACCCACTGCAGTTGATAACATTATTGAGGGAGACAGGCAGGCTTGGCTCCACCGGACAGACCCCACCCCCATTGGCTTCTCTCCCTCAGAGTATGCTTCGTGCAAGGGAAAGGGGGAGGGGTTACGCATGGTAAGAACAGCAACATTAAGTAACAGTAGAACCACTGCAGTTTGATAAACATATTGAGGAGACAGACAAGCTTGGCTCACCAGACAGACCCCATACCCCCTTAGGCTTCTCTCCCTCAGAGTATGCTTCGCGCAGGGAAAGCGGGGAAGGAGTTACACTTCGTAGGAACGCACCATTGAGTAACAGTAGACCCACTGCAGTTTGATAACATTATTGAGGAGAAAGGCAGGCTTCGCTCCACCGGACAGACCCCACACCCCATTGGTTTCTCCCCTCAGAGTATGCTTTGGTAAGGGGAAGCGGGGAAGGGGTTACACTTCGTAGGAACAGCACCATTGAGTAACAGTGACCCACTGCAGATTGACAACATTAGTGCGGAGCCAGGCGGGCTTGGCCCCACCGGACAGACACCATACCCCATGGCTCTCTCCCTCAGACTGTGCTTCGTGCAAGGGAAAGCCGGGAAGGAGTTACGCTTCATAGGAACAGCACCATTGAGTAACAGTAGACCCACTGCAGTTGACAACATTATTGCGGAGCCAGGCAGGCTTGGCCCTACTGGACAGACCCCGCACCCCATTGGCTTCTCTCCCTCAGAATATGCTTCGTGCAAGGAAAGGGGGGAAGGGGATAAGCTTTGTAGGAACAGCACCATTGGGTAACAGTTGACCCACTGTAGTTTGACAACATTATTGCAGAGCCAGGCCGGCTTGGCCCACCAGTTCATACCCCATTGGCTTCTCTCCCTCAGAGTATGCTTTGTGCAAGGGAAAGGGGGGAAGGGGATACGCTTTGTAGGAACAGCACCTTTGGGTAACAGTAACCCACTGCAGTTTGACAAAATTATTGTGGAGCCAGGCAGGCTTGGCGGCCACCGGACAGACCTCATATCTGATTGGCTTCTCTCCTCAGAGTATGCTTCGTGCAAGGGAAAGCCGGGGGAAGGAGTTACGCTCCGTAGGAACAGCACCATTGAGTAACAGTAGACCCACTGTAGTTTGACAACATTATTGCGGAGCCAGGCAGGTATTTAGCCCCACCGGACAGACCCCATTGGCTTCTCTCCCTCAGAGTATGCTTTGTGCAAGGGGGGAAGGGATACGCTTTGTAGGAACAGCACCTTTGGGTAACAGTAGACCCACTGCAGTTTGACAACATTATTGTGGAGCCAGGCAGGCTGGCTCCACCGGACAGACCCATATCCGATTGGCTTCTTTCCCTCAGAGTATGCTTCGTGCAAGGGAAAGCGGGGAAGGGGTTACGTTTGTAGGAACAGCATCATTGAGGAACGGTAGACCACATGCAGTTTGATAACATTATTGAGGAGACAGGCAGGCTTGGCTCCACCAGACAGACCCCACACCCTTAGGCTTCTCTCCCTCAGAGTATGCTTCGTGCAAGGGAAAGCGGGGAAGGAGTTACGCTTCGTAGGAAACAGCACTATTGAGTAACAGTAGACCCACTGCAGTTTGACAAACATTATTCCGGAGACAGGCAGGCTTGGCTCCACGGACAGACCCCAGACCCCATTGGCTTCTCTCCCTCAGAGTATGCTTTGTGTAAGGGAAAGCGGGGAAGGGGTTACACTTCGTAGGAACAGCACCATTGAGTAACAGTCGACCCCATGCAGATTGACAACATTAGTGTGGAGCCAGGCAGGTTGGCCCCACCGGACAGACCCCATACCCCATTGGCTTCTCTCCCTCAGAGTATGCTTCATGCAAGGGAAAGCCGGGAAGGAGTTACGCTCGTAGGAACAGCACCATTGAGTAACAGTAGACCCCCTGTAGTTTGACAACATTGCGGAGCCAGGCAGGCTTAGCCCACGGACCGACCCCATTGGCTTCTCTCCCTCAGAGTATGCTTTGTGCAAGGGAAAGGGGGGAAGGGGATACGCTTTGTAGGAACAGCACCATTGGGTAACAGTAGACCCACTGTAGTTTGACAACATTATTGTGGAGCCAGGCAGGCTTGGCCCCACCAGACAGACCCATACCCCATTGGCTTCTCTCCCTCAGAGTATGCTTCGTGGAAGGGAAAGTGTGGAAGGGGTTACGCTTCGTAGGAAAGCCCCATTGAGTAACAGTAGACCCACTGCGGTTTGACAACATTATTGTGGAGCCAGACAGGCTTGGCCCCACCGGTTCAGATCCCATACCTGAGGCTTCTCTCCCTCAGAGTATGCTTTCGTGCAGGGAAAGTGGGAAGGGGTTACGTTTGTAGGAACAGCATCATTGAGTAACAGTAGACCCACTGCAGTTTGATAACATTATTGAGGAGACAGGCAGGCTTGGCTCCAACGACAGACCCCACACCCTTAGGCTTCTCTGCCTCAGAGTATGCTTGTGCAAGGGAAAGCAGGGAAGGAGTTACGCTTCGTAGGAACAGCAGTATTGAGTAACAGTAGACCCACTGCAGTTTGACAACATTATTCCGGAGACAAACGGCTTGGCTCCACCGGACAGACCCCACACCCATTGGCTTCTCTCCCTCAGAGTTTGCTTTGTGTAAGGGAAAGCGGGGAAGGGGTTACACTTCATAGAACAGCACCATTGAGTAACAGTCGACCCACTGCAATTGACACATTAGTGCGGGAGCCAGGCAGGCTTGGCCCACACGGACAGACCCCATACCCCATTGGCTTCTCTCCCTCAGAGTATGCTTCGTGCAAGGGAAAGCGGGGAGGGGTTACGCTTCGTTGGAACAGCACCATTGAGTAACAGTAGACCACTGCAGTTTGACAACATTATTTCGGAGCCAGGCAGGCTTGGCCCACACGGACAGACCCCATACCCCATGGCTTCTCTCCCTCAGAGTATGCTTCGTGCAAGGGAAAGCGGGGAGGGGTTACGCTTCGTTGGAACAGCACCATTGAGTAACAGTAGACCTACTGCAGTTTGACCATTATTTCGGGCCAGGCAGGCTTGGCCCCACCGGACAGACTCCATACCCCATTGGCTTCTTCCCCAGAGTATGTTGTGGAGGGAAAGCGGGGAAAGGGTTACGCTTGTAGGAACAGCATCATTGAGTAACAGTAGAACTACTTGCAGTTTGACAACATTTTGCGGAGGCAGGCAGGCTTGGCCAATACGTTGGTGGTACCACCATCTCACACTTGTGCCCATGCGCTTCTCTGCCAGCTAGCAGAATGGCCAACTGGCGGTAAATGAGACATACCGGCCCTGGCCTTGCTTGCTGGACCATGCGCCCATAGTAATGTGGACACACTTGCCCACACTGTGGTCCGTGAAGCGAATATATTGCCCTGCAGATGGTCATGCAGGGCTGTACTGCCTTCTGGGCAGCCCTTCTACCGCCAAGCACCTGCCCTGTGGTGTGCCAATGGCCACAAACTCCCTGAACGCTGCACTGTCTACCAGGTAAGCGGCTTTGAGAAACTGAGCTTGGGGGTGACTGGGGGACAATTGCTGCCTTAGCTCCAACAACTGCAGAAGAGAGACCTGCCTTTGACCTGACCCCCGCCAGCAGCAGTGTCAAGAGGCCTTATAACACCATGTGCTGGGGCAAAAAGCTGTCTCTTCACCCTAACCTCCTTCAAGGAATCAGCTGATGGGGGCCGGAGGGGGAGGAGGAGGAATGGTGTCTACCTGGGCACGAGGAAGGGAACGCGTGGGTGCCTGCACGTTCCCTGACCCCTGCTCCCACTGGGCAAAGTGGGTGGAGCATCATATGCCTCCGTGCATTATTCCCACGGCTAACACGTTACAGGCACAGACTGCACACTGCAACCATGTTGTCATCGGGAGTCATTGAGAAGTACTCCCATACAACAGAGCCACCAGCACGCACTGGAGCAGATGTCATCTGCTGTTGTGGGGCAATGGCACCAGATAGCATTGGTGCTGTACCTCCATGAGCAGCACTAGTTGCACTAGATGCACCGCCTCTGCCTCTAACCTGACCCCAGTCCTGCTCTGGGTTCAGGGTCGTGCTCGCACTTGAGGGCTCCCCTCAGAGACACTATCCTCTCTCTCACTTGTGGCATCCATGAACGATCGGTGTCCTCATCGTCCACTTCATCTCCTCAATACTGGAGGCTGTGCACTAATAGCAGCATCTGGGACCTCACCCTCTACAAGTTTCCTGGCTGCTCACAGACTGCGTGTGTGACATTATCAGCCTCCTGTCCCCTGTGCACTGAGCACTTTCCTCCGCCTCAGGTCAGGAAAGTTTGTGCATCAGTGCACAGATCCTCCTCAAGCACACTATGCCCCACACATGATGTGCGAAAACATATCTGAGACTCCTCCTCCGGATCCTGATGTGCTGTTCTACGAAGTAACCCCTTCCCCACTTTCCCTTGCAAGCATACCCTTGAGGGAGAGAAGCCAATGGGGTATGGAGTCTGTCCGGTGGGGCCAAGCCTGCCTGGCTCTGCAATAATGTTGTCAAACTACAGTGGGTCTACTGTTACCCAATGGTGCTGTTCTACGAAGCGTATCCCCTTCCCCCCTTTCCCTTGTACGAAGCATACTCTGAGGGAGAGAGCCAATGGGGTGTGGGTTGTTGGTAGGGCCAAGCCTGCTGGCTCCGCAATAATGTTTTCAAACTGCAGTGGGTCTACTGTTACTCAATGGTGCTGTTCCACGAAGCGAACCCCTTCCCGATTTCCCTTGCATGAAGCATACTCTGAGGGAGAGAGTCAATGGGGTATGGGTCTGTCCGATATATTAATACGCAAGTAAATATCGAATAAACAAATATGCGAGTTAAATGTCTATAACAATACGCGAGTAAATATTCAAAAATGCGAGTTAAATGTCATTATACCTGTACGCAAGTAAATATTGAATTATCGAATCCATGAGTCGTTCATGGCATAATTATCGAATGTTCGACCACGAGTGCTCGAAAGTAGCAGTGTGAAAGTAAAATCGATTTTTCAAAAGTCCTGGTATTGGAACATGTTCCCCAGACGATTTCCAGGTCCCACAGCCATTAACACTTAAGTTACAATGATATTTCCTTTGTATTTCATTCAAACTTTTCAAACTATTTGACTCCATTGACTTTAAAGGTCCGTTTTAGAATTTTCTAACTTTTATATAGTTCGAACGTTTGAAAACGGACCGAAATTTTGAAAGTTCGGCCATCTCTATTCGTAGAGTGTATTATACATAAACTTTTAAAAACCGACTAGCATCTAAAAACATCAACATGTCATTACCATAGCAACCATGTGCAACAGAAAATGTTAGCACCACAGTGTGACAGTGGCTTTAAACAACTTGCCTCTCTCAAAGAATGGCCACTCGTCCTCATAGGCCAACCATTGAGTCTGATTTCGTCAATCCCGGTTGTGTGACTCATCCAGGCATCAGAGACAGAAACCTACAACCGCCTGAATGAGATCTTGTTTTGCTCCATACACGTATTCATCATCACACCAGGGTGATCATCAAACTGCCCGATAAGTGCCCATATATACCGACCAATAGTCAGCCAAAAAGGCATTTTATATACCATTGGTTGTGCCCAAATGATCAACCAATGATCAACCTATCTATATTTGTCCAGAGATTCATCAAAAATCAAAGAAAATGTAATGCTCTAAATAGATTAGCTTTCTCGAGCACTAACAAATTATATAAAATAAGCAATTAAGGATTTATTAATTCATTGGGTAGTACCGCATACATTGGATAATTGTTTGTCTATAAATATACATTATTATATTATTGTGGGTTTATATAGCGCCAACAAGTGCCATATACTTACCAATAGTCAGCCAAAAGGTCTTTTATACACCATCGGTTGTGCCTGTGATCGCACGTGTGTACAGTCCTTTAGTCAGAACTGTATATAAACAAATATAGAGACATAATGGAAGAGTGAAGAGACACCTGTTAGAAGTTTTTTTCATGAGCATTAAAAAGGAGAAATGTAACACAAGCTACTATGTAGCTTGGATAAAGTATATACTGTATGCTGTTGCACTTTTACTTGGTTATGTAGTTACATCTAAGCTGTATGTTTATTGAAGCTATTTAGAAAACTTACATTCAAATACTGACTTCAATGGAATATTGTTTTTGTATTTGATTGTAAGGGACTTGGAGTATAATTATCACAAGTGCAGTGATATTACTCTGGCCACTCACAGTCCAGCAAAAATATACAGTGTAAAATAATAACTGTAACATAAACTATAATTCAAAATCCAATCTGCATTGTTTACAGGGAAACCCCTTGGTATAAAGGTGATACCTTTATTGGCTAACTAAGATAGTTCATAGCAAACTATCAGAACATTCTTGTTCCTTTTTCAAGCTGTTTCAAGGTTAATCAGCTTGAAAAAGGAACTAGAATGTTCTGAAAGCTTGCATGATACTTAGTTTGCAATAAAGGTATCACACTCTACACATTTTCTTATTTTTTATTTCAAAAGGGTTACCCTGTAAACAGTTTGACTGGCTAACACGGAGCACCACCTTTTCCTGCAATCCAATTGCATTCTATTTTATCACCAACACCTTAAGGCATGTCCACCTCCAAAATTATAATTAACCCACTGCTAGCCGCACTGTGTAGTGTTAAAAAATCCTTACCTTACTCATCTTCTCCATGATTACTCCTGCAGTGTCTAATCAAAGTCCCAGAACGTGAAGAGTAGGAGCCTTCCTGTGTGTATGCCTCTTGCTTGTCTTCCCTGAGGACTCTGGCATGCACAGAGAGCCCACCCCTCCTCCATTCTGCAGTGTCTATTTATACCAATAAAATAATTTCTTAGTTAGGGACCCCTCTATCCACCCGTCATGCTGGCAGTGTCTATCATACAATAAAAAACCCTTCAGAAACTTACATACCAGCCTTCATTCCTGTGGCTGTTTCAATAGCCTGCAGCATTGTCCGGACCCTAAGGTTACTTCCCTAGGATTCTGGGGATTTTTTTTCAATGTAAATACACCAGTAGGGTTGGGAGGGAGGTCCTTACACTACAGGAAAAGTTTTATTTAGGGTAGACACAATTAAATATTATTATGGCCCTTTTTTAATGTTCCCAAGACTTCTTTGACTTGTTTCATCAATCAAAAATGGATGCACATAAAGAACTAAGAAAGGACACATATCTATAATAGTAAGGGTTTAAGTAAAAAGTACAAACCATGATAAAGCTGTACTGTAAGCATAAATACTACAGTACATAGTGACACAAGTAATTAAGGTTGAATAAAGACATACATCTATCAAACAAATCTAAAACTTTTCATCCTCCTGTTTAACCCTTTAATCCTTTTTAACCAGAACTTAGTATATTATAACCAGAAAAAACGTGATTCTTTAAAGAATTGACAGCTCCCCGACACACACACCCGACTCATCCCCCCCAGCACATTAGAAACGTTTCCAGCCCACCCACTCTTAAAGCTATTCAATGAACTTGCCATTACCAAATCTGCTGGGAAGAAGTTCCACAGTTTCGAAGGTTATCAAACATTCAAGGTATTTTGAGGGTTACCGAAAAAAACTTGTACATTCGGAAACCCTTGAAAATGTTCCAAAGTCCTGAAATCCAAGCCATCCACCTGGTTTCAGAAGGAACATTTGGATTTCAGAACCGAGAGGGTTTTCATCTATAATCATATCCCTTATCCAATGTAAACAGCCCTAACTTGCCTAATTGCCTGCATAGTCAAGCCCTGAAGCATATCTAAATAAAACCTTTACCCCACAAGAACAGTCTAGAGATTAGTCAAGTAGCAGCTTGTAAATATTAACACCATAGTCTACAACAGTCAAAAACCACCCACTACACTTTACTATTTCAGGCACCTCACATAAAAACCTAGATATACTCAATGCATTTGTTAGCTTTTATAAAAACAGCCACAAAGCCCATTATAGAGAGTGTGCTAACACAATCTTTTCTTACATCTATCTTCCCTTTCTTCTGCTTTTAACGTCCACGATATATACTAAATAAAATAGAAATATATTTAGAAAAAGTATGTATGACTAATGTACAAATCTTCAATGGATACATTTAAAATGTCATCCCTTCAAATTTAAGAATTCCCCTCGTAAGTTGTTTGTAATATAAATCTTTTGGCAAAACAACAAATGATTGCAGATGATCGAGGCTTATAGTCCCTATTTTCAATTTTTGTATTGTCCTCCAATATTTAAAACTGACATGGAGGGAGGGAATGCATAGCATTATCACTGCAGTTGTTCAGTTTTAAAAGATTTCCCTGATTTCTGTGGGAAATATTCCCAACCGAGACACAATTATCCATTAAGCAACCTAGGCAGCTAAACATCACTACAGTAAAACAATACTACAGCCACACAATACAGAACAAGGGCCCCCTAAATGTCAACCCCACCCGGGGCTAATTTGATTTATCCATCTATGATTCCCAAAAGGATTTGTGATCATTTTTTTAAATGATTTTCCTGTAAAACCAACAGTGTCAGTAGCCAAGGTGCAACATATGCCATTATTAGAATGATTAGCATAGCGTAATAGCTATATGGCATCTGATTGTATTGCTTAATATGCAACAATGAATGGTCATTAACTGAAAATTACAACATTTCCAAACCCTTTCCCCCGCATGCCTTGGGTACAAGTAAATATTTCATACTAGTGTAATTTATCTTTTATAAATAAGCTTTCTGAATTTATCTAGGGCCTCCCCAGTTGGTAATTACCATATCCTTGCTAAACATAGCTCAAGGATTTAAATTAGACATAAGTGTCCCAATACAGTATCTGGCATGAGAAACACCTTCCTCAGTATAAACACTCCATAAATGTTTATATATCCTTTATAGGCCACACCACAGATAGGATTCCTGAATATTGAGATCTGTTCTCACACCACTCCAGTTAATGGTGGTGGTGTATCCTCTATGCCCTCCACCACTCCAGCCATTATGTCCAAAGTAATAATTGATGAGGACGCACACATGCATCTTTTCACAATAAATGCTTGAATACGTGTGTGCGTCCCTCACCATTAAATACTTTGCACACCGCAGAAAGAATATAATTATCAAAAAGAAAGCGCAGACTTCGTGATTATATTTTTAATTCTGTATTGCAGTACAAACAAGCCAGGTGCTGACGTTTTCAGGGTCCAGGTCCTTCCTTAAGAAACATTTTGCACCTGCTTGTTATGTCAGACACATAATTTAAACATTAAACATGTAATCCTGCTGTATAATAAATCACTTATGGTTATTCATTTTAAATGGTTGCCGGGTTGCCCTATTGACTCTATATGCAATTGTTTAAATAATGTGAACGTAACAGAAGAGATGTTGGTTTTTTTGTTGGCTTGTCTGATGGTGTGTTGGTAAAAAGACAGGATGGAAATATAGTTTTGTTTAAGGTATTTAACCTATATTTCATATTCTGCTGTATAAATTCCTGTAAGAATGATTTACCTAAATCTCCAATCTTACAGCTGCAGCCAAGCAAAAAGAATAACACTTATAAATTCTTCATAGCCCAACAGCACAACTGAATTCTTAGCAGTTCTTTTTTTCTGAAACGTTCTGCTGGTAGCCTTCAACAATTAATGATAATGGGGTAAAAAGGTGACATTAACTGGGGATCTCAATTAGAGTTTTAAAAATTTAAATAGGAGAAAACAAATTAAGTTGTTGACGGGAAGACTTAACGTTATAGTGATGTGCTCCATTACTAAAATCTAGAATCTTAACATTCTAAAATTTCATGTAAAAATAGGTTAATATCTTCAGATAAATACAAATATTCCCCATGGCCAGGGAGTTTAAAGGAATTCCATGGCAAAACATAAAATTAAAGCATGTTCAATCCAATCACAGAACGGCTGCCTGTCCTGCCCCTCTTGCTGCTTCTGGCTAGCCAAGAGCCGGGAGCAGACAGCCAAGGGAACGAAGGACTTTACATTTCTGGGGCGGTTGGAGGTGGGACGAGGTGCCCTACACTATGGAAAAAAATTATTTTATGGGTGGAAATATCCTTTAAAACAGTATAGGGGTTGTCTATAAACATGGTTAAGTTTTTTACATAAAAAGTCTGTTTGGTCTTAAACCTACCCTTTAATCTTTCTTTTATAGAATGGAAAAAAAAACCTTTCCCCCTCCTTGGACCCTTCTGTCTGCTGCATCCCCTATCATTAAATCCTTTTTAATTTAAGCAATCTACCCCATCCCACCCGCAACTGCTGAGTTAGTTTGCAACAAAAGCCACAGAAAGTTAAAACCTTCATTCCCTGGTGTCTGAATAGTCGTCAGTCACATCTGTGATTGTCTGCCAGCTAGCTAATCACAAACGCAGCTGCCGGTCACACCCTCTTTGCTGTTTTGGCTGCAAAGAGCCAGGAACAAGGCGCTGGGAGATCGAAGGTCTGTAAGTAACTTTCTGGGGATTTTTTTGAAAAGCTAACTCTTTAAAGGGCATGCCCACCCAAAATATTTTTTACATTTGGTAGATACCCCCTGCTCACCCCCAACCACCATGTTATTTCCTTAAAAAACATTATTAGAACTGTACTCCCGTGGCACACTGATCCGGCCCCCTGCTGCAGGAACTTGCAAAGCAGGGGGCCGGACCAGCATCCGTGTCTGTGATTGGCTAAGAAGCAGCAATCACAGATGTGGTGCCGTCAATGGAGAGCGCCACCAGAACTAAGGGCTTTAAGTAACTGTTAGGGGCAGTAGTTAGGTGTGAGCAGGGGGATTTGCCATATATTAAAGGATTTAACTCTAGGTGGAATGACAATCAAGAGTTGATCTGGATGGTGGGAAGGGTCCCCAGCGCATGTTCACTGTCCTTATGAGACTTTTACTTTTGGAACTTTGGACAGACACTACATGGAAACATAAGAAGCAGAGATGTAGGCAAGGGTTTTTTAAACTACACAGTGGGGCCAGTAGTGGGTTAAATTTTAGTTTTGAGGTGGATATTCCCTTTAAAGGGCTGAGTCCGACCCGAGGTCCACACCCAAAACTAGAATTACCCTCACTACTGGCCCCACTCTGTACTGTAATAAAATCCTTACCTTACATCCAGCTCCATATGGTTTCTCTGTAATCCCCCCAAAGTCTAGAAAAAGTGTCCACCAGGAGGATAGCAGAGTCATATAGGACTCTGCCCCTGTCTCTCCTCAGGAGAGTTTGCATGCGCACTGCAGCCATTCTCCCCTCCCTCTTCCCACCCTCCCCCTCCGATTTAGTCCCACAGCCTAGCTCAAAAAACTTTTAAAAAAATGTTCTGCTTCCTCCCCCAGCCCCAACCGCTATATTTGTATTGAGAGAAAGTGCCCTGATAGTAACTTACCTTCCCTTTTTCCTCTGCCGTTCAGGACTATCGGCAGCCGCGTCCGTGATTGGTGCTCTCAGCAATCACAGGCGCGGCTGCCAGTCCGGCCTGCTTGCATTTTCGCGCAAGCAGAGGGCCTGGCAGTGCGGCGGAGGAAGAGGGAAGGTAAGTTTCATCGGGGAGGTTCTCTCTCATACAAATATTAGCGGTGGGGTGGGGGGGGGAGGAAGCAGAACATTATGTTAAGTTCAGAAGGGGGGACAGGCCAAAGAACAGAAAAAAGAAGAAAAGAAAACAAAAAAAGAAAGCAACAGGAAAGACAAGGGACATTATTGCGGAGCCAGGCAGGTTTAGCCCCACCGGACAGACCCCATTGGCTTCTCTCCCTCAGAGTATGCTTTGTGCAAGGGGGGAAGGGGATACGCTTTGTAGGAACAGCACCTTTGGGTAACAGTAGACCCACTGCAGTTTGACAACATTATTGTGGAGCCAGGCAGGCTTGGCTCCACCGGACAGACCTCATATCCGATTGGCTTCTTTCCCTCAGAGTATGCTTCGTGCAAGGGAAAGCGGGGAAGGGGTTACGCTTTGTAGGAACAGCATCATTGAGTAACGGTAGACCCACTGCAGTTTGATAACATTATTGAGGAGACAGGCAGGCTAGGCTTGGTCCACCAGACAGACCCCACCACCCTTAGGCTTCTCTCCCTCAGAGTATGCTTCGTGCAAGGGAAAGCGGGGAAGGAGTTACGCTTCGTAGGAAACAGCACTATTGAGTAACAGTAGACCCCTGCAGTTTGACAAACATTATTCCGGAGACAGGCAGGCTTGGCTCCACCGGACAGACCCCAGACCCCATTGGCTTCTCTCCCTCAGAGTATGCTTTGTGTAAGGGAAAGCGGGGAAGGGGTTACACTTCGTAGGAACAGCACCATTGAGTAACAGTCGACCCCATGCAGATTGACAACATTAGTGTGGAGCCAGGCAGGTTGGCCCCACCGGACAGACCCCATACCCCATTGGCTTCTCTCCCTCAGAGTATGCTTCATGCAAGGGAAAGCCGGGAAGGAGTTACGCTCGTAGGAACAGCACCATTGAGTAACAGTAGACCCCCTGTAGTTTGACAACATTGCGGAGCCAGGCAGGCTTAGCCCACGGACCGACCCCATTGGCTTCTCTCCCTCAGAGTATGCTTTGTGCAAGGGAAAGGGGGGAAGGGGATACGCTTTGTAGGAACAGCACCATTGGGTAACAGTAGACCCACTGTAGTTTGACAACATTATTGTGGAGCCAGGCAGGCTTGGCCCCACCAGACAGACCCATACCCCATTGGCTTCTCTCCCTCAGAGTATGCTTCGTGGAAGGGAAAGTGTGGAAGGGGTTACGCTTCGTAGGAAAGCCCCATTGAGTAACAGTAGACCCACTGCGGTTTGACAACATTATTGTGGAGCCAGACAGGCTTGGCCCCACCGGTTCAGATCCCATACCTGAGGCTTCTCTCCCTCAGAGTATGCTTTCGTGCAGGGAAAGTGGGAAGGGGTTACGTTTGTAGGAACAGCATCATTGAGTAACAGTAGACCCACTGCAGTTTGATAACATTATTGAGGAGACAGGCAGGCTTGGCTCCAACGACAGACCCCACACCCTTAGGCTTCTCTGCCTCAGAGTATGCTTGTGCAAGGGAAAGCAGGGAAGGAGTTACGCTTCGTAGGAACAGCAGTATTGAGTAACAGTAGACCCACTGCAGTTTGACAACATTATTCCGGAGACAAACGGCTTGGCTCCACCGGACAGACCCCACACCCATTGGCTTCTCTCCCTCAGAGTTTGCTTTGTGTAAGGGAAAGCGGGGAAGGGGTTACACTTCATAGAACAGCACCATTGAGTAACAGTCGACCCACTGCAATTGACACATTAGTGCGGGAGCCAGGCAGGCTTGGCCCACACGGACAGACCCCATACCCCATTGGCTTCTCTCCCTCAGAGTATGCTTCGTGCAAGGGAAAGCGGGGAGGGGTTACGCTTCGTTGGAACAGCACCATTGAGTAACAGTAGACCACTGCAGTTTGACAACATTATTTCGGAGCCAGGCAGGCTTGGCCCACACGGACAGACCCCATACCCCATGGCTTCTCTCCCTCAGAGTATGCTTCGTGCAAGGGAAAGCGGGGAGGGGTTACGCTTCGTTGGAACAGCACCATTGAGTAACAGTAGACCTACTGCAGTTTGACCATTATTTCGGGCCAGGCAGGCTTGGCCCCACCGGACAGACTCCATACCCCATTGGCTTCTTCCCCAGAGTATGTTGTGGAGGGAAAGCGGGGAAAGGGTTACGCTTGTAGGAACAGCATCATTGAGTAACAGTAGAACTACTTGCAGTTTGACAACATTTTGCGGAGGCAGGCAGGCTTGGCCAATACGTTGGTGGTACCACCATCTCACACTTGTGCCCATGCGCTTCTCTGCCAGCTAGCAGAATGGCCAACTGGCGGTAAATGAGACATACCGGCCCTGGCCTTGCTTGCTGGACCATGCGCCCATAGTAATGTGGACACACTTGCCCACACTGTGGTCCGTGAAGCGAATATATTGCCCTGCAGATGGTCATGCAGGGCTGTACTGCCTTCTGGGCAGCCCTTCTACCGCCAAGCACCTGCCCTGTGGTGTGCCAATGGCCACAAACTCCCTGAACGCTGCACTGTCTACCAGGTAAGCGGCTTTGAGAAACTGAGCTTGGGGGTGACTGGGGGACAATTGCTGCCTTAGCTCCAACAACTGCAGAAGAGAGACCTGCCTTTGACCTGACCCCCGCCAGCAGCAGTGTCAAGAGGCCTTATAACACCATGTGCTGGGGCAAAAAGCTGTCTCTTCACCCTAACCTCCTTCAAGGAATCAGCTGATGGGGGCCGGAGGGGGAGGAGGAGGAATGGTGTCTACCTGGGCACGAGGAAGGGAACGCGTGGGTGCCTGCACGTTCCCTGACCCCTGCTCCCACTGGGCAAAGTGGGTGGAGCATCATATGCCTCCGTGCATTATTCCCACGGCTAACACGTTACAGGCACAGACTGCACACTGCAACCATGTTGTCATCGGGAGTCATTGAGAAGTACTCCCATACAACAGAGCCACCAGCACGCACTGGAGCAGATGTCATCTGCTGTTGTGGGGCAATGGCACCAGATAGCATTGGTGCTGTACCTCCATGAGCAGCACTAGTTGCACTAGATGCACCGCCTCTGCCTCTAACCTGACCCCAGTCCTGCTCTGGGTTCAGGGTCGTGCTCGCACTTGAGGGCTCCCCTCAGAGACACTATCCTCTCTCTCACTTGTGGCATCCATGAACGATCGGTGTCCTCATCGTCCACTTCATCTCCTCAATACTGGAGGCTGTGCACTAATAGCAGCATCTGGGACCTCACCCTCTACAAGTTTCCTGGCTGCTCACAGACTGCTGTGTGTGACATTATCAGCCTCCTGTCCCCTGTGCACTGAGCACTTTCCTCCGCCTCAGGTCAGGAAAGTTTGTGCATCAGTGCACAGATCCTCCTCAAGCACACTATGCCCCACACATGATGTGCGAAAACATATCTGAGACTCCTCCTCCGGATCTGATGTGCTGTTCTACGAAGTAACCCCTTCCCCACTTTCCCTTGCACAGCATACCCTTGAGGGAGAGAAGCCAATGGGGTATGGAGTCTGTCCGGTGGGGCCAAGCCTGCCTGGCTCTGCAATAATGTTGTCAAACTACAGTGGGTCTACTGTTACCCAATGGTGCTGTTCTACGAAGCGTATCCCCTTCCCCCCTTTCCCTTGTACGAAGCATACTCTGAGGGAGAGAGCCAATGGGGTGTGGGTTGTTGGTGGGCCAAGCCTGCTGGCTCCGCAATAATGTTTTCAAACTGCAGTGGGTCTACTGTTACTCAATGGTGCTGTTCCACGAAGCGAACCCCTTCCCGATTTCCCTTGCATGAAGCATACTCTGAGGGAGAGAGTCAATGGGGTATGGGGTCTGTCCGATATATTAATACGCAAGTAAATATCGAATAAACAAATATGCGAGTTAAAATGTCTATAACAATACGCGAGTAATATATCAAAAATGCGAGTTAAATGTCATTATACCTGTACGCAAGTAAATATTGAATTATCGAATCCATGAGTCGTTCATGGCATAATTATCGAATGTTCGACCACGAGTGCTCGAAAGTAGCAGTGTGAAAGTAAAATCGATTTTTCAAAAGTCCTGGTATTGGACATGTTCCCCAGACGATTTTCCAGGTCCCACAGCCATTAACCTTAAGTTACAATTGATATTTCCTTTGTATTTCATTCAAACTTTTCAAACTATTTGACTCCCATTGACTTTAAAGGCCGTTTTAGAATTTTCTAACTTTTATATAGTTCGAACGTTTGAAAACGGACCGAAATTTTGAAAGTTCGGCCATCTCTATTCGTAGAGTGTATATACATAAACTTTTAAAAACCGACTAGCATCTAAAAACATCAACATGTCATTACCATAGCAACCATGTGCAACAGAAAATGTTAGCACCACAGTGTGACAGTGGCTTTAAACAACTTGCCTCTCTCAAAGAATGGCCACTCGTCCTCATAGGCCAACCATTGAGTCTGATTTCGTCAATCCCGGTTGTGTGACTCATCCAGGCATCAGAGACAGAAACCTACAACCGCCTGAATGAGATCTTGTTTTGCTCCATACACGTATTCATCATCACACCAGGGTGATCATCAAACTATGCCCGATAAGTGCCCTATATACCGACCAATAGTCAGCCAAAAAGGCATTTTATATACCATTGGTTGTGCCCAAATGATCAACCAATGATCAACCTATCTATATTTGTCCAGAGATTCATCAAAAATCAAAGAAAATGTAATGCTCTAAATAGATTAGCTTTCTCGAGCACTAACAAATTATATAAAATAAGCAATTAAGGATTTATAATTCATTGGGTAGTACCGCATACATTGGATAATTGTTTGTCTATAAATATACATTATTATATTATTGTGGGTTTATATAGCGCCAACAAGTGCCCATATACTTACCAATAGTCAGCCAAAAGGTCTTTTATACACCATCGGTTGTGCCTGTGATCGCACGTGTGTACAGTCCTTTAGTCAGAACTGTATATAAACAAATATAGAGACATAATGGAAGAGTGAAAGAGACACCTGTTAGAAGTTTCTTTTCATGAGCATTAAAAAGGAGAAATGTAACACAAGCTACTATGTAGCTTGGATAAAGTATATACTGTATGCTGTTGCACTTTTACTTGGTTATGTAGTTACATCTAAGCTGTATGTTTATTGAAGCTATTTAGAAAACTTACATTCAAATACTGACTTCAATGGAATATTGTTTTTGTATTTGATTGTAAGGGACTTGGAGTATAATTATCACAAGTGCAGTGATATACTCTGGCCCATCACAGTCCAGCAAAAATATACAGTGTAAAATAATAACTGTAACATAAACTATAATTCAAAATCCAATCTGCATTGTTTACAGGGAAACCCCTTGGTATAAAGGTGATACCTTTATTGGCTAACTAAGATAGTTCATAGCAAACTATCAGAACATTCTTGTTCCTTTTTCAAGCTGTTTCAAGGTTAATCAGCTTGAAAAAGGAACTAGAATGTTCTGAAAGCTTGCATGATACTTAGTTTGCAATAAAGGTATCACACTCTACACATTTTCTTATTTTTTTATTTCAAAAGGGTTACCCTGTAAACAGTTTGACTGGCTAACACGGAGCACCACCTTTTCCTGCAATCCAATCTGCATTCTATTTTATCACCAACACCTTAAGGCATGTCCACCTCCAAAATTATAATTAACCCACTGCTAGCCGCACTGTGTAGTGTTAAAAAATCCTTACCTTACTCATCTTCTCCATGATTACTCCTGCAGTGTCTAATCAAAGTCCCAGAACGTGAAGAGTAGGAGCCTTCCTGTGTGTATGCCTCTTGCTTGTCTTCCCTGAGGACTCTGGCATGCACAGAGAGCCCACCCCTCCTCCATTCTGCAGTGTCTATTTATACCAATAAAATAATTTCTTAGTTAGGGACCCCTCTATCCACCCGTCATGCTGCAGTGTCTATCATACAATAAAAAACCCTTCAGAAACTTACATACCAGCCTTCATTCCTGTGGCTGTTTCAATAGCCTGCAGCATTGTCCGGACCCTAAGGTTACTTCCCTAGGATTCTGGGGATTTTTTTTCAATGTAAATACACCAGTAGGGTTGGGAGGGAGGTCCTTACACTACAGGAAAAGTTTTATTTAGGGTAGACACAATTAAATATTATTATGGCCCTTTTTTAATGTTCCCAAGACTTCTTTGACTTGTTTCATCAATCAAAAATGGATGCACATAAAGAACTAAGAAAGGACACATATCTATAATAGTAAGGGTTTAAGTAAAAAGTACAAACCATGATAAAGCTGTACTGTAAGCATAAATACTACAGTACATAGTGACATAAGTAATTAAGGTTGAATAAAGACATACATCTATCAAACAAATCTAAAACTTTTCATCCTCCTGTTTAACCCTTTAATCCTTTTTAACCAGAACTTAGTATATTATTAACCAGAAAAAACGTGATTCTTTAAAGAATTGACAGCTCCCCGACCACACACACCCGACTCATCCCCCCCAGCACATTAGAAACGTTTCCAGCCACCCACTCTTAAAGCTATTCAATGAACTTGCCATTACCAAATCTGCTGAGGAAGAAGTTCCACAGTTTCGAAGGTTATCAAACATTCAAGGTGTATTTTGAGGGTTACCGAAAAAAACTTGTACATTCGGAAACCCTTGAAAATGTTCCAAAGTCCTGAAATCCAAGCCATCCACCTGGTTTCAGAAGGAACATTTGGATTTCAGAACCGAGAGGGTTTTCATCTATAATCATATCCCTTATCCAATGTAAACAGCCCTAACTTGCCTAATTGCCTGCATAGTCAAGCGCCCTGAAGCATATCTAAATAAAACCTTTACCCCACAAGAACAGTCTAGAGATTAGTCAAGTAGCAGCTTGTAAATATTAACACCATAGTCTACAACAGTCAAAAACCACCCACTACACTTTACTATTTCAGGCACCTCACATAAAAACCTAGATATACTCAATGCATTTGTTAGCTTTTATAAAAACAGCCACAAAGCCCATTATAGAGAGTGTGCTAACACAATCTTTTCTTACATCTATCTTCCCTTTCTTCTGCTTTTAACGTCCACGATATATTACTATAATAAAATAGAAATATATTTAGAAAAAGTATGTATGACTAATGTACAAATCTTCAATGGATACATTTAAAATGTCATCCCTTCAAATTTAAGAATTCCCCTCGTAAGTTGTTTGTAATATAAATCTTTTGGCAAAACAACAAATGATTGCAGATGATCGAGGCTTATAGTCCCTATTTTCAATTTTTGTATTGTCCTCCAATATTTAAAACTGACATGGAGGGAGGAATGCATAGCATTATCACTGCAGTTGTTCAGTTTTAAAAGATTTCCCTGATTTCTGTGGGAAAATATTCCCAACCGGACCAATTATCCATTAAGCAACCTAGGCAGCTAAACATCACTACAGTAAAACAATACTACAGCCACACAATACAGAACAAGGGCCCCCTAAATGTCAACCCCACCCGGGGCTAATTTGATATTATCCATCTATGATTCCCAAAGGATTTGTGATCATTTTTTTAAATGATTTTCCTGTAAAACCAACAGTGTCAGTAGCCAAGGTGCAACATATGCCATTATTAGAATGATTAGCATAGTAATAGCTATATGGCATCTGATTGTATTGCTTAATATGCAACAATGAATGGTCATTAACTGAAAATTACAACATTTCCAAACCCTTTCCCCGCATGCTTGGGTACAAGAATATTTCATACTAGTGTAATTTATCTTTTATAAATAAGCTTTCTGAATTTATCTAGGGCCTCCCCAGTTGGTAATTACCATATTCCTTGCTAAACATAGCTCAAGGATTTAAATTAGACATAAGTGTCCCAATACAGTATCTGGCATGAGAAACACCTTCCTCAGTATAAACACTCCATAAATGTTTATATATCCTTTATAGGCCACACCACAGATAGGATTCCTGAATATGAGATCTCTTCTCACACCACTCCAGTTAATGGTGGTGGTGTATCCTCTATGCCCTCCACCACTTCTCAGCCATTATGTCCAAAGTAATAATTGATGAGGACGCACACATGCATCTTTTCACAATAAATGCTTGAATACGTGTGTGCGTCCCTCACCATTAAATACTTTGCACACCGCAGAAAGAATATAATTATCAAAAAGAAAGCGCAGACTTCGTGATTATATTTTTAATTCTGTATTGCAGTACAAACAAGCCAGGTGCCTGACGTTTTCAGGGTCCAGGTCCTTCCTTAAGAAACATTTTGCACCTGCTTGTTATGTCAGCCACATAATTTAAACATTAAACATGTAATCCTGCTGTATAATAAATCACTTATGTTATTCATTTTAAATGGTTGCCGGGTGCCCTATTGACTCTATATGCAATTGTTTAAATAATGTGAACGTAACAGAAGAGATGTTGGTTTTTTTTGTTGGCTTGTCTGATGGTGTGTTGGTAAAAAGACAGGATGGAAATATAGTTTTGTTTAAGGTATTTAACCTATATTTCATATTCTGCTGTATAAATTCCTGTAAGAATGATTTACCTAAATCTCCAATCTTACAGCTGCAGCCAAGCAAAACCAGAATACACTTATAAATTCCTTCATAGCCCAACAGCACAACTGAATTGCTTGCAGTTCTTTTTTTCTGAAACGTTCTGCTGGTAGCCTTCAACAATTAATGATAATGGGGTAAAAAGGTGACATTAACTGGGGATCTCAATTAGAGTTTTAAAAATTTTAAATAGGAGAAAACAAATTAAGTTGTTGACGGGAAGACTTAACGTTATAGTGATGTGCTCCATTACTATAAATCTAGAATCTTAACATTCTAAAATTTCATGTAAAAATAGGTTAATATCTTCAGATAAATACAAATATTCCCCATGGCCAGGGAGTTTAAAGGAATTCCATGGCAAAACATAAAATTAAAGGCATGTTCAATCCAATCACAGAACGGCTGCCTGTCTGCCCCTCTTGCTGCTTCTGGCTAGCCAAGAGCCGGGAGCAGACAGCCAAGGGAACGAAGGACTTTACATTTCTGGGGCGGTTGGAGGTGGGACGAGTGCCCTACACTATGGAAAAAAATTATTTTATGGGTGGAATATCCTTTAAAACAGTATAGGGGTTGTCTATAAACATGGTTAAGTTTTTTACATAAAAAGTCTGTTTGGTCTTAAACCTACCCTTTAATCTTTCTTTTATAGAATGGAAAAAAAAACCTTTCCCCCTCCTTGGACCCTTCTGTCTGCTGCATCCCCTATCATTAAATCCTTTTTAATTTAAGCAATCTACCCCATCCCACCCGCAACTGCTGAGTTAGTTTTGCAACAAAAGCCACAGAAAGTTAAAAACCTTCATTCCCTGGTGTCTGAATAGTCGTCAGTCACATCTGTGATTGTCTGCCAGCTAGCTAATCACAAACGCAGCTGCCGGTCACACCCTCTTTGCTGTTTTGGCTTGCAAAGAGCCAGGAACAAAGGCGCTGGGAGATCGAAGGTCTGTAAGTAACTTTCTGGGGATTTTTTTGAAAAGCTAACTCTTAAAGGGCATGCCCACCCAAAAATATTTTTTACATTTGGTAGATACCCCCTGCTCACCCCCAACCACCATGTTATTTCCTTAAAAAACATATTAGAACTGTACTCCCGTGGCACACTGATCCGGCCCCCTGCTGCAGGAACTTGCAAAGCAGGGGGCCGGACCAGCATCCGTGTCTGTGATTGGCTAAGAAGCAGCAATCACAGATGTGGTGCCGTCAATGGAGAGCGCCACCAGAACTAAGGGCTTTAAGTAACTGTTAGGGGCAGAGTTAGGTGTGAGCAGGGGGATTTGCCATATATTAAAGGATTTAACTCTAGGTGGAATGACAATCAAGAGTTGATCTGGATGGTGGGAAGGGTCCCCAGCGCATGTTCACTGTCCTTATGAGACTTTTACTTTTGGAACTTTGGACAGACACTACATGGAAACATAAGAAGCAGAGATGTAGGCAAGGGTTTTTTAAACTACACAGTGGGGCCAGTAGTGGGTTAAATTTTAGTTTTGAGGTGGATATTCCCTTTAAAGGGCTGAGTCCGACCCGAGGTCCACACCCAAAACTAGAATTACCCTCACTACTGGCCCCACTCTGTACTGTAATAAAATCCTTACCTTACATCCAGCTCCATATGGTTTCTCTGTAATCCCCCCAAAGTCTAGAAAAAGTGTCCACCAGGAGGATAGCAGAGTCATATAGGACTCTGCCCCTGTCTCTCCTCAGGAGAGTTTGCATGCGCACTGCAGCCATTCTCCCCTCCCTCTTCCCACCCTCCCCCTCCGATTTAGTCCCACAGCCTAGCTCAAAAAACTTTTAAAAAAATGTTCTGCTTCCTCCCCCAGCCCCAACCGCTATATTTGTATTGAGAGAAAGTGCCCTGATAGTAACTTACCTTCCCTTTTTCCTCTGCCGTTCAGGACTATCGGCAGCCGCGTCCGTGATTGGTGCTCTCAGCAATCACAGGCGCGGCTGCCAGTCCGGCCTGCTTGCATTTTCGCGCAAGCAGAGGGCCTGGCAGTGCGGCGGAGGAAGAGGGAAGGTAAGTTTCATCGGGGAGGTTTCTCTCATACAAATATTAGCGGTGGGGTGGGGGGGGGAGGAAGCAGAAACATTATGTTAAGTTCAGAAGGGGGGACAGGCCAAAGAACAGAAAAAAGAAGGAAACAGGAAGACAAAAAAAGAAAGCAACAGGAAAGACAAGGGATGTGCAAGGGAAAGCCGGGAAGGAGTTACGCTCCGTAGGAACAGCACCATTGAGTAACAGTAGACCCACTGTAGTTTGACAACATTATTGCGGAGCCAGGCAGGTTTAGCCCCACCGGACAGACCCCATTGGCTTCTCTCCCTCAGAGTATGCTTTGTGCAAGGGGGGAAGGGGATACGCTTTGTAGGAACAGCAACCTTTGGGTAACAGTAGAACCACTGCAGTTTGACAACATTATTGTGGAGCCAGGCAGGCTTGGCTCCACCGGACAGACCTCATATCGATTGGCCTCTTCCCTCAGAGTATGCTTCGTGCAAGGGAAAGGGGGAAGGGGTTACGCTTTGTAGGAACAGCATCATTGAGTAACGGTAGACCCACTGCAGTTTGATAACATTATTGAGGAGACAGGCAGCTTGGCTCCACCAGACAGACCCCACACCCCTTAGGCTTTTCCCTCAGAGTATGCTTCGTGCAAGGGAAAGCGGGGAAGGAGTTACGCTTCGTAGGAAACAGCACTATTGAGTAACAGTAGACCCACTGCAGTTTGAAACATTATTCCGGAGACAGGCAGGCTTGGCTCCACCGGACAGACCCCAGACCCCATTGGCTTCTCTCCCTCAGAGTATGCTTTGTGTAAGGGAAAGCGGGGAAGGGGTTACACTTCGTAGGAACAGCACCATGAGTAACAGTCGACCCACTGCAGATTGACAACATTAGTGTGGAGCCAGGCAGGCTGGGCCCACCGGACAGACCCCATACCCCATTGGCTTCTCTCCTCAGAGTATGCTTCATGCAAGGAAGCCGGGAAGGAGTTACGCTCCGTAGGAACAGCACCATTGAGTAACAGTAGACCCACTGTAGTTTGACAACATTATTGCGGAGCCAGGCAGGCTTAGCCCCCCGGACAGACCCCATTGGCTTCTCTCCCTAGAGTATGCTTTGTGCAAGGGAAAGGGGGGAAGGGGATACGCTTTGTAGGAACAGCACCATTGGGTAACAGTAGACCCACTGTAGTTTGACAACATTATTGTGGAGCCAGGCAGGCTTGGCCCCACCAGAAGACCCATACCCCATTGGCTTCTCTCCCTCAGAGTATGCTTCGTGCAAGGGAAAGTGTGGAAGGGGTTACGCTTGTAGGAACAGCCCCATTGAGTAGTAACAGTAGACCCACTCGGGTTGACACATTATTGTGGAGCCAGACAGGCTTGGCCCCCGGTCACGATCCATACCTGATTGGCTTCTCTCCCTCAGAGTATGCTTCGTGCAAGGGAAAGTGGGGAAGGGGTTACGCTTTGTAGGAACAGCATCATTGAGTAACAGTAGACCCACTGCAGTTTGATAACATTATTGAGGAGACAGGCAGGCTTGGCTCCACCAGACAGACCCCACACCCTTAGGCTCTCTGCCTCAGAGTATGCTTCGTGCAAGGGAAAGCAGGGAAGGAGTTACGCTTCGTAGGAACAGCAGTATTGAGTAACAGTAGACCCACTGCAGTTTGACAACATTATTCCGGAGACAAACAGGCTTGGCTCCACCGGACAAGACCCCACACCCATTGGCTTCTCTCCCTCAGAGTTTGCTTTGTGTAAGGGAAGCGGGGAAGGGGTTAAATTCATAGCAACAGCACCATTGAGTAACAGTCGACCCACTGCAGATTGACAACATTAGTGCGGAGCCAGGCAGGGTTGGCCCCACCGGACAGACCCCATACCCCATTGGCTTTCTCTCTCAGAGTATGCTTCGTGCAAGGGAAAGCGGGGAGGGGGGGTACGCTTCGTTGGAACAGCACCATTGAGTAACAGTAGACCTACTGCAGTTTGACAACATTATTTCGGAGCCAGGCAGGCTTGGCCCCACCGGACAGACCCCATACCCCATTGGCTTCTCTCCCTCAGAGTATGCTTCGTGCAAGGGAAAGCGGGGAGGGGTTACGCTTCGTTGGAACAGCACCATTGAGTAACAGTAGACCTACTGCAGTTTGACAACATTATTTGGGCCGGCAGGCTTGGCCCCACCGGCAGACTCCATACCCCATT
Organism: Hymenochirus boettgeri; assembly: GCA_019447015.1. Classification (NCBI taxonomy): domain Eukaryota; kingdom Metazoa; phylum Chordata; class Amphibia; order Anura; family Pipidae; genus Hymenochirus; species Hymenochirus boettgeri. The sequence goes on along the minus strand of CM033470.1, from coordinate 180,945,473 downwards.
GGCTTCTCTCCCTCAGAGTATGCTTCGTGGAAGGGAAAGCGGGGAAAGGGTTACGCTTCGTAGGAACAGCATCATTGAGTAACAGTAGAACTACTGCAGTTTGACAACATTTTTGCGGAGCCAGGCAGGCTTGGCCAATACGTGGTGGTACCACCATCTCACCACTTGTGCCCCATGCCGCTTCTCTGCCAGCTAGCAGAATGGCCAACTGGGCGGTAAATGAGACATACCGGCCCTGGCCTTGCTTGCTGGACCATGCGCCCATAGTAATGTGGACACACTTGCCCACACTGTGGTCCAGTGAAGCAGATATATTGCCCTGCAGATGGTCATGCAGGGCTGTACTGCCTTCTGGGCAGCCCTTCTACCGCCAAGCACCTGCCACTGTGGTGTGCCAATGGCCACAAACTCCCTGAACGCTGCACTGTCTACCAGGCTAAGCCGGCTTTGAGAAACTGAGCTTGGGGGTGACTGGGGGACAATTGCTGCCTTAGCTCCAACAACTGCAGAAGAGAGACCTGCCTTTGACCTGACCGCCCAGCAGCAGTGTCAAGAGGCCTCATAACACCATGTGCTGGGGCAAAAGGCTGTCTCTTCACCCTAACTTCCTTCAAGGAATCAGCTGATGGGGCCGGAGGGGGAGGAGGAGGAATGGTGTCTACCTGGGCACGAGGAAGGGAACGCGTGGGTGCCTGCACGTTCCCTGACCTCTGCTCCCACTGGGCAAAGTGGTGGAGCATCATATGCCTCCGTGCATTATTCCCACGGCTAACACGTTACAGGCACAGACTGCACACTGCAACCATGTTGTCATCGGGAGTCATTGAGAAGTACTCCCATACAACAGAGCCACCAGCACGCACTGGAGCAGATGTCATCTGCTGTTGTGGGGCACTGGCACCAGATAGCATTGGTGCTGTACCTCCATGAGCAGCACTAGTTGCACTAGATGCACCGCCTCTGCCTCTACCCCTGACCCCAGTCCTGCCTCTGGGTTCAGGCTCGTGCTCGCACTCTGAGGGCTCCCCCTCAGAGACACTATCCTCCTCTCTCACTTGTGGCATCCATGAACGATCGGTGTCCTCATCGTCCACTTCCATCTCCTCAATACTGGAGGCTGTGTCACTAATAGCAGCATCTGGGACCTCACCCTCTACAATAGTTTCCTGGCTGCTCACAGACTGCTGTGTGACATTATCAGCCTCCTGTCCCCCTGTGCACTGAGCACTTTCCTCCGCCTCAGCGTCAGGAAAGTTTGTGCATCAGTGCACAGATCCTCCTCAAGCACACTAGCCCCACACATGATGTGCGAAAACATATCCTGAGACTCCTCCTCCGGATCCTGATGCTGTTTCTACGAAGCGTAACCCCCTTCCCCACTTTCCCTTGCACAAAGCATACTCTGAGGGAGAGAAGCCAATGGGGTATGGAGTCTGTCCGGTGGGGCCAAGCCTGCCTGGCTCTGCAATAATGTTGTCAAACTACAGTGGGTCTACTGTTACCCAATGGTGCTGTTCCTACGAAGCGTATCCCCTTCCCCCCTTTCCCTTGTACGAAGCATACTCTGAGGGAGAGAAGCCAATGGGGTGTGGGGTCTGTCTGGTAGGGCCAAGCCTGCCTGGCTCCGCAATAATGTTTTCAAACTGCAGTGGGTCTACTGTTACTCAATGGTGCTGTTCCTACGAAGCGTAACCCCTTCCCCGATTTCCCTTGCATGAAGCATACTCTGAGGGAGAGAAGTCAATGGGGTATGGGGTCTGTCCGATATATTAATACGCAAGTAAATATCGAATAAACAAATATGCGAGTAAAATGTCTATAACAATACGCGAGTAAATATCAAAAATGCGAGTAAAATGTCTATTATACCTGTACGCAAGTAAATATTGAATTATCGAATCCATGAGTCGTTCATGGCATAATTATCGAATGTTCGACCACGAGTGCTCGAAAGTAGCATGTGTGAAAGTAAAATCGATTTTTCAAAAGTCCTGGATATTGGAACATGTTCCCCAGACGATTTCCCAGGTCCCACAGCCATTAACATTAAGTTACAATTGATATTTCATTTGTATTTCATTCAAACTTTTCAAACTATTTGACTCCCATTGACTTTAATGGGTCCGTTTTAGAATTTTCTAACTTTTCATATAGTTCGAACGTTTGAAAACGGACCGAAATTTTGAAAGTTCGGCCATCTCTATTCGTAGAGTGTATCTATACATAAAACCTTTTAAAAACCGCATAGCATCTAAAAACATCAACATGTCATTACCATAGCAACCATGTGCAACAGAAAATGTTAGCACCACAGTGTGACAGTGGCTTTAAACAACTTGCCTCTCTCAAAGAATGGCCACTCGTCCCCTCATAGGCCAACCATTGAGTCTGATTTCTGTCAACTCCAGGTTCGTGTGACTCATCCAGGCATCAGAGACAGAACCCTTACCAACGCCTGAATGAGATCCTTGTTTTGCTCCATACACGTATTTCATCATCACACCAGGGCTGATCATCAACTATGCCCGATCAAGTGCCCATATACCGACCAATAGTCAGCCAAAAAGGCATTTTATATACCATTGGTTGTGCCCAAATGATCAACCAAATGATCAACCTATCTATATTATGTCCAGAGATTCATCAAAAATCAAAGAAACAATGTAATGCTCTAAATAGATTAGCTTTCTCGAGCACTAACAAATTATATAAAATAAGCAATTAAGGATTTATTAATTCATTTATGGGTAGTACCGCATACATTGGATAATTGTTTGTCTATAAATATACATTATTATTATTATTGTGGGTTTATATAGCGCCAACAAGTGCCCATATACTTACCAATAGTCAGCCAAAAGGTCTTTTATACACCATCGGTTGTGCCTGTGATCGCACGTGTGTACAGTCCTTTAGTCAGAACTGTATATAAACAAATATAGATAGACATAATGGAAGAGTGACAGAGAACACCTGTTAGAAGTTTCTTTTCATGAGCATTAAAAAGGAGAAATGTAACACAAGCTACTATGTAGCTTGGATAAAGTGATATACTGTATGCTGTTGCACTTTTACTTGGTTATGTAGCTTACATCTAAGCTGTATGTTTATTGAAGCTATTTAGAAACTTACATTCAAATACTGACTTTCAATGGAATATTGTTTTTTGTATTTGATTGTAAGGGACTTGGAGTATAATTATCACAAGCTGCAGTGATATACTCTGGCCAGTCACAGTCCAGCAAATATATACAGTGTAAAATAATAACTGTAACTATAAACTATAATTCAAAATCCAATCTGCATTGTTTACAGGGAAACCCCTTTGGTATAAAGGTGATACCTTTATTGGCTAACTAAGATAGTCATAGCAAACTATCAGAACATTCTTGTTCCTTTTTCAAGCTGTTTCAAGGTTAATCAGCTTGAAAAAGGAACTAGAATGTTCTGAAAGCTTGCTATGATTATCTTAGTTTGCCAATAAAGGTATCACACTTCTACACATTTTCTTATTTTTTTTATTTCAAAAGGGTTACCCTGTAAACAGTTTGACTGGCTAACACGGAGCACCACCTTTTCCTGCAATCCAATCTGCATTCTAATTTTTATCACCAACACCTTAAAGGCATGTCCACCTCCAAAATTATAATTTAACCCACTGCTAGCCGCACTGTGTAGTGTTAAAAAAATCCTTACCTTACTCATCTTCTCCAAATGATTCTCCTGCAGTGTCTAATCAAAGTCCCAGAACGTGAAGAGTAGGAGCCTTCCTGTGTGTATGCCTCTTGCTTGTCTTCCCTGAGGACTCTGGCATGCACAGGAGAGCCCACCCCTCCTCCATTCTGCAGTGTCTATTTATACCAATAAAATAATTTCCTTAGTTTAGGGACCCCTCTATCCACCCGTCCATGCTGCAGTGTCTATTCATACAAATAAAAAACCCTTCAGAAACTTACATACCAGCCTTCATTCCTGTGGCTGTTTCAATAGCCTGCAGCATTGTCCGGACCCTAAGGTTACTTCCCTAAGGATTCTGGGGATTTTTTTTCAATGTAAATACACCAGTAAGGGTTGGGAGGGAGGTCCTTACACTACAGGAAAAGTTTTATTTTAGGGTAGACACAAATTAAATATTATTATGGCCCTTTCTTTAATGTTCCCAAGACTTCTTTTGACTTGTTTCATCAATCAAAAATGGATGCACATAAAGAACTAAGAAAGGACACATATCTATAAATAGTAAGGGCTTTAAGTAAAAAGTACAACCATGATAAAGCTGTACTTGTAAGCATAAATACTACAGTACATAGTGACATAGTAATTAAGGTTGAATAAAGACATACATCTATCAAACAAATCTAACCTTTTCATCCTCCTGTTTAACCCTTTAATCCTTTTTAACCAGAACTATAGTATATATATTAACCAGAAAAAAACGTGATTCTTTAAAGAATTGACAGCTCCCCTGACACACACACCCCGACTCATCCCCCCCAGCACATTAGAAACGTTTCCAGCCCACTCTTAAAGCTATTCAATGAACTTGCCATTACCAAATCTGCTGGAAGACAGTTCCACAGTTTCGAAGGTTATCAAACATTCAAGGTTATTTTTGAGGGTTACCGAAAATAACCTTGTACATTCGGAAACCCTTGAAAATATGTTCCAAAGTCCTGAAATCCAAGCCATCCACCTGGTTTCAGAAGGAACATTTGGATTTCAGACCCGAGAGGGTTTTCATCTATAATCATATCCCTTATCCAATGTAAACAGCCCTAACTTGCCTAATCTGCCTGCATAGTCAAGCCCCTGAAGCATATCTAAATAAAACCTTTACCCACAAGAACAGTCTAGATATTAGTCAAGTAGCAGCTTGTAATAATAGTAACACAGCTCAATAGTCTACAACAGTCAAAAACCACCCACTACACTTTACTATTTCAGGCACCTCACATAAAACCTAGATATACCTCAATGCATTTTGTTAGCTTTTAATAAAACAGCCACAAAGCCCATTATAGAGAGTGTGCCTAACACAATCTTTATCTTACATCTATCTTTCCCTTTTTCCTTCTGCTTTTTAACGTCCACGATATATTACTATATATAAAATAGAAATATATTTAGAAAAAGTATGTATGACTAATGTATCAAATCTTCAATGGATACATTTAAAATGTCATCCCTTCAAATTTAAGAATTCCCCTCGTAAGTTGTTTGTAATATAAATTCTTTTGGCAAAACACAAATGATTGCAGATGATCGAGCTTCTTATAGTCCCTATTTTCAATTTTTGTATTGTCCTTCCAATATTTTAAAACTGACATGGAGGGAGGGAATGCATAGCATTATCACTGCAGTTGTTCAGTTTTAAAAGATTTCCCTTGATTTCTGTGGGAAATATTCCCAACCGAGCACAATTATCCATTAAGGCAACCTAGGCAGCTAAACATCACTACAGTAAACAATACTACAGCCACACAATACAAGAACAAGGGCCCCCTAAATGTCAACCCCACCCGGGGCCTAATTTGATCTTTATCCATCTATGATTCCCAAAGGATTTGTGATCATTTTTTTAAATGATTTTTCCTGTAAAACCAACAGTGTCAGTAGCCAAGGTGCAACATATGCCATTATTAGAATGATTAGCATAGCTAATAGCTATATGGCATCTGATGTTATTGCTTAATATGCAACAATGAACTGGTCATTTAACTGAAAATTACAACATTTCCAAACCCTTTCCCCAGCATGCCTTGGGTACAAGTAAATATTTTCATACTAGTGTAATTTATCTTTAATTTAAATAAGCTTTCTGAATTTATCTAGGGCCTCCCCAGTTGGTAATTACCCATATACCTTGCTAAACATAGCTCAAGGATTTAAATTAGACATAAGTGTCCCAATACAGTATCTGGCATGTAGAAACACCTTCCCTCAGTATAACACTCCATAAATGTTTATATATCCCTTTATAGGCCACACCACAGATAGGATTCCTGAATATTGAGATCTCTTCTCACACCACTCAGTTAATGGTGGTGGTGTATCCTCTATGCCCTCCACCACTTCCAGCCATTATGTCCAAAGTAATAATTGATGAGGGACGCACACATGCATCTTTTCACAATAAATGCTTGAATACGTGTGTGCGTCCCTCACCATTAAATACTTTGCACACCGCAGATAAGAATATAATATATCAAAAAGAAAGCGCAGACTTCGTGATTATATTTTTAAATTCTGTATTGCAGTTACATAACAAGCCAGGTGCATGACGTTTTCAGGGTCCAGGTCCCTTCCTTAAGAAACATTTTGCACCTGGCTTGTTATGTCAGCACAATAATTTAAACATTTAAACATGTAATCCTGCTGTATAATAAATCACTTATTGCTTTATTCATTTTAAATGGTGCCGGGTGCCCTATTGACTCTATATGCAATTGTTTAAATAATGTGAACGTAACAGAAGAGATGTTGGTTTTTTTGTTGGCTTGTCTGATGGTGTGTTGGTAAAAAGACAGGATGGAAATATAGTTTTGTTTAAGGTATTTAATCCTATATTTCATATTCTGCTGTATAAATTCCTGTAAGAATAGCTCTTACCTAAATCTCCAATCTTACAGCTGCAGCCAAGCAAAACAAGAATACACTTATAAATTCATTCATAGCCCCAACAGCACAACTGAATGCTTAGCAGTTCTTTTTTTCTGAAACGTTCTGCTGGTAGCCCTTCCAACAATTAATGATAATGGGGTAAAAAGGTGACATTAACTGGGGATCTCAATTAGAGTTTTAAAAATTTTAAATAGGAGAAAACAAATTAAGTTGTTGACGGAAAGACTTAACGTTATAGTGATGTGCTCCATATTACTATAAAAATCTAGAAATCTTAACATTCTAAAATTTCATGTAAAAATAGGTTAATATCTTCAGATAAATACAAATATCTCCCCATGGCCAGGGAGTTTAAAGGAATTCCATGGCAAAACATAAAATTAAATGGCATGTTCAATCCAATCACAGATACGGCTGCCTGTCCTGCCCCTCTCTGCTGCTTCTGGCTAGCAAAGAGCCGGGAGCAGACAGCCAAGGGAACGAAGGACTTTACATTTCTGGGGCGGTTGGAGGTGGGACGAGGTGCCCTACACTATGGAAAAAAATTATTTTATGGGTGGACATATCCTTTAAACAGTATCAGGGGTTGTCTATAAACATGGTTAAGTTTTTTACATAAAAAGTCTGTTTGGTCTTAAACCTACCCTTTAATCTTTCTTTGTATAGAATGGAAAAAAAAACCTTTCCCCCTCCCTCTGGATCCCTTCTGTCTGCTGCATCCCCTATCATTAAATCCTTTTTAATTTAAGCAATCTACCCCATCCCACCCGCAACTGCTGAGTTAGTTTTGCAACAAAAGCCACAGAAAGTTACAAACCTTCATTCCCCTGGTGCTCTGAATAGTCGTCAGTCACATCTGTGATTGTCTGCCAGCTAGCTAATCACAAACGCAGCTGCCGGTCACACCCCTCTTTGCTGTTTCTGGCTAGCAAAGAGCCAGGAACAGAGCGCTGGGAGATCGAAGGTCTGTAAGTAACTTTCTGGGGATTTTTTTGAAAAGCTAACTCTTTAAAGGGCATGCCCACCCTAAAAATATTTTTTTACTATTTGGTAGATACCCCCTGCTCACCCCCAACCACCATGTTATTTCCTTAAAAAACATTATTAGAACTGTACTCCCGTGGCACACTGATCCGGCCCCCTGCTTGCAGGAACTTGCAAAGCAGGGGGCCGGACCAGCATCCGTGTCTGTGATTGGCTAAGACGCAGCCAATCACAGATGTGGCTGCCGTCAATGGAGAGCGCCACCAGAACTAAGGGCTTTAAGTACTGTTAGGGGCAGTTAGGTGTGAGCAGGGGGTATCTGCCATATATTAAAAGGATTTAACTCTAGGTGGAATGACAATCAAGGATTGATCTGGATGGTGGGAAGGGCTCCCCAGCGCATGTCACTGTCCTTACTGAGGCACTCTTTACTTTTTGGAACTTTGGACAGACACTACATGAGAAACATAAGAAGCAGAGATGTAAGGCAAGGGTTTTTTTAAACTACACAGTGGGGCCAGTAGTGGGTTAAATTTTAGTTTTGAGGTGGATATTCCCTTTAAAGGGCTGAGTCCTGACCCGAGGTCCACCCCCAAAACTAGAATTACCCTCACTACTGGCCCCACTCTGTACTGTAATAAAATCCTTACCTTACATCCCAGCTCCATATGGTTCTCCTGTAATCCCCCCCAAAGTCTAGAAAAGTGTCCACCAGGAGGATAGCAGAGTCCATATAGGACTCTGCCTCCTGTCTCTCCTCCAGGAGAAGTTTGCATGCGCACTGCAGCCATTCTCCCCCTCCCTCTCCCACCCTCCCCCTCCCGATTTAGTTCCCACAGCCTAGCTCAAAAAACTTTTAACATAATGTTCTGCTTCCTCCCCCAGCCCCAACCGCTATATTTGTATTGAGAGAAAGTGCCCTGATAGTAACTTACCTTCCCTTTTTCCTCTGCCGTTCAGGACTATCGGCAGCCGCGTCCGTGATTGGCTGCCTCTCAGCCAATCACAGGCGCGGCTGCCAGTCCGGCCCCCTGCTTGCATTTTCGCGCAAGCAGAGGGCCTGGCAGTGCGGCGGAGGAAAGAGGGAAGGTAAGTTTCTATCGGGGGAGTTTCTCTCAATACAAATATAGCGGTTGGGGCTGGGGGAGGAAGCAGAACATTATGTTAAAAGTTATTAAGAAGGGTGGACATGCCCTTTAAAGAACAGAAAAAAAGACATTGTAAAATTAAAACAAAGAAATGCAACAGGAAAGACAATGTAATTCAAATAAAAACAGAAGAATTTTCATATGCAAATCAAAGAAATCTGTGCACGTCTAAAGGAATTACTATTTCCATAGACAGCCATGAGATTCGGTTTTACATAGAATTCACATAATTAAGATATCATTGAAATGATCAAAGGATACTTTCATTCTTTAAAGGAATAGATTTTGAATGTAATAAATAATATGCATATTTTTCTCCTTTACCTTTTTAAAAATATTTAATATTTTAGGGAAAAGGAGGCTTTCATAAGATTTTACAGTATTTCTCTGTAGGTTTGCTAACTAAAGCAATATGTCTCTTTGAAAGGTCATTCAAAAGGGCAAAAAATATGGTTTCTTTTTAATGAAATGTTATTTCAAGACCATTCAAAGATCTTTTGGCATTCAGGACTAAAGTTAATTTGTAAATCTTAACAAAGGAAAGTAAAGTGAAACATAGCTATATTGGATGACGAATTAAGTGAAGTATTGATTGCGGATTACATGACTCTCAAACAACAAGTGGTCTGAATTCTTAATGGAAAAAAAAAGCTTTAAGAGTGGCTAATTTTGTCGCCAGAATCAATAAGTAATCCTTGTACATGCCATTTGTCAGACTATGATGGGTTGGGAGATAATCTGTTGTACTAGGTAAACAATAGGTGGTCAATAGTTGTAGCTTTCTGTGATAAAGATCAAAGTGAAAGATTTATTGCTTACAAATTTTAACATGGCATTTGTGATGAACAGTGGTCTTTTCTGTAATACAGTAAAGAAGATAACATTGTTTTATGTTTAACTGGCCTGATGTTAACACATGTTTACAAGTTTTTACTATAGATAACAATTATTATAATGGCTCATACATATGTGTGAGGGGGCAGATCTTAGATGTGCTATACACCTCAGTTTCATCCGACAACCGTGCCGTGTATTGGTGCTTTGTCAGGTGAAACAGACTGTCGGGACTTGTTGATGATCCAACAAGCCCCAACTGAAGGGTGGGGGGGGGGGGCGAAACGGACATGCATAAACATACAGGGAGATTCAATAAAAGTTCTTATTGTTATAAATGGTGCTAATTTTGCCCCAACCAATCAGATCTTATTTAATATTTGAAAGCTAACATCTGATTGGTTGGGGCAAAATTAACACCATTTTTAACAATAAAAACTTTTATTGAATAACCCTGAATGTGTGTCGTGGGTAATAGACCTACCCCCCTCTGGACATGCATAAACAAAGTGTGTCGTGAGTAGCAGACCCCCCACCCTACTGTACCAAAAACTGCTCTCAGGTTGAGATATTATTTTGCATCCCGGGCGTGCATTCTTAATCCATATAAAACTCAAAACTTTATTGAAAAATCCAGGGCCAGATGTACCATTAGACACCGTAAGCATATACGTAGGCTACATTCACACTAGAACACATTGGACAGTCCATTTTTTTGTCTGTTTTGGTCCGTTTTAGTGCTATATTTTTAATCAAAAGGCATCCACTTCTGGACAGAAATGCAGGCAGCAGTACTTATTTTAACGGACCGTGTCAATCTGATCTAACTTGCAGCACAACAGATTTTTAAAAAAAGCATCAAATATTCATATTTTAATTAGTATATATCGGTCCGAAACTGATGTGGGCATCGAGATAATTCGAAGAGATCTATTCACAAAAAGAATTACAATTATTGGTTTACCTCCGCACCACCCTTGCCAGGTGAAAAACTCCAATGTACTCCTTTGATATATTGATAACTCCTTTATTTTATTTCACAAGTGTCAGCACGAACATGTAAACAAAGGTTTCATATTGTCTTCGGGCTGCATGGCCTTACTCATAGACTCAATTTTCTAACGTCCCTCCACCCATTAGAGAGACATCCACTCACAGACGCAGCTGCCGGCTATTGATTTAGTATATTTTTTGGGGACCTTTTTAACATTTAAAGATGGCAGTTAGGGTAGGGTACACTACAGCAAAAACTTTACTATTTAGCCTTTCACTGCCGAGACAGCACATGCCAGTGTCCTCCAGGAGGACAGGGAAGAGGCAGAAACCTTTTTGCACACTGGAAGGCTTCCAGTTTTCTGGACTTTAACTAGACACTGAAGGATAACTATAAGGACCAGAGGAGAAAGGTAATGATTTTTGATACTGCACAGTGAGACCTTTTAATTTTTTTAATTTTAGTTTTGGATGTGGACATGCCCTTTCTTATCTAAACATATGCAAGGAGATGTAATACTTTAACGCCACAATCATAATCTGTTATCAGTGGCACAGAGCACAGAGAAAACAACAGCATTTAAAAGACTTTTACGCTACAAAGAGTAGAAAACATTCCCACTAGCACAGAGAGGCGAAGGCAAAAGAAATGGTAAATACAGTGGTCTAATCCATGCTACCCAATGTAACGGGCATTCCATCATGCAGTAAACGATTCAAAAGCTAGCTCTCCTTTCCTGACCACAGTGACCACAGCGGTGTCGCAGTAACTACTATAAAGTGCTTGCTGTATTACAGCAATTATAGCAGTCAGATTCCCATACTGCATCTCCCTCTAATATCCTAATTGGGAAACACGGTTGAAGTGTTAATATTCTTTTACTTGTTAGCTTTTTTAAAAAATTCTTTAAATATCTACTAAAATCATTAGTATGACTCCATATCTGTAATGAAGATATTTAAAGGGCAAACAAAATGCTAACAAAGAAGTGAGCAAGAAATGATGTACCACATCAAATTTGCTTGCATGGCATCTAATAGGTTATTTCTAGCGAAGAGAAAGCAATAACTAAAGTCTCTAAACTCACTGTTAAGCTGGTTACACACAGTACAGATTTCTGAAAGATCCTGTCTGCCATCTTTCAAAAATCTGAATACACACAGTCCCGAGTGCTCTCCCTATGAACATCATAGGGAGAACGCTCGGGACTGTGTGTTTCCCTCGGGCCATGGCAGACTCCTCTATAGGGAGTCTAGCGTAGCCAAGGGGAATTTTCACTTTTTCCTGAACGACCGCTCAGCTGACGGGAATGTTCGGTGGCCGCATGCTAGTTCGGGAATACCGCTACACACACTAGTGATCAGACGGTATCGGGGCTTTATCGCTAGTGTGTGTACCTAGTTTAAGACAGCAGATCAATGTGTTAAATTTGTTTTATGGTCACAATCTTTACTTTTGTTTGGCAGACCTGTTCTATACACTTGTTTGAGTAAATTTGAACAGAATGTATATGTGCCTTTGCCTGGGTCTGCAGTCCATTAGTACAATATCTACCCAGAAGCATAAATTGTAATGGTAATGTGAATGAATGGATTTCTATTCTGCTTTTCCTAGTATTGTTAATGGAACTATTAGTATTGTTAAAAAAATGAGTTTGTTAAAAACATTACCTTTCCCAGTTAGACATTATCTGTATGAAATGTAATTGTGTAAGGACAAATCTAGCAGAAAACAAACATTACTTAGAATGGACATTTCTGCTTTGACCATGACTGGAATCTGTGGACACTGCTGGGACCAAGCTGCTCTAATATCTCCCATGAATCATTACTGTCAGAAATTGGAATGTTACTTTATGCAGATTGCAATTACTGCTGCCAAGAATGCTAGTAGTGATTTTTGAAGCCTAATGTGTGCTATTTGTTCCCTGCATGAAGAATGAGCCTAATTAGCATTAATTATATCAATTTTGAGCTGATAATGACATTAGATTTGTCAGCCAAAACGAAAGTGTTGAAAAGAAATGGTGTATAAGACCTGGTGGGTGATGCACATAATCATGTTGTCAGATGCACAGCTGAAAGGTTAAAGGGAAAAACAGCTAAAACAAAAGATTTCGCTTGGTAAAAAATAATCTATCCTATTATCTATTTAAATTTCCAATAATGTATTACAAATAAAAAATTTGAAACATTAGATCTTAAACTGAATTAGCCATTGTTAAAAAAAAAATTGACTGTTATTAAACACATTCCCTTTACATTCTCCGCTTCCTATATTGTCCACCTGTGAGACACAAAGAAGCAGCACAGGGGTTACTCATAGGTGTAAAAAAAAGATGAAAGTATCTACAATGGGTATAAAACAGCTATCTCAAAAAGGACCAACAAGGTGCGTGTGAGTGAACAAACACACTTCTAATCACGAGTTACAGCAGTAACATATTTACCCCAGTAACCCATGTGTGTGTTTTATAATCCTGCCATTCCTTCTGCAAACAACTGCCACGTGTTACTGTGTCAGATTTACTGCGTGAATAGCAGGTCAATGATCAGAGGTCAGTGTACAAATATCCTTTTCAGGTGTTGGTGGATTTGGTAAAAAGGACACGTGAAAATACAGGAGTGTGCAAAGGAAAGTTATTCCAGAGCTTTGGCTTACATCCAAAAATGAACAGAACATAATAAGTCTAAAGGTATGGTATGGTTTTCATAACTAATCTCTCTCTCTCTTTCTTTCTCTCTCTCTTTCTTTCTTTCTCTCTTTCTTTCTCTTTCTTTCTCTCTCTCTCTTTTTCTCAAACATCATTACAAAACAGTCTTTGGAATTCTGGTGACTTCTGCAATAATTAATGACTGGTACCCATTCCAAGTCTTCTATAAAACAACTGACATCTCTCTGGCCTTCATGTCAATGAAACAGAACATGTACATGGATGGCAAATGAGATGACACATTTCTTTGTCAAAAATGAATGTTCCAAAAGGGAGAGAGATAGAGACCCTGACTCAGGCAGCTCCATAAATCCATTGGAAACTTTCTTATTTGACAGATGTGCTGCATGTTTCTTTAAGATAAAAATGCCATATTTGAAACAAACCAGCAGTAACTCTGTCAAATACTGAAAGCACAAAGTACATCCTTATTTTGCAATAGCGTGTAAAATAATGAATGTAAAATTACAAGTGTAAATTAATGAGTGTTAAATAACAATATTCCTATTTTACGAAAACAAAGTTTTATAAATTTTGCTCCATGTCATCCTATAACTAGTACAGGGCCTGAGGCTTGCTTCAATATGGTGTCTCCATCTAAGCTATATTTCCAGGGGGGTCACAACATATTTGGTCCTAGTGCTGGGTTCAGAAAAAGGAATGTGGTTAGAATTAACCCATTATTTTCCCTTTAAGCCTAGAATCATTTTAAGGGCCATATTTATAAAGGCGCAGCATCGCTTTTTTAAAAAGAAGCTTCTCCTCATTGGCCAGATCACTTCCCTGAAGTGGAAGTGCAGCAGCGAAGGAAACATCAGGTGAGTAAATCTAGACTTTGAAAGTGAACCCAGGGGTGAGGACAATGCAGTTTATGTCCTAACCCTGGGTACTACAGATGGCAGGGATGGCAGGATCGGAGGTTCGGTGAGTATAATTGTCCTTTAAGGTGCAGGTACACGGCTGCTACACCAACATATTGCCCAGCACAGAAGAGCCAATTCTTTGGGTCAGGACTCAGCCGTGTACCTGCATTTTAAGGGAAAAGGATATACATTTGATTGTGTGTGTGTGTGGGGGTTCAATACCAACTGGCTGCAATGTACAATGCTGTTTTGATGCCTTACTCTGGGCAGTTTTAATAACACCTCTTAGCTAATCAGCACCTTGCACTGAGAAGGCTGTTCTGAATTGAGAAAGCCAGTCGGATGACTAGCGAAACATAAGAACTAAACTTTAAGTCCAGTTGATATAATTGAATACAATAGATATACCATGACCTTCACCAGAACTTTTTAAAGTCCTCTTTTAAATACTGGTGTCCTGGTATAACCACCAACAGCAATTCTTTGCCATTAGTCATTCTTCCATTGCAGTTTTCTATTCCCATTATTGTGCTATTGTATGCACAATTTTATTTGAATAAGGGGGAGATGCAATAATAATTCACTATTGCTCAAATGATTGAAAACCCACATTACCCCATGTTATATCTTGGAAGTGTAGGGCTCACACTTATTTTACTGGGCCTGCACCATTTACATAAGTTTTTGTACATTGTTCAGCACACCCAATACAATACCCATTAAGTGCTGTAGCGTATTATGATTGGTCCATAAACCTAATGCAAGCCTGTGCTCTTTACCTTACCACTCTTCCGTGAAACAGTAACTGGCAGTGATTGTGGGAATGCAGTAAGGTAACAATGCCGGATTTTATATCACCCAGCAAGGTTCTTAAAAGCAAAGATGAGCATTATCAATAAATGTGAAAATAGTGTCATGACTACTAAGTGGATGTGGGTTTTTATTGCTTTATATACCTATCCCTGTTGGTCCTTTTGACTCATTAGCAGGGATTTTAAAGTGACAGTTGACTTAAACTGAAGTAACTAATATCTGTTAACTCCCTGTATACTAATTTTGAAAATTCCTTGTTTGAGGTGTGAAAACAATGGTGTAAAACACTGTCCATTAATTGGTGTGCGTTGCACTGTTTTATTGTCTGTAATGAGGTTGTTAAGCCCCTGGCTTATTCTATTGCTAGGGGTCATTTCAGTGCTAAGTAAGCCATTACACACCTCATGTCTCTTCAGAGAGAGCATGGCCAATGATCCCCATTGCCTGTGTTCTACATGGACTGGAATATGAGGAAACCATTGAAGTAGCGTTTGCAGATGTTGACAGCCAGTTAACTGGCTCATGGGGGCATTCTACCATTTTATTACTTTGTATTGAACTCTTACTGAACTCTTCCTTATATTTTGCTGTATAAGGACTTGCATTCATTTTCTAACACTTTGTCACTGTAATCTGCTCTACTGCATATCTAACGCTAGTGGGGTTCTTCTTTATTCACATCCTTCGTGATGGCAAAGAAAAAAATCTGAAATTCTATGGGAAATAACAAACCATAAATCACATGTAATAATTTGGATTAGGTAGGCAAAATTGCTTTTAAGTGGTTTTAAATAAATTGTGTTACAGAGTGTAGTACAGATAAAGGAAGCTTCCTAATCTCCTGGCGCTGGATGTTTTATTGAAGCAAATAATAATTATTTTCTGTTCTTACTGAGTAGCCAACCCTGGTAATTATATTACCTGAAACTGTCTTTCTCTTTCAGACCTCCTGTCATGCAACTGGTAAGAGCATTGAAGTAATCATACTATGTGATGCTGAAGGTCTGCCTCAACCATCTCCTGCATCATTTCTTTCTAATGCAGTCTTATACCTTTAGACAAATTCAGTGCCCTAGACGTAATTTTTAAACAAATGTTTATATTATTATTTCAAAGCAATGTATCAGGAAGAAACAACCTGATGGATAGAAAAACAAAACAAACGAGGGTCGCACTCCAAAAGGACGTGTTTTTTCATTTTTTGTCCAAACATCAACTCACAACATTTCGGGGGGTTTGTTTGCCCCCTTCTTCAGGTGGGGCAGACTAACCCCCCGAAATGTTGTGAGTGGATGTGTGGTCACAAATAAAGAAACATGTTCTATTAGAGTGCGACCCTCATTTGTTTTGTTTTTCTGGACTTATATGTTCCCAAGGGAGGAACCCTGAGGCGTCTGCACGCAGGTTGGTTCAGAGTGCACCATTACCTTGGTGTGTTCTTGGAAGAAACAACCTGAAGGGTACTGGTCCTTAAATAAGAATATCCTAACCTTAATAAGAATACCTCTCTTTAATAACACCACAGATCCTTAATTAATGATACATTACCTAAATAACGATCCTTAAATATAAATACTAATCCTTAAGTAACTAGTGGTATTTTACAATGAGTGTTATTTAAAGATACTCCTGCTTTGTTAACACAACCCTATGTACCATACAAATCTAGGAAAATCAGTAATATGGAATGCTCACTATGCAGAGTTTGTATTTGAAATGCTGTATGCAAATAATTTACACTTTAGGTAAGATATTTATAAGAAATTGTAGTGGGTCATTTTCATTTTAGATGCCTTCTGCTTCCTAACCTGCCTCCCTGCAAGTTTTGCCATTGTCATCAGTGAAAAATATACTCTTAAATGTAGATGTGAAATGAAATGTAGTGCTCTTTGTACTTTAGTGGCTCTATTCTGTTGCATTTTGTATGTGCATACAGCTTAGATTGCCCAAAAATACCTATAAAAATCAGAGCTCTCCTTACTGTATAGGAAGATGCACTTCTTGGGGAAAGTGTCTTCCACCACCTATTAATAAGGACGAGCCAGAGCAGACTAAGGAGCTCTGTACATATTGTTTACTTATATTATTTAAAATAGAATTTTAAAAAAATGTACCTTTCGATACAGCAGGATCCCACTACTCTTTCAGATTTTAAATCTGAGATGTAGATCCTGAGAAATTATCATTTGAAATCACAGCATTTACAGGGAAAGACTCCAAAGCAGAAATGATAATATGTTCCCTATCCCTGACCTCTTACTAGGATCCGTCAGTGCAAAAGCCTACTGCCCCTGTTTATGCTTGAAACAAGTTTGAAACAGGAGCAGGGGGCTGCACCTAGACAGCGAGTGACAAGGTCAGGTAAGGAAGTTTAGAAGCATATTTGGCATAAGTTAGTAATGTGAAACCTAGGTTTGGGGGGTAATTTTCATTTTTAGCTAAAGTTATCATGAAGAATATCTGTTGTATTCAATTAGATCAACAAGTTTAGTTCTTGAAGATGTTTCACTAGTCATCCGACTGGCTTTCTCAATTCAGAATGACTTGTACAAGAATCTGTGGCAATTATGTACCCTGGAAAATCCCAATTAGCATATCACAGCCAAGTGTTAAGGGCGTGATTGGATAGTGGCTAAGAGTTGTTATAGGAACGCCCAGAGTAAGGTGTCAAAACAGCATTGTACATGGCAGACAGTTGGTGTCGAACCCCCCCCACCTCTATTTAGGCTTGGTTTCTTTATTTTCACATAAATAGCCTCCTTAACACCTCTCTTGAACCAGTCATGTTCCTTTGCCAATATGTTAACATTACAATCTTCAAAGGTGTGTCCTTTATCCTTAAGATGCAGATACACGGCTGAGTCCTGACCCGAGGAATTGGCTCTTCTGTGCTGGGCCATACGTTGATGCAGTTGCTGTTTGGTCTCCCCCACATACAAATCAGAGCATTCTTCACTGCACTGTGTATATGATGTCGCTTTTATTGTGTTTCGGTATTGGGTCTTTCGGATGTACCAATTGCTGCCTCAGTGTGTTGTTTGGTTTAAAGCAGACAGGGATACAGTGTTTTTTTCCAGGGTATAAAATTGCCACAGATTCTTGTACAAGTCATTCTGAATTGAGAAAACCAGTCGGATGACTAGCGAAACGTCTTCAAGAACTAAACTTCAAGTCCAGTTGATCTAATTGAATACAACAGATATACCATGACCTGGATGAATGAGAACCTTCACAAACGTTATCATGAAGACTTTTTATCAAGCTATGAAGAGTTGAAACTGTGACAGGTGTCTACGGGCCATATTTATGAAGCTGCTGTAACGTTTTTTAGCGATACCGCACCTTCAACGATTAGTATCGTAAATTTACGATAGTTAAAACGATCGGAGATTAACGATCGGTTTAACAATCGTAAAATTATGATACTGCTCATAAAACTACGAGAACGAAATTGTAGATTTACGATCCCCATAGAATACGATTTTGGTATTCTACAATCGAACGTTCGTTAATTAACGTACGTTGGGTCGTAAATGTACGATTGTGCATTTACGACCGCGAACATAAATTAACTAATCCCCGATATTGCGGGTTTATAAATATGGCCCTACAGGAGTGCAAAACGCCATGTCTTCTTCTGTGGGGAACTAATTAGAAAATGTATTAACACTTAGATATTAGGTGGAAATGGGAGGATGTAAGAAAACATAGATGATCTGTCATAATTATCATTTAACTTTAACTAAAGGAAACTATTGACAAGTTTCTATGAGGCTCTTATAAGGAAACTAATTAATATATGTGGCTGTCAAAAAGTTGTCAGCAAGTAATATTTTAGCTAAGAGCTTGAAAGTTTGTTTTGGAGCAAAAAATATTTGTTTTGTTTTTTATTAGGGGAAATGATCCATTGTTACACATTTGTTTCTGGCAAAAGAATGTGAACCTTATCTATATAGGTCACCCCCGACTGTGAAGACTGAAGACGCAAACCACTTGGATTACAGCAGATTTGTTATTTCCCATTTTAAGCTTTATTGTTATTTTGTAGTATACACAGGAGTACACCGTTCTGTGTGGAGCAGATATCGCCCTTTTTTTTTTTTTACAAAAAAAATAACTTTTATACAGTTACCATTAGAGCACAGTTCATTTACTTCTAATCAGCTTGGGGCCTAAGAAATCCCCTAACAATCTTATTTTGCAAAATAGTCAAGAAATAAGGGGATTTTTATTTGGTTCTGCGTAATGGTTACAGGTCTCTTAACTCCCTGAGTACAAACCCCAGCAATAAACATCATCTGTGCAATTTAGTATTTGGGCAAACCTTTATTAAGTTCCCATGGCTACAGGCAAAAACCTATTTTCAAGCTTTCAAATAATACACCTACTGTGAAAGCTCCACTGCTTGCATTTATGATATATTCATAGTTGACTTGTTTTTTTTAAGATCATTTTATTCTAATAATGCGTGTTGGGCAACTGCATGCGTGGGTAAATACCAAACGGGCTATCAGCCGGCGTTAAAATCATGCTCTAAAACCGGTGCAAATGCCGGATGCACAGGTCTTTTATGTAACCCGCGCATCCGGCACTAATAAGGAGTTAAAGTCGCGCTATTCCCTTCCCAGCGCTGCTGGGTAAATCGCCCCATAGGCGCGTTACAATCCGATAATCGGAGCACATGCACACGTGTTTTCAGTATGCTACTACGCGGTGTAGTGTGGCCTCGGCATGAATGATATCTTTTAATGGCTAGCTATGCATTGAGCAGTGCAAAGAATGTCTCAATTCTTTTTTAGACTTCTGCTGATCTGGAACATGTAATACAAGGATCTCTACTGCCTGATTGTTACAAGTATGGACAAGGTAAAAACATTTACATTTTCAGTGCCGATTATTAGTTTTATGTCAATTGAAAAAGAGGATATAAAACTCTGCCCCAATGTAATGTATACAAGGTCTTTGGAATCATCTAAGGGAAAGGTTGGATGCTAATTAGCTTTGCAACGGGCATTTAGGTACAATGAAATGAATCAACACATCTAACAATTTATTTCTGTTAAACTATTTTGATTTTGTTTGATTGACCGCATTGGTCCCTGCATGGCTGCTTTCAGGCCAGCATTATTTGTAAAGAAGTGCATTCTTTTGCTTCCTTTTGGTGTTCCATCCTGCAGTTTAAGAGAATGGCCTCTTTGTTATACATGTGGATCCATGCTTGCTTTCAACAAAATGCCCTCCTGAACTCTATTAATTCCCTTGATGCTTGTGCCCTTTATTTCTGTAACTACAAGAGGTTATTTGTGTAACAGGAGTAAAACTGTGATAAGGTTCCTGTCTGATGTAGGGAACATCTATGCAAATAAGAATATTCAGGAATATTTCTAAATAGAAAAACTTTTGTGTAATTGAATAAAATGTAATATTAAAGGAATACTATTATCAGTAAAAAGGTTATGAATGGGTTTCCATATTCTGAATAAATGAAGGGGTATTTAGAAGTGTCCATAGAGAATATTCTCATATAGTTGTCAGGAGACAATTCATTGTCATGTCTATATAATTGATAAATGTTTGCAACACTAAGCTTGTGAAGGTTCTCATTCATCCAGGTCATGGTATATCTGTTGTATTCAATTAGATCAACTGGACTTGAAATGTAGTTCTTGAATGAACAATTTTCAAGCAGGGAGGTTAGATAAAGAAATTCAACTAATAAAGAACTCACTTATTAAAACATATGGTCCGGGTGCTACCGCTGTAGTAATAGGGCTTATATGCAAATGAAAAACACACCACCTGCTTTTTACCACTTTCTTTGAAGGAAAAGAGGAGACAGATAGGCACCCTCTATGGCTAAAAGTCTGTGACAAACACAGAGAGGTATGAATTCATATTCTGAACTCCCTGGGTGTCGTAGGTACAATTGGTGATACACAACAGGTATCGAAAGGGCACCTGATGACTGGCCGTACCACATTATAATCATATGTGTATGGCTACTCATTTGTTCCTAGCTGTTCCTAGCTATACCTTACTTAACAGTAAAGGGGAAGTTCAGCACCAACACAAATGCTACAGAAATAAAGAGAGTATATCCATAATTAGAGATGTTTTCTACTTATTTTAATTTTCGATAATCATCTACTTTCGATTTCAATAATTATCGAATTTTCGATAAAAATCGAAAACTTAAAAAATTCGGGTTTCGTAAATTCCGGGACTTCGAAACCCTCGGATTCGAATCGAAACTGGGTTCTATTAGAACCCACAGTCCATCTCTATCCATAATGTGTGACCATAATATGCAGTGATTATCCAGTGATTTCTCTGTGCATAAATGAATGCTTCCAGTTTACAGTACCTCTAAGGACCAGGACACTGCACCATTTTAACGTGTGATCCGAGCTTACATTAAAAAGTGCACACTAGTGTTGGCCAATTGGTCTGGCCACACTAGGTGCACTGCCCTATTTGGAGTGCATGTGGCAAGCATGCACGCTCATCACGTTTCCGGCATGCTACTAGGTGTTGCAGTGTAGTCTCCCTTTGTGGTCGCTGGGTTAATTCATATGCTCAGTAGAGCTCTTGAGCATGTTTGACCCATCCAACAGCAAATCAGTAGAGGACAGTTTGGAATTTTCATCCTGTACCCTTGCAAAACTGATACAGTAGATAATAAATAATTCAAGTAAAAAAAAATTTTCCACTTAACTTTGTTGCCCTTTAAAGATAATGCCCAAGATGTTTTCATTGTTAATTCCACTATTTGGGATAACAAAGCTACATTGCAGGGCTGCTAAATACTACTCATGTCTAATGGATGATAAAGATGAAGACAAAACAACACCAAAGTGACATCCAGGGGAATAAACTGTTTCTTATGAAAAATCCCTGAATTAAGGTCTTTGTTCTTGTATGTATAAATCAGTGTGCTTTACAAGATTCAGTGTTGTATCATGCCTGAGCAAGAAGCACAAGTGCTTTGAAAGCTTGCATTTTTAATCATTTTAGTTAGCCAATAAAAGGTATTATTTTAGATCCAAGATGTCTTCACTGAATTAACTTGGAACTTTTTGAAAAGCATTACCACAGTGACCTCTACTGGCATATCTCAACTAATACAATGTAAGATTCTTCTCTAGTACATGCATTTAAATACATGTGAGAAATAAGGCCATACTTTTGCGATGCTGCACCTTTAACGGGTGCTGCTGCAATCATAAATTTACTATCAGGGTCATAAATCTACAAATCTAGCCTTTTTTGTTTTAAGCAAGATAGTATACATGAGATTGCACTTATGAACCAAACTGCAAAGATTACTTTTCTTTTTTTTTGTATAAAAAGCAAATGATTAAATTTTTGTTAGTGACCAGAGCATTTAAATGTTTACCAAAAAACGGCACTGAGACCCTTGTTCTGTGTCAGAGGGAGGGATGATCTCTGAGCAGTAACACGGTTGACTTTCAGCTTCAAGGGTGCAAGGCTGCAGCTTCCTGTAAAGTGTGTCACCCAGTTAAGGTGTATTATGGGAGTTGAACCCTAGTACCCACAGGTATATTTCATAAATCACCCAGCAGCCACAGCAAAGAGAGAGGAGACACAGCTCATTGTATCTTTGTGAATGTTCTATGTCTTTTGGGTTCAATGTTGTTTTGGAGACTTTAGTTCTCCTTTTAATAAAAGTTATTAGCAATAAAACTGAAAGCATTTTTGAACAGGTGCTATAATTTGCCATCCCCTATGGAATCAAAAGTAACTAGAAAGGGAAAGTTTACGTATAAACTTTAAATTTGGCTTGAAAGGCCGCTTTTTGGGAATGTGTGTGTTTGTGTTGCAGATTTTAAAACTCAATAATGCTAATGATAAGGACATTGTTGTTTTTTTACTTACCCTTTCAATATGGCTGTCACATGAATTAAAGATAGGTCAGACTAATTTTTTTGATGATTGGTCAAAATGTGTTTTTTTTAATTATACTTACCCTTTAAATATGGTTGCCACATGAATGAATGGGTAGCTCAGTTGGTGTGCACACCTGTGTCAGGTTGGAAGTTAAAAAACTAGAGCGGGTGGGAGAGGGAGGGAGGGGGAGAAGTGCTGCACTGCGCATGGCAAAATTCTCCCGGAAGAGAGACAGGAGGCAGAGTCCTATATGGACTCTGCTCTCCTCCTGGTTGCCACTTTTTTGGACTTTGGGGGGGGGGATTACAGGAGAACCACTTGGAGCTGGGATGTTAGATAAGGATTTTATTGCACTACACATTGGGGCCAGTAGTGGGGGGATTATAGTTTTGGGGGTGGACATGCCCTTTAAAGCTTCCTTAGCTAGGTAATAGCACACTTCTCCTATATGCCCCACACGTCTGTACCGAATTTCATGTCTCTAGCTCAAAAACTGTGGGAGGAGATACGGTCCAAAAAAGCAGAAGAAGAAGAAAAAGAAGAAGAAATAGAACAGTAATTTGTCTCTTCAAGCAAAATTAATTATATACGATCCTCCATTCATTACCATTGTGGAAGTTTACTACTGCATTTAATGTAAATGTACGGTGCGATCATTCCTAAACATACGTTATACGTTCATTTACGGCCAAAGTCGTACTTTTACGACAACTTGGGGTATCGGAAGTTTCTGATACCGCGGTTACGGAATGTGTCCCTTAGATCCCACACTGCAGCCAAAAACCTTTTATAATGATGCTAAGAAGAGGATTTCTCCTTATATATCAGTTCTATTATTTCTATGAAAAGTTATTTAAAGTGTCCACAAAGGTACACATAGTAACTAAAAAAGCACCAATACCGTCGGATTGGCCTAACGTTAAAGGTCACTATCTGCCCATAGCTAGTAAACAGTCAATGGGGAGTCAGTAAAGAGAGGATTCTGTTATGATACTGTCTTATTTCTTATCTATCCCTATGTAGACACTTGCTTAACTTGGGTTTTGTAACTCATTGTTTAGTTTCCTACATTAAATGAGGTGAAACACTGACAGTATTTTCAATATACAGTTATTGCTACTTTGCATAAATAAACTCAAATAAATGTTTCTAATGACTTTTTACCAGTCTTTTCAGATCAAATGTAAATGTAGAAACCGATTCCGCATCTTGTGGGGCCCATACACAAACCAACACCAGGTCGTACAATAAAAATTTTCCCGTTGGGCCGATAATAAAAAATATTCATGCGATCACCCATACACGAACCGGGGGGTGTACGATATCGTACAATATTCTTTCTAATACTAGTTACAACTTCAACTGTCCATTCTGTTCCAATCCCAGATGCACGTGTTTAAGTGTAAACGAGACATTAGTTCCCCTTTAAACATCAGCATTGGTTAGAATGAAACACGCCCTCATAACAATGTGTGTGTTAAAGGACTTGAGTACACTGACCAGTCACCTCTTCCCTTTCTCTCTGTAATACATAGTGGCTCATTGGAGAAATCCAATGAACATATCTGAATCATTGAATGATGATTGGATAGAGTGTAGGTGCTTTGGGCCATATTTATAAAACATCGTTATCGTAAAAATAACGATCGGTGTTCTATGATATGGACTGTATTTTACGATATCGATCGTAATCCTACGATATCGCTATCGTAAATCTACGGTACCGATAACGTAAAATACCGATAGTAATCATAAAATACCGATTGTTACCGTAGAATAACAATCATTATCGTAGTATCATAAAATAACGATCAGTATTCTACGATAACGATTAGTATTTTACGATATCGGTACCGTAGATTTACGGTAGTGATAGTGTAGGATTAGGATCGATATCGTAAAATAATGGTCCATATCGTAGAACACAGATCGTTATTTTTACAATAATGATAACAATGTTTTATAAATATGGCCCTATGTGTAATGCCTGCTATTAAACCCCCCAAACTTTGAGCTCTTTTTTTGTACTTTAGATGCATTGAAAATAATGCAGAGTTGCTTGAAACGCACAGTGTCCGTGTTTATACCCAGAATACAGTTGGCCACACATACTAAAATTGGGCTTGGTTGGGATGATGCAGCCAGTTTGCTCGCCTATATCGTCTAATGCATTGCACAATACCACCCAGCTATTACCCTGTACTAGTACTAGATCCTTTAGAGACTGATATATGAAGCTTAGTAAGTATGTTTCTGGGGACGTTTTTAACATTTAACAGGAAAAAAATGTGCACACCAGACTTGATGCAACAGGCGTTCATTGATACATCAAAAAACACCACTTAACGTTTTGGTGCCCATGCATGGGTGAAATGTTACGTGGTGTTTTTTGATGTATCAATAAACAACTGTTGCATCAAGTATGGTGTGCAGTTTTTTCCTGTTTGATGTACCATATGCCTGCCAGCATATTGTGGCACCCATCATTATAGTACCTAACGACTGGAGTAGGGAGTGTGAATGATCATTTTGTTTGTTTTTTTAACATTTAACCTCAGCAACTGAGGGTTGGGAAGGGGGTACCTACACTACAGCAAAAAGTTCATTTTGGGGTGGAGATACCCTTTCATGGGTATAATATTCCAGCATGTACATTCAGAGGTCTGTAATCAAATTCCAACTGCCACTTTCTAGCTAAGAAATCCATTATGGTTTTTCCAAGTTTTTTCTCCCTTTCACTTCGAACATATATGTAATTAAAGTCCACATGCCACTCTCTCGATTAAATGCACCTGAGGCGTAATTGAGCCTGATTGTCTACTTCTTAAGTAAATGTAAATTTAACTGATCTCAGGTTAATATATACTGAATCTCTCTGAAATCCAGTATGCACACAATTTCAAAATACAAGTCCTAAAATGTCAAAATAAAAGTACTAAAATGACGTCCTAAAACTACAAAATAAAAGCATGACAATAATGTGAATGTGTGTGATTGTGCTGCAGATTTTAAAACTCAATAATGGCAATGATGAGGACATTGTTGTTTTTTAAATATAGCTGTCAGGAATGAATGGGTATATTATTTGGTGTGTACTCATGGCAGGTTGGGGGATAAAAAAACTAACTTTTTTGATGTTTGGTCAAAATGTGATTTTTGACTGTACTTACCCTTTAAATATGGCTGCCACGTGAATGAATGGGTAGCTCATTTGGTGTGTGTACCAGTATCAGGTTCGAAATTAAAAAAACAAACTGTTTTGATTATTGATCAAAATTTGTTTTTTGACTATAGTTACCTTTTAAGTATGGCTGCCACAGTAATGGAGGGGTATGTCAGTAGGTGTGTGTACCCGTGTCAGGTTGGGGGTTAAAAAAACAAACTTTTTTGATTATAAATCCAAATTTGTTTTTTGACTTTAATTACCCTTTAAGTGTGGCTGCTACAGAAATGGATAAATAGATCAGTAGGTGTGTGTACCTGGGTCAGGTTGGGGATTAAAAAAAACAAACTTTTTTGATTATTGATCAAAATTTGATTTTTTTACTATAGTTACCCTTTAAATATTGCTGCCACGTGAATGAATGGGTAGCTCATTTGGTGTGTGTACCAGTATCAGGTTCGAAATTAAAAAAACAAACTGTTTTGATTATTGATCAAAATTTGTTTTTTGACTATAGTTACCTTTTAAGTATGGCTGCCACAGTAATGGAGGGGTATGTCAGTAGGTGTGTGTACCCGTGTCAGGTTGGGGGTTAAAAAAACAAACTTTTTTGATTATAAATCCAATTTGTTTTTTTACTATAGTTACCCTTTAAATATGGCTGCAACAATACTTGAGGGGTAGGTCAGTAGGTGTGTGTACCTGTGTCAGGTTGGGGGTTAAAAAACAAACTTTTAAAATTATTAGTCAAAAAAATTATAGTTACCCTTTAAGTATGGCTGCAACAGGAATGAAGGGGTAGGTCAGAAGGTGTGTGCACCTGTGTCAGATTGGGTTGAAAAAAACCAAACTTTTTTGATTGGTCAAAATTATATATTTTTTTTTACTACACAGTGTGGCTGCAACAGTAATGGAAGGGTAGGACAGTAGGTGTATGTACCCTTGTGAGGTTGGGGGTATGCATTTTGCATGAATGACTATATAACTAACTTTTTGAGGATATATCAAAATTCTTTTTTTTACTTAATTTACCCTTTAAGTATGGCTGCCATGCGAATGGAAGTGTAGGTTAATAGGTGTTTTACCCGTGTGAGGTTTGGGGTATGTGTTTTTGCATGTATGACCATATAACTAACTTATTATTGATGATTGATCAAAATTAGTTTTTTGACTATAGTTACCCTCTAAGTATGGTTTCCATGGGAATGGAAAGGTAGGTCAGTAGGTGGGTGTACCTGTGTCTGTGTGGGGGGTTGGGGGTATCATCATTTGTGTTTATGATCATGAAACAAACTGTTTTGAAATATCTACATTTGAGGATTGTTACCATTATAGTCTATGGGGAAAAATGTCCCGAAATCTGCCGATAACGCCGTAAGGCTTCCGGGGATTCCTTAGCTAGGTTATAGCATACTTCTCCTCAAAAACTGAGGGAGGAGATACAGTCCAAAAAAGCAGAAGAATAAAAAGGAAGAAGAAATGAAAGAACAGGAATTTAGTTTTTCAAGCCAAATTAATGAAGCAACTGCCATGAACAGTCTGTGATATTAAGACGGTGTGCGATTAAAGGGCATGTCCACCCTTATTATCAACTTTCCCCATATAATAGAATACCTTCCCCCAGCCCCAACCGCTATAAAATTAATTTAAGAAAGTGATCAGATGTTTACTTACCTTCCCTCTCTCCTCCGACGCCCGGCCTTCTGCTTGCAAGACACTGCAAGCAGGGGGCGGGACCGGCAGCCGCGTCCGTGATTGGCTGCTGGCTTCTCAGAATGCCGGGGGAGAGAGGGAAGGTAAGTAGAGTTCTGGGGACTTTCTTAAAATTATTTTTTTGCAGTTGGGGCTGGGGGAACATATTCTATTATGTGGGCAAGGGGTTTTATGGTAGGTGGAGGGATAGCAAAACCGGAGGGAGAGGGAGGGGGAGAAGGGCTGCAGTACGCATGCCAAACTTCTCCCAGAGGCCAGATAGGAGGCAGAGTACTATATGGACTCTGCTATCCTCCTGGTGGGCAGTTTTTGGGACTTTGGGGGGGGACTACAGGAGAACCTTATGGAGCTGGGATGTGAGGTAAGGATTTTACTACACTACATGGTGGGGCCAGTAGTGGGGGGATTATAGTTTTGGGGGTGGACATGCCCTTTAACTTGATTTACTCGATTCACCACCAGATGGCAGCACACTGGTTAATTAACATAAAAAATGTTGAAAAAAGGGGGTATGGAGGCATTTTTAAAAGCTGTAAAGTAGCCTATGCTTTTCCCCAGGTCCTCATACACAAGTGTACCAAGGGCCATATTTATAAACCTGCGGTATGGCTGAAAAGCATTAGTTAATTTACGACCACGATTGCGATCGTACATTTATGACCAAACATTCGTTAATTCGTTCGATCGTAGAATACCGTGCGGTAGTAAACTACAGCAATGGTATTCTATGGGGATCGTAAATCTACGTTTTAGTTATCATAGATTTACGATCGGTATCAAAAAATTGTGATCGTTAAACCAATCGTTAATCTCTGATTGGTTTAATGATCCTAAATGTACTATACTGATTGTTAAAAGTCGTGTTATTGCTAAAAAGCTATACTGCGGCTTAATAAATATGGCCACAAGTCTCATGGAAATTCTCCCAGACACACATACAAACACACATACATATATTGACTTTTATATATATAGATAATAATAATAATAAAACCCTAACTGCTGCATCTGTGCCTCTTTGCATGTCACTGCAATTACCTCCCCTGGCCACTAGGTGCCCCTACACAAACCCTGGATATTTTACCTCTATACACAGCTTTCTTACCAGTACTGTTGTTAAGCCAATGTTAGTCTTCCTCTCAGTCTATAGACTGTGATGCCGGCACTAAACTGTTTGTCTTCTGTCAGCCATTTAAAGGGCATGTCCACCCCCAAAACTATAATCCCCCCAACTACTGGCCCCATTATGTAGTGTAGTGTAATCCTTACATCACATCCCAGCTCTATATGGTTCTCCTGTAGTCCCCCCCCAAAGTCCCAAAAACTGCCCACCAGGAGGATAGCAGAGTCCATATAGGACTCTGCCTCCTACCTGGCCTCCGGGAGAAGTTTGGCATGCGTACTGCAGCCCTTCTCCCCCTCCCTCTCCCTCCCTCTCCCGCTGCCTGCCCCCTCTCTTAAACCCGTTAATGTATAAGATTCCCCCTGGTCTCCCAGCCCCAACCGCTCTATTTATATGTTTAGAAAGCTCCCCAAACTTTACTTACCTCTCCTCTTTCCGAAGTGAGCTGCCGGCAGCCGCGTCTGTGATTGGCTGAGCGGCAGTCCCGCCCCTCTGCTTGCATTTTCTCGCAAGCAGAGGGCCTGGAGCGCGGCGGAGGAAAGAGGGGAGGTAAGTAGAGTTTGGGGGGTTTCTAAACATATAAATAGAGCGGTTGGGGCTGGGCAGGCATGGGGAATCTTATATCAAAAAATATATTTTAGGGTGCACATTAAACGGAGTGTCTCAGGGTTCTGTACTGGGGCCGCTTCTGTTTAATCTGTTTATAAATGACTTAGAAGGGGGCATTGAGAGCAAGGTCTCTGTGTTTGCTGATGACACTAAACTATGCAGAGCTTTGGAAACTTCAAATGATGTGCAAGTGTTGCAAGCAGACCTTGATAGATTATCAAAATGGGCAGGAAAATGGCAGATGAGATTCAATGTTGGTAAATGTAAGGTGATGCATTTGGGATTTAATAATCCCTGTGCCACCTACACCATAAATAACTCTGTGTTAAGTGCATCTGTAATGGAAAAAGATTTGGGGGTTCTGGTAGATAACAGACTTAGCTGTAGCAAACAATGCCAGGTAGCAATGGCTAGAGCTAGCAAGATATTGTCTTGTATAAAGAGTGGAATAGATTCAAGAGAGAAAGATATTTTTCTCCCTCTTTACAAGGCACTGGTAAGGCCTCATTTGGAATATGCAGTGCAGTTTTGGAATCCCATATACAAAAGGGACATCTTGGAAATTGAAGAAGTTCAGAGCAGGGCAACTAAATTAATAAATAGGGGAATGGAGGGGCTTGAATATGCAGGCAGATTAGACAAGTTAGGGCTGTTTACATTGGAGAAGCAACGTTTGCGACATGATAACCTTATACAAATATATTAATGGGCCATACAATGAACTCTCTGGTGCATTGTTTACTAATAGGTCATATCAGAGGACTCGTGGACATCCTTTAACCCTTTAACTGCCACAGATCGAATATTCACGATCTGTGCAGTGAATGACCAAACTGCCACAGATCGTGAATATACGATCTGTGGCTTTCCCTTTTCAGAAAAAAAAATTGCCCCCCGCTAGGGGCGATCGGGGGGCAGCATTCAACTGCCCCCCTAGCCCCCTTGATCCCCCCTCGGTTGAGTCCAAATCCGAGGGGGGGATCGTAAGATATCAATGCCCCAAATGCTGTTCCGGAAAGGGAATCCTTTCCAGGACTCGTGCGGCCAGGAAGTGCAGAGGCGCAGCGGAAAGGGAAGCCCCGTGATGTCACTGGACGTCCGGCGCTTCCCTTTAGTGTTCCCCACTTCTTCCATGGTGGTCCAGTGTAAGTAGTAGTCTGCGATCGGTTCCGATCAGTTCCGGTTCCGCAGATACTACTGAGCTATAGCAGCAGGCACTGTGTGCCTGCTTGCTATAGTGCAAGAAAAAAAATGTTGAGTCCTAGGGGCAATTGGGGGGCAGCATTCAAGTGCCTGCCTAGCCCCCTCAATCCCCCCTTGATTTCATAAAAATCCGATGGGGGGATCAGGAGTTTGCAGCCCCTAAAGTAGGTCTCCCTACTCCATTGCCGGTCCCTCGCTGATTCCAAGGATAATGTCGCTAAGGGAGACCCCAGTGATGTCACAGGGCTTCCCCCTTCACTGGGGGTCTTTCCTTACAATGCCCCCTAGTGGTCTAGTGGAGGTACTGCAGTGTGATCTCCATTGAGATCACGCTGCAGTACCTGTATAGTACAAGCTGTCATGCTGACAGCCTTACTATACATTTTGTGAATGGAACTCAAAGTTCCATTCACAAATAGGATTTTCTAAGTCTTTGCTACTTAGCAAAAAAAAAATGGGGACAGAGATCAAAATTTGGTGGTCACTTCTGATCACCAAATTATTGATCTTTGCCAATGAATGAAAAATCACTTCCTGGAAAATGATTTCCGGGAAGTGACTTTTCCGATCGGATTTCGAATTGGAAAACGGCATTTATCATTCGCTAAGATGATTTGATGATCATCTTTGGGAATGATCCCCAAAAAAAGGTAATGCCACACAAATAAACATCTGTAATAAAAAGTGGATAAGAAAGAACCAACAAATAAACAACACCTTTTTTTTTTTTTTTTTTTTTTCTTTTTTTTTTTCCTAAAAACTATAAATTAGCAAAAAAAATGGTCTTCTCCAAGCTTCCCAATGTCCCGGTGATATCGCTAAAGTAAACGCGGATCATTATTTGTTCGATTTCAAGGGAAAACTAAGCCTATTTTAGTAGGGAATTTTGAGAGGTACCAAAAAAGACCGGATTGATTTTAGGATCAGTAAAAGTGTGCAAAAAACACTTGTGGGACTCTCCGTACTAACTGCTTTTCACTAAAATACCACTAAAAGGGGGAGTGGTGATAGGTGTGGGGGGTGGGTTGTGGCGCTTTTTTATTTTTTCTTGTAATTGCAATTGCGCATGGATCCCATTTGAGCTAGTTGGTGGCCCCGTCTCTGTTTGCACCCACCCATATGGCATACCGTTTGATTCAGGACATGTGGGAGATTGCCGTTTAGTGGGTTTTTTTACTTGCCAAGTGGGTTTAGGTAGGATTTAACCACTGAGTCCTCTTATTTTATTTTTTCACAAAATCTCCTAAAAGCACGGAGTTCTATGAATAACAGCGTCTGGAATTCTTCATGTATATACGAAAGCATGATACCATCATGTAGCTGAAGGTGTGTAGCTTCCAAAAATATATAGTTTGTGGGGGGTATTTCCAAGTTGATTAGGCTGTTCAAATTACAGAACACTTTGATTTTTTTCTTGTAATTGGACTTGTGCATGCGTCCCATTTGAGCTAGTTGGTGGCCACGTCTCTGTGTGCACCCACACATATGGCATACCTTTTGATGCAGGATATGTGGGAGATTGACATTTAGTGGGTTTTTTTGCTTGTCAAAAGGGTTTAGGTAGGATTTCAACCCTTGAATCATCTTATTTTATTTTTCACAAAACCTCCTAAAAACACGGAGTTCTTTGGATCAGTGGGTCTGGAATTCTTCATGTATGTATGAAAGCATGGCATCGTAACGTAGCTGAAGGTGTGTAGATTCCAAAAATATATAGTTTGTGGGGTGAATTTCCATGTTTTGGGACGGTTTCCTTAGAAAAATGTAGGCTGTTCAAATTACAGAGCACTTTGATTCTTTCTTGTAATTGCATTTGTGCATGCGCCCCATTTGAGCTAGTTGGTGGCCACGTCTCTGTGTGCATCCACGCATATGGCATAACGTTTGATTCAGAACATGTGGGAGATTGATATTTAGTGGGGGGTTTTATTTGTGGGGGGCATTTCCAAGTTTTGGGGCTGTTTGAAATTACAAAGCACTTTTTCTTGTAATTACACTTGTGCATGTGTCCCATTTGAGTTAGTTGGTGGCCATGTCCCTGTGTACATCCACGCATATGGCATACCGTTTGATTCAGGGCATTTGGAAGATTGATAATTGACAAGTTTTTTTTACATGACATGGAAATTTGCCATGATTTTTAACTTTGAATTGTATTTCTATAAATTTTTCCTGAAAATCTGGTAAAAAAGCGAAATTTTACATGAAACTGCGCCCACACCATTGGTGGTATGCATAAAGGAATCACACCATTACGTAGCTGAAGGTGTGTAGATTCCAAGAATATATAGTTTTTGGGGGGGTATTTCTAATATAGGGGGGTGTTTAGTCTGACAAATTTGAAAAGTTGCTGTAATTGGGCCATTCTTCATTGGCTCACTTTGTGGCTAGTTGATTCCACGTTTGCGTGTGTAACCAAACATAGGGCATAACGTTTGATTCAGGACATTTGGGAGATTGATAT
Source organism: Hymenochirus boettgeri (assembly GCA_019447015.1). NCBI lineage: Eukaryota > Metazoa > Chordata > Amphibia > Anura > Pipidae > Hymenochirus > Hymenochirus boettgeri. Next base: position 180,912,320 of record CM033470.1, on the reverse strand, counting down.
TTGGTAACTTTTTTTTACATTACTTGGGATTTTGGCATGATTTCTACCTTTGAGAGTGTTTTTTTTCAAATTTTTTAGAAAATCTGCTAAAACTTCTACGAAGAACTGCGCCCACACCACTGATGGTACAAATGATCAAACTACAGAATTTCGTAGATAAAGGTGTGTGGATTCGAGAAATATATGGTTTGTGGGGGTTGTTTTTTGAGAAAAAATTGCAGATTGTTCAAATTCAGATTTGGCTGAATATTTTTGCTGTTTCTGAGCCATTGTGCATTGTCTCACTTTGTGGCTTTTCGCTTCCACGTCCGCGTGTGTAACCACACATATGGCATACCGTTTGATTCAGGACATTTTGGAGATTGATATTTAGTAACTTATTTTTACATTCCATCAGGTTTTGGCATGATTTCTACCCTTTGAAGTTGTTTTTTGTTCATTTTTTCAGACAAATGCAAACTTCTACGAAGAACTGCGCCCACACCATTGATGCTATGAATGAACAAACTACAGTGTTATATAGCTGAAGGTGTGTAGATTTCAGGAATATATAGTTTGTGGGGGTTATTTCTAAGTTACGGGGTGTTTTGTGGAAAAAACTGCAGACTGTCCAAATTCGGAGTTAGCTAAATATTCTTGCCGTTTCTGAGCCATCGTGCATTGTCTCACTTTGTGGCTTTTCGCTTCCACGTCCGCGTGTGTAACCACACATATGGCATACCGTTTGATTCAGGACATTTGGGAGATTGATATTTGGTAACTTTTTTTTACATTCCATGGGGTTTTGGCATGATTTCTACCTTTTTGAATGTTGTTTGATGTTCATTTTTTTGGAAAATCTGGTAAAAGTGCAAACTTTTACGAAGAACTGCGCCCACGCCATGAATGGTATTGTGGGGGGTATTTCTGAGTTGGGGGGGCGTTTTGTGGAAAAACTGCAGACTGTTCAAATACTATTTGAACTACTGGCTATTTTTTTTTGGCTGCTACTGACATTTGGCACTGGTCACGCTCTGGGTTAGTTGGTAGCCATGTCTTTGGGTACACCCATGAATGTGGCATACCGTTTTATTCGGGAGGGGTTAGGCTTTCATATTTGAGATGCGTTTGAACTTTCCTCCACAGTTTTTAGCTGAAATTCACATTTGATTTTGTCTCTGATTTTACAGTTGAGGAAAAAAAGGAAAATGTGAGAAAATAACTTACAATTGGACGAAGAGCTGCGTCCGGGTATCTGCATTTTGATCGAAACTTACCTCACTCATAAAATCCTGCGGGTGTGTAGTTTCTAAAAATATCTCACTTGTGGGGATATTTTAGTTAATTTGGTAGATATTCTATGTTAACTCTCAGTAGTGGTTATACATTTTAATTTGGTGTAATATACTAGAAGGTGCAGTTTTAGTTTGGGGGGGTCTCCTGTACAGGAAAAGTGGGGTACCTACATATATCTGGTATCGTTGTACTCGGGAGTATCAGAGCTTTTAGAAACAGTAAGATTTTTGTGTGTAACCTTAAGATAACTATAAGTAAAAATGGGAAAAATCCATGAAAATTTGCACATTTTTCATTTTTTTTACATATTTTACCCATAATTCCAGTAAAATTTCCAGAAAAGTTACAAAATTTTGTTACCATGTTAAATTACACTTTGTGCTGAAAAAAACAATGTATAATATTCCTGATTTACTGCAAGGTTTCCTACTGTAAAATTAGTCTAAAGCGATTAAGGGCAAAATCCTGAAAATTCTTCTGGCAGTTAACGCAAAAAAAAAAATGAAATTCTCCTGGCAGTGAAAGGGTTAAATGAACAAAAAAATGTATCACCATGTTTTATATTCTATATGGTTAATGATATAAAGCCTGCCAAATTGTCACAAATTTGGATGAATTATTTAACCCAATGAATAAAGCTCAGAGAAACGTTGTAGTGATGTCAGCAAATCTTTCTGGTAAAGATCTTTAAAAATTTGACAAGGCTGCATCTGAGGCCTGGTTCACATTCCTTTTGACACATTAACCAGTAGATATAAAAATCTGTGGTCTGTGGATGGAATTAAAGTTGTACACAAGGATAATTTAGCCTGACCAATTGTGCACACTATTGAAGTCCAAATTATCAGTCATGACTGTGTTCCAGAAAAATTGGGTCAGGAAAGATCATCTTGTCAGTAATCACAGCTATCATGATCTAACCAAAATATGACTGGACAATTGATTGACTCGATTATTGGCTTTTGGGTATCAGCCCTTGGGAACCAGATGCGAAATAAAATACATGCTAGATAAAAAAAAATCCCTACATTTTTACTGGCAAAATATTTTTTTGTCAAATAGGGGAGGAACAGCCCTTAAAGCTTTAACAAACACTCAACATTATAAAAGGACAATAATCAAAGTGGTATCATCACACTAAAACAGTTAAATAGCAGAAACACAGAAAAAATAATTAAATGGCAATAAACACCCTGAACCGTTCCCTCCATCTTGATGTATCCAGGGTGACCCCCCCACCCATTTATGATTTATACAGGGTGAGGACCTAAACCGCTAGGTCCTCATCCCTGGGGGGTTCATTAGATTATCAGCATTACTTACCGAAAGTACCTCTTGTAAGGGCTCTGGTCTATGGGTAGACACATGTCTTCCCATTGCCCACATCCCAGACCCAAGGGAGGTGGTGGTGCATATTTAAGTAATTAATGCCAGAAATCTATGTAGCCCTGGGGTGAGGACCTATCATTTTAAGTCCTCACCCTGAGTAGAGTAAAAGAGAGGGGAGTGTTTTGGGTAGTATCATTGCCCATTAAAGGACATGAGCAGCTAGGCAAAACCCAGGAGTGGTATTTTTTACAGAAAGGGGTGAGGTCGAAGGGTGAATAATTGCACTTATTTTGGGTGAGACATGGCATCTATTCCTAAGGCCTTGGGATCTTTCTCTCGAGAGAAATACTTTAGGCACTTTGCATTTACATGACTTGCCATTAGATCGCAATTTGGAAAACCAAACCTTTGAATGATCATCTGGTAAACCTTTAAATTTAATGACCATCCCTTGTTCTTATACTTCCTCTGCTTAGAAAATCTGCCAGAATGTTTCCTTTGCTGGAATGAAAAATGCAGAAAGAGTTACTGAAGCCTTTTCTGCCCAATTTAAAATTAATTTTCATTCTGCCCAACAGCTTTGGCTTTTTGTTCCACCTTGCCTGTTTATGTAGGCCACAGCAGTACGATTGTCGCACATTACTTTTACATGTCTTTTGTTTAATCTTAGGGAAAAATAAGCAAGTGCTTTTAATTCTAGGACATTTATATGGAGCAACCTTTCCTCCTTTGTCCATGACCCTTGGATTGGATGCTTTCCTATATGAGCACCCCAGCCCAAAAGGCTGGCATATGTTTTGAGTACACAAAACTTTTTCCTTGTTCTAGATTTTTTACTGACTTCCACCATTTTAGGGAATGTATTACTTTTAATGGAAGAAAAATCTGTTGAAATAGATTCACATAATCCCTGTTCCAGTGATGAAGAAAACTGATCTGGAATACTCTTAAATGAAACAAGGCCCAAGGAACCACATCTATTGATGCCGTCAATAGGCCTAATAGTTCCATGCATGTCTTTGCTGGAACACATTGTGTCTGAGTTAGACTTTTGATCAGATTTACTATTTTGATCCTTTTCTTTTCCTGTAAAAAGATTTTTCCCACAGATGTAACTATTATTACGCCCAAGTGACTTAATCTTTGAGTTGGAATTAAAACGCTTTTGCTTGTATTTATTAAGCAACCTAACTTTCTTAAACATATTTGTGTTAAATTTAATGACCTTTCTGTCTCGGCCATAGAATTCCCCCAAATGATCCAATCGTCTAGATATAGTGCAAGTCTGACTCCTTTTTCTAGAAAAGCCAAAACTGATCTCAGTGTCTCCATTTTGAATCTTTATTTTAACACTTAAGAATTTAGAAGCTTTAAATCTAGAACTGGATGAAAGGAGTCATCTCTTTTTAGTACCACAAAAGGTTTGAATAGAAGCCTTGATTTACTTGGGCTGTAGGAACTAAGGAAATAATTCCTTTTTCTTTTAAAGGGTATCTCCACTCGTTTTTAGAAGTTTTGGGAATCCAGTTCTATTGAAGAACAGGAGGTAAAGGAGCTGTGCCTTACCTTCCGTTCTTCAATAGAACACACAGGAACCAGGAGAGAAACTTACCCGCTTGCTCGCTCCCCCGGCGCTTGGTCTGACAGGTCCTGACGGACCTTGTCTTCTATGTGCATAGATGGCGCATGCGCATAGAAGACAAGGTCCATCGGGACCTGTCAGACTACGCGCCGGGGGAGCGAGCGAGCGGGTAAGTTTCTTACCTTCTCTCCTGGCTCCTGTATGTTCTATTGAAGAACAGAAGGTAAGGCACAGCTCCTTTACCTCCCGTTCTTCAATAGAACTGGATTCCCAAAACTTCTAAAAACGAGTGGAGATACCCTTTAACTGTTTTACTGCCCCCAATAAGGCCATTCTCTTCACAGGATTCTTTGGACCCTTGAAGAAAATAGCCTCCTTGGAGGTTTTTTTTACAAAATTCAATCTCAGACCTGTGAATACCACATTTAAAATCCACCTGTCTGTGGTAATTAGGGACCATTCCTCTGCAAAATGAAGTAGGCAAGCCCCTACTTGCAGAGAAATGGTCCCCAAACCTACAGAAGGAAGACTTTTTGTTTTGGAATCCTTTCCTAAAGGATTTACGATTCTCTCCCCAAAAGGAAGAAAAATGACCCCTCTGAAAAGGTTTGAGGGAAAAAGAAAAATCTCTGTTCTGTCTGGAAGGCCTGAACATGTTGTACCTACCCATTCTAAAGGAAGATCTGTTAGTAAATCTAGAAATCTTCCTATCCTGGGGGAGGAATTTATTTTTATCTTCTGTTGATACCATAAATCTATCCAACTCAGTAACGAAAAGTTTATCTCCTTTAAAAGGTAAAGAAACCAATTTATTTTTGGAAGTTGAGTCAGCGGCCCAGGATCTTAACCATAGAGCCCTATGACCAACTGCAGACAATGCAGAAGATCTAGCCGATAATTTTAATGAAATTTTAAGGCAGCATCCGCTAAGTAGTTAGCTGCTTGATGAATGAAGGACACCCCTTCTAATAATTGATCGTTAGGACATAATTCTTGTATGGCTGAGGCTAATTGGTCAATCCAAACAGTTAAAGTTTTAGACATGAGCACTGATTCAACATTAGGTTTAAAAGCTGACAGCGCATTAAGAGATAAACGTTTAAACACTGATTTGGGTTTGGTGTCCATGGGATCTTTAAAAGATGAGGATCCTTCCATGGCAATAGTAGTTCTTTTAGAAATTCTTGCCACAGCTGAATCCACTTCTGGTAGATTTTCCCATCTTCTCATAAAGGCATTATCGACTGGATATCTCTTATCGAACCTAGGAAAGGGACTAGCCCTTTTATCTGGATATTCCCATTCGGCCTTTAGAGCTAATGATGGAATCATGCACTGGAAGACAAAAGGCTGATTTTCTAATAGTTTTAAAAATGTTATCTATAATACCCTCTTCATGCTTAGGCACTTCGGTTACATATTTTTTTTAAGTAAAGAATCCATAAGAACCAGATCAAAATTTTGAGAATCTCCAGTAACAGGTTCTGAATCTGAATCTGAATCTATAGAGGAGGATGATACCTTCCTCTGCATCAGATAATTCTTTATCAAGTGAGCTATTGGAACTATCCACAGTTTTACGTTTCTTAGATGACCTAGTAACATCATCCTTGATAGTATTGCATGTATCAATCATAGAAACTTTGAACCAATCAAAAAATTCAGTCATAGAACTAGAAGTCTCTGCTTTAACAGCCCTATTAATACAAGAAGCACAAAATGTTGCCAAATCTCTAGGAGATTCACAGTTTAGATTTCATTAAAAATTTTTTAGCAGATTTGGTTTTGGATTTGGATTTAACATCCTCAGAAAAAGAAGATTCTGCCTTAGAGGCAGCATTAGGACAGGCTTGAGACATAGTAGGCTGAAATAAACAAATGAATATAATCAATCCTTAATTGTAGTGAAAAAAAGGAAACCAGAAGCAATAACTCACCCACCGGTCTCTAACACACACTGGGGTCAAAGCAGGACGCCAGTAATTGTTTGCTATCAGCCACGAGGGAGTGAATCTCTCCCTAACTTCCGCTTTTCTAAGGCCCGCTCCCTGAGACCGTGATGTCAGCAGTCCGGATCTCACGGGACTAAGCTGGTTTTCGGTGCGAAGTTAGATTCCTACAGGTGCGTGCGCGTGCGTGTGTAATGGCGCACATAATGGAACAATCCAAACCTGAACTGACGGGGCTGCAATCCAACAACATCCACGGCCTCTAGCAGCGGGGCTGTCATCCAACACAACCCCTATACTCAGCAGGTGAGCCATCATGCTAAACAGCGTATAGTCCACCTCCGGTGGCTCCGAAGTGGGTGGAGTTAGCCCCCATGGTGCACACTGGCATGGCAGGGGGAAGAAAAACACACTAAATGTCAATCTCCCACATGTTCTGAATCAAACGGTATGCCATATGCATGGATGCACACAGAGAAGCGTCCACCAACTAACTGAAATGGGACGCATGCCCAAGTGCAATTACAAGAAAAAATCAAAGTGCTCTGTAATTTGAATAGCCTACACTTTTTCAAAGGAAACAGCCCTGAAACTTGGAAATACCCCCCACAAACTATATATTTTTGGAATCTACACACCTTCACCTACGTAACATTGTCATGCTTTCATATATACATGAAGAATTCCAGACACAGTACTCCACAGAACTTGGTGCTTTTAGGAGATTTTGTAAAATAAAATAAGGTGATTCAAAGGTTGAAATCCTACCTAAACCCGCTTGGCAACTAAAAGAAACCACTAAATGGCAATATCCCACATGTCCTAAATCAAACGGTATGCCATATGGGTGGGTGCAAATAGAGACAGGCCACCAACTAGCTCAAATGGGACCCATGCGCAATTGCAATTACAAGAAAAAATCAAAAACCGCCACAACCCACTCCCACTCCCTCTTTTAGTGGTATTTTAGTGAGAACCGGTTAGTATGGAGAGTCACAAAGGTTTTTGCACACTTTACTGATCCTAAAAATTCAATCCGGTCTTTTTTTGGTACCTCTGCAAAATTTCATACAAAAATAGGCTTAGTTTCCCCTGAAATCGGACAAATAATGATCTGAGTTTACTTTACCGATATCACCAAGGACATTGGCAAACTTGGGGAAAAAAAGTTTTTTGCTAATTTATAGTTTTAGGGTTAAAAAAAAAAGGTGTGTGTATCACTTTTTGAGTTCCATTCACAAAAAGTATAGTAAAGCTGTCACACTGACAGCTTTACTATACCAGGTACTGCACTGTGATCTGGAGATCGAAGTGCAGTACCTCCACTACAGCACCAGGGGCAGAACGGGGAAAGCCTAAGGGAAGACCCAGGTGAAGCAGGAAATCCTGTGATGTCACTGGGGTCTCCCTTTCCACACGGACTTCCTTCTTCCTCCTGCTCCTGGCTGCTGCAAAAAAGGTAGGACATCTCCTGATCCCCCCATCGGTTTTAGACAAAACTGATGGGGGATCAAGGGGGCTAGGTGGGCACTTGAATGGTGCCCCCCAATCGCCCCTAGAACCTGCGTGTTTTTTGGGGGTTTTTTTTAAAGGGACATGCACAGATTGTGTATATAGGATCTGTGACAGTTTTGTCCTTTTCTGCACAAGTCTTATATACACAATCTGTGGCAGTGAAAAGGGTTAAAGCAGAGCCTCCTGGAATGTGACCACGTCCCCAGATATTGTTGTCACGGCCACACCCAGTCACGTTCATACCCCAACCATCAAGGCCACGCCCCAAAGATAACTGCCATGCATTGCAACCATGCCCCCAAACGTTATGACCACGCTACCAGATATTGTGGTCACCCCCCAAAAAAATACCCAAACATCATGGCCACACCCCCAAACATACAAGGTCTGTTTCCGAATCATAGCCACATACACAAACATCCTGTCCATGTCCCCAAACATCACAGGCACGCCCCCAAACATCGCAGGCACACCCCCACCCTTTGACATGGCCATACCCCTAAAATTCGCGACCACCAAATGTCAGGTCCAAGCCTCCTGGACACCACAACATCACAGACACGACCCAGACTGTCCACACCCTAGAATGCCGTGCTCCCACCCACCGCAACATCGCAAACATGCCCCATTCATCTATTCAAACCGGGACAGTTGGTGGGTATAGACAACACAGGAATTACCTGCACTTAAAAAACAGACACACACTGCCCACATGTCACACACTTCACAGATAGTTACAGCTAAAAGAACAATCGTGGCACTTTCAATTTGGACGAGAAACTAACTTTATTGATTGGGATCTAATAGTCAATATAAAGTAGTCCTTGAGCAAGGATAAAGCGGTAAAGTACAAACAAGGTGACGTACGGCCAACAAACATGCAAAAAATAGAGCATGCTTAATAAAAACACACAACACTCAGACAGCGCAACAGAACGAAGCCCTGCTCTAACAACACAGACAAAGAGACGCACATTACATGTTTTAGAGACACTGATGCCTGTCAGTCACTCAAATGCTGCGATATTCAGTTGCAATCAACACGTTTTCCCAACGGCAAATTGGGAAATTGTAGCATGTTCACAAGTAGGTTCACCACAACATTTGTATATTTACGCTCCAAGTGGAAAAACTGATAACGTTGTATATAAGCAGTGTATATAAGCAGGGTTATTTAATAAAAGTTCTTATTCTTAAAAATGGTGCTAATTTTGCCCCAACTTAGCTTTCAAATGTTAAATAACATTTGAATGGTTGGGGCAAAATTAGCACCATTTTAAAGATAAGAACTTTTATTGAATCTCCCTGTAGGTTTTGCAATAAACATGTGCTATACGTCCCTCAAGCAATGTCACCTCCTCAACTCATAACTATTAAATACATGACGTACGGTACATAACCAACTGTGCACTTCTTTTTCCGCCTGTCTCTTCTATCAAAGCCAAACACACACCTGCACGTAACAAATACTATACCCACATGTGTACACGGGCAACGATGGGTACAACTGCTAGTAGTCTAATATTCAGAAGATTCTGCTGTAATTTCGTTCTGTCCAATATGTGAAACTTAATTTTATCAGAGTTTCTGGGCTATACTATAAAAACTCTCATCCGCGTAAGCAAAGCCTCTCCACTATCTCCAGTCATTTATTGTAATCCATTGGTTTGTTAGGTTACATGAATAGAATAAAGAAATGAACTAGGGTAAACCGGCTCACCTTAGGGAAGTGTTACTAGTCATCATCTGTTTTACCAGCATAACAATACGGATCAGGAATCTCACCAAAGACGGTTTAGCACATTGGAATTAAGACACAGGGTTAATCTGAGCACATACGGGACATACAGTGTATCGGTGAGTTGTCACTCCTAGTTCCACAAACTAACCTGTTCTGCGATATTTCCTTTCCAACTATTCGCAAGAGCCGACAACCGTTTTAGACACTAACGCGCTGTCTTCTTTCAATGGAACTTATCCTCGGTCAGTCTTTTCCAACAAAACCGCCGCCATGTTCCAATGTTGCCAGGGTAACAAGTACAACCAAAAGGGAAACTGCCGCTTAGCACTATGGGAGATGTAGTCTAGGGCATGCTCACCTCAAAATTAATTTTTGAACACTGAATTCTGCATACATTACTGATCCTAATCACATGGTCCCCCACAAAAAAAGTTTTATGCGTTCAATCTCCCATTACCTGCTTTCCCCCTCCACCCGCTTCATCCTCCTTCTGTCATTCTCCTAACCCTGCGCTTGTCTAGTCAGCCGTCATTACGTCCGTTATCGCGTGACTGCAGTAACCAGGAAGTGCTAGCTATCGGGGCAATGTGCTGCTGACTTCATCTTCCAGACTGAAGGTTCGTAGTCACCTGAAGATTTTCACCAGACCCCGGGCCGACGAACGGCCGATAGTCTCGCGTGTGTATGTGTTCGGTTGGGGGTCGTTCGGCAATCCGAATCATACACGTGCGCGACTATCGGCCATTCGTCGGGCTTGGGGGAGGTGATCATACAGCCTCACTCAGATAAATAGAAACGAAGTGGATCTTTGAAATGGGGATCCCTAATGGTGGCCATAGAGTTTTTTTAATAATAATCAGCCTGTGTGTAGGGCCTTTATCGGCCGAAACGGACGGTCGTTTGGGGATCTGCCAAGTCGGTCCTTCGGCGATTCCCCGACTGAATGTCCGTTTCGGCCGATAAAGGCCCCACACAAGGCCGAAACGAACGTTTGTACACCGTGCATCGCGGGTCGGGGTCCGCGATCGCATGTATGTACGTACCTTAAGTGTATTTTGCAATCTGCGCCTTTACTAATATTTATTGCCCTGCCGTTTGGGTTGAGTGCAGCCTTATCTCTACAGTCAAAGCTACCTCTCTTCCCCTGCTGTTCTTATCTCTGTGGGGTCACATCACAGTTATTTGATTGACAATACAAGCAGGAGGACTGAGATCACATATTTTTCTATTAGTGGACCTCAGCACAGAGGAGGAAACTGCAGAAAGTAAAGACACTCTGGGTGTTGGAGGAAATTATAGAACAAATGGAGAGAAAGAAAAAAGTTAAAGCTTCCTTTTAATGTTGATATGGTTCTCTATGCTGCTGTCAATTGTAGGGCAGACTGAATACTTTTTTGAAACAAAAAAGCTGCTTCTCACTCACAACTCAATCAACAATGTAACAATCTATGTAACCATCTATGGACACCAGGAGAAGTGCAACAGCAGACTGTACTGAGCAAACAGAAAGGGGGAAGTTCAGGCACACACCCCTAAACACGCCCCTGGGGATGGAAGAAACATTGCCTGCCAGCTGTATTGTTTGTGGGAGGGAGGAGGAATCCATGCCTGTCCACTCTCTGTGATCGATAGAGGAGGTGTAAACTGTGCATGTATTTGTGCAATAAAGTTGGAATGGTTATTTCTGTTTATGCATTTGTTGTTTCTGCAAGTGGGATGGATATACTAGCTGTGCATTTGTGCAATTTGGGGTGGGTATACAGCTTTTATAAAGCTCAATAAATGCCGATATGCAGGGTCCAAAATGCTACTTTTTGCACTATGTTTAAATAAAAAAACTTTAATAAAAAACCTGTGGAGTGCCTGAAACTTTAATTAGTGCATCAACACGTTTAGGCTATGGTGCTAGCCGTCCTCAGGATGTGACCACACAACAGGTAAGTGCAAATTTAATAACTATGTCCCCCCTCCCCATTCACAAACCACTTCCCCCTTGCTAGCATTAACGCTTGCCAAACTGTGCCTAGCACACTGTGGTCTCCGAACAGTTTAAATGAAAGGCCAGTTTCCTAACTTTAAAACGAGCCATCAACCACCTCTCTACGTGCTCCAGAGCCCAAGATAAACAGAAATGACTGACCAGAAAGTTAATGGGTGGGAGGCTGACATGTGACATTCCTGAGGCTTCACCTGCACAGTGCTGCCGAGAGAGCACAGCCTCAGACTCCCTCAGTGTGTGAGGTAGACAGAAAGTCCCTCCTCCTCTCTGCTGTGTGAAGGACCTGCAGCTGCAGAGAAGGTAAGGGAATCTACAGCCCTTCTCTCTCACAGTGTGAAAACAGCCTTTTCAGGCAGAGTTCTCACTCTGCCTGAAAAGGCTGTTTCCACAGAGTTTTCGGGGGGTAGGGGGGTGTCAGAGTGGCCCACAGCACCTGTGAGGGGGGGCTTAGGCACCCGTGAGTGGGTGGGGCCACATGGGGCTGTAAGGGAATGGGCCAAGGGGGGCCTGCAACTGGAGGGACCATGGGGTCAATGAGTGGGAGGGACCAGGGGGGCTGCAAAGGGGAGGAGACACAGGGCAGATTGACTGACATGGTTTCAGAGCAGGAAGCAGGAAGTGCAGGGGACCTGGTGATGTTGCTGCCATATCACACAAAAATGTAAATATCTTCAAAACTATGTAAAATAAACAATGGAAATAAATTGAAAAACTCTCAGGAGAGCAATTCCTATCAATTTACCTAAAGTCATTTTTGGACCACAGTTCCTCTTTAAAGGTGCTGGCTTAAGTGCAAATAACTTTTAAAGTATTATCACTGCCTAATTAAAGAATTGTATCTTATAAAAGTGCTATCTTCATAACATATTTATAAAAACTATGCTAAAAACGTAGTGACATATACCCACAGTTACATAATTGTTTACTGCACTGTAAAAAATCAGTAAACTACAATATACCAAATAAAAATTCCTGGCAACTGTATCATAAATTAATTGTCCATCATGTAACAACCTAGAGGGATTACCATTTAATCCATTCTATCCAATTTAGGGTGAAGAAGAGCAAAACTGGTCTTGTATTAGTAATATCAGACCCATTTTAATTAAAAAACAAACTAAATACATTCCAACAATAGTAGACTTGCTATTTCTTATGAACATTGTAAATTGGTCCAATGGCTACTGTGTGCCAGGTGTCAATCCCAGGGGGCCCTATTTTTCTGAACTTCATCATATGTTAAAAGGAAACTGTGGTTTCCAAACAAGTTTATTTTAAATGAAAGGCCAGGCTCCTGCCTTTAAAAACGAGCCATCAACCACCTCTCTATGTGCTGCACAGCCCAAAATATGAAGAAATCACTAATCAGAAAGTTAGGGGGCGGAGGTTCTGAATCTGCGGTCAGAAATACTACTTCCTCCTCTAATCTGCGGTGGCACATGCTCACAGTGCATGACTGAAGGGTAGGAGGGCGGTAGGGAGAACAGCACAGCCTACAGCACTGCCTTTTTAATGCCTCCCACTTGCTTGCCCTTCCCACTCGCGGCCATGTGTCCCCTCCTCTTGCAGACCCAACCTGGCCCCTTCCCTTGCAGACCCCTGTGGCCCCTCCCACTCATAGACTCTGTGGCCCTGCCCACTCATGGGTCCTGTGGCCCCTCCCCCACTTGCACCTCAGACCAATACCCTCCTACCCCCTACAGAAGACTGTGTAAAAGCAACCTTTTTAGCAGAGAAAGGATCAGACAAAGTTTAAAACTGCTGATTCTTTCTCTGCTAAAAAGGCTGCTTTTACAGTTTTCTGTAAGGGGGGGGATTGGTCTGAGGTGCAAGTGGGGGAGGGGCAATGGGGAGCCTACAAGGTGGAGGGGTCATTGGGGCCTGTGAGTGGCCACAGGAGGCTGCAAGGGAAAGGCCCAAGGGGGCTGCAACGGAAGGGGCCAGGATGGGTTTGCAAGATGAGGGGCCACCGGACCCACGAGTGGATGGGGTCACAGAGCCGACAAATGGGAGGGGGCACCGGACCCACGAGTGGGCGGGGTCACAGAGCCAACCAATGGGAGGGGCCACGGGGCCTGTGAGTGGGCAGGGCCTCAGAACCATGAGTGGGAGGGGCCACAGTAGGCTGCAAGGGAAGGGGCCAGGATGGGTCTGCAAGGGGAGTGGCCAGGGGGCCCATGAGTGGGAGGGGGCACAGAGCATGTGAGTGGGAGGGGCCACAGAGCCCACTAGTGGGAGGAGCCATGGAGCCCACGAGTGAGAGGGGCCACAGAAGGCTGCAAGGGAAAGGCCCAAGGGGGCTGCAAGGGAAGGGGCCAGGATGGGTCTGCAAGGGGAGAAGCCACGGGGCCCATGAGTGGGAGGAACCATGGTGCCCATGAGTGGGAGGGGCCACAGAAAGCTGCAAGGGAAAGGCCCAAGAGTGCTGCAAGGGAAGGGGCCAGGATGGGTCTGCAAGGGGAGAGGCCATGGGGCCCATGAGTGGGAGGGACTACGGAACCTGTGAGTTGGAGGGGCAACAGAAGGCTGCAAGGGAAAGGCTCAAGGGGGCTGCAAGGGAAGGGACCGCATGACCCACGAGTGGGCCGGGCCACAGAGCACATGAGTGGGAGGGGCCACAGGAGGCTGCAAGGGAAGGGGCTAGGGTGGATCTGCAAGGGGAGGGGCCATGGGGGCCCACGAGGAGGAGGGAAGAGGGACTGTCACATGGTTTCAGAGCATGTTTTGGTCATGGGGGATTTTAACTACCCTGACATAGATTGGAGTAAGGGAACTGCCAGCACCTCAAAAGGTATAACCATTTTCTTTCACAGATGGTAGAAGTTCCTACTAGACAGAATGCATTGTTGGATCTGGTGATATTTAATAACCCTGAGCTCATTTTGGAGATGAAGGTAATGGGAAGCTTAGGGAATAGTGACCATGATATAGTGTCATTTAATATAGGTTGCAAAAAACTAAAGTGCACTGGGTTAACAAAAACTTTTAACTTTAGGAAAGCTAATTTTAGGCTGTTAAAGGAATCACTCCTGCTCATAGACTGGGGGGAATTGTTTCTAGGTAAAGATACAGAGCATATGTGGACCACTTTTAAAGGGATATTAAACTATTACATTTCTAAATGTGTACCTTTAGGGAAGTGTAAAAAATTAGGTCCACTCCTGCATGGCTTAATGCTCAGGTAAAAAGGGAAATGGAAAAAAAGAAAAAGGCTTTTAAAATTTTGAAAACAGAGGGAACAGAACAGGCTTACAGGGAGTACAAAAGCTGTACTAAAGAGTGCAAGAAAGCAATTAAACTAGCTAAAATAGAAAATGAAATGGTAAAAAGATGAGGACTGAGAATGTGGGACCATTAAATAATGGGGCTGAGGTGGTTGTTTATCCCAAAAGAAGGCAAAAACACCACTCAATGCTCCAGCTACAGGACAATTTCCCTTATTAATACTGATATAAAACTTTTTACTAAAATTTTAGCCAACAGACTAAACCGATTGCTTCCATACCTGGTAAATAAAGACCAGACAGGTTTTATCCCCGGCAGAGAAACCACGGACAATGTCCGATGCACAATTCAACTAGCCTATCATTGCCATTCTTCTCAACTGCCTTCTATACGGCTTTCGTTAGATGCGGAAAAAGCATTTGACAGAATAGACTGGACTTACATGAAAGCCACTCTCCGCCACTTTGGTATATCTGGTCCATTTTTGTCTGCCATTTAAAATATATACTCCACTCCAACTGCCACTGTTAGAAATATGGGCTTCTCTTCCCAAGCATTCCCAATAAAAAATGGCACTAGGCAGGGTTGCCCACTCTTCCCCTTGTTGTTTGCCCTGTGTATGGAACCCCTGGCCACACATATTCACAATTACTCGAAAATTTCAGGATTTCAAGTTGGGCAGTCAGAATACAAAATTTCCCTTTTCACTGATGATGCTCTATTCACTCAAACTCACCCTCTAACCTCTCTTCCACATCTATGCTCTCATCTCTCCGAATTCTGTACACTCTCAGGCTATAAAATCAATAACACCAAATCCCTCCATTTGCCGCCCCCCACCATGAAACTACTAAAACTGAATTTTGATTTCTCCTGGGTCCCTTCTTACTTTACATATCTCGGTATCAAGATATGTACAGACCCATCTCCCTGTATACCAATAATTATATCCCATTGATTAAATCATTAACACTGCAGTTAAAAGCCTGGACCCGTTATAATCTTTCTCTATTTCGGAGGATCAACAGTGTTAAAATGATAGTACTGCCTAGACTGCTATAGCTACTATAGCTTTTAAACCGTCTAACTTAAAATTTATAGAATCACAAATTTCCAAATATATATGGCGCAACAAACACCACAGAATAAGTAGCAAAACCCTACAATGTCCTAGAGACATGGGAGGCGCCGCTTTACCCAGTCTACAACATTATTTTTTGGCCGCCAGACTCGCCCAAACCCTACAATGGGGCCAACACTCGAATAAACCCCGATGGATAGAACTGGAACAAGCGTTAGACCCTGCCATCCTGCTGAGAGACTTACTCTGGCTCTCCTCCACCACACTAGCAAAGAAAAACTGTGGCAATAACCCATACATAGTCCACTCCATAAAACTTTTGTATGACACCCGTTAAGCATTTAAACTTTGCAACTCACCCTCTACTCTGACACCAATTCTCCACAACCCGGACTTTCCTTCTGGACTCAGCCCGAAGGGGTGGCAGGCCTGGACAGACAAACAGATTTACACAATGGGTCAACTTATCCTTGGAGGGCAACTCTTGTCTTGGGACACAACTAGATCACAATTAAAACTCCCAACCTCTGAATGGTTCCATTACCGACAAATATCATACTTTATACGACAGAACTTTACAAAGACTCCTATCCCGGATCCAACCAAATTTGAAATAATGGCTAGCAGCCCTAACCGCACCCCCCTATACTGTTTCCCATATTTACTCACTTTTAAATAGATTTAGACACTCTCACAAATTAAAATTTATGGTTAAAGGACAACTAAAGCCACAGAACAACACTGAACCAGAAGGCAGAACACGTTGATATAAAACCAGTAATCTGTGTCTTACCTCTCATTTTGATACGGGCGCTGGGAAATTTACCTAAATAACATGGTTTGTGCTTTACTTCTCAGCATTCTAGTATCAGACAGTTTGGTCAACGACCATTATGTTCTGCACATGCTCAGTCCTTAGCTATGGCAGAAACTTGTTACAGTTGGTCACACCCATTAATAATCTCTAGCCAATCCTTTTACAGGACAGATAAAGCAAGGAAGCATGTGATTGAGGTCAGGAGGTGTGGTCTGACACTGCACATAAACACAGATACTTCATCCAGTTCTTAACAGACTTACATTTACTTTTATACAATTTACTGAGGTGGGATTTTATTGTTTATTGGTGTTTTTAGGGGGGGGGGGTTCAGATTCTAGAGTATAAAAAATTGGGTTTAGTTCTCCTTTAAATGGGAGTCGTGGTTGGGCTCTATATTGGGGGTCTCGCAGTGGACCAACATATTCCGCTCCATAAATGCTCATCCAACATCATACTACAAGAAGAAAATTGTAAGATACTTCATCACTGGTACCTCTCCCCTCAGAGAATCTCTCAGATTTATCCAAATTCCTCTCCCCTTTGTTATCGTAATTGTCAGATGGAGACAGATCTATTCCATTGTTGGTAGAGCTGCTCCGAGACTAAAAAATTATGGGCAGTATGCGAGAGTTTAATCCATGAAACGCTGCATTCCCCAATAACCAAGCAATCATAGCTTTTGCGCAGCTACCGTAGCCTTCTGGTGGCATCATGGAAACAACCGACCCCCTCAGCAGCCCATTTAATCTCAAAGATTTGGTGGATCTGTGAGAATAAACGCCTATCTCATCTTATCAAAGGCTCAATACGCAAATATGACGAGATTTGGAACTTTACCATGGTCATGGTTCTTTACCATGACGGACGCCGGAGGGAACTGAAGAACTAACAGTACTCCCTCAGATTAAATTAGTTCTCACCTACTCTCCAACGGAGACCCCCTGATACCATTCCACCCAATCATCCAAAAATTAGAAAGAAAAAATTCTTAAAAGCGGTGGGGACAGAGGTGCTCGGCGGGCCAGGCACCAGTTTTTTCTATTTTCGCACTTAAAATTTATCACTGTAAACCTGTATATTCTTGAGTCGGAACTGTTTTTGATATTGTGTTTTATATTATTTGTATATAAAAATTCACAAGTGAGATGCCATATGATAAGACAGACTCATCAATGAAAGAACCACATGGAGGCTTGACCAGATAAAATGATATTGTATGGGGCCTAGGAATGTGCATTGGTTATCTTTTCTATGTTTGACCAGATCAGTAGCACTTCTGCTAAATGTAGTTGTAAATTAGCCTAATTGGAGTGCTTCCACAATCCTTGTATTGTATGTATTTATTGGGAGGCTTGGTCAATCCTCCATGTGGTAATAACACCCCCAACATGCCCCTTTTATGGGAGGTCCTATGCCTTTAATATAAAGCACTGGATGGCCTCTTCCCTCATTTTAAAAAGCCAAAAGGGCTGGGGGGAAGCGAGAGAGTCTGTTATATGGATCCAGTGTGTAAGAATGAGAAATGCAAAGTTTGCTAATCGTTATTGAAGTAAAAGAAATTTAAAAAGGTTAGCAGTTAGGACCAGTTTTAACTTTGTCAAGACCCGTGAGTGCTTTTGTTTGCTTTTGTCCTATTATATATATCTGAATGGCTCATGGGTGGTTTCTCTATTAGGAATGGTGTGCTAATCGCAATATTGACTTTATATATAAAGCCTACCACACCAACTTCCCCTGAAACCTGTACCACCCCAACCTCCCCTGTAATGCGTACAACACCAACTTCCCCTGTAATGCATACCACACCAACTTCCCCTGTAACGCGTACCACACCAACGTCCCCTGTAACACATACCACAAGAAATTCCCCTGTAACGCGTACCACACCAACTTCCCCTTTAACACGTACCATACCAACTTCCCCGTATAGCTATTACACCATTGGACTAGGGAAGGATAATATAAATCAGGAGGCTGTAGGAGTCATAAACCTTGCAAATATACCCTCCCTTTCCTATTCCACCTACCTGCCAGCTAAACACCGACCAGAAAGAGATGTGGTGAAGTGGTGAGACTATACTCTTAATATAATCCCAAAAGTCCCATCATTAAGCAACATTGGGAATTGGTTAAGAAGGATAAGTCTCTTCCATTTGAGAAGACATGTATCCAACATACATACAAGAGAGGACGCTCTTTGAGAAACATGTTGGTCAAAACCGATCTACCCATAGGGAAGACTGTCCCTACAGTGGGCAAGTTGGGTTGTTATAGGTGCCCTAATTGCACAACTTGCAACGGGATGCTCACCAGCCCATCATTCCCACATCCTCACTCTGGCAAACGCATTGAGATTAGAGGCAGATTTTCATGCACTAGCAAGAACATAATATACTATATTGTGTGTCCGTGCGGCTTATTCTATATTGGCAAAACAACCACAAGCTTCAGAGAATCGGATGGCCAACCACCGTACGTCCATAACGACAGGCGGCTTTAGTAAGGGCCGCAATATGAGTAGTAATATGGTGATATGGCGGTAGCGAAACATTGCAGCTCTCAGAACCATTCCATTGGCAGTTTAAGATGGATGATTATCGATGGTTTCCCTGCCCATCTAACTCAGAGAATGGATATGGAAACTTTGCTATTACGCCGTGAGGCCAAGTGGATTCATCGCCTTGGCACACTCACCCCGCGAGGACTTAACGAACAATGGTCGCTCCAATGTTTCCTATAACCCCATATGTCTACGTTCAGTAGACTACCCTGTATGGTGATGTTCAGGCTACTTAGTAGGTTGTGCAGTAGTCCTATACTGGGCGTCAGAGGAGTCCTTACCGATGCTACTAAGTAGCCTGAACATCACCATACAGGGTAGTCTACTGAACTAGACATAGGGGTTAGGAAACATTGGAGCGACCATTGTTCGTTAAGTCCTCGCGGGGTGAGTGTGCCAAGGCGATGAATCCACTTGGCCTCACGGCGTAATAGCAAAGTTTCCATATCGATTCTCTGAGTTAGATGGGCAGGGAAACCATCGATAATCATCCATCTTAAACTGCCAATGGAATGGTTCTGAGAGCTGCAATGTTTCGCTACCGCCATATCACCATATTTACTACTCATATTGCGGCCCTTATCTAAAGCCGCCTGTCGTATGGACGTACGGTGGTTGGCCATCCGATCTCTGAAGCTTGTGGTTGTTTTGCCAATATAGAATAAGCCGCACGGCACACCAATATAGTATATTATGTTTTGCTAGTGCTGAGAATCTGCCTCTAATCTCAATGCGTTTGCCAGAATGAGGATGTGGGAATGATGGGCTGGTGAGCATCCGTTGCAAGTTGTGCAATTAGGGCACCTATAACAAACCAACTTGCCCACTGTAGGGACAGTTTCCCTATGGGTAGATCGGTTTTAACCAAACATGTTTCTCAAAGAGAGGTCCTCTCGTATGTATGTTGGATAGATGTCTTCTCAAATGGAAGAGACTTATCCTTCTTACCAATTCCCAATGTTGCTTAATGTGGGACTTTTGGGATTATATTAAGAGTATAGTCTCACCACTTCACCACATCTCTTTTTGGTCGGTGTTTTGTTATAGTGAACCTGTTCTGCCTTCATAAAGGACAAATCAATCTCTTGTTGAGATAACCTCTCTCCAGTAGTCTATTTTTCAAGTCAAGTAATTGTTCACTAGCTACTGCTGGATCACTGTTGTTACGTAATACTCGTAACCTTGACTATAAGGGATAGATTTTTTGAGAGACTTTGGATGACAACTCTCTCTATGGAGTAAGGAGTTTCTATCAGTAGATTTTCTAAATAGTGAAGTCCGTAATTTGTCCCCACAATGGAAATTTTTAGGTCCAAGAATTCACAGCAGTGGTGTTGAAATGAGCAGTGAGTTTAATAGGTGGTGTGAGTGAGTTGATGTCCTCTACAAATTGGTATGCCTCTCTTTTCTCCCTTCCACACAAAAAACAATCATCTATAAATCGTTTGTATACCACAATGTGGGCTCGAAATATTTCTTATGTATCTCTCTTCAAACGAATCCATGTATAAATTTGCTATTGATGGGGCTACATTAGAGCCCATGCACTGCCGATATTTGCTGATAGAATGAGGAACCGAATCTGAAGTAGTTATTCATACAATCAGTTCAAGTAGTTCCATCCGACTCTCATATGGGGGACTCTGATGTTGGGCCCTAATGAGTGGTGTTGCAGACTTCTATACCGTCTGCTTGTCAGGGGCACTTCTAGGGTTTTTTGCTGCCTGAGGCAAACTTTTGAATGGCGCCTATGATCGTATTGCGGCACGCACAGCGCGCGCCGCCAAATTAAAGCGGGCGTGGCTATGTCAGTGGGCGTGGCTTTGCCAGTGGGTGGCTAACATTTTAAGATTTGCGCTTCCTATCATGTATGTAAACAATTCCTCAGTCAGTCGATTAGCAATAATGTCAATTCCATAAACAGGTATTACATCCTTTTCTCAAATAGCTTGTGTGTCACTACTATATTGCTCCTTTCAGGTGTGTGTCCAACTAACTGTTTATATCGCGGCTACATGTTAGAGTAAATTAGAAATGCCATAGTTTCTGTAGTATAAAAAGATTTTACCAAAAGATTTGTAAGCCTGCCACCGTAACGTCGAATCTTTCAGCAGGGCCCTAACTACTAACTAGTCTATGATCACAAACCCTAATAATCTCTCCCTAAGTCCCTATACATTCATAGGCCCATGATAAGAGGCAGGGAGGTTATAGGCCACGCTGCCCACGCACACGACTGAATCCGCCACTCAGCTACCCCCCCATGATAAGACCCCAGTATCCAGGGAGGGAGACCCCCATGGCCATGATAAGACCCCATCACCCAGGGAGGGACAGGCCACTGAATCCAGCACCACCCCCCCCATGATAAGACCCAAGGGAGGACTGAGGAGGTTATAGCCAGGCTTGGCCACTGAGTCCAGCCAGCCACCACCCCATGATATGACCCAGTCCCCAGGGTCCAGGGAGGTTACAGTTACTTACAGGCCACTGAATCTAGCCAGGCCAGCCCCCCCATGATAAGACCCCAGTCCCCAGGGACAGGGAGGTTAGGCCAAAGAATGAATCCAGCCACCCCCCCATGATAAAGAACCCAAGTTACCAGGTAGGTTACATACAGGCCATGACATGAGGGCTGAGGGCTGAGGCCACTGAATCCAGCCAGCCCCCTAACGGCCTAAACCACACCCCTCCCCCCAAGCTTAGGACCTGGATGTCCTGTGAGTCTGTCACTGTGACACACATAATACAGACCGGCGTTAGAGTTAACTTAATAGTATTTTTTTACAACTTACAGAGACAGTTGCAACTTGCAGGCAGCTTAATGGGGTGGTCTGCAGACAGTGACTGCTCTGCTGAGTCGGCCGGGCGGCCGGGCGGGCTCCACAAGTTTCCCCACCAACAGACACAATCTTCTTCTCGGTGCTTGGCCGGGCAGGCCACTCCATCCACAGATTTGCCGCGCGGAGAGTCCAGCGCGGCGGCAAGTTCCGGAAGTTGCGCGCGCATGTGGTGACACAGTGTGTTACCACTGGTCCACCAGGCAGGCTGTGACTCCAGTCTCCACCTGACGCGGGCCGCCTATGATCATCAGCCACAGCCCACAGCCACCATCCTCCATAGCCTCGCGACGGCGGCAGCGCGAGAGTTAAGGCAGTCAGTCAGTGAGTCATGACAGTGACAGACAGTGTCCCAGTCCCACTCCCAGTAATCGGAAGGAGAAGGTGCTTCCTTCCCACAAAGGCAAGCTAAGCATGCTTCTGTCTTGGCGCGTCGCGCCAGCGAGCTGTTAGTAGACAGTACAATTAAATTTTGTGTGTGTGTTAATTCCGCCTTTGGCAAAATGCCGGAGTCACATGACTCAGTCAGCCTCATTACAGATGCGGGCCTGCTGCTGCTGTGTTCACGGTATAGAGACTGGTAACACACACAGTCATAAGACAACATTTTGGTGAGATCACAACATCGTTCAAAATGTCCCGTAGATGTGAACTGTCTCTAATGTAGGAGGGCATCTGTGTGGACTTGCGGTTGGAGAAATGAGTCGATGAAGATGGCGATCGGTTTGAAACAACGAGCCCTGAGATGACATAATCGGTCGACCAATATTACAAGGATACTATACAGTAAAAGGTTATGAATGGGTTTCCATATTCTGTAATACAATGAGGGGTATTTAGAGTGTCCCATAGAGAATATTCTCATATAGTTGTCTGGATCAATTCATTAGTCATGTCTATATAATTGATAAAGTGTTTGCAACACTAGCTTGTGAAGGTGTCTGATTCATTCCAGGTCCATGGTAGTTCTGTTGTAATTCAATTAGATCAACTGGACTGAAATGTAGTTCTTGAATGAACAATTTTCAGCAGGGAGGTTAGATAAGAAATTCAACTATAAAGAACTCACTTATTAAAACATATGGTCCGGGTGCTACCAGCTGTAGTATAGGCTTATATGCAAATGAAAAACACACCACCTGCTTTTTAACCACTTTCTTTGAAGGAAAAGAGGAGACAGATAGGCACCTCTATGTGCTAAAAGTCTGTGACAAACACAGAGAGGTTGAATTCATATTCTGAACTCCCTGGGTGTCGTAGGTACAATTGGTGATACCACAACAGTATCGAAAGGGCACCTGATGACTGGCCGTACCACAGTATAATCATATTATGGCAGTGGTTGGCTAAGTGGTGATCTGAGTTGTCTCAGCTAGTCATATCCCTTACTTAACAGAAAGGGTGAAGTTCAGCACCAAACAAATGCTAACAGAAATAAAGAGAGATAATCCATAAATTAGAGATGGTTTTCTACTTATTTTAATTTTCGATAATCATCTACTTTCGATTTCAATAATTATCGAATTTGTCGATAAAATCGAAATTAAAAAATTCGGTTTTCGTATTCCGGACTTCGAAACCCTCGGATTCGAATCGAAAACTGGTTCTATTAGAACCCACATCATCTCTATCCATAATGTGTGACCATAATATGCAGTGATTCCAGTGTTGTAATTGAACTGTGTCAAATGATGCTTCCAGTTTACAGTCCTTAAGGACCAGGACACTGCAACACATTTTAACGTGTGATCCGAGCTTACATTAAAAGTGCACACTATGTTGGCCAATTGGTCTGGCCACACTAGGTTGCACTGCCCTATTTTGGAGTGCATGTGGCAAGCATGCCGCTCATCACGTTTCCGGCATCTACTAGGTGTTGCAGTGTAGTCCTCCTTTGTGGTCGCTGGGTTAATTCATATGCTCAGTAGAGCTCTGAGCATGTTTGACCCATCCAACAGCAAATCAGTAGAGGACAGTTTGGAATTTGTCATCCTGTACCCTTGCAAAACTGATACGTAGATAATAAATAATTCAAGTAAAAAAATTTCCACGTAACTTTGTTGCCCTTTAAAGATAATGCCCAAGATGTTTTATTGTTAATTCCACTATTTGGAAACAAAGCTACAACATTGCAGGCTGCTAAATACTACTCATGTCTAATGATGATAAAGATATGAGACAAAACACACCAAAGTGACATCCAGGAAATAAACTGTTTCTTATGAAAATCCCTGAATAGGTCTTTGTTCTTGTATGTATAAATCAGTGTGCTTTACAAGATTCAGTGTTGTATCAATGCCTGAGCAAGAAGCACAAGTGCTTTGAGCGCTTGCATTTTTAATCATTTTAGTTAGCCATAAAAGCGTATTAGTTTAGATCAAGATGTGCTTCACTGAATTAACTTGGATGTTGAACAAGCTTTACCAGACAGTGCCTCTATGGCATATCTCAACTAATGACATGTAAGATTCTTCTCTAGTACATGCATTAATATCATGTAGAAATAAGGCCATACTTTTGCGATGCTGCACCTTTACGGGTGCTGCTGCAATCATAAATTTACTATCAGGGTCATAATCTACAAATCTAGGCCTTTTTTGTTTTAAGCAAAGAAGATATATCATGAGATTGCACTATGACCAAACTGCAAAGATTACTTTTTCTTTTTTTTGTATAAAAAGCAAATGATTAATTTTTTGTTAGTGACAGCAGCATTTAATGTTTACCAAAAACGGCACGGAGACCCTGTTCTGTGTCAGAGGGAGGGATGATCTCTGAGCAGTCACGGTTGACTTTCAGCTTCAAGGGTGCAAGGCTGCAGCTTCCTGTAAAGGTGTCACCACTAAGGTTGTATATGGGAGTTGAACCCTAGTACCCACAGGTATATTCATAAATCACCCAGCAGCCACCAGCAAAGAGAGAGGAGACACAGCTCATTGTATCTTTGTGAATGTCTATGTCTTTTTGGGTTCAATGTTGTTTTGGAGACTTTAGTTCTCCTTTTAAAAAAGTTATTAGCAATAAAACTGAAAGCATTTTTGAACAGGTGCTATATTTGCCATCCCCTATGGAATCAAAAGAATAGAAAGGGAAAGTTTACGTATAAACTTTAATTTGGCTTGAAAGGCCGCTTTTTGGGAATGTGGTTGTGTTTGTGTGCAGATTTTAAAACTCAATAATGCTAATGATAAGGACATTGTTGTGTTTTTTTACTTCCCTTTCAATATGGCTGTCACATGAATTAAAGATAGGTCAGTACATTTTTTTGATGATTGGTCAAATGTGTTTTTTTTATTATACTTACCCTTTAAATATGGTTTGCCACATGAATGATGGTAGCTCAGTTGGTGTGCACACCTGTGTCAGGTTGGAAGTTAAAAAACTGAGAGCGGGTGGGAGAGGGAGGGAGGGGGAGAAGTGCTGCACTGCGCATGGCAAAATCTCCCGGAAGAGAGACAGGAGGCAGAGTCCTATTGACTCTGCTCCCTCCTGGTTGCCACTTTTTGGACTTTGGGGGGGGGGATTACAGGAGAACCACTTGGAGCTGGGATGTTAGATAAGGATTTTATTGCACTACACATTGGGGCCAGTAGTGGGGGGATTATAGTTTTGGGGGTGGACATGCCCTTTAAAGCTTCCTTAGCTAGGTAATAGCACACTTCTCCTTATGCCCCACACGCTGTACCGAATTTATGTCTCTAGCTCAAAAACTGTGGGAGGAGATACGGTCCAAAAAAGCAAGAAGAAGAAGAAAAGAAGAAGAATAGAACAGTAATTTGTCTCTTCAAGCAAAATTAATTATATACGATCCTCCATTCATTACCATTGTGGAAGTTTACTACTGCATTTAATGTAAATGTACGGTGCGATCATTCCTAAACATACGTTATACGTTCATTTACGGCCAAAGTCGTACTTTTACGACAACTTGGGGGATCGGAAGTTCTGATACCGCGGTTACGGAAGTGTCCCTTAGATCCACACTGCAGCCAAAACCTTTTATAATGATGCTAAGAAGAGGATTTCTCCTATATATCAGTTCTATTATTCTATGAAAGTTATTTAAAGTGTCCACAAAGGACACCATAGTAACTAAAAAAGCACCATACCGTCGATTGTGGCCTAACGTTAAGGTCACTATCTGCCCATAGCTAGTAAACAGTCAATGGGGAGTCAGTAAAGAGAGGATTCTGTTATGATACTGTCTTTATTCTTATCTATCCCTATGTAGACACTTGCTTAACTTGGGTTTTGTAACTCATTGTTTAGTTTCCTACATTAAATGAGGTGAACACTGACAGTATTTTCAATATACAGTTATTGCTACTTTGCATAAATAAACTCAAATAATGTTCTAATGACTTTTTACCAGTTCTTTTCAGATCAATGTAAATGTAGAAACCGATTCCGCTCTTGTGGGCCCATACAAACCAACACCAGGTCGTACAATAAAATTTTCCCGTTGGGCCGATAATAAAAAATATTCATGCGATCACCCATACACGAAACCGGGGGGTGTACGATATCGACAATATTCTTTCTAATACTAGTTACAACTTCACTGTCCATTCTGTTCCAATCCCAGATGCACGTGTTTAAGTGTAAACGAGACATTAGTTCCCCTTTAAACATCAGCATTGGTTAGAATGAAAACGCCCCTCATAACAATGTGTGTGTTAAAGGACTTGATTACACTGACCAGTCACCTCTTCCCTTTCTCTCTGTAATACATAGTGGCTCATTGAGAAATCCAATGAACATATCTGAATCATTGAATGATATTGGATAGAGTGTAGGTGCTTTGGGCCATATTTATAAACATCGTTATCGTAAAAATAACGATCGGTGTTCTATGATTGGACTGTATTTCTATATCGATCGTAATCCTACGATATCGCTATCGTAAATCTACGGTACCGATAACGTAAATACCGATAGTAATCATAAAATACCGATTGTTACCGTAGAATAACAATCATTATCGTAGTATCATAAAATAACGATCAGTATTCTACGATAACGATTAGTATTTTACGATATCGGTACCGTAGATTTACGGTAGTGATAGTGTAGGATTAGGATCGATATCGTAAATAATGGTCCATATCGTAGAAACAGATCGTTATTTTTACAATAATGATAACAATGTTTTATAAATATGGCCCTATGTTAATGCCTGCTATTAAACCCCCCAAACTTTGAGCTCTTTTTTTTGTACTTTAGATGCATTGAAAATAATGCAGAGTTGCTTGAAACGCACAGTGTCCGTGTTATACCCAGAATACAGTTGGCCACACATACTAAAATTGGGCTTGGTTGGGATGATGCAGCCAGTTGCTCGCCTATATCGTCTAATGCATTGCACAATACCACCCAGCTATTACCCTGTACTATACTGAGATCCTTTAGAGACTGATATATGAAGCTTAGTAAGTATGTTTCTGGGGACGTTTTAACATTTAACAGGAAAAAAATGTGCACACCAGACTTGATGCAACAGGCGTTCATTGATACATCAAAAAACACCACTTAACGTTTTGGTGCCCATGCTGGGTGAAATGTTACGTGGGTGTTTTTTGATGTATCAATAAACAAACCTGTTGCATCAAGTATGGTGTGCAGTTTTTTCCTGTTGATGTACCATATGCCTGCCAGCATATTGTGGCACCCATCATTATAGTACCTAACACTGGAGTAGGGAGTGTGAATGATCATTTTGTTTGTTTTTTTAACATTTAACCTCAGCAACTGAGGTTGGGAAGGGGGTACCTACACTACAGCAAAAAGTCATTTTGGGGTGGAGATACCCTTTCATGGGTATAATATCCAGCATGTCATTCAGAGGTCTGTATTCAAATTCCAACTGCCACTTTCTAGCTAAGAAATCCATTATGGTTTTTCCAGTTTTTTCTCCCTTTCACTTCGAACATATAGGTAATTAAAGTCCACATGCCACTCTCTCGATTAATGCACCTGAGGCGTAATTGAGCCTGATTGTCTACTTCTTAAGTAAATGTAAATTTAACTGATCTCGGTTAATATATACTGAATCTCTCTGAAATCCAGTATGCACACAATTTCAAAATACAAGTCCTAAAATGTCAAAATAAAGTCACTAAATGACGTCCTAAAACTACAAAAAAAAAGCATGACATAATGTGAATGTGTGTGATTGTGCTGCAGATTTTAAACTCAATATGGCATGATGATGAACTTGTTGTTTTAAATATAGCTGTCAGGATGAATGGGTATATTATTTGGTGTGTACTCATGGCAGGTGGGGGATAAAAAAACTAACTTTTTATGTTTGGTCAAAATGTGATTTTTGACTGTACTTACCCTTTAAATATGGCTGCCACGTGAATGATGGGTAGCTCATTTGGTGTGTGTACCAGTATCAGGTTCGAAATTAAAAAACAAAAACTGTTTTGATTATTGATCAAAATTTGTTTTTTGACTATAGTTACCTTTTAAGTATGGCTGCCAAGTAATGGAGGGTATGTCAGTAGGTGTGTGTACCCGTGTCAGTTTGGGGGTTTAAAAACAAACTTTTTTGATTATAAATCCAAATTTGTTTTTTTGACTTTAATTACCCTTTAAGTGTGGCTGCTACAGAAATGGATAAATAGATCAGTAGGTGTGTGTACCTGGTCAGGTTGGGGATTAAAACAAACTTTTTTGATTATTGATCAAAATTTGATTTTTTACTAATTTCCCCTTTAAATATTGCTGCCACGTGAATGAATGGTAGCTCATTTGGTGTGTGTGTACCAGTATCAGGTTCGAAATTAAAAAAACAAACGTTTTTGATTATTGATCAAAATTTGTTTTTTGACTATAGTTACCTTTTAGTATGGCTGCCACAGTAATGGAGGGGTATGTCGAAGGTGTGTGTACCGTGTCAGGTTGGGGTTAAAAAAACAAACTTTTTTGATTATAAATCCAATTTGTTTTTTTACTATAGTTACCCTTTAAATATGGCTGCAACAATACTTGAGGGTAGGTCAGTAGGTGTGTGTACCTGTGTCAGGTTGGGGGTTTAAAAAACAAACTTTTTAAAATTATTAGTCAAAAAATATATGTTACCCTTTAAGTAGGGCTGCAACAGGAATGAAGGGGTAGGTCAGAAGGTGTGTGCACCTGTGTCAGATTGGTTGAAAAAAACCAACTTTTTTGATTGGTCAAAATTATATATTTTTTTTTACTACACAGTGTGGCTGCAACAGTAATGGAAGGGTAGGACAGTAGGTGTATGTACCCTTGTGAGGTTGGGGGTATGCATTTTGCATGATACTATATAACTAACTTTTTGAGGATATATCAAAATTCTTTTTTTTACTTAATTTACCCTTTAAGTATGGCTGCCATGCGATGGAGTGTAGGTTAATAGGTGTTTTACCCGTGTGAGGTTTGGGGTATGTGTTTTTTGCATGTATGACCATATACTAACTTATTATTGATGATTGATCAAAATTAGTTTTTTGACTATAGTTACCCTCTAAGTATGTGTTTCCATGGGAATGGAAAGGTAGGTCAGTAGGTGGGTGTACCTGTGTCTGTGTGGGGGGTTGGGGGTATCTCATTTTGTGTTTATGATCATGAAACAAACTGTTTTGAAATATCTACATTTGAGGATTGTTACCATTATAGTCTATGGGGAAAATTGTCCCGAATCTGCCGATAACGCCGTAAGGCTTCCGGGGATCCTTAGCTAGGTATAGCATACTTCTCCTCAAAAACTGAGGGGGAGATACAGTCCAAAAAGCAGAAGAATAAAAGGAAGAAGAATGAAAGAACAGGAATTTAGTTTTTCAAGCCAAATTAATGAAGCAACTGCCATGAACAGTCGTGATATTAAGACGGTGTGCGATTAAAGGGCATGTCCACCCTTATTATCAACTTTCCCCATATAATAGAATACCTTCCCCCAGCCCCACCGCTATAAAATTTATTTAAGAAAGTGATCAGATGTTTACTTACCTTCCCTCTCTCCTCCGACGCCCGGCCTTCTGCTTGCAAGACACTCAAGCAGGGGGCGGGACCGGCAGCCGCGTCCGTGATTGGCTGCTGGCTTCTCAGAATGCCGGGGGAGAGAGGAAGGTAAGTAGAGTTCTGGGGACTTTCTTAAATTATTTTTTTGCAGTTGGGCTGGGGGAACATATTCTATTATGTGGCAAGGGTTTTTGGTAGGTGGAGGGATAGCAAACCGGAGGGAGAGGAGGGGGAGAAGGGCTGCAGTAACGCATGCCAAACTTCTCCCAGAGGCCAGATAGGAGGCAGAGTATATATGGACTCTGCTATCCTCCTGGTGGGCAGTTTTTGGGACTTTGGGGGGGGACTACAGGAGAACCTTATGAGAGCTGGGATGTGAGGTAAGGATTTTACTACACTACATGGTGGGGCCAGTAGTGGGGGGATTATAGTTTTGGGGGGACATGCCCTTAACTTGATTTACTCGATTCACCACCAGATGGCAGCACACTGGTTAATTACATAAAAATGTTGAAAAAAGGGGGTATGGAGGCATTTTTAAAAGCTGTAAAGTAGCCTATGCTTTTCCCCAGGTCCTCATACACAAGTGTACCAAGGGCCATATTTATAAACCTGCGGTATGGCTGAAAAGCATTAGTTACTTTACGACCACGATTGCGATCGTACATTTATGACCAAACATTCGTTAATTCGTTCGATCGTAGAATACCGTGCGGTAGTAAACTACAGCAATGGTATTCTATGGGGATCGTAAATCTACGTTTTAGTTTCATAGATTTACGATCGGTATCAAAAAATTGTGATCGTTAAACCAATCGTTAATCTCTGATTGGTTTAATGATCCTAAATGTACTATACTGATTGTTAAAAGTCGTGTTATTGCTAAAAAAGCTATACTGCGGCTTAATAAATATGGCCACAAGTCTCATGGAAATTCTCCCAGACACACATACAAACACACACTCATATTGACTTTTTATATATATAGATAATAATAATAATAAAACCCTAACTGCTGCATCTGTGCCTCTTTGCATGTCACTGCAATTACCTCCCCTGGCCACTAGGTGCCCCTACACAAACCCGGATATTTTACCTCTATACACAGCTCTTACCAGTACTGTTGTTAAGCCAATGTTAGTCTCCCTCTCAGTCTATAGACTGTGATGCCGGCACTAAACTGTTTGTCTTCTGTCAGCCATTTAAAGGGCATGTCCACCCCCAAAACTATAATCCCCCCAACTACTGGCCCCATTATGTAGTGTATGTAATCCTTACATCACATCCCAGCTCTATATGGTTCTCCTGTAGTCCCCCCCCAAAGTCCCAAAAACTGCCCACACAGGAGGATAAGAGTCCATATAGGACTCTGCCTCCTACCTGGCCTCCGGGAGAAGTTTTTGGCATCGTACTGCAGCCCTTCTCCCCTCCCTCTCCTCCCTCTCCCTCACGATTCCTCCCCCTAGCTTTAAAAACCGTTAATGTTAAGATTCCCCCTGGTCTCCCAGCCCCAACCGCTCTATTTATATGTTTAGAAAGCTCCCCAAACTTTACTTACCTCTCCTCTTTCCGAAGTGAGCTGCCGGCACCGCGTCTGTGATTGGCTGAGCGGCAGTCCCGCCCCTCTGCTTGCCTTTTCTCGCAAGCAAGGGCCTGGGACGCGGCGGAGGAAAGAGGGGAGGTAAGTAGAGTTTGGGGGGTTTCTAACAATAAATAGAGCGTTGGGGCTGGGCAGGCATGGGGAATCTTATATCAAAAAATATATTTTAGGGTGCACACATTAAACGGAGTGTCTCAGGGTTCTGTACTGGGCCGCTTCTGTTTTATCTGTTTAATGACTTAGAAGGGGGCATTGAGAGCAGGTCTCTGTGTTTGCTGATGACACAAACTATGCAGAGCTTTGGAAACTTCAAATGATGTGCAAGTGTTGCAAGCAGACCTTGATAGATTATCAAAATGGGCAGGAAATGGCAGATGAGATTCAATGTTTGTAATGTAAGGTGATGCTTTGGGATTTAATAATCCCGTGCCACCTACACCATAAATAACTCTGTGTTAAGTGCATCTGTAATGAAAAAGATTTGGGGGTTCTGGTAGATAACAGACTTAGCTGTAGCAAACAATGCCAGGTAGCAATGGCTAGAGCTAGCAAGATATTGTCTTGTATAAAGAGTGGAATGATTCAAGAGAGAAAGATATTTTTCTCCCTCTTTACAAGGCACTGGTAAGGCCTCATTTGGATATGCAGTGCAGTTTTGGAATCCCATATACAAAAGGGACATCTTAATTGAAGAAGTTCAGAGCAGGCAACTAAATTAAAATAGGGGAATGGAGGGGCTTGAATATGCAGGCAATTAACAAGTTAGGCTGTTTACATTGGAGAAGCAACGTTTGCGACATGATAACCTTACAATATATTAATGGGCCATACAATGAACTCTCTGTGCATTGTTTACTAATAGGTCATATCAGGAGGACTCGTGGACATCCTTTAACCCTTTAACTGCCACAGATCGAATATTCACGATCTGTGCAGTGAATGACCAAACTGCCACAGATCGTGAATATACGATCTGTGGCTTTCCTTTCAGAAAAAAAAATTGCCCCCCCGCTAGGGGCGATCGGGGGGCAGCATTCAACTGCCCCCCTAGCCCCCTTGATCCCCCTCGGTTGAGTCCAAATCCGAGGGGGGATCGTAGATATCAATGCCCCAAATGCTGTTCCGGAAAGGGAATCCTTTCCAGGACTCGTGCGGCCAGAATGGCAGAGCGCAGCGGAAAGGGAAGCCCCGTGATGTCACTGGACTCCGGCGCTTCCCTTTAGTGTTCCCCACTTCTTCCATGGTGGTCCAGTGTAAGTAGTAGTCTGCGATCGGTTCCGATCAGTTCCGGTTCCGCAGATACTACTGAGCTATAGCAGCAGGCACTGTGTGCCTGCTTGCTATAGTGCAAGAAAAAAAATGTTGAGTCCTAGGGGCAATTGGGGGGCAGCATTCAAGTGCCTGCCTACCCCTCATCCCCCCTTGATTTCATAAAAATCCGATGGGGGGATCAGGAGTTTGCAGCCCCTAAAGTAGGTCTCCCTACTCCATTGCCGGTCCCTCGCTGTTCAAGGATAATGTCGCTAAGGGAGACCCCGTGATGTCACAGGGCTTCCCCCTTCACGTGGGGGTCTTTCCTTACAATGCCCCCTAGTGGTCTAGTGGAGGTACTGCAGTGTGATCTCCATTGAGATCACGCTGCAGTACCTGTATAGTACAAGCTGTCATGCTGACAGCCCTTACTATACATTTTTGTAATGGAACTCAAAGTTCCATTCACAAATAGGATTTTCTAAGTCTTTGCTACTAGCAAAAAAAAATGGGGACAGAGATCAAAATTTGGTGGTCACTTCTGATCACCAAATTATTGATCTTTGCCAATGAATGAAAAATCATTTCCTGGAAATGATTTCCGGGAAGTGACTTTTCCGATCGGATTTCGAATTGGAAAACGGCATTATCATTCGCTAAGATGATTTGATTGATCATCTTTGGGAATGATCCCCAAAAAGGGGAAATGCACACAAAACTAAAATCTTAAAGTGATACACACACCTTTTTTTTTTTACCTAAAAACTATAAATTAGCAAAAAAAATTGTCTCCCCCAGCTTCCCAATGTCCCCGGTCGCTAAAGTAAACGCGGATCATTATTTGTTCGATTCAAGGGAAACTAGCCTATTTTAGTAGGGAATTTTGGAAGGTACCAAAAAAAGACCGGATTGAATTTTTAGGATCAGTAAAAGTGTGCAAAAACTTGTGGACTCTCCGTACTAACTGCTTTTCACTAAAATACCACTAAAAGGGGGAGGGGGATAGGTTGTGGGGGGTGGGTTGTGGCGTTTTTTATATTTTTTCTTGTAATTGCAATTGCGCATGGATTCCATTTGAGCTAGTAAGTGGCCCCGTCTCTGTTTGCACCCACCCATATGGCATATCCGATTCAGACATGTGGGAGATTGCCGTTTAGTGGGTTTTTTTACTTGCCAGTGGGTTTAGGTAGGATTTCAACCATTGAGTCCTCTTATTTTTTTTTCACAAAATCTAATAAAGCACGGAGTTCTATGATAATCAGCGTCTGGAATTCTATGTATATATACGAAAGCATGATACCATCACGATGCTGAAGGTGTGTAGCTTCCAAAATATATAAGGTTGTGGGGGGGTATTTCCAGTTGATTAGGCTGTTCAATTACAGAACACTTGATTTTTTTCTTGTAATTGGACTGTGCATGCGTCCCATTTGAGCTAGTTGGTGGCCACGTCTCTGTGTGCACCCACACATATGGCATACCGTTTGATGCAGGATATGTGGGGGATTGACATTTAGTGTTGGGTTTTTTTGCTTGTCAAAAGGGTTTGGTAGGATTTCAACCTTGAATCATCTTATTTTATTTTTTCACAAAACCTCCTAAAAACACGGAGTTCTTTGGATCAGTGGGTCTGGAATTCTTCATGTATGTATGAAAGGATGGCCTCGTAACGTAGCTGAAGGTGTGTAGTTCCAAAAATATATAGTTTGTGGGTGGGGGAATTTCCATGTTTCGGGACTGTTTCCTTAGAAAAAGTTTAGGCTGTTCAAATTACAGAGCACTTGATTCTTCTTGTAATTGCATTTGTGCATGCTTCCCATTTGAGCTAGTTGGTGGCCATTCTCTGTGTGCACCCACACATATGGCATACCGTTTGATGCAGGATATGTGGGAGATTGACATTTAGTGGGTTTTTTTGCTTGTCAAAAGGTTTAGGTAGGATTTCAACCCTTGAATCATCTTATTTTATTTTTTCAAAACCTCCTAA
Organism: Hymenochirus boettgeri; assembly: GCA_019447015.1. Classification (NCBI taxonomy): domain Eukaryota; kingdom Metazoa; phylum Chordata; class Amphibia; order Anura; family Pipidae; genus Hymenochirus; species Hymenochirus boettgeri. The sequence goes on along the minus strand of CM033470.1, from coordinate 180,877,574 downwards.
AAACACGGAGTTCTTTGGATCAGTGGGTCTGGAATTCTTCATGTATGTATGAAAGATGGCATCGTAACGTAGCTGAAGGTGTGTAGATTCCAAAAATATATAGTTTGTGGGGGGGAATTTCCATGTTTCGGGACTGTTTCCTTAGAAAAGTGTAGGCTGTTCAAATTACGAGCACTTTGATTCTTTCTTGTAATTGCATTTGTGCATGCGTCCCATTTGATTAGTTGGTGGCCACGTCTCTGTGTGCATCCACGCATATGGCATATGTTTGATTCAAAACTGTGGGAGATTGATATTTAGTGGGGGGGGGGTTTATTTGTGGGGGAAATTTCCAAGTTTTGGGGCTGTTTGAAATTACAGAGCACTTTGATTTTTCTTTGTAATTACACTTGTACATGCGTCCGATTTGAACTAGTTTGGTGGCCACGTCTCTGTGTACATCCACGCATATGGCATACTGTTTGATTCAGAACATGTGGGAGAGTGATATTTAGTGGGAGGTTTATTTGTGGGGGGCATTTCCAAGTTTTGGGGCTGTTTGAAATTACAGAGAACTTGTATGTGGGAGATTGACATTTAGTGGGTTTTTTTTCTTGTCAAGTTGGTTTTAGTTAGAATTTCAATCCTTGAATCATCTTATTTTATTTTTCACAAAACCACCTAAAAACACAGAGTTCTTTGGATCACTGGGTCTGGAATTCTTCATGTGTGTATGAAAGCATGGCATCATAACGTAGCTGAAGGTTGTAGATTCCAAAAATATATATGTTTGTGGGGGGAATTTCCATGTTTCGGGACTGTTTCCTTAGAAAAAGGGTAGGCTGTTCAAATTACAGAGCACTTTGATTTTTTCTTGTAATTGCATTTGTGCATGCGTCCCATTTGAGCTAGTTGGTGGCCACGTCTCTGTGTGCCTCCGCATATGGCATACCGTTTGATTCAGAACATGTGGGAGATTGATATTTAGTGGGGGGGGTTATTTGTGGGGGAAATTTCCAAGTTTTGGGGCTGTTTGAAATTACAGAGCACTAATTTTTTTCTTGTAATTACACTTGTGCATGTGTCCCATTTGAGCTAGTTGGTGGCCATGTCCATGGGTACATCCACGCATATGGCATACTGTTTGATTCAGGGCATTTGGAAGATTGATAATTGACAAGTTTTTTTTACATGACATGGAAATTTGCCATGATTTTTAACTTGTATTTTTATAAATTTTTCCTGAAAATCTGGTAAAAAAGCGAAATTTTACATGAACCTGCGCCCACACCATTGGTGATATGCATAAGGAATCACACCATTGTGTAGCTGAAGGTGTGTATATTCCAAGAAATATAGTTTGGGGGGGTATTTCATATAGAGGGGTGTTTAGTCTGACAATCTGAAAAGTTGCTGTAATTGGGCCATTGTTCATTGGCTCACTTTGTGGCTAGTTGATTCAACGTTTGCGTGTGTAACCATACATAGGGCATACCGTTTGATTCAGGACATTTGGGAGATTGATATTTGGTAACTTTTTTTCATTACTTGGGATTTGGCATGATTTCTACCTTTGAGAGTGTTTTTTTTTCAAATTTTTTAAAAATCTGCTAAAACTGTGAATTTCTACGAAGAACTGCGCCCCACACCATTGATGGTACGAATGATCAAACTACAGAATTTCGTAGATAAAGGTGTGTGGATTCGAGAATATATGGTTTGTGGGGGTTGTTTTGTGGGGAAAATTGCAGACTGTTCAAATTCAGATTTGGCTGAATATTTTTGTTGTTTCTGAGCCATTGTGCATTGTTTCACTTTGTGGCTTTTGGCTTCCACGTCCACGTGTGTAACCACACATATGGCATCCCGTTTGATTCAGGACATTTGGGAGATTGATATTTAGTAACTTTTTTTACATTCCATCAGTTTTTGGCATGATTTCTACTTTTTGAAGTTGTTTTTTTGTTCATTTTTTCAGACAAATGCGAACTTCTACGAAGAACTGTGCCCACCCCATTGATGGTATGAATGAACAAACTACAGTGTTACATAGCTGAAGTGTGGTAAATTTCAGGAAATATAGTTTGTGGGGTTATTTCTAAGTTACGGGGTGTTTTGTGGAAAACTGCAGACTGTCTAATTCAGAGTTGGCTAAATATTTTTGCCGTTTCTGAGCCATCGTGCATTGTCTCACTTTGTGGCTTTTCGCTTCCACGTCCACGTGTGTAACCACACATATGGCATACCGTTTGATTCAGGACTTTGGGAGTTGATATTTAGTAACTTTTTTTTAGATTCCATGAAGTTTTGGCATGATTTCTACACATTTTGAAGTTGTTTTTTGTTCATTTTTTCAGACAAATGCGAAATTCTACGAAGAACTCTGCGCCCACACCATTGATGGTGGAATGAAAAAACTACAGTGTTACATAGCTGAAGGTGTGTAGATTTCAGGAATATATAGTTTGTGGGGGTTATTTCTAAGTTACGGGGGTGTTTGTGGAAAAAACTGCAGACTGTCCAAATTCGGAGTTGGCTAAATATTTTCCTCTGTTTCTAAACCATCGTGTATTGTCTCACTTTGTGGCTTTTCGCTTCCACATCCGCGTGTGTAACCACACATAAGGCATACCGTTTGATTCAGGACATTTGGGAGATTGATATTTATTAACTTTTTTTTAGATTCCTGAGGTTTTGGCATGATTTCTACCTTTGAAGTTGTTTTTTGTTAATTTTTTTTTGGAAAATCTGGTAAAAAGTGCAAACTTCTACGAAGAACGCGCCCCACACCATTGATGGTATGAATGAACGAACTACGCATTACATGCAGAAGGTGTGTAGATTTCAAGAATATGGGGGGTATTCTGAGTTGGGGGGGCGTTTTTTGGAAAAACTGCAGACTGTTCAAATACAAAACTGGCTAATTTTTTTTTGCTGCTACTGACATTTGGCACTGGTCATGCTCTTGGTTAGTTGGTAGCCATGTCTCTGGGTACACCCAGGAATGTGGCACCCGTTTTATTCGGGAGGGGTTAGGCTTTCATATTTGAGATGCGTTTGAACTTTTCTCCACAGTTTTTAGCTGAAATTCGCATTTGATTTTGTCTGATTTTACAGTTGAGGAAAAAAGGAAAATGTGAGAAATAACTTACAATTGGACGAAGAGCTCGTTCGGGTATCTGCATTTTGATCGAAACTACTGGGTGTGTAGTTTCTAAAAATATCTCACTTGTGGGGATATTTTAGATATTTGGTAGATATTCTGTTAACTGTCAATAATGGTTATACATTTAATTTGGTGTAATATTCAAAGGGTGCAGTTTTAGTTTGGGGGGGTCTCCTGTACAGGAAAAGTGGGGTACCTACATATATCTGGTATCGTTGTACTCGGGATATCAGAGCTTTTAGAACAGTAAGATTTTTGTGTGTAACCTTAAGATAACTATAGTAAAAATGGGAAAAATCCATGAAAATTTTACTACTATGTTACTGGTGCGTCTGTATCTCCGATTAGGCGCGTATCACGTGCATGTCAAATAAGAGTTGCCATGGCCACATTGGCCCGTCCCGCATTCTTGGTGCTGCTTGGCATTCTGGTACATGTTTTTAACGATTTGGAATAAAGGATTCTTTTTACTGAGTTCCAGCATGCTGCCTGCTTTAATTTTGCATTTTCTGTTACGGATATACATCGTTGTGGTTGCGCGGTGAAGGAGCGTTGACGCCGTGGAAACGCTGGGGTCCGAGTTCCTGTGAGTATATTCCTGACTAACTTTTTTCCTAAAGGTTATGTCCACCCCCAAAACTTAACTTAAAGGGCATATCCACCCTTAAAATAGTTTTTGATATGATGTTCCCCCCCATGCCTGGTAGCCCCAACCGCATGGTTTGTATTTCCAAAAGCTCCCCAAACTGTAATTGTTCACTAGCTACTGCTGGATCACTGTTGTTACGTAATACTCGTAACCCTTGACTATAAGGGATAGATTTTTTGAGAGACTCTGGATGACAACTCTCTCTATGGAGTAAGGAGTTTCTATCAGTAGATTTTCTAAATAGTGAAGTCCGTAATTTGTTCCCACAATGGAAATTTTTAGGTCCAAGAATTCCACAGCAGTGGTGTTGATATGAGCAGTGAGTTTATAGGTGTTGTGAGTGAGTTGATGTCCTCTACATTGGTATGCCTCTTCTTTCTCCCCTCTCCACACAAAAAACATATCATCTATAATAGTTTTGTATACCACAATGTGGGCCAAGATCCATAAATCCACCTCCAAACCACCGGGTCGACCGATTATGTCATCTCAGGGCTCGTTTTTTCAACCGATCGCCATCTTCATCGACTCATTTCTCCAACCACGCAAGTCCAACAGATGCCCTCCTACATTAGAGACAGTTCACATCTACGGACATTTTGAACGATGTTTGTGATCTCACCACGATGTGTCTTATGACTTGTGATGTTACCAGTCTCTATACCGTGATACCACAAGCAGCAGGGCCGCATCTGTAATGAGGCTGACTGAGTCATGTGACTCAGGCGGCATTTTGCCAAAGGCGGAATTAACACACACACAAAAAAATTTAATTGTACTGTCTACTAACAGCTCGCTGGCGCGACCGGCGCAAGAACAGAAGGCATGCTTAGCTTGCCTTTGTGGGAAGGAAGCACCTTCTCCTTCCGATTTACTGGGAGTGGGACTGGGACACTGTCTGTCACTGTCATGACTCACTGACTGACTGGCCTTAACTCTCGCGCTGCCGCCGTCGCGAGGCTATGGAGGATGGTGGCTGTGGGCTGTGGCTGATGATCATAGGCGGCCCGGCGTCAGGTGGAGACTGGAGTCACAGCCTGCCTGGTGGACCATGGGTAACAGCACTGTGTCAGCACATGCGGCGCGCAACTTCCGGAACTTGCGCGCCGGCGCTGGACTCTCCGCGCGGCAAATCTTTGGATGGATGTGGCCTGCCCAGCACTGCACCGAGAAGAAGATTGTGTCTGTGTGGGGGAAACTTGTGGGCCCGCCCGGCCGCCCGGACCGACTCAGCAGAGCAGTCACTGTCTGCAGACCACCACATTAAGCTGCCTGCAAGTTGCAACTGTCTCTGTAAGTACTGTAAAAAAAATACTATTAAGTTAACTCTAACGACGGTCTGTATATATTGTCACAGTGACAGACTCACAGGACATCCAGGTCCTAAGCTTGGGGGGAGGGGTGGTTTAGGCCGTTAGGGGGCTGGCTGGATTCAGTGCGCTCAGCCCTCAGCCCCATGTCATGGCCTGTATGTTAACCTACCTGGTAACTTGGGTTCTTTATCATGGGGGGGTGGCGGGATTCATTCATTGGCCTAACCTCCCTGTCCCTGGGGACTGGGGTCTTATCATGGGGGGCTGGCCTGGCTAGATTCAGTGGCTGTAAGTAACTTTAACCTCCCTGGACCCTGGGGACTGGGGTCATATCATGGGGTGGTGGCTGGCTGGACTCAGTGGCCAAGCCTGGCTATAACCTCCTCAGTCCTCCCTTGGGTCTTATCATGGGGGGGTGGTGGCTGGATTCAGTGGCCTGTACCTCCCTGGGGTGATGGGGGTCTTATCATGGCCATGGGGGGTCTCCCTCCCTGGATCTGGGGTCTATCATGGGGGGGGTAGCTGAGGTGCTGGATTCAGTGCGTGTGCGTGGGCAGCGTGGCCTATAACCTCCCTGGGCTCTTATCTAGGCCTATGAATGTATAGGGACTTAGGGAGAGATTATTAGGGTTTTGTGATCATAGACTAGTTAGGGTAGTTTAGGGCCCTGCTGAAAGAGTCTACCTTGACGTGGGGGCAGGCTTACAAATCTTTTGGGTAAAATCTTTTATACTACAGAAACTATGGCATTTCTAATTTACTCTAACATGTATAGCACAGATTAAAAAACAAGTTAGTTGGACACACAACCTGAAAGGAGCAATATAGTAGTGACAACACAAGCTATTTGAGAAAAGGATGTAATACCTGTTTATGGAATTGACATTATTGCTAATCGACTGACTGAGGAATTGTTTACATACATGATAGGAAGCGCAAAATCTTAAAATGTTAGCCACGCCCACTGGCAAGCCACGCCCACTGACATAGCCACGCCCGCTTTAATTTGGCGGCGGCGCGCTGTGCGTGCCGCAATACGATCATAGCGCCATTCTAAAGTTGCCTCAGGCAGCAAAACCCTAGAAGTGCCCCGACAAGCAGACGGTATAGAAGTGCAGACAAGCACTCATTGGCCCAAAATCAGAGTCCCCCATTGAGAGTCTGATGGAACTACTTGAACTGATTGTTATGAATAACTACTTCAGATTCGGTTCCTCATTCTATCAGCAAATATCGGGCAGTGCGATGGGCTCTAATGTAGCCCCATCATAGCAAATTTATACATGGAGTCGTTTGAAGAGAGATACATAAGAAATAAATATCGAGCCCACATTGTGGTATACAAACGATTTATAGATGATATGTTTTTTGTGTGGAGAGGGGAGAAAGAAGAGGCATACCAATTTGTAGAGGACATCAACTCACTCACAACACCTATTAAACTCACTGCTCATTTCAACACCACTGCTGTGGAATTCTTGGACCTAAAAATTTCCATTGTGGGGAACAAATTACGGACTCACTATTTAGAAAATCTACTGATAAACTCCTTACTCCATAGAGAGTTGTCATCCAAAGTCTCTCAAAAAATCTATCCCTTAAGTCAAGGGTTACGAGTATTACGTAACAACAGTGATCCAGCAGTAGCTAGTGAACATTTACTTGACTTGAAAAGACTACTGGAGAGAGGTTATCTCACACAGGAGATTGATTTGTCCTTTATGAAGCACAGACAGTTTCACTATAACAAAACACCGACCAGAAAGAGTGTGGTGAAGTGGTGAGACTATACTCTTAATATAATCCCAAAGTCCCATCATTAAGCACATTGGGAATTGGTTAAGAAGGATAAGTCTCTTCCATTTGAGAAGACATCATCCAACATACATACAAGAGAGACGCTCTTTGAGAAACATGTTGGTTAAAACCGATCTACCCATAGGGAAGACTGTCCCTACAGTGGGCAAGTTGGGTGTTTATAGGTGCCCTAATGCCAAACTTGCAACGGGATGCCACCAGCCCATCTTCCCACATCCTCATTCTGGCAAACGCTTGAGATTAGAGGCAGATTTCTCATGCACTAGCAAGAACATATATACTATATTGTGTGTCCGTGCGGCTTATTCTATATTGGCACAAACAACACACGCTTCAGAGATCGGATGGCCAACCACCGTACGTCCATACAGACAGGCGGTTTAGATAAGGGCCGCAATTGAGTGTAAATATGGTGATATGGCGGTAGCGAAACATTGCAGCTCTCAAACCATTCCATTGGCAGTTTAAGATGGATGATTATCGATGGTTTCCCTGCCCTCTAACTCAGAGAATCGATATGGAAACTTTGCTATTACGCCGTGAGGCCAAGTGATTCATCGCCTTGGCACACTCACCCCGCGAGGACTTAACGAACAATGGTCGCTCCAATGTTTCCTATACCCCCATTGTTCGTTCAGTAGACTACCCTGTATGTTGATGTTCAGGCTACTTAGTAGGTTGTGCAGTATTCCTAACTGGGCGTCAGAGGAGTCCTTACCGATGCCCGTCCACTACTTAGTTCCATGTTATTTGCCGCAGTCATCTTCTTCTCCCCATATTAGGTGGCAGCCCCTCATGCTTTTCTTATTAAATTTTCCCTGTGATTCCTAATGGTACCTTTTAAATTAGTGGATCTCGTAACCAAATGATGATCAGGGTGCTACTCCTGTCAGACTATGTTCGAGACTCCACTAATTTAAAAGGTACCATTAGGAATCACAGGGAGAATTTAATAAAGAAGGATGAGGGGCTGCCACCTAATATGGGGAGAAGAAGATGACTGCGGCAAAATAACATGGAACTAAGTAGCGGACGGACATCGGTAAGGACTCCTCTGACGCCCAGTATAGGACTACTGCACAACAAAGGCAAGAAGAAATGAAGAACAGGAATTTAGTTTTTCAAGCCAAATTAATGAAGCAACTGCCATAACAGTCTGTGATATTAAGACGTGTGCGATTAAAGGGCATGTCCACCCTTATTATCACCTTTCCCCATATAATAGAATACCTTCCCCCAGCCCCACCGCTATAAAATTAATTTAAGAGTGATCAGATGTTTACTTACCTTCCCTCTCTCCTCCGACGCCCGCGCGCCTTCTGCTTGCAAGACACTGCAAGCAGGGGGCGGAGACCGCAGCCGCGTCCGTGATTGGCTGCTGGCTTCTCAGAATGCCGGGGAGAGAGGGAAGGTAAGTAGAGTTCTGGGGACTTTCTTAAAATTATTTTTTTGCAGTTGGGGCTGGGGGAACATATTCTATTATGTGGGCAAGGGGTTTATGGTGGTGGAGGATAAGCAAAACGCGAGGGAGAGGGAGGGGAGAAGGGCTGCAGTACGCATGCCAAACTTCTCCCAGAGGCCAATAGGAGGCAGATACTATATGGACTCTGCTATCCTCCTGGTGGGCAGTTTTTGGGACTTTGGGGGGGGACTACAGGGAACCTTATGAGCTGGGATGTGAGGTAAGGATTTTACTACCCTACATGGTGGGGCCAGTAGTGGGGGGATTATAGTTTTGGGTGGACATGCCCTTTAACTTGATTTACTCGATTCACCACCAGATGCGCAACACTGTTAATTAACATAAAAAATGTTGAAAAAGGGGGTATGGAGGCATTTTTAAAAGCTGTAAGTAGCCTATGCTTTTCCCCAGGTCCTCATACACAAGTGTACCAAGGGCCATATTTATAACCTGCGGTATGGCTGAAAAGCATTAGTTAATTTACGACCACGATTGGCGATCGTACATTTATGACCAAACATTCGTTAATTCGTTCGATCGTAGAATACGTGCGGTAGTAAACTACAGCAATGGTATTCTTGGATCGTAAATCTACGTTTTAGTTTATCATAGATTTACGATCGGTATCAAAAAATTGTGATCGTTAAACCAATCGTTAATCTCTGATTGGTTTAATGATCCTAAATGTACTATACTGATTGTTAAAAGTCGTGTTATTGCTAAAAAAGCTATACTGCGGCTTAATAAATATGGCCACAAGTCCCATGGAAATTCTCCCAGACACACATACAAACACACCATACATAATTGACTTTATATATAATAGATAATAATAATAATAAAACCCTAACTGCTGCATCTGTGCCTCTTTGCATGTCACTGCAATTACCTCCCCTGGCCACTAGGTGCCCCTACACAAACCCTGGATATTTTACCTCTATACACACTTTCTTACCAGTACGTTTGTTAAGCCAATGTTAGTCTTCCTTCCCTCAGTCTATAGCCTGTGATGCCGGCACTAAACTGTTTGTCTTCTGTCAGCCATTAAAGGGCATGTCCACCCCCAAAACTATAATCCCCCCAACTACTGGCCCCATTATGTAGTGTAGTGTAATCCTTACATCACATCCAGCTCTATATGGTTCTCCTGTAGTCCCCCCCCAAAGTCCCAAACATGCCCACCAGAGGATAGCAGAGTCCATATAGGACTCTGCCTCCTACCGGCCTCCGGGAGAAGTTTGGCATGCGTACTGCAGCCCTTCTCCCCCTCCCTCTCCCTCCCTCTCCCGATTCCCCCCCCTAGCTTTAAAACCGTTAATGATAAGATCCCCCTGGTCTCCCCAGCCCCAACCCTCTATTATATGTTTAGAAAGCTCCCCAAACTTTACTTACCTCTCCTCTTTCCCGAAGTGAGCTGCCGGCAGCCGCGTCTGTGATTGGCTGAGGGCAGTCCCGCCCCTCTGCTTGCATTTTCTCGCAAGCAGAGGCCTGGAGCGCGGCGGAGGAAAGAGGGGAGGTAAGTAGAGTTTGGGGGGTTTCTAAACATAAAATAGAGCGGTTGGGGCTGGGCAGGCATGGGGAATCTTATATCAAAAAATATATTTTAGGGTGCACCATTAAACGGAGTGTCTCAGGGTTCTGTACGGGGCCGCTTTCTGTTAATCTGTTTATAATGACTTAGAAGGGGGCATTGAGAGCAAGGTCTCTGTGTTTGCTGATGACACTAAACTATGCGAGCTTTGGAAACTTCAAATGATGTGCAAGTGTTGCAAGCAGACCTTGATAGATTATCAAAATGGGCAGGAAAATGGCAGATGAGATTCAATGTTGGTAATGTAAGGTGATGCATTTGGGATTTAATAATCCCTGTGCCACCTACCCATAATAACTCTGTGTTAAGTGCATCGTATGGAAAAAGATTTGGGGTTCTGGTAGATAACAGACTTAGCTGTAGCCAAACATGCCAGGTAGCAATGGCTAGAGCTAGCAAGATATTGTCTTGTATAAAGATGGAATAGATTCAAGAGAGAAAGATTTTTTCTCCCTCTTTACAAGGCACTGGTAAGGCCTCATTTGGAATATGCAGTGCAGTTTTGGAATCCCATATACAAAAGGGACATCTTGGAATTGAAGAAGTTCAGAGCAGGCAACTAAATTAATAATAGGGGAATGGAGGGGCTTGAATATGCAGGCAGATTAGACAAGTTAGGGCTGTTTACATTGGAGAAGCAACGTTTGCGACATGATACCCTTATACAAATATATTAATGGGCCATACAATGAACTCTCTGGTGCATTGTTTACTAATAGGTCATATCAGAGGACTCGTGGACATCCTTTAACCCTTTAACTGCCACAGATCGAATATTCACGATCTGTGCAGTGAATGACCAAACTGCCACAGATCGTGAATAACGATCTGTGGCTTTCCTTTCAGAAAAAAAAATTGCCCCCCGCTAGGGCGATCGGGGGGCAGCATTCAACTGCCCCCCTAGCCCCCTTGATCCCCCCTCGGTTGAGTCCAAATCCGAGGGGGGATCGTAAGATATCAATGCCCCAAATGCTGTTCCGGAAAGGGAATCCTTTCCAGGACCCGTGCGGCCAGGAAGTGCAGAGGCGCAGCGGAAAGGGAAGCCCCGTGATGTCACGGGACTTCGGCGCTTCCCTTTAGTGTTCCCCACTTCTTCCATGGTGGTCCAGTGTATAGTAGTCTGCGATCGGTTCCGATCAGTTCCGGTTCCGCAGATACTACTGAGTATAGCAGCAGGCACTGTGTGCCTGCTTGCTATAGTGCAGAAAAAAAATGTTGAGTCCTAGGGGCAATTGGGGGGCAGCATTCAAGTGCCTGCCTAGCCCCCTCAATCCCCCCTGGATTTCATAAAAATCCGATGGGGGGATCAGGAGTTTTGCAGCCCCTAAAGTAGGTCTCCCTACTCCATTGCCGGTCCCTCGCGATTCCAAGGATAATGTCGCTAAGGGAGACCCCAGTGATGTCACAGGGCTTCCCCCTTCACTGGGGGTCTTCCTTACAATGCCCCCTAGTGGTCTAGTGGAGGTACTGCAGTGTGATCTCTCCATTGAGATCACGCTGCAGTACCTGTATATTACAAGCTGTCATGCTGACAGCCTTACTATACATTTTGTGAATGGAACTCAAAGTTCCATCACAAATAGGATTTTCTAAGTCTTTGCTACTTAGAAAAAAAATGGGGACAGAGATCAAATTTGGGTGGTCACTTCTGATCACCAATTATTGATCTTTGCCAATGAATGAAAAATCCTTCCTGAAAATGATTTCCGAAGTGACTTTTCCGATCGGATTTCGAATTGGAAAACGGCATTTATCATTCGCTAAGATGATTTGATGATCATCTTTGGGAATGATCCCAAAAAGGGGAATGCACACAAAATAAAATCTTAGTGATACACACACCTTTTTTTTTTTACCTAAAACATAAATTAGCAAAAAAAATTGTCTTCCCAACTTCCCAATGTCCCCGGTGATATCGCTAAAGTAAACGCGGATCATTATTTGTTCGATTTCAAGGGAACTAAGCCTATTTTAGTGGGAATTTTGGAGAGGTACCAAAAAAAGACCGGATTGATTTTTTAGGATCAGTAAAAGTGTGCAAAAACTTGTGGGACTCTCCGTACTAACTGCTTTTCACAAAATACCACTAAAAGGGGGAGGGGGGATAGGTGTGGGGGGGTGGGTTTGTGGCTTTTTTTTTATTTTTTCTTGTAATTCAATTGCGCATGGATTCCATTTGAGCTAGTAAGTGGCGTGGCCCCGTCTCTGTTTGCACCCACCCATATGGCATACCGATTCAGGACATGTGGGAGATTGCCGTTTAGTGGGTTTTTTTACTTGCCAAGTGGTTTTTAGGTGGATTTCAACCATTGAGTCCTCTTATTTAATTTTTTCACAAAATCTAATAAAGCACGAGGTTCTATGAATAACAGCGGTCTGGAATTCTTCATGTATATATACGAAAGCATGATACCATCACGTAGCTGAAGGTGTGTAGCTTCCAAAAATATATAGGTTTGTGGGGGGTATTTCCAAGTTGATTAGGCTGTTCAAATTACAGAACACTTTGATTTTTTTCTTGTAATTGGACTTGTGCATGCGTCCCTTTGAGCTGTTGGTGGCCACGTCTCTGTGTGCACCCACACATTGGCATACCGTTTGATGCAGGATATGTGGGAATTGACATTTAGTGTTGGGTTTTTTTGCTTGTCAAGGGTTTAGGTAGGATTTCAACCCTTGAATCATCTTATTTTATTTTTCACAAAACCTCCTAAAAACACGAGTTTCTTTGGATCAGTGGGTCTGGAATTCTTCATGTATGTATGAAAGGATGGCCTCGTAACGTAGCTGAAGGTGTGTAGATTCCAAAAATATTAGTTTGTGGGGGAATTTCCATGTTTCGGGACTGTTTCCTTAGAAAAAGTTTAGGCTGTTCAAATTACAGAGCACTTGATTCTTTCTTGTAATTGCATTTGTGCATGCTTCCCATTTGAGCTAGTTTGGTGGCATGTCTCTGTGTGCACCCACACATATGGCATACCGTTTGATGCAGGATATGTGGGAGATTGACATTTAGTGGTTTTTTTTTTGCTTGTCAAAAGGGTTTAGGTAGGATTTCAACCCTTGAATCATCTTATTTTATTTTTTACAAAACCTCCTAAAAACACAGTTCTTTGGATCAGTGGGTCTGGAATTCTTCATGTATGTATGAAAGCATGGCATCGTAACGTAGCTGAAGGTGTGTAGTATTCCAAAATATATAGTTTGTGGGGGAATTTCCATGTTTCGGGACTGTTTCCTAGAAAAAGTGTAGGCTGTTCAAATTACAGAGCACTTTGATTCTTTCTTGTATTGCATTTGTGCATGCGTCCCATTTGAGCTAGTTGGTGGCCACGTCTCTGTGTGCATCCACGCATATGGCATAATGTTTGATTCAAAACTGTGGGAGTTGATATTTAGTGGGGGGGGGTTTATTTGTGGGGGAAATTTCCAAGTTTTGGGGCTGTTTGAAATTACGACACACTTTGATTTTTTCTTGTAATTACACTTGTACATGCGTCCGATTTGAACTAGTTGTGTGGCCACGTCTCTGTGTACATCCACGCATATGCATACTGTTTGATTCAGAACATGTGGGAGGTGATATTTAGTGGGGTTTATTTGTGGGGGGCATTTCCAAGTTTTTGGGGCTGTTTGAAATTACAGAGAACTTGTATGTGGAGATTGACATTTAGTGGGTTTTTTTTCTTGTCAAGTTGGTTTTAGTTAGAATTTCAATCCTTGAATCATCTTATTTTATTTTCACAAAACCACCTAAAACACAGATTTCTTTGGATCACTGGGTCTGGAATTCTTCATGTGTGTATGAAAGCATGGCATCATAACGTACTGAAGGTGTGTAGATTCCAAAAATATATAGTTTGTGGGGGGAATTTCCATGTTTCGGGACTGTTTCCTTAAAAAAGGGTAGGCTGTTCAAATTACAGAGCTTTGATTTTTTCTTGTAATTGCATTTGTGCATGCGTCCCATTGAGCTAGTTGGTGGCCACGTCTCTGTGTGCATCCACGCATATGGCTAACGTTTGATTCAGAACATGTGGGAGATTGATATTTAGTGGGGGGGGGGTTATTTGTGGGGGAAATTTCCAATTTTTTGGGGCTGTTTGAAATTACAGAGCACTAATTTTTTTTCTTGTTTACACTTGTGCATGTGTCCCATTTGAGCTAGTTGGTGGCCATGTCCATGGGTACATCCACGCATGGATCTACTGTTTGATTCAGGGCATTTGGAAATTGATAATTGACAAGTTTTTTTTACATGACATGGAATTTGCCATGATTTTTACTTGTATTTTTTAAATTTTTCCTGAAAATCTGTAAAAAAGCGAAATTTTACATGAAACTGCGCCCACACCATTGGTGATATGCATAAGGAATCACACCATTGTGTAGCTGAAGGTGTGTAGATTCCAAGAATATATAGTTTGGGGGGGTATTTCTAATATGAGGGGTGTTTAGTCTGACAAATCTGAAAAGTTGCTGTAATTGGGCCTTTGTTCATTGGCTCACTTTGTGGCTAGTTGATTCAACGTTTGCGTGTGTACCCATCCATAGGCATACCGTTTGATTCAGGACATTTGGGAATATTGATATTGGTACTTTTTTTTACATTACTTGGGTTTGGCATGATTTCTACCTTTGAGAGTGTTTTTTTTTCAAATTTTTTAGAAAATCTGCTAAAACTGTGAATTTCTACGAAGAACTGCGCCCACACCATGATGGTACGAATGATCAAACTAACGAATTTCGTAGATAAAGGTGTGTGGATTCGAAAATATATGTTTTTGTGGGGGTTGTTTTGTGGGGAAAAATTGCAGACTGTTCAAATTCAGATTTGGCTGAATATTTTGTTTTCCTGAGCCATTGTGCATTGTTTCACTTTGTGGCTTTTGGCTTCCACGTCCACGTGTGTAACCACACATATGGCATCCCGTTTGATTCAGGACATTTGGGAGATTGATATTTAGTACTTTTTTACATTCCATCAGGTTTGTGGCATGATTTCTACCTTTGATTTGTTTTTTGTTCATTTTTTCAGACAAATGCAACTTCTACGAAGAACTGTGCCCACACCATTGATGGTATGAATGAACAAACTACAGTGTTACATAGCTGAAGGTGTGTAAATTTCAGGAATATATAGTTTGTGGGGGTTATTTCTAAGTTACGGGGGTGTTTTTGTGGAAAAAACTGCAGACTGTCTAAATTCAGAGTTGGCTAAATATTTTGCCGTTTCTGAGCCATCGTGCATTGTCCACTTTGTGGCTTTTCGCTTCCACGTCCCACGTGTGTACCCACACATATGGCATACCGTTTGATTCAGGACATTTGGGAGATTGATATTTAGTAACTTTTTTTTAGATTCCATGAAGTTTTGGCATGATTTCTACATTTTGAAGTTGTTTTTTGTTCATTTTTTCAGACAAATGCGAAATTCTACGAAAACTGCGCCCACACCATTGATGGTATGAATGAAAAAACTACAGTGTTACATAGCTGAAGGTGTGTAGATTTCAGGAATATATAGTTTGTGGGGGTTATTTTCAAGTTACGGGGGTGTTTTGTGTGAAAAAAACTGCAGACTGTCCAAATTCGGAGTTGGCTAAATATTTTCTCTGTTTCTAAACCATCGTGTATTGTCTCACTTTGTGGCTTTTCGCTTCCACATCCGCGTGTGTAACCACACATAAGGCATACCGTTTGATTCAGGACATTTGGGAGATTGATATTTATTAACTTTTTTTTAGATTCCATGAGGTTTTGGCATGATTTCTACCTTTTGAAGTTGTTTTTTGTTTAATTTTTTTGGAAAATCTGGTAAAAGTGCAAACTTTACGAAGAACTGCGCCACACCATTGATGGTATGAATGAACGAACTACAGCATTACATCAGAAGGTGTGTAGATTTCAAGAATATGGGGGGTATTCTGAGTTGGGGGGGCGTTTTTTGGAAAAACTGCAGACTGTTCAAATACAAAACTGGCTAATTTTTTTTTGCTGCTACTGACATTTGGCACTGGTCATGCTCTTGGTTAGTTGGTAGCCATGTCTCTGGGTACACCCATGAATGTGGCATACCGTTTTATTCGGGAGGTTTAGGCTTTCATATTTGAGATGCGTTTGAACTTTTCTCCACAGTTTTTAGCTGAAATTCGCATTTGATTTTGTCTGATTTTACAGTTGAGGAAAAAAAGGAAAATGTGAGAAAATAACTTACAATTGGACGAAGAGCTGCGTTCGGGTATCTGCATTTTGATCGAAACTACTGGGTGTGTAGTTTCTAAAAATATCTCACTTGTGGGGATATTTTAGATAATTTGGTAGATATTCTGTTAACTGTCAATAATGGTTATACATTTTAATTTGGTGTAATATTCTAGAAGGTGCAGTTTTAGTTTGGGGGGGTCTCCTGTACAGGAAAGTGGGGTACCTACATATATCTGGTATCGTTGTCTCGGGAGTATCAGAGCTTTTAGAAACAGTAAGATTTTGTGTGTAACCTTAAGATAACTATAAGTAAAAATGGGAAAAATCCATGAAAATTTTACTACTATGTTACTGGTGCGTCTGTATCTCCGATTAGGCGCCGTATCACGTGCATGTCAAATAAAGAGTTGCCATGGCCACAATTGGCCCGTCCCGCATTCTTGGTGCTGCTTGGCATTCTGGTACATGTTTTTAACGATTTGGAATAAAGGATTCTTTTTACTGAGTTCCAGCTGCTGCCTGCTTTTTTTGCATTTTCTGTTACGGATATACATCGTTGTGGTTGCGCGGGGAGGAGCGTTGAGCGCCGTGGAAACGCTGGGGTCCGAGTTCCTTGTGAGTATATTCCGGACTAACTGTTTTCCTTAAAGGTTATGTCCACCCCCAAAACTATAACTTAAAGGGCATATCCACCCTTAAAAATAGTTTTTGATATATGTTCCCCCATGCCTGGTAGCCCCAACCGCATGGTTTTTATTTTCCAAAAGCTCCCAAACTGTAATGGTTCACTAGCTACTGCTGGATCACTGTTGTTACGTAATACTCGTAACCCTTGACTATAAGGGATAGATTTTTTGAGAGACTCTGGATGACAACTCTCTCTATGGAGTAAGGAGTTTCTATCAGTAGATTTCTAAATAGTGAAGTCCGTAATTTGTTCCCCACAATGGAATTTTTTAGGTCCGAATTCCACAGCAGTGTGTTTGATATGAGCAGTGAGTTTAATAGGTGTTGTGAGTGAGTGGATGTCCTCTACAAATTGGTATGCCTCTTCTTTCTCCCCTCTCCACACAAAAAAACATATCATCTATAAATAGTTTGTATACCACAATGTGGGCCAGATCCATAATCCACCTCCAAACCACCGGGTCGACCGATTATGTCATCTCAGGGCTCGTTGTTTCAACCGATCGCCATCTTCATCGACTCATTTCTCCAACCGCAAGTCCAACAGATGCCCTCCTACATTAGAGACAGTTCACATCTACGGGACATTTTGAACGATGTTGTGATCTCACCACAGATGTGTCTTATGACTTGTGATGTTACCAGTCTCTATACCGTGATACCACAAGCAGCAGGGCCGCATCTGTAATGAGGCTGACTGAGTCATGTGACTCAGGCGGCATTTTGCCAAGGCGGAATTACACACACACAAAAAAATTTAATTGTACTGTCTACTAACAGCTCGCTGGCGCGCCCGGCGCAAGAACAGAAGCCATGCTTAGCTTGCCTTTGTGGGAAGGAACACCTTCTCCTTCCGATTTACTGGGAGTGGGACTGGGACACTGTCGTTCACTGTCATGACTCACTGACTGACTGACTGGCCTTAACTCTCGCGCTGCCGCCGTCGCGAGGCTATGGAGGATGGTGCGTGGGGCTTGGCTGATGATCATAGGCGGCCCGGCGTCAGGTGGAGACTGGAGTCACACCTGCCTGGTGGACCATGGGTAACAGCACTGTGTCAGCACATGCGGCGCGCAACTTCCGGAACTTGCGCGCCGGCGCTGGACTCTCCGCGCGGCAAATCTGTGGATGGAGTGGCCTGCCCAGCACTGCACCGAGAAGAAGATTGTGTCTGTGTGGGGGAAACTTGTGGAGCCCGCCCGGCCGCCCGGAGCCGACTCAGCAGAGCAGTCACTGTCTGCAGACCACCACATTAAGCTGCCTGCAAGTTGCAACTGTCTCTGTAAGTACTGTAAAAAAATACTATTAAGTTAACTCTAACGACGGTCTTGTATATATGTGTCACAGTGACAGACTCACAGGACATCCAGGTCCTAAGCTTGGGGGGGAGGGGGGTGGTTTAGGCCGTTAGGGGCTGGCTGATTCAGTGGCCTCAGCCCTCAGCCCTCATTTCATGGCCTGTAATGTAACCTCACCTGGTAACTTGGGTTCTTTATCATGGGGGGGTGGCTGGATTCATTCATTGGCCTAACCTCCCTTCCCTGGGGACTGGGGTCTTATCATGGGGGGCTGGCCTGGCTAGATTCAGTGGCCTGTAAGTAACTGTAACCTCCCTGGACCCTGGGGACTGGGGTCATATCATGGGGTGGTGGCTGGCTGGACTCAGTGGCCAAGCCTGGCTATAACCTCCTCAGTCCTCCCTGGGTCTTATCATGGGGGGGTGGTGGCTGGATTCAGTGGCCTGAACCTCCCTGGGGTGATGGGGGTCTTATCATGGCCATGGGGGGTCTCCCTCCCTGGATCTGGGGTCTTATCATGGGGGGGGTAGCTGAGTGGCTGGATTCAGTGCGTGTGCGTGGGCAGCGTGGCCTATAACCTCCCTGGGCTCTTATCATGGGCCTATGAATGTATAGGGACTTAGGGAGAGATTATTGGGGTTTGTGATCATAGACTAGTTAGGTAGTTAGGGCCCTGCTGAAAGAGTCTACCTTGACGTGGTGGCAGGCTTACAAATCTTTTGGGTAAAACTTTTATACTACAGAAACTATGGCATTTCTAATTTACTCTAACATGTATAGCACGGATATAAAACAAGTTAGTTGGACACACAACCTGAAAGGAGCAATATAGTAGTGACAACACAAGCTTTTGAGAAAAGGATGTAATACCTGTTTATAGGAATTGACATTATTGCTAACGACTGACTGAGGAATTGTTTACATACATGATAGGAAGCGCAAAATCTTAAAATGTTAGCCACGCCCACTGGCAAAGCCACGCCCACTGACATAGCCACGCCCGCTTTAATTTGGCGGCGGCGCGCTGTGCGTGCCGCAATACGATCATAGGCGCCATTCTAAAGTTTGCCTCAGGCAGCAAAAACCCTAGAAGTGCCCCTGACAAGCAGACGGTATAGAAGTCTGCAGACAAGCACTCATTAGGGCCCAACATCAGAGTCCCCCAATTGAGAGTCTGATGGAACTACTTGAACTGATTGTTATGAATAACTACTTCAGATTCGGTTCCTCATTCTATCAGCAAATATCGGGCAGTGCGATGGGCTCTAATGTAGCCCCATCAATAGCAAATTTATACATGGAGTCGTTTGAAGAGAGATACATAAGAAATAAATATCGAGCCCACATTGTGGTATACAACGATTTATAGATGATATGTTTTTTGTGTGGAGGAGAGAAAGAAGAGGCATACCAATTTGTAGAGGACATCAACTCACTCACAACCTATTAACACTCACTGCTCATTTCAACACCACTGCTGTGGAATTCTTGGACCTAAAAATTTCCATTGTGGGGAACAAATTACGGACTTCACATTTAGAAAATCTACTGATAAAACTCCTTACTCCATAGAGAGAGTTGTCATCCAAAGTCTCTCAAAAAATCTTCCTTATGTCAAGGGTTACGAGTATTACGTAAACACTGATCCACAGTAGCTATGAAACATTACTTGACTTGAAAAATAGACTACTGGAGAGAGTTTATCTCAACAAGGAGATTGATTTGTCCTTTATGAAGGCAGAACAGGTTCACTATAACAAAACACCGACCAGAAAAGATGTGGTGAAGTGGTGAGACTATACTCTTAATATAATCCCAAGTCCCATCATTAAGCAACATTGGGAATTGGTTAAGAGGATAAGTCTCTTCCATTTGGAAGACATCTATCCAACATACATACAAGAGAGGACGCTCTTTGAAAACAGTTTGGTTAAAACCGTCTACCCATAGGAAGACTGTCCCTACAGTGGGCAAGTTGGGTTGTTATAGGTGCCCTAATTGCACAACTTGCAACGGGATGCTCACCAGCCCATCATTCCCACATCCTCATTCTGGCAAACGCATTGAGATTAGAGGCAGATTTCTCATGCACTAGCAAAAACATAATATACTATATTGTGTGTCCGTGCGGCTTATTCTATATTGGCAAAAACAACCACAAGCTTCAAGATCGTTGGCCAACCACCGTACGTCCATACGACGGGCGGCTTTAGATAAGGGCCGCAATATGAGTAGTAAATATGGTGATATGGCGGTAGCGAAACATTGCAGCTCTCAGAACCATTCCATTGGCAGTTTAAGATGGATTGTTATCGATGGTTTCCCTGCCCATCTAACTCAAGAATCGATATGGAAACTTTGCTATTACGCCGTGAGGCCAATGTGGATTCATCGCCTTGGCACACTCACCCCGCGAGGACTTACGAACAATGGTCGCTCCAATGTTTCCTATAACCCCATATGTCTACGTTCAGTAGACTACCCTGTATGGTGATGTTCAGGCTACTTAGTAGGTTGTGCAGTAGTCCTATACTGGGCGTCAGAGGAGTCCTTACCGATGCCCGTCCACTACTTAGTTCCATGTTATTTTGCCGCAGTCATCTTCTTCTCCCCATATTAGGTGGCAGCCCCTCATGCTTCTTTATTAAATTTTCCCTGTGATTCCTAATGGTACCTTTTAAATTAGTGGAGTCTCGAACATAGTCTGACAGGAGTAGCACCCTGATCATCATTTGGTTTTCACAAAGATTTGAATGTTTAAATAGTATTATACAGGGTGTATGGCCTAGCTTTGATACAGATTAGATACTATATGATAGGGGGATCCTTTGATTTATTTCCTTTTATATAGAGTATAGTCTCCGGTTTTCATACCGGTCACCCCCGCTGACATTATAGTCAGGGGGGCTTTCGATATAACATTACCCTGTAGCACTAGATATGCTGTTCCCTCCCTATTTATTTTGGTGCGGGAACCTTTCTTAATTTTCCCCTAGGTATTTAGCCTCCGCACAGTTTGGTGTTTAACCTCTGATACGTATTTTATAGATATTCTGGTCAGCGATTTATGATGTTTTTATGTATACTTTATTATTGTCTTTTTACTATCGCACTATGCACTTTCGAGTGGTACATTATTCTTATATACATGTACTGTGATTTGCACTTGACACTTTGTATGCATTTGGTCACTTTGTATGCACTTAGTCACTTTTTGTAGTGACTTTTTACTATCCCTTTGCCTATTTCCCTTTGTGATGGTACTTGACACCACTTCCCCATTGATCCCTTTTCTGGGGCAGTCCTATGATGTGATCATGGGTACACGCCTCTGACACTCCCACACTCGTCCCGATTGGTGTTGGTTGGGTTTTAAACTTTCACTGAGATTTGTTTCAGATGTTCTGAAGACGGCCCTGTGTTTGGGGCGGAAACATGTCAACTTTCACGTTGTGAATAAACACGCTTTTGATGTTTGTAAGAAGACCCACGAGTGTGCTCGTTTTTACAATACCTGTGATATCTATTAAGGGAGCAGCACCTGGGCAGCTGATTCGTACAAGGAAAGCTCGCTAGTGCTAAAGACTATATATATATATACATATATATGTGCAGTAGGAGTTAAAAGTTCAACATCCTGAAAAACGCACCCACGCACAGTGGCCAATAGAAAGCAAGCTGTCTTGGAGACACGGAAGAAGAAAGAGAACAGAACAATTTACGATCTCCCTCTTTGTGACCAATAATCAATCAGTGAAAGCTATCAAGAAGGGGGGTCAAGTGCAGCCTTATCTCTGCAGACAAAGCTACCTCTCTTCCCCCCTGCTAAAGCTCTTATCTCTATGTTTATTACAGAGCATGGTGGAGGGAGGGACTTGAGCAGGGAAGAGGATCACGTCACAGGGATTTGATTGACAGTCCAAGTAGGAGTAGAGGAATGCAATCACGTCTTCTGCTAATTTGTGTATCTCAGGAGAGAGAGGGAATCTAAAAAAATGTAAAGACACTCTGGGGGTTGGGGGAATTATAGAACACATGGAAAGAAAGAAAAATAAGTTCATTTTCCCACTCTAGATGCTCTTTAAGGGTGCAAAAAGTTAAATTTTTACTTTTACTGCCTTTGGATACAGAAACAATATGCAAGAATAAAGGTACTGGGTGTTTTGTTTTTTTCATATCAATCGGATATGCAACTTTATTACATAAAGTCAATATGTTTTGTGTTTGGATCTGACATCCATTCTAAAAGGCACTGTAACAAGTAATCTTTGTGGGAAATAGAAACTTATTGTAGACATAAAGAAAAGAAAAACCTGGTGGCTTGACAGTTATCGGTTCGCAACCCCAACTGCTATTTTGACCACTTTATAAGCATTTCATGATAATTTCTATTCAGATTTGGCAAAAGTATTTGCATCTGCTCAATCAGCTTTTTATAAGCTTGAGCATATGCAGCAGGTGAAGCAGCAGTCAATAATTTGCTGTGAGGTTAATTGTCACAGCCTTGATTGCCTGCATGGATGGAGGGTCCAGTTTAATCTGCCAGAATGGGGGCAATAATTATCCTTAAAGGACAACTCCACCCTCATAAAAACATCTTTTAGAACGAATGGTCTCTTTAAAATATATTGATATATCATAGTTTGTCCTATGAATTCATTACTGTATGCCTGTTATGGTTCTGGATGCCTCATGGAAACTGAGCAATTTAGAAACCTGTACTGAGCCTGTAGTGAGCCTGGGCATGCTCAGAAGAGGCAGATAGAGGACTGACATTCAGTCATTGGCTGTGATGTCTACTGTCAAATCCATAACTGACAGTTACTAACTGGAAGAACCAGGAAGCAGAAACAGGGGCAACAGGACATTGTGCAGGATTTCAGGTTAGACTTACATATTTCACATTTTAAACTATTACCGTTTAGGGTTTTGTGGGGTGATTTACCTGTATGTAAGTTTTCATTTTGGGGCTGGACTTGCCCTTTAAATATCTGGTTAGTAATGCAGGTAATAAAGTGCAAAATATAGCAGTTGGGGACAGGTAACACAATTAACCATTTTTTAAGGGTGGACATGTCCTTTAAGTTTAAAATGGCAAAGGGAGAAGTTTCAGTTCTTTAATTTAGCAACAAGTCAAATTTTAGGATTTTACAATGTCACTGTTGTGTGGGGTTTATAGCAACACTATAATAAACATGTTCCCTGTATCAATAACAGAACACCAATTGGTGTACCCCAATAATCTGAAAATTACCCTAATAAGAACAATAATGGAGTGTAAGAAAACAGTAAGTAGCATTTACCAACAGATGTACTTGAATTATGAAATAGCCAGTGCCATCATATTTCTTCTTTTTAAGAACATGTGTCGTCATTCTTACTACACCTCTTGAACTCAGTCACATGCTCCCTTGAAGATGTGCATGTGCGAGTCCATTAAGAACAGTGGGGTGGTGTCTGTGAGACTGAAATGCTGGGAAATAAATCACCCACATGTTAAATAACACAAAATAAGAGATGAGACACAAATGTTTTTATAAGTCAATATGCCCAGTATTCTGATTCAAAGTTGTTTAGAGGCTTTAGTTGGCTTTTCAGTTGAGGTGCTACGATGAAGTTACAGTTGCAATACGTTTTCGACTTTTATTGGTAATCTTCTTCACTTCCACTTTCCTCTCATAGCGAATACTACGAATTGTACTGTTGATGCCAGCAACACACAGCCTCCAGTCTTGACCAGTTTCATTTAAGTCAAATGTATCGTAGTTCTCTTGAAGGAACTCTAGTAAATACAAAATTAGGGAAATGGCTGAATTCATGGAAAAAAGTGTGGTGGTACCAATATACTAAATTCACCTTTGACAAGAGTATTAGTTTTTAAACAATATATTAATGTGTCCACCTTTAATCTATAGAATATTTGGATTTTAAAGGGGAACTATACTCAATCTGCATAAAGAATAATAATCTGCATAGATACATTTACTAAAAAAAAAAAAAAAAATACCCTAGCTGTACTCTGGCACTTTCAAAACACCACTAAACTTTATTATTTCTCCAATTACAATAACTTAAATATTCGGAAACATACAGCATTTTTTGGCTATATTCTATAAAAGCTGCCTGATTTTTCTGCTTTGTGTTATCCCTTTGATGCACAATTTCTATTTCTCTATCTCCTCTTGTAATTTTTTTCAGTCTGTAATTGTAGAATTCAGGATAATGGTATAGTATTTGAGTAGAATTAAGACATACGCCCATCTAGTCCAACCTACTCAGCAATACCCACATTTCCTGCCTAACAGGTATTTGTATTAATCAAGACATATTTAGTTAGCATTTCTATTGGTCCTATTGAATAATGTAAATATCAAAGCTTAAATATTTAAGAATATTTAGATAAGATGTATTAACAAGATTTTTTTTCCCTTTGGGTTTGCGTTAGATTTTTCTCTAATCTTCCTTTTTTTGTGTTATTTCAATGCTCACAGAGCACCGACATACTGCCACCCCAAAAAATTAAAACTGGCATACACATGTTGCTTTTTTTCATCAGATTTTATTAAAATCAGACAAAATAAAATTCCCGTCTATGATATACGACAGATTGCACATGCAATTCGATCAGTACTTCTTATATTTCAGCTGAACAATCATGCAAGTTTAATGTGTATGGGCTGTATGTATTCATTTGTTTTTGGATACTGTCCGAAAGCCAACATAATAATTTTTTCTTTTACAAATTTTCATTATGAAAAATACTAGTTTTAGTATGCATGAGAACAAAGGGTCAATGTAGCATTGCTAAAAGGAACTTGTATACACCGGAGCAATAGACAGTTTACTGCTACATTAAATAGGAACCAGCAAACATCCTTTTTTTTGTAAACTATATAACAAGAATTCCACTGGGTAATGCCATTGTGCAATTAGGTTTTTAATACATTAAATTATAATGGGAGCAAGAGTGGAATATTTTCTTATAAATATCACTCAGCTACATAGCCAAGGGATTTTTATAAGAAAATGTTCCACTGCAGCTCCTATACCCTTGTAAAAGTCTGTGCCTTAATTAACTATCACATTTTGATAGTTTGAATGCCGCTAGTGTACAGCAATAAAACAAACCAACAGTTTAATATCTGTGCCATGTTCCCCCGCAGGTTACACACAGTTATCTTAAAACTGGAATGGAGCAACTCACACTGACACTTTCAGCCCGGTATGAGCACATGAGTGTATGCCTTCTTATAACTCACAAGAAAGGCACGTGCACACTGCTCTCTGTGCATCTGCTGTAAGCTGTAATTGAGAGTTACTCTATTCTGGGTTTAAGGGAGTATAACGAAGGACGAGCATGGACATTAAACTGTTGGTTTATTTTATTGCTTTACAGAAGGCAATATTTACAGCCTCCTCTATTTAAAGGACAACTCCACCCTCATAAGAACATCTTTTAGAAAGAATGGCCTCTTTAAAATATGTTGATATATCATAGTTTGTCCTATAAATTCATTACTGTATACCTGCTATGCTTCTGGATGCCTCATGGAAACTGAGCAATTTAGAAATCTGTACTGAGCCTGGACATGCTCAGAAGGGGCAGACAGGGGATTAACATTCAGTCACTGGCTGTGATGTCAACTGTCAAATCCATAACTGACAGTTGCTAACTGGAAGAACCAGGAAGCACAAACAGGGGTAACAGGACATTATGCAGGATTTCAGGTTAGACATATATTTCAGATTTCAAACTATTACCGTTTAGTTTGGGGGGTGATTTACATGTATGTAAGTTTTCATTTTGGGGCTGGACTTGCCCTTAAAACACTAATTAGGCTTTGTTGGGTAAATTAGGCTGTTATACTCCCCAAAAGGCAGATTTCTAAAGGGGAACTGTACTCTAAACTGCAGGGTCCCCCCCCCTGGGTCTTATCGCAGAAAATGAGCCCTGCAAAGTTGGCTTTGTGAAGCCCCTTTCAGGGCTTTCGCGCCATAGTGCCAGACTATATCAGAGCTGATCAATAGAAAGAGACACGCCTTGCAGAGTGTGCCTTCCCATTGATTCAATAAAAAAAGTGGAGGTGGCGATCCAGAGCTGGCTTTCAGAAGCTGACTAACTGACCCTGGGTACTATCAACAGGAGGGGTTGGGGGGCAGGCGGGGGCTCAGAATTCTCCTTTAATATTCAAAATGCATGTAAAAAACAACAAAAAAAATAAATAAATCTCAAAACACATGTGCTTTTAAATGGTCAAGGAAATCCATGATGACTTTATATCCTTACATTACATTGTAAAGGGTCCATCATACCCTATATATAAAAGAAATGCAACCAAATTAAAATCAAGGTTAAAATTTATATTACTTTGTATAGTAAAGTATGGGATATGAAGTACAACAATCCTTATATTTCTCCACATATATGTGACTACTAAAATTCCGATTGCTATGAATACATTAGAGACTTACAAGACCCTTTACACACACACACACAACTCCACTTCCCCCCAAAAAACAACCAAAGTAATTTTAGAATAGATGTAAATACCTCTTAAAGCACCAATCTTGTTGGGGTCTAATGGTAGCACACCACGGTCAGGGTTTCCAAACACATTGCTTTGAATAAGTACATCATCAGTAAAGAGGTGTTTTATAAAGTACCTAGCAGACAGCTCTGGGCGTACTTTCTGTTTCCCCTTAAACATAACCATAGCTGGTAGCATAATATTTCTAGACCTTGCACCAAAATAATCTATGAAATAAAATAAAAGATGTGGTTAATTTTCATTAAAGATGAGAACAATAACTTCTCTCAATAGAATGGAATAAAGAAAATTGGTAGCATTCAGTATAATATAATATTTGATGTTGAATAAAGACATACCTACATCTAGTCCAACCTACTCAGCTATACACACATCTCCTAGCTGACAGTTGATCCAGAGAAAGGCAAAAAAAACCCAAGCAAACCACAGTATGGGGGTTCCACCTGACTCCAAGTGGCAATCGGAAATATCCCTGGATCAACTTTATGTATCAATACCAGTAACATTCTTTATTTGTAGAAACACATATAAAAAAAAAATAAAAAAAATAAAATAAACCTGCCATCACCATGTCCTATAGAAGACCATTCCCAAGTTTTACAGTTCAGTTTACAGTGAAAAATCCCTTTTGAACTGAAGACTAAACTTAATTTCTTCTAGTCTTAAGGGATGTCTGCATGTCCTCTGACATGCTCTATTGATGAATAATCCCCAAGATAGTTTATTGTATGGCCTATTAGTATCTTTATACACAGTAACCACATCACTACACATGCACTTTTTCTCTAGTGTGCATAATTGTAACATATCCAATCTGTCTTTATATTCAAGCTCCCCCAGTCCTCTTTATTAATTTAGTTACCCTTATTGGAAACCTTTCCAATTTCAAGATGTCCCTTTTGTAGACAGGATTCCAAAACTGCACCGCAAATCCCAAATTAGGCCTTACCAGTGCTTTATAAATAAGGCGAATAATATTTTTCTACAAAAGTAGAAAGGCTAATAAAGCCACTAATACAAACATGGGGGTGGTAAACACCATAAGGTGGGTGCTTAGTAGGGAGGATATAATAATGAAAACTAACAAGAGGAGGAATAAAGTCAGCGGCACTCACACCACCAAAATCCCAATAAGAAGAAACTTTTTAGTAGAGGAAAAACTTTCCTTTTCCTACCCAGGCGACTAAATTGAACTAAAACTGTCCAGTGATGTACAAACCAATTTATTACAAATATAGCAACTAGAAAAGATACAACATTAAAACACTACTTAAAATGGGTAGGACCGGAGTGTTTATCTAATTAATGGATGGACATACAGTTTCTAAATTGAAACAGATGAAGGAGTCCCATAGGCTGAATAAAACATGTCCTTTTTGTGCCATGGCTAGGATACAGTCATAAGTAAGTGAGTAACAGGTACTTTCTCAACTAATTCAATAGGGCAGTGTAATTGAGAATACTACGATCTCACCCCTCTGGAAACTGTCCCGAAGATGTGGCAATCTCTATTAGTCCACGTTCAATCGTTTTTTAGGAATCGTATCCGCGATCTCCATGCTGCATGAAAGTCCAGGGGCTCGATACCTAGGTCTGCATCAGGCACAGACAATGCCACAGCGTTAATATGCAGGAACAGGTAAGTCAGCCACGAGGGAGCTCAAAGTCAAATTAGTCCACTCCAACACCCAAGGAACCCACACTGATCAACACGCGTTTCGGGACTTCTCTCCCTTCTTCTGGGTCACCTGTGGTTCCATGCTTCTTAAATACTGTATATACTCGAATATAAGTAGAGATTTTCAGGCTTTAAAACTAGCCCAAAAACCTAACCTCGGCTTATACTCGGGTCAAGTCCTAATTTAGATCCAAATGCTACAATTGCGGATAGTAATCAGTAGGTGGCGCTGTGTTAAAATCCTTCATCTGCATAGAAAGTTACAGGAGCTGATCTGCCTTTACACTCCTTCCTGCTTCCTGTAGTCAGGCTGCTGGACTCACTCAGCACTGTCAATGCTCATCTGGATGCTGAAAAACTGATGGGTCTTCTCAGTTTGGGGCAAAAACTGAGTTCAGTGCAAGTGACAGCTTGAAACTACAACCCTCAGGTGACAGTTAACTATTGGGGTCAGAGTGCCCTTTACTATATGAGGGTCAGAGGGCCCTTTACTATATGGGGGCCAAAATGCCCTTTACTATAAGGGGGCCAGGAAAATTGTAAAAGATTGTACGCTTATATATATCTTGTAAAGGATTGTAAGTATATACGGGTAAGAGTGGCCTTTGCTATATGGGGGTCAGAGTGCCCTTTACTATAAGGGGGCCAGGAAATTTGTAAATGATTGTAAGCTTAATTAAAAGTTTATTGAACCTTGCCACTCCACATGTTTAGAAACTTCAATTCCCAGTAACAAAAGCATGCTGGGAGTTGAAGTTTCCAAACATCTGGAGTGCCAAGGAATTGGGGGTTACTGGTACTAGATTTGGCTATTACTGTATGGGATTAATGCTGTCCATTTAAAGGGCATCCTAAGCCACAAAACAATACTAAATCAGAAGGCCACAATTTCTACCCTTGGCTTATAGTCAATCATTTTTTACTTATTTTTCATGTAAAAATAGGTACCTCGGCTTATACTCAAGTATATACGGTACATTGAAGGAGTAGCATCTATCCCTTTTGTGCTGCAACTAAGTACCGTATATACTCGAGTATAAGCCGAGGTTTTTAGGTTTAAAAATTAACCTAAAAACCTTGACTCGGCTTATACTCGAGTCACAAGGAACTTACCTGCAATCCAGAGTCTGGCCGGCAGTTCCCAGTAGCACGCTGGCGGGATGACGTCATCGCGCAGCCGCGAAGCAGTAATGGGAACTGCCAGCCGGACTCGCGGCTGCTTCTGGATTGCAGAGAGAGGAAGACTGAAGACCAGGTACGGGTAAGTGAGCTGGGGGGGGACTGGGGGAGGGCTGGGGGTACTGGGGGGAGGGCTGGCGGGACAGTATGCCATGCAGACACCCACATTACCTTTTTACTATAGGTGGCTGGAAACTACAACTCCCAGCAACCAAGCATGCTGGGAGTTGTAGTTTCCAATCATCTACAGTGGAAAGGTATTAGGGTGGGGGACAGTATGCCATACAGTAACCCCCAATACCTTTCTACTATAGGTGGTTGG
This sequence comes from Hymenochirus boettgeri, assembly GCA_019447015.1. Classification (NCBI taxonomy): domain Eukaryota; kingdom Metazoa; phylum Chordata; class Amphibia; order Anura; family Pipidae; genus Hymenochirus; species Hymenochirus boettgeri. The sequence goes on along the minus strand of CM033470.1, from coordinate 180,847,676 downwards.
AAACTACAACTCCCAGCAACCAAGCATGCTAGGAGTTGTAGTTTCCAAACATCTACAGTGGAAAGGTATTAGGGTTACTGTATACCCTCGGCTTATACTCGGGTCAATCATATTTTCTAATTTTTGAGGCAAAAATGGGTGCCTCGGCTTATACTCGAGTCGGCTTATACTCGAGTATATACGGTAGCTAATTTAGCCCCAACCAATTAGATGTTCTCTTTCAAATGTTAAATAAGATCGGATTGTTGGGGCAAAATTAGCACCATTTTTAACAATATGAACTATAATTTAGATGTGAGGTCTAAAAATACTCACATCTAATAATCAAAAGGCAGAAATTATAGAATGTAATAAGTAATATAATAAGAGAAGGCATATTCCCAATACATCATAGTGATGCTCCTACATTCAACTTGTAAAAATGAATAAAAGTCTAAGATGAGGCCCATGTAGCCACTTAACAAATTTAATCCATGGAACCCTTATTCTGAAATGCCCATGACACAGCCATTGCTCTAGTGGAGTGGGCATTCACCACTAGAGGACAGGCTACTGAGGAAGCCTTATAGCATTCCAGTTAGCGATGAAACCATGAAAATAGCATATTTGTGTATCTCTGTATCTTATGCTAACAACACCCCTTCTCCGGTTCCTCTTAGTGCAGGGTTCTTCTTATTGTTCTCCCTCAACACTATTTCCTTGGGAGAAGTCATTAGCTCTTTTGGCTTCAAGTATCTTTTATATGCATATGATACACAAATCTACTTGTCCAAACCTTGCCTAGGAGATCCAAATATCTAATACTTGCCCAATCTGACATAAGCTCTACTTCCAAATATAGGCACTTTTCTCCTGAGGAAGAAATGTATTTCTATCCTAGGAAACCATACATTTATCAAGCTCTTGTCCAAATAGCTTATCACCTTTGAATGGCAATAAGACCAACTAATTTTTGGATGTAGCATCAGCTGCCCAGCTATAAGGCTTGAAGTATAAACAAAACTCCTTCTAATAATTGTTCGTTAGGACATAAATCTTGTATAGCTAAAGGTAACTGATCAACCCAAACTGTTAAGCCTAATGTTGCTTCAGTGGTTATGACAAAAACGTTTAAGAGTTGCTAACGTATTCAGTGACAATCGCTTAAATATTGACTAATTTAGTATCCATGGGATCTTTAAAGGAAGAGAAACCTTCCATAGAAATTGTAGTTCTTTTAGATAGTCTGACTTCCCATTTCCTTTTAAATTCATTATCAAAGGGGTATCTCTTATCAAACACCGGAAATGACTAACTCGTCAGACAAGCCCACTCTGATTCAATTATATTAGTAATAGAAGAATACACCAGCAGACAAAAAATAGACTTTTTGTTCTCTTTAAAAATCTTATCCCATAATGTCTCCTTTTTCCAAACCTATCTTTTAAGCATAGAATCCATCAGAATAGTATCAAAAGTTTGAAACTCCCCTGGAACCATTTCTGAATCAGAAGTATCCAAAGAAGAAGAGGATACTTGACCTTCTTCTGCATCAGATAATTCCTTATCCACAGGACTATTAGAACTATCCAGTCTTGCGTATCTTGGATGATCTAGTAATATCGTTACTAGCATTACAGGTATCAATCATTAGTAGTACCGTGTTAGCCACGGAAGCCTTAAACCAGTCCAAAAAATTCTGACATAGAATTGGAAGTTTCAGATTTTTCAAACTTAATACATAATGCACAAAATGTCCTGTCTCAATAGGTGATTCACAATTAGCACACATTAAATGTTTAATTTTCACTAGTACTTTTTTTTGCCAGTTTTGGTTTTGGATTTAGCTTTGACTCTCAGCCTTTGACCCAGGGGCACTACTAGGGTTTCTGCTGCCTGAGCCAAACTTTTGAATGCCGCCCTTGATTATTTCCCGGCGTGCTGTGAAGCTGCTGTTTTAAAGTGGTGACTCTTTCAGCAGGGCCCTAACTAACCCAACTAGTCTAACCTTTCCCTAACAAACTAACTTAAGCTAACCTAAATATATAAAATTATTTTAACAACATCATATTTGTTACTAAGGAAAATTCCTTTTTTTCTTGATCGGTCAAGGGAAATTTTTTTTTTCCACCACTGCCTGTCTGCCACCTTTCTTCTTCAGTGCAGGGGTCCCGCCTGAGACAAATGTCTCACTCTGCCTAATGGTAGAAGTGGTTCTGCTTTGACCCAGTCTCCATGGCTGACTGAGACATGTTGCCAACAATAATTTCATTAATACCAAAGCAATAGTTGAGGTTTGTATCGTGTTAGCCATAAGTAAGGGAAGAGAAGTAGAGCAGTGATACCTTTTATTGGCTAACTAAATGAAAAAATGAAGCAAGCTTTCGGGAGTCCTAAGCCCCCTTCATCAGGCTGGATGTTAATTTAGTTAGCCAATAAAAGGTATCACAGCTCTACTTCTCTTCATTAAGATACCAGGGGAACTTACCAACCACTTAAGGCACTTGGGGTCTGAACTGATGCCAAGCCATATCAGGAATGAAAAAGCGTGCCAAACCGATGCTTCTTCTTCCGACTTTCATAAGCAGCCTCGCGAGATTGTGGCGTCATCTGCCCGGATCTCGTGTAACTTTAATACTTATGGCACGAACACAGAAGCGTAATTACACAGTTCCCAGCTGGCAATAAGTAGACGCCTTCGGCCACCTCTATGAATTTGAGCGCATCGCTCCCCAGGTGGCCTCAGTGAGTGTCAAATTATGCGTCCACCTCCGGTGGCAGGACAAGAACAACTGAGGATGAAGTGGGTGGAGCGAGCCTCCCATGGTTCACACTGGCATGGCAGGGGGAAGAAATATTTTTTTTTCCCAAATCAAAGATAATAAAAAAAAGTGGCCTGGATAAAACTGAACTTAAGCTGGGTACACACCTTCCAATATTTCAGCCCTACCGACTGATATTTCAGTGTATTGGATAGTTTCCTGGGCCAGAAGCAAATGACTGTTCGTTCGAGTTAGAAAAGCATAGAGGACCGAAGGTCAGTTGCAGCGAACGGTCGACTGCGGCTACTTTTCTGCGACTGAAAGTTCTTTGTGCTTGGACGACCGGTAGCAAGTATCAAATGGCGGGATGAAGGATCCGAACTTGCATACCCAGCCTTAGTTCCCTAAGGACGTATATTATCTGGTTAATGTCAATTTAGTTGTTTCTGAACCATATACTCCGTTTACCAAAGTGCAATTGCATCCCTTATACCAAGTAACAACTGTACCCTATCTTTATTTCTACAGTCTCTAGGTATATATCGTATACCCTGGTAACTGATAGTTTCTTAAATTGATATCATTGCATATAGAAAAATGTCGTGCCACAGGGCTCTTAGGATTATTCTTGTTAAAGGATAAGTGCCCTGTAAAATCAAGTTATGTACATTTGGAAGCTGCAGCTTTAAAAATACCATTGCCATATTTTATTTTTACCTATGCCCCTCCAGAGCCTAGCTTTGTGCCTTGGAAGTTGGTGACATCTTGTTACTGGTTTGCTGAATCTTAAGTTCTGCCCCTCTGAGATTTCCTCTGCTTTCTCCTGCTTGAGCCTCAAACAGTAATGCCTGTAAGTTCCGTGCACACGCATTTCAGTTTGAGGCTCAAGCAGGAGAAAGCATAGGAAATCTCAGAGGGGCGGAGCTTAACATTCAGCAAACCAGTAACAAGATGTCAGCAACTTTCAAGGCACAAAGCTAGGCTCTGGAGGGGCATAGGTAAAAAAAAAATATGACAACAGTATTTTTAAAGCTGCAGCTTCCAAATGAACATAACTTGATTTTACAGTGCACTTATCCTTTAATATCTCGTACATGTTCTCTTACCCTTTCTTTTAAACACCTTGATGTACTTCCCACATACTGGATATTGCATGTTTTACAGGTGAGTTTATATATTACAAATGATGACTTACAATTTATGTATTGTTTATTATTGTAATTTTCCCCTGTGCTGTTACTGAAACTGGTGCTTATTTGATTATACTTACATGTTAAGCAGCGATTGCCACGAAAGAAAAAGAATACCAACAAGCAGCAGAGGAATTAACAAAAAGACTAGAAAAAAAGAGGGTATAGTACTAAGCTACTTGAGAACACAAAACAAAGGATTAATCAGATATGGAACAAAGAGAAAAAAGGCACAGAGAGAGAAAGAAACTATACTAGACTATTACAACATAATAAGAGAGAGTAGTAAGAAACAAAGACAGAATAAAATATACCGTATATACTCGAGTATAAACCGAGATTTTTAGGTCTAAAAAAAGACCTTAAAAATCTGTCCTCGGTTTATACTCGGGTCATACACAAAATAGACCCGAAAAATCTGTTTAAAAAATACCCCTCAAAGTTTTACCTCACATCTGCCGACACTGCACTGTAACTTCCAGCAAGGAGACATGTACCGGTATTTACAAAAAGGAGACCAGGAGCGTGTAGGAGTGGAGACCGGAGCAGTCTAAGCAACGGAGACAGCAGAGGCGTAGGCACGTTGGGCACGCAGTTTTACGCACGCTCTGATTTACCGTAAGCAAAGAGTGCGTAACTTGCGTGTCAAACGTGCCTGCGCCTCTGCTCTCTCCGTTGCTTCAGACTGCTCCGGTCTCCACTCCTACATGCTCCTGGTCTCCTTTTTTAAATACCGGTACATGTCCCCTTGCTGGAAGTTACAGTGCAGTGTCGGCAGTGTCATGGAACAGAACAGTCTCCCAGTCAGCCTTACCTACGGTACATCATTACCTACCGGTAATGCCAATGGGTTTGTTGGGTGGGTGGGTAGGTAGGTGGGGGGGGGAAGGGGGGTGGTGTGGGTGGCACTCTATTTAATTATTAAAATTTATTACTATAATTATGGTATCAGCCCTCTAGTAAGGAGGATATAATCTTATGTTTAGGGTGGACTTTTAAGTCTACCTACTTTATGCAGTAGGTGGGTGGGAGGAAAGGGGGGTGGCTGGGTGGCACACATCTGAAATGCCATGGAATCATTTTTGCTAATTACAGATTTGAATTAGTGGTCATATTTCCTACCCTCGGTTTATACTCGAGTCAATCAATTTTACTCGATTTTTATTGTAAAAATAGGTACCTCGGTTTATACTCGGGTCGGTTTATACTCGAGTATATACGGTAACACAATTCAGCCCACAGTATAAGGACATCACTAGGGTAATAAAGAAATACATCCCAATCTTATTTGAGGATGACCTCTTGAAGGAAGCCCTAAGTCACGGCTATAAATGTATCCCAAGAAGTGCACGTACTTTGGGCGATATTTTGTCTCCAAGCATGATAAGAGAACCTAAAAAAGGAGGGATATGGCTTAACACAATAGGGACCTATAGATGTGGAGCCAATCACTGCTTAACATGTAAGTATATTCAAATAAGCGACAGTTTCAGGAGTAATAGCACAGGGGAAAATTACAATAATAAACAATACATAAATTGTAAATCATCATTTGTAATATTTACTAACCTGTAAAACTTGCAATATCCAGTATGTGGGAAGTACATCAAGGTGTTTAAAAGAAAGGGTAAGAGAACATGTACGAGATATTAAGAAGAATATTCCTAAGAGCTCTGTGGCACGACATTTTTCTATATCCAATGATATCAATTTAAGTAAACTATCAATACAGGGCATACAATATATACCTAGAGACTGTAGAAATAAAGATAGGGTACAGTTGTTACTTAAAAGAGATGTGACCTAGATTTTTACACTAGACACGAGAGTCCCAAAAGGACTCAATTCGATATGTGACCTATCGTATGGGGTAAAAGAATATATTGTATGTTCTGTTTAACCACCTTCAAAGATGTATATGGTGATTCATCTGCAGTATTGCCCTCCTGGAGCCATGTATATATATTCTGCTTAGACCGGAGACTGAAGTGCCTAGCACCCCATACTTCTAACTAACCTAGGATATTGAATGTTATATGTAACACATAACTGTTTACTGTGATAATATTGGTGGTCTTGTGTACTATTCATAGGGGTATATGTATATATTTTCTAATACTTTGTAACATTGGCATTTTTAGTTTTAAGAATAGTCATTTACCGTAGTTAATAATAGGATACTGGACAAACTTTAGACATGGCTGATATTAGAGGTTTAAGTATTCGACACCCTTTAACTAATCACGTTGTTACATCCGTAGCTCGTAGTGCTGATGTAATATGATGCAGTCGAGTAAGAGCCAGTCAGAGTGGAGCACGGGTGATCAACTATAGTATTTAAACCGTCCAAACGTGTGTAAGAATGCCTATGATTAAGAGCATGTGCTACACTCGAAGCGTGTCAGACGTTTAGGAATATTGATGTTTTTAAACATGTACTAATAAAGTTCCAGTTTTAACTTAATATACCGGGGGTACCTGGAGTTCGTTACTACATGTGTGTAGAGTGCGGCATCAGCCTTCTCTGCAATTAGAAATTTGTGCTAAATTAACACTATGCTTGTTATTTAAAACACATTTAGTAGCAATATTACCCATATCATCTGAAGATTGGTATGATTCCGAAGATGCCAATGGTGAGGCGTCAGAGGCCTGGTTATCTTTCAGTAGAACTACTGCTGTTTTCATTTCTGAGCTGGATGCTTTTTGAGGTAAATCTATATTGACAGGTTCCTTGTCCTCAGCATCAGAATCCACACATATTGTGGTTTCATGAAATACACAATTTGAAGGACTAGGATTTGTACGGGTCTGAGGAAAACAAAACCATTTAAAATAAAATGTATTTATACAATATACAATCACAGAGGTCGCAACAGGTTGCATACCTGACATAAAAATACAAAGGATGACATATTTCAGAGTAAAAATTTCTTAAAGAAAGATTTTTTTATGGCTACAATGCTGTGCACCAAAGAGTAGTAAGAATAATGATTGTGTTCTAATCATGATTCATGCACATGTGAAATGACCAATTATGAATAAACAGGGAGATTCAATATCTGGTATTGCATCGTGGGATCCCAAGTCCCCCTACAGAACCCAGTTAAGTGTCACACTATGGGGTAGCGCAAAACTTAACAAAAGGGGTTTTGTATCGGTTGCATGGCGCCATTTCCAAAACATTTGAAAAATGGTGATGTGCCCTAAAATCCTTGTAAAACACATTAATCCAATATTACTTTGGGTTAACGTGGGTTTTAGACTGATTTGCCCCATATTGAACCTCCCTGAAAGTCTTTTTTGTTAATGTTTGAAGCAGTATCATTCAAAAGTATAAAATACTATTAGCATTTGTCAAATTAGAATACAATATGTCTCTATCAGCCTGCCGGGGGACCCAGGAACGCAGGGGGTTAAACACCATTCTCCAGGAGCAGACACTTTAAAATTGAAAGGAAGAGAGGCTCCCTTGCTCCTCCCCTTAGGGTATACCTTAGTGAGCATAGGAAGCCTCCTCCAGTTTTTAAGTGTCCGTTTCAGGAGAATGGACTAAGAAGACAGACATCTGTACTATCTGGAGCTGGTGGTTTTCAGGCCCCACCAGCTCTCTACGTGGGAACGTGGCTAAGCCATTTGATAATGCCGTGGAGGGACTGCACATCATGTCCCTCGGGACTAAAATGTGCAGAATCCCCCTTCAGCCTATCGGGTAACCAGCAGCTCTGCCACTGATTCTCGACACTGTACAGGGACCGGCTTGCGATTGGTTAAGAGGCGGGACTTCCTCCTTCCTCTCTACCGGGCTTTCTCAGCTCTCTGGAGGCGGGACTTCCTTCCAACAGCGCGGTTCCTCTTTGGTTCCTCACACCTCCTTCGTGGCCCCTTCCAGCAGAGTGGTTCTCCTCTCCAGTCCTACTTCTGCTTTCTGCCTCAAGCCAAGCGTCTTTCTCCTCTACTTCTTTATGCAAGGAGCTTTTGCCTAAGGACTTTAAGTCCCATATCCTCCAGGGTATTCTTTCCTAGTTCTAGGCTTAAAGTTTTTACTTTTCTCTCCAGTAACGGATGGCTCAAAGCCTGGGCGGATGATCCTGGGCGGCTGATCCAGACTCTTAGATGGCACTCATCAAACTTCCTTTGCTGGGACGTCTTCTGTTCGACCCATAACTAGAAAAAAAATTATTGCTCCCACCACCGGGTGTGTACCTTTCTCCCCCAAAATAGAGCGAGGCGTTTTCCCTCCTTTCAACGGTCATTGTCCTTTCGTCCCCTTCTTGCTTCCTTACCCACAAACCATATGCAACCCAACGTGCCCAATCAAGCCCCTCCAGCTCGCCAAGGACAGAGACCTTTCCCCTCTTGGCCAAACAAAAGGGGAGGCTTCAAACCAGGGGGAGACAAATCCAAACAAGCATGACTATCTTCAGCAAAATTACATTGGAGGGCACCTCCAGCTCTTCTGGGAAGAGTGGTGCCTCCCAATCACAGACACATTTACCTTATCTCTTAGAATTCTAAAAAAACCTTCCTGCTCGATATTTTCCCTCTTTAATTCCCAGATGTCCGACTCGCAGCACAGCACTTCACTCTTATGTCCAGTCCCTGCTACAGACTCGGGTTACATCTCCAGTCCCACTAGACCAGAAATTTCGGGGATTCTACTCCAATCTCAATTCCCATGTCCTACATTCCAGGTTCAAGGGGCAATATCTCCGCTCAGTAATGCTAGCCATCAAGCCAGGGGACTTCCTCTCTTCCCTGCATATTCAGATTAAGCATGCGTACTTGCATATACCCATCTGGCCCGGCCACTATCGGTACCTGAGATTCACCATAGGTCCTCTGCATTTTCAGTTCACGGCTCAACCTTTCGCACTAGCTTCAACTCCTCAGATCTTCACGAAGATTAAGGCCTGTCAGGCCCTTATTCGACTTCAAGGAATCTTCATCCTTACATACTTGGATGACTTGTTGATAAAGACTCACTAAGTCCAAGTGGGCAGCCAACAGGTATCCTGATGTGCCGCTATCTTAGTCCAGTTCGGCTGGGTCATATACTCTACAAAATCTTCAATAACTCCCTCTCATCGAATAATCTTCCAGGGAATGATTTTCGACACAACCAAACAAAAAATTCTTCTTCCCCAGGACAAAGTCTCAGTCCTGAGAATTCTAGCCTCAAAGGTAAAATCCTCGACCAGGATATCTGTTCGTTATGCAATGCACCTGGTAGGGAAGATAGTCTGGTCAGTGCATGTGGACCCACTTGCTCTGTTCCAACTACACCCTCTGCAGAGACATCTCATTCACTGGTGGTTCAAATCCCAGGAGTCCCTAGACTCAATAATTCCTCTTCCGACGCATATTCAAAACTCACTAACTTGGTGGACTTCGGAGGCCAAGCAGTCGCAAACTTCTTTGCCTACCAGTGTGGACAGTTGTGATAACTAATACCAACCAATAGGGATGGGGAGCAACTCCCTGACAGTCCAAGGACTGTGGTCCCCAGAGGAAGCCCTGCTTCCGATTAATGTCCTGGAGCTGCAAGCAATATTTCTAGCCCTGTCCCACTGGACAGACATCTTGGCAGGCAAGAACATCTGCATTCAATCCGAAAAGTGCCAAGGCCGTGGTGTACATAAATTACCAAGGGGGAACACGAATCGACATGGCAGAATCCCATTGGATCCTAACAAGGGCAGAACAATACCTACCAGAATTATCGGCCTTATACATTCCCGGAATCCCCAACGAGAAGTCGACACATGCTCAACCCGGGAGAATGGGCTCTATCCAGAAGTTTTCAAAGAACTGTCTCAGAGATAGGGGAGACCAGAAGTAGACATGATGGCCTCAAGACACAACCCCAAAGTTCCAACGTTCTGTATCAAAACCCGAGATCCTCTGGCAACCCTAATAGATGCCCTGGTGGTACCTTGGCATTTCCACTGTGGTGCGGGCTCTTGGGATCTACATCGCTCGAACTCAGGGTCTCCGTTGCTCTCAGGCTTTGTTCACCCTGCCAGGGTTCCAATGCTTCACCTCCGACTATGGCGAGGTGGATTATTATCCAGTCATGTGTTTACAAAGAAGGATATAGCCTTAGGTCATTCTATCCTGACAGCTACGGAGGCATAATTATTTTTCTGCCCACCCTAAATTTCGGGACTTTGGGATGTACCCTGCATTCCTGGGTCCCCCTGCAGGCTGATAGAGAAAAAGGGATTTTTGTAATTACCAGTAAAATACTTTTCTCTAAAGCCGTAAGCGGGACCCAGGGACTTCCCTCCCTGTTTGACATGTTAATGTTTATTTCTGGATGTTGCCTTGGTTATTGTTATACTAAATTTTCTGTCTGCTTATGCTCCCTCTTTGGGACAAACTGGAGGAGGCTTCCTGTGCTCACTAAGGTATACCCTAAGAGGAGGTGCAAGGGAGCCTCTCTTCCTTTCAATTTTAAAGTGTCTGCTCCTGGAGAATGGTGCTTAACTCCCTGCGTTCCTGGGTCCCCCTTACAGCTTCAGAGAAAAGGATTTTACTGGTAAGAACAAAAATCCCCAGAACTGCTTTCATTTTTAACAATATAAAATTGTATATTTTATTGTATATAACAATAAGCATTTATTTTTGTACTAGTTATGGAGGAAAAAAAAAAAGGGGGGCTAAGGTAAGCTAATAATGTTGTTTATTTAAGGGGAAGTTCAGTGCAAATGAATATGCTTATAAGAAAAGAAAGCGTTATCTTTCCATCCCAATGACCTTAGCCTGCCCATTCAGCATTTTGTCTGTGCATAAATAAATGCTTCCGAAATACTGACTTCCTGTTTGCAGGACCCCTAGTAGAGACCATTATGGTCTTACCCTTGACCCAGCGACTGGGTTGATTCAGTTGCTTAGTAGAGATCTGAGAATGTTTGACCCATCCAACAGCCAATCAGTAGAAATTACTGTTAGGAACATTCTAAGGTAGCAGGCATTCTGGGAAGGATCATTACAGAACCTAAAATGTCTTCTCACTAATGTCAACAGCAGGGAATATAGCAAGGGGTATAAAAAACTGATTTTTCAAAATGGAAGAGAATATTTAGAATAACTAGGTGTGGTGTGCGTAATATAAACTAATAATTTAAAAAACAATTATATTTTTCACTGAACTTTCCCTCCTTTAAGGCAGAAAAAGTTTTGATTACGTACAGCTGCCTGTTGATATTTCCTTATGATTTCTAAGTAATTCCACTAAAATAGTAGATTGGTAAAAAACTGTTGCTAATCAGCCCATCCATCTACCCAATCAATTGTAACTACAGAACAACCAATAACAACCAAAGTTGGTCAGCAATACAATCGTGCATAGATAAACCACACATGCTAAGATATCATTGACACTGCGCATTACTGTTAAAGGGGAACTAAAGTCAGACAACACTGTCCAAATAGTCAGAGCACATTCACAAACAAACATACCACAAGCTAGGTATTACCTCCTCCTTTGCTGTGGCTGTTGGGAGATTTTTGAAATTAACCTGTGGGTACTAGGGTTACTTTCCAAAAACTTATATAATGTAGATAACCCCCCAAAACCTTAACTTCGTTTTAGTCACAATTTACAAATCAGCTCCCACACAGAGATATTATACTTATACATGCTCCTCCTCGCTCCACCGCCGCGGCTCTGCACTTCCGGGTAAGGCAGTCAGTGATTGGCCGTGACTGTGACGTCACGGCCAATCACTGACTGCCATTCCCCGAGCAGTCTCCACTGCGGCTGCTCAAGAACACAAAAAGAACAGAGCAGCCACAGTGGAGACTGGGAGAAGAACCCGGAAGCGGTGGTGGAACGAGGAGCTTGTGAGTATAACAATTTGTAAATTGTGACTAAAACGAAGTTAAGGTTTTGGGGGGTTATCTACCTATCTAAGAGGGGTGGACAGTCCCTTTAAGTCTAGTTTTCCTTTAAATTGTACACAATGCTTTATTGATATTATTGTAATGTTTACTTACCTATGGTAATAAATAAAATAGAGTTTTAAATGGGGGTGTGTGGGGATGGCACTAATGGGGGGTGAATTGTGAACTGTCAAATCAGTGTCTGTAGTATACTTTGTTTCTTGTGGTTGTGGTTCTGAAACTCCCTATTTGGGAGCCATTTTTAACATTTTTCACTGCCACAGAACGTGAATATACGTTCTCCATTGAAAAGGCTCAAACTGCCGCAGAACGTATATTCACGTTCTGTGGCTTCCCCCTTAAAAGAAAACAAAAAAACGGAAGTGCTAGGGGCAATTGGGGGGCAGTATTCAGGTGCCCCCCTAGCCCCCTCGATCCCCCACCGGTTTCATGAAAATCCGATGGGGGGGTCGGGAGCTAGCACTCTTTGAAGTGCTTCCCGGGAGCTCATTGCCGGTCCGTAGCAGAGCAGGTAGAGATTGCGCTAAGGGAGACCCCGGTGACGTCACTGAACTTCCTCCTTCACCGGGGTCTTCCCTAAGAGTGGTAGGATGCCCCTGGTGGTCTAGTGGAGTTACTGCACTGCGATCTCCATTCAGATCACAGTGCAGTATCTGGTATAGTAAAGCTGTTCAAAGCTGATTCAAGACATGTGGGAGATTGACATTTAGTGGGTTTTTTTTGCCAGTCAAGTGGGTTTAGGAAGGATTTCAACCTTTGAATCACCTTATTTTATTTTTTACAAAATCTCCTAAAAGCACCGAGTTCTATGGAGTACTGTGTCTGGAATTCTTCATGTATGTATGAAAGCTTGGCACCGTAACGTAGCTGAAGGAGTGTAGATTCCAAAAATATGTAGTTTGTGGGGGTATTTCCACGTTTCGGGGTTTTTTTGCTTGTCAAGTAGGTTTAGGTAGGATTTCAACCTTTGAATCATCTAATTTTATTTCTCACAAAACCTACTAAAAACACAGAGTTCTTTGGATTACTGGGTTGGGAATTCTTCATGTATGTATGAAAGCTTGGCACCGTAACATAGCTGAAGGTAGCTAAAATAACACTAAAAGGGGGAGAGTGTGCGTGTGGGGGGTGGGTTGTGGCGTTTTTAAATTTTTTTCTTGTAACTGCACTTCTACATGCGTCCCATTTGAGCTAGATGGTGGCCTCGTCTCTGTTTGCACCCACGCAAATGGCACACCGTTTGATTCAGGACATGTGGGAGATTGCCATTTAGTAGGTTATTTTGCTTTTCAAGTGGGTTTAGGTAGTATTTCAACCTTTGAATCATCTTATTTTATTTTTCATAAAATCTTCTAAAAGCATTGAGTTCTATGGATGACAGCGTCTGGAATTCTTCACGTATGCATGAAATCATGGCACTGGTATGCAGCTGAAGGTGTGTAGATTCCAAATATATATAGTTAGTGGGGGGGGGGGGGGTATTTACAAGTTTAGGGCTGTTTCCTTTGTAAAAGGGTAGGCTGTTCAAATAACAGCACTTTGATTTTCTCTTGTAATTGAATTTGTGCATGCGTCACTTTTGAGCTAGTTGGTGGCCACGTCTCTGAGTGCATCCACGCATATGGCATGCCGTTTGATTCAGGACATGTGGGAGATTGACATTTTTTTCTTGTCAAGTGGGTTTAGGTAGGATTTCAACCTTTGATTCATCTTATTTTATTTTTCACAAAACCTCCTAAAAACAGTGATCTTTGGATCACTGGGTCTGGAATTCTTCATGTATGTATGAAAGCATGGCACCATAACTTAGCTGAAGGTGTGTAGATTCCAAAAATATGTAGTTTGTGGGGGGAATTTCCAAGTTTCGGGACTGTTTCTTTAGAAAAAGGGTAGGCTGTTTAAATTACAGAGCACTTTGATTTTTTCTTGTAATTGCATTTGTGCATGCATCCCATTTGAGCTAGTTGGTGGCCACGTCTCTGTGTGCATCCACGCATATGGCATACTGTTTGATTTAGGACATGTGGGAGATTCACCTTTAGGGAGTTTTTTTGCTTGTCAAGTGGGTTTAGGTAGGATTTCAACCTTTGAATCATCTTATTTTATTTTTCACAAAACCTCCTAAAAACACCGTAACATAGCTGAAGGTGTGTTGTCAGATTCCAAACATATACATTTGTTGGGGGTATTTACAAGTTTCCTTTGAAAAACGGTAGGCTGTTAAAATTACAGAGCACTTTGATTTTTTTGTGAAATGCACTTGTGCACGATCCCATTTGAGCTAGTGGTGGCCATGTGTCGTGGTGCACCCAATATGGCATACCGCTGATTCAGGATATGTGGGAGATTGATATTTAGTGGGGGGGTATTATCATTTGTGGGGGGCATTTCCAAGTTTCGGGGCTGTTTGAAATTACAGAGCACTTTGATTTTTTTCTTGTAATTGCACTTATGCATGGTTCCCATTTGAGTTAGTTGGTGGCCATGTCTGTGTGCACCCATGCATATGGCATACCGTTTGATTTAGGACATTAGGGAGATTGATATTTGGTAACTTTTTTTTCATTACTTGGGGTTTTGGCAGGGTTTTTAATTTTGAAACTTGTTCTTTCTTTTTTTTTGGAAAATATGCTAAAAGTGCAAAGTTCTACGAAGATCTGCGCACACACAATTGATGGTATGAATGAAAAAATAGCACTGTTGCTTAGCTGAAGGTATGTAGATTCTGAGAATATATATTTTTTGGGGGTATTTTTGAGTTAGAGGGGTGTTTAGATTGTAAAATCTTAAAAGTTGCTGTTATTGGGCCACTACCCATTGGTTCACTTTGTGACTAGTGGCTTTCATGTCCGTGTGTGTAACCATGCATATGGCATACCATTTCATTCAGGGCATTTGGAAGATTAATAATTGACAAATTTTTTACATGACATGGAAATTTGCCAAGATTTTTAACTTTGAATTGTATTTTTGTAAATTTTTCCTGAAAATCTGGTAAAAAAAGTAAAATTCTAAACAAAACTGCGCCAACACCATTGGTGGTATGCATAAAAGAATCACACCATTGTGTAGCTGAAGGTGTGTAGATTCCAAGAATATATAGTTTTGGGAGGTATTTTTAATATGGAGGGGTGTTTAGTCTGACAAATCTAAAAAGTTGCTGTAATTGGGCCATTGTTCATTGGCTCACTTTGTGACTAGTTGATTCCACGTCTGCATGTGTAACCAATCATATGACATACCATTTGATTCAGGACATTTGAGAGATATTTAGTAACTTTTTTTTACATTCCATCAGGTTTTGGCATGATTTCTACCTTTTGAATTTGTTTTTTGTTAATTTTTTCAGAAAAGTGTGAAATTCTTCGAAGAACTGTGCCCACACAATTGATGGTATAAATGAACAAACTACAGCGTTACGTAGCTGAAGGTTTGTAGATTTCAGGAATATAGTTTGTAGGGGTTATTTCTAAGTTACGGGGTGTTTTGTGAAAAAAACTAGAGACTGTTCAAATTCAGAGTTGGCTAAATATTCTGAGCCATTGTGCATTGTCTCACTTTGTGGCTATTCCCTTTCACGTCTGCGTGTGTAACCACACATATGGCATACCATTTGATTCAGGACATTTCGGAGATTGATATTTGGTAACTTTTTTTTACATTCCATGAGGTTTTGGCATGATTTCTACCTTTTTGAATGTTGTTTGATGTTAATTTTTTTTTGAAAATCTGGTAAAAGTGCGAACTTCTACAAAGAACTGCACTCACAAAATTGATGATATGAATGAACGAACTACAGCGTTACATAGCTGAAGGTGTGTAGATTTACAGGAATATATAGTTTGGGGGGATATTTTTGAGTTAGAGGGGTGTTTGTGGAAAAAACTGCAGACTGTTCAAATAAACTGGCAAATTTTTTGGTAGCCATGTCTCTGGTTATACCCATGAATCTGGCATACCGTTTTATTTCGGGAGGGGTTAGGCTTTCATAATTTGAGATGCGTTTGAACTTTCCTCCACAGTTTTTAGCTAAAATTCGCATTTGATTTTGTCTTTTACAGTTGAGGAAAAAAAGGAATATGTGAGAAAATAACTTACAATTGGACGAAGCGCTGCGCCCAGGTATCTGCGTTTTGATCGAAACTTACCTCACTCGTAAAATCTGCGGGTTTTGGTGGGATATTTTAGTTAATTTGGTAGATATTCTATGTTAACTGTCAGTAGTGGTTTAAATTTCAATTTGGTGTAATATTCTTGAAGGTGCAGTTTTAGTTTGGGGGGGGTCTCCTGTACAGGAAAAGTGTTGGTACATAATATATCTGGTATCATTGTACTCAGGAGTATCAGAGCTTTTAGAAACAGTGATATTTTTTTCGAGTAACCTTAAAATAACTATAAATAAAAATGGGAAAAATCCATGGAAATTTGCAAATTTTAATTTTTTTTTACATATTTTACCCATAATTCCAGTAAAATTTCCAGAAAAGTTACAAAATGTGTTAAAGTACACTTTGTGCTGAAAAAAACAATGTATAATATTCCTGATTTACTGCAAGGTTTTCTACTGTAAAATTAGTCTAAAGCGATTAAGGGCAAAATCCTGAAAATTCTGCTGACACTTAAAGGGGAACTGTGGTCTCCAAACAAGTTAAGTTTAGATGAAAGGCCGGTTTCCTACCTTTAAATCGAGCCATCAACCACCTCTCTACCTGCTCCACAGCCCAAGATACACAGAAATGACTGACCAGAAAGTTAATGGGTGGGAGGCTGACATGTGACATTCCTGAGGCTTCTCCTGCACAGTGCCGCCTGCGAGCACAGCCTCAGACTCCCTCAGTGTGTGAGGGAGACCGGAAGTCCCTCCTCCTCTTTGCTGTGTGAAGGACCTGCAGCTGCAGAGAAGGTAAGGGAATCTACAGCCCTTCTCTCTCACAGTGTGAAAACAGCCTTTTCAGGCAGAGTTCTCACTCTGAGTTTTCGGGGGGGGGGGGGGGGGGGGGGGGGGTGTCAGAGTGGCCCACAGCACCTGTGAGAGAGGAGGCTTAGGCACACATGGGGCTGTAAGGGAATGGGCCAAGGGGGGCCTGCAACTGGAGGGACCATGGGGTCCATGAGTGGGAGGAGACACAGGGCAGATTGACTGACATGGTTTCAAAGCAGGAAGTGCAGGGGACCTGGTGATGCTGCTGCCATATCACACACAAAAATGTAAATATCTTCAAAACTATGTAAAATAAACAATGGAAATAAATTGAAAAAACTCTCAGGAGAGCAATTCCTATAAATTTACCTAAAGTAATTTTTGGACCACAGTTCCTCTTTAACGCAAATTTTTTTTTTTAATTCTGCTGGCACTGAAAGGGTTAAACTGTAAAATTGGCCAAAAGCAGGAGGATTAGCATATCTGATCATATTGATATAATAATTTAACCTAAACATATTAGTTAGCAGATTATAAAGCAGTATACTATACTTGCACCATACCAACAAAACTTTATTTGGTTAAGGTGTCTACACATTAACCACTGCATTTGTTCACTTTGTTATATATGTCTTATACATTTTAACATTGCATTAAAGAAGAAAAAAACCCAGAATTGTTATTGTCAACCATAGACCACATGGAGCTTCGTTTGGACACTATTCAGATGTAACTAACTTAAAGGGCATGTCCACCCCCAAAACTATTGTCACAGACCTCGTACATTACACTGTACACACCAGGTTCCCTGTCATAGACATACAATCCATGCAGCATGCATTTTTGGTCATTAATGCATGTGTTTTCATTTTAAATGTACACAAAAAAAGATATGCTTGCCTATAGGTCTTTTGTTAAATAGAACAAAAGGTAACATAGAGTTATGCTGGAGTAGCTTTTTGAATGTTCTCTTCTTTGTTCCATATCCCTCAGGCATGCACTGGCATTGAAAATATTGATGAAGCTATAACTCTGCTTGAACAGAACAACTGGGATCTAGTAGTAAGTTTTTCCCCCATTTTTAAACACATCTTCTATTTAAAGCGGGTGAAAGTAAAGATATATTAAAAATAAAGTTTAAAATTAAATAACTTTTATTGGGTAACTAAAACAATTGAAAAGGAAAGTGCAGTCATAAAAAAAAAATGATGGACTCGAGAGGCTACCAGGTCTTCAATGTAAAATTAATTAACCCCCCAGCCACACTCACACTTTTTAAATTTTTTTTTTTTGTTTAATCTTTTTTATTAATTATTAACACTTTAATTACATTTACATTAACTTCAAAGTCATTCTTAGTATTGCTCATCATAAAATACAAAATGATCTTTTATGCATACTAATTAATTAGTTATTAGTATATACGTTATACATTTGGCTATTGACAATGAATTACCCTTTTCCAGTTTCCTTTATATCTTTGGTTGAATTTACTGATATTGTGGGTATAGGTAGGAAATGCTGTATGTGAGGTATTTCCCTTCTCGTGAGTGTAATGCTGTCTTGAGTCTCTATGTTCCTTACCTAGCTGCTGGAGAGGTATGAGTGGGTTCTTTTCATAAGCAGGAGGGGGGGAGGGGTTAAAGATTGTAAATAAGGAGAGGTGTAGCGATAAAGGAATTGGTATAAAAGGCGAGAAGAGGGATAGAGTGGTAGGAGAAGTGGGTAGAAGAAAAGAGAAGGAGAGAAAGAGGAAAAACGGGGGGGGGGGGGATTGAAGGGTATGTGAAGATACCAAGGAGTCTCTTGAATTGTTCGTTAAATTGCTATTGGTTGTTTGAGGGGGAGGGAGCATGTCCCATTTTCCATATACACAGGGTCCAGATTTTGTTAAATGTTTTTGTTGTTCCTCTGATTGAATGTGTCAAGCTTTCATTTTTGTAGAACCTTTTTCTAATGCCTTTATTACCCTAAGTCATTTTCAACAGCCAGAACCAGACATGGGGGCAAGAGATATAGGGGGATTTCCCCTATATCGCCAATGTGTATAGTATCAAATTAATCCTCCATAATACAAACAAACAACGACCGTTGGTGTTGTGGAGGATCGGTCCGAATGGAAATTAAAGCAGAAGGAGCCAATGCAGTCTATCTAGATGGCTCACCCAGCCTGCCTTCCCCCAAAAGAACGTGGGAGGTCAGTCATTCTATATTGCAAATGGATTCAATCTTCTGCAAAATGTGACAACAGTTGCATGTGTATGGTCAGCTTTAGTATGTATTATTCTTGTGTTTATATGATAGTGGGAAAAACAAGAAAAGTGGGTTCAAGATTGACACTTAGTTACCCACTTTACTCCTCCAAACAAGTAAAAAGGGGAAATAATGATATGATTTATTAATAAAAACGCTAACGATAATAACAAAAAACACAAAAGGTACAAATACTTAAACAAACTATAAAACTGGGCGTCCCCAGATAATAAACCTAAACACAGTGCAATCATATAATGTGCGGCAGAGGTAATGGGTCTGGAGCAGGTGAGGTCCGGTATCCTAGTGCCCCTTCACGCAACCCCCTTGGTGAGTGGAGGTCAGAGTAAGCACCCAGTATGAATAAATAAGATTAAATATCTTTGGACATGTACTTGCTCCAGAAGGTATTAGTTAGTTGATGCAAGCAGGCAATTAATGATTAAAAGCGTGGGCAAACAAGCTGTATGGCCAAGCGAGTTAGTAATACAGGTAAGTATCATACAATACTGCTCCTTCAGATCACTCTGTGGACGCTGATCATGCTTAGACTTCTGGCCGCTTCCTGCTGCTCCATTTCCGATCTCATTACCATCTTTGATACCACGGATATCAGCAGGTCTCTGAATATAGTCCCCCATTGCTCCGTAAGTAGTGTATGATCCGAACTTTATTTCAAGTTGATCAGAATGACTGACGTACGTTTTGGAAGTTAAACTTCCTTCTTCTGGGTTATATGATCGCACTGTGTTTAGGTTTATTATTTGGGGACACCTAGTTTTGTAGTGTGTTTTAATATTTGTACCTTTTGTGTTTTTTGTTATTATGGTTAGTGTTTTAGTGCTCAGTTGTGTATATCAATAAAGCCCTTGAAGTTTTTACTCTTTATTTATTGCTTGCCCTAATACAATATTAGCCAGTAATTATCATTATTTCAAAAATAATAAGCAAGGTAACAAAGATACCCTAGTACCATTCAATACCCAATCAAATAGATAGGGGCACTCACGCTGTTACATACATAGATATGTGTCATATAGACTAAATTTGTGACTGAAACAGTCATAACCAATGCGGTGGGTAAAACAAGATCTTTATTCTACTTACAATAAAAAGCACAAACGCTTCCCCCCAACCAAACTTTTAGTCATAATAGAAAAAATACATATACACACATAAATATATAAAAATCACATCCTAGACAAGCTGGAAAAGAAGTATATAAATATATCCCAACAGGTAGGTCTAAAGTCATATTAGGAGTAAATGGAGGCTGTATATGTTACCAACACAGTAGAGAACAAGTGTCAAAATAAGTTAATATATCGGAAACGGTCTCACCCATCCAGGAGGAACGAAAGTCCGATGTGCAACAGGTGCACGGTAAGTTGATACATTGTAACCACCTATGTATCCAGCCTCTGTATATCTCACAGATACGTTGCAATAAGTGGAAAACCGCTACATGATGTTGTAAGTAGTGGCAATGCCTCTCCAGATATCTCCAAACGTTCTAAACACAGTTAGTCCGGTAGAGCACACACGCCGGGGGCGGGCACCGAGTAAGTCACGTGATACTCACCCGCTCCCAACCTAAACCCGGATTAGGTCTCTACCTCCCACTCCAAGCAACGGCCGAGCAGGGGACAGTAGCTGTGGCCACATGGAATTAGAACCACTGCGGACTGGTAACCATACGTGTTGGGTCCAGCATAGAAGACTAGGTAAAAAACACCACACTGACCGACGTGCGTTTCGGGGGCCATATTGCTCCTTCTTCTGGAGCAATATGGCCTCTTTACTTGTTCGGAGGAATGCCTCCCCTTAAGGGGAGTTTAAATGGGTAACTAAGGGTCAATATTGGACCCACTTTTCTTGTTTTACTCTTTGAATGAAGAACTGAATTGTATTTAGTATATTTTATAAAAAAAAAATGACCTGATGAATTGATTAATTGAATTGGATGGAATGGATCTTAAATATCACACACCTTCTATAAACATTGCAACTTATAGTAAAAAAATAACATCCAATGAACTAGGTATATTGATAAAATCTTCTCTATATTGCGAATTGACTTGAACATATGGGTCCAGCCCTTTGTGACAACCCAGGTTTCTCATGCGGCCCGCTGTGAAATGTAATTGCCCACCCATGTCTTAGCCCCTACAATCAATAGTCACTTGTCAGAAGATGCTCACAATTGTAGTTTAGCAAATATTGGAGGGACTTCACTAAACATACAGGGAGATTGAATAAAAGTTCTTATTGTGTAAAATGGTGCAAATTTTGCCCCAACCAATCAGAACTTATTTAACATTTGAAAGCTAAAATCTGATTGGTTGGGGCAAAATTAGCACCATTTTAAATGATAAGAACTTTTATTGAATAGCCCTGATAATCTTATCAGTAAGGTTGCAAGGTATTTACAAAACAGATTAACCATCGCTTTTATCAGTTAAGTGATGTTCCGAGGGAACGTACTTGGAGTACTTTTGTGTCTCATAATGGTGCGCTGGGGAAGGTCATGACTGACCTTGGGACAGTAATGTTCATTATGCTTACGCTAGATTCTGAGTAGTCAAAGTCTTCTGTAAGTGTCCTTTGCAGTTAATAGTATTCAGGTTACACCTATAAAGTCTATGAAGTAGAAGTGTACTAGATCTATAACCTGACCTAAATCCATTGGCACAGTCTCCCACTCCAAGAGTGTAACATTCCAAGAGTGTCACTAAATATCTGGCCATGATGTGATCCAGACTCCATGGTCACCTCTATAAAAGTTTAACCAGTTGCAACTGGCCTGAGAGGGAGGAACCTTACTCAGGAGATAGAGTTCCTGTCAGTAGGTGGTGGGCTCACCCTTTTTACCTTATCCCATTGAATGTGACAATCCCCAACTTGTACATTAAGGTGGGGACCTAGTTAGGTTATCCTGCCTATGCTGTCTTAACATTATGGGTGGTGATCAGTCTAAAGGGGAATCCCCACTTAAATTGTGGGTTAGTTTCATTGCTAGTCTCTGGGATGGGTATGTGGGATATGTGGGACAAAGTCTTAAAATATTGGCAGTTGGGTGTAATCCCAGTAGAGGGGTCATGCAGTTTGGTTTCCTGCATGATCTGTTCTTTTGTTTGGAAATAGTGAAGCTGCACTATTACATCGCAAAGAGCCCCTTCTTGGTTAGCTGGTAGTCGGTGGGTTAGGGGGTCTATGTCCATCAAAAGCTAGGTCTGGGTGTCTTAGACATCTTGGGACAACATCTGAAACAGCCTTTAGGGGTATTGTGCAATTTAGTAACCTGTTCGGGTTATTCTGAGATTCTTGCGATGAGATCTAATGTCCTCATGCTTAATTCCGTCTGTTCTGCTTCTACTTGGTGAAAATATTGACAACCTTATTTTGATGGGCCTTGATCACAGAAACCCGTTCTCCCAGAGTAGTAACGCTTTATGGGAAAATGGGGTCTGTGGCTGTAACCATGTTGGTTCTGTTGCAAGATGCATTTCCTTATTCGCTATCATGTTCAGCAATCCCTATACTGAATTTTCTGGCTGGGAGACTTCTATTTAGTGAAACTGTGCCAAACTGAAGTCATGAGCTCCTGTGCATTACATTCAGTATACTCAGATATAACATAATTCTCTTTAATACCCAATAACCCAACATTTGCAAATCTGCTTTTGGTAAGCGAAAATATTTGCTTGCTGTATGATTATATTACCGTAAGTGTACTTTGCAGCAATAGCATGAATATTGAAGTAAAACTTAAATTTATACTAACTGCTCTACATCCATTGGGTGTTGTTTATTAAAGTCATTATTAAACTGCACTTAAATTAAAGAATGATGATATTATTTGAAATCATTTCAAGAAAATGGATTTCTTGAAATGATTTCAAATAATAATATAATAAATACATTAAATAAAACATTCATGCAATAATTCTTAGAGTATTAATCTTAAATTTTAATGACTTAATATGACTAATGACTGGAATATTGTCAAAAAAAACCCTTTCTTTTTAATTTTTCTTTTGTTTGCTGCTTTACTGTGTGTGGTTGCATTTTTGTAAAGATATAAAACCACACACATCCAGTGTTCTGTTTCTTCACGACATCCAGGAAACTGTTAGCCATCACTTTTTAAAAAAATTTAATTTATGGAAATAGTAGCTGTTTGTATTGCAGAACTCGTGAATGTCCTCTCTTTTTTTTTCTTTCTTTTTTTTGCACAATTGCCAAGTGTAAAAATGCAAAGTCATCATTCAGTGAATAGATTGGTTCCACCAATGAAAAAAATAAAACTGCTTTTATTTTTGCCAATAGAGGGCTCTTTGTGCCACAAACTGAACAGAGCTTTACCTTGCTGCATCGTTTAAAGAAAAACCAAAGCTAAAATGTACTTGAGACTGAATGAATTTTTGAATTTTTAACAGCTGTGTTATTCCTTTCTAATGCCAGCAGCTTTGCAGGGAAATCATTTTGGTTTCCTTATGTTACTGCAGCCTGTTAATGTTGTCTTTCTTGCTTGTCAAGGTACAAGACACATGCTCCCTTTGCCAAAACTGTCAAGTAGCTATTGGCTGTACTTACTGGCTATAAACTTAATCCTCCCCCCATATACGGCGTCAATATTTTCAAGTATTTTGATTGTTTCAGCTGATCGGAAAAACATTTGCCCGTGTATGGGTACCATAACGAATTATTCTTTAACAATTCTGCTGATTTCAAATGTAAAAGACATGGCTAACTTTAATGCACATTGGTTGAATGTTTGGACAGCAAACATACAACCACCTTGGCATATGACTTTGCGATCAAATGGACTTGTGGACTTGTGAATGGTGGTGACTGGAGAAACCAAGCAAAGACCTGCTGTTTAATTGAGTTGACTTGATCAAATAGCAGGCTATTGTGTGGTTAGCAGCTATAATCCATTTAGAATGAGCAGTAATGTGAAGATGTGAAATAAAATTATTTTAACATTTATAGCCATAAATTCTTTATGCCCATCGATGCTTACATTTAAAATGCTGAAAAATGTCTTTATTTTCAGTCCTTTGTGATCAGTTCAATTTGCATGTATGTAAATGCTGTCATAAATGTGTAAAAATAGATATCTGGTATAAAACTAGATTTAGATACTCAAAAAAAGCCTAATGAATCTACACATTGCTTTTTTGGAACATAAATGATTTTTTCAAACTGGGGTAGAGAGGAAGGATTGGTAATTTCTACCTCCCAATACGATTTCTATGAATAGAGGCAGCAGGAAGAAGACTGCTTCTGCCAGGCTTCAGCAATATCATTAGGACACTAACCTGACAGATGAAAATTGTATTAACAATATTGGGAGGAGGAAATAAACAATCCTGCCTCCTTGCCCCAGGTACTTTTCATTTTTAAAAAGTTAAATATAAAGCTTAGTTGTTCTTTAATGCTTATTGCATCATTTTCTTCTTTAAGACCAGTGTGCAACAGCAGCAGAGGGCTGGGTCAGTGCCAGCAGAGGATTGGGGTGTGTAAAGGTGGCCGTACACATAAGCAATATTAGGTAAACCCTGTAGTGGGCAGTGTGTAGGGGCCAAAACTGACTGACGGGAATGCTGCCGAACTTCTTTCTGTCGGTATCAGATCCCTTTACTGTAAGCAAAAATAACTGATACAATTGGCCCGTGTATGGCGGCATGGCTGACTGTTCCCCATACCACAAATGGGCGATTGGTCAGGTCCATGTGTGCGGTTCCCATCGCATTGTGCTGACAGATACCAATGTGATCTGTTGGCACAATGCAATGGAAATCACATGTTTATGGCCACCTTAAGTAGCATTAGAGATGTCTTTGGTAAAGGCAAGTTTTTGTGAAATTGCTAATGTGGGTGTGCTTACCAAGATTGTTATTTATGGGGTAGACATGCCCTTTTAACACTAGTTTCTTGGTTATAAGAGCTAGGCCCCACTGTGCTTTTAAAATGTGTTTTTTGGATTGCTTCCATGTTGGATCTCATGGACTCTACAATAACATACAAATTACGGTGTCCATGACAATTTTATTTGCATTGCGCTGCAATCCATTTTCCCAGTGCGATGTGATTACCATTTTTGGTGGGCATTCATGCTATTATTTTAAGTGCAGAGAAATGCACAGCCCAACTCTCCAAAAAATGCATTGATACTTGGTGCTGTGTAGTGGGGCCTAGTCAGTTAAAATTGTATTTAAGCATAAAGATTTCTTTTGAAGTAATTTTCCAGGAGTCAATTTACCATAAGGTAATACAGTAAAGCAATTATTGTTGTCTTTTTTACTTTAATTTGAAATGTCTACAAGACTTCAGACCCCTAGTCTCTTTCAGAACGTTTTAAGCAGTTTTGCAACGTTACCAAATATAATGTTTACACCCATTGCATGTATTTGCTGTACATTTCATTCAATGGAAGGTTGTATTTTTATCTTGTACTCTAGATAGCTGTAGCCGTGTTATGGTAGGCATAAACGGCATCGATATTCTGATCAATTCGATCAGTAGACCAATCAACAATAACGATCGAATTGATCGGATTATCGAAGACACTTTTCCTGGTTTTCAAAAGACTGATCGATATTGCTGATTGGTCTATCAAAAACCAGGAAAAGTGTCTTCGATAATCCGATCAATTCGATTGATATTGTTGATTGGTCTATCAAGCTGAAATCTATGGAATATTATTGTGCAAGGTGTGGATAGTTATTTTGATCGGATTTATGATCGTTTTGGACGATCGCAAATCCAATCGGAAGAATATTGGACCGTGTATGCCCACCTTTAGTCCATTCTGAGGGGATTGGCCCTTTATCATTAATGTGTGTAACCACAGTTTCGAGCATTCCCTAGGCCTGGGATCGCTCAGAACTGGCCAAAAGATTCCCTTGGTCTTGGTTTTCTCCCTATACTGAAGTATAGGGAATCGACGCAGCTGAAGGAAATGCTAATTCGTGAACTTTCTCCTTATGCTTTACACAGGTATAATGTTCGCGAATCCATGTAGGGGAACCTTTTAGATGTATTCTTTTAAGTCATTGTAATGCTGAATGGTGAAGCTCCTCTACAAGTTCACCTTTCTAGCAGATGCTTGGGGGCAAAATAGCTATATTGAGCTGTTCATTTTATTATTGGTGTAAACTAAATACAATTAGAGATGGGACTGTGATTTAATAAGCATGTCCACTCTCCTCTGTAAGCTCAGAGAGCAGAGCATGCTGGAATGCAGTCAGTCATTGGCCATGACATCAGCGCCATGACATGAAGAAAGCAATAATCTGCGTGAGATGCAGGCTTTCTTGCAGCTGAGAGTTTTATGGGCATTAGGGACAAGTGGGTATGTAAGTAACTTTAACAATCTCGGTGTTGGGGGGTGGGAATGCCCTTTAATTGCTGAAAGTTATTGTTAAATAATCAAGGATGTTGCTACATTCAGAATCTACAATAGTTAGAAAGCTGACCAATGTAAGGCTAATCTGTTATGAAGCAAAATTATGTTCTCCCCCTTCTCGCTTTCTCTTAAAAAGTTTCCATCTTCTCTTTATGCTCAGAGGAGGCAGCTAGTGGACTAGCATTCAGTCATTGACTGTGATGTCATCTGTTACATCCTTGATATATTTGTAAATGTCACTATTATATAGCAGATATTTGTTAATCACCTGTTAATCAACTTGAATCACCAAAATATTTTCACCCTCTGTGTTTTGCCTTTAGAAATTAGCAATTTTTGTACCAATCTTTTAATGCCATCTTTCTTGTTTGCAGGCAGCAATAAATGGTGTGATACCACAAGAAAATGGTATATTACAGAGGTACGTAAATCACAGATAACACATGGGAGTGAACGTATAAAGGTGGCCATACATGTATATATTTTCTTACCCGACGAGCACTCATGCGACCTTCGACCCGATTCTGCCTGAACTGCCTCTGCCGGCATGATCGATCACATATTGCGGGAGCATTCGGTCGGGTAAGAAAATTGTATATATGTAAGGCCACCTTTATACACACACACACACACACAAAATATCTGTTATTCTGTAAGGTTTTTTTTACAGATTCTGCATTTCTCTAACCCAGAGAAATTTTTTTTTTAACTTTTGACATATCGGCTATATTTAAGGTACACACCTCATGGTACCGATAATAGGCCCATCTTGTCAGGATTAAACTATTATCGCCCATATGTTTGAGAGAACTGCCACCATCAGCCACAATGTTGGTTCTGACTGAAATTTCTGTCGACTATATGGAGAGGAAAGTGAGCATTTCATATGTGACCAACTCAACAATCTTTCCTATACTTCATTGGGAGATCAGTCGGTACTGTGTGTTGACACAACTGTAGCAGACCACAGACTGAATCCAATGGAATCTGTCTGTGATCTGCAACACATTGGGACTGCGCGTAGCCAAATTTAGAGATAACTATCAACCCCCAGATATTTTAAAGAATCGTTCAACCCTGCATTTAAAGACCTCTCCCCCCTTTTTCTCTTTCTCTCCTCTTCTCTCTCCCCTCCCTCTTTTTCCCTTATCTCTCCCCCCCTCGCTTCTCCAACGGCAGTGGCGTGTGCACAGTGGGAGCTAATGCTAATGCGTCCGTGATCCATGCATATTTACCCCTCTCGGGTAGTATATAGAATAAGAGTAACAGTGGTTACAGCCTGGTCACCTAGTCCTAGCTAAGAAATGTCTGTGGCAAAAAACTTGATGGGCAATATAAAATTGAGCTATACAGTATACAGTTGACTATAAACACTATTTTTTTCTGTTGTTATTTCCTGGTGTGACAATGTGTGGAAAAAACAACGGCCCAGGACAGGAAATTTCTCTGGGATTTAAAACTGCTGGGCTTTTTAGACATTTGATAGATTTGACAATAGAACTAAATCAATCTAATGTCTAATACGTTTTTGGACAGCATAACACAGGCTAAATATCAACATTGTTAACAGCAATACATAGATATTCTGGACATCAGGATTTGTTGAGAGTACAAGTGTGTCTATCGGAAATCTTTTGTTTACTAAGATTTTTAGTGTATAATAGCAAATTTATAATTATTGATATACACATATAAATTTCTCTTATAATATTTGGAGAGTTTATGATTTATTGTCCCCTCCCTAACATATTGCTCTCTTTACTGCACTGCAGTTTAATTGTTTTTGTTGTTTTGCACATTTTTGCAGTGAGTTTAGTGGAGATACCATGGCTTCCCCAGTATTTGGTCCTGTTGCCCAAACAGCTACCACATCTGCTTCCCCTCCCTCATCTTCCACTTCAGCTTTTCGTCCTGTGATTTCAAATCGGCAGGTCATGGAACGAGTGTCCCGTATGTTGGATTTTAAGGTGGAGTATAGAGACAAGACAGCAGATGTTGTTTTGGAAGACAGCTGCACTGTAGGTAAGACTTTGCAGCTCAAGGCTCCTGTTAATTGAATTATATGTTTCCTTGGTTTTTGTAAACTGGCATGCTAACCTACATGCTAGTAAACTAAAATGGAACACAGATCAGTGGCCTAACTGGAAATCCCTGCCCCCCCTGCAAAAATATGATTGGGTCCCCTGCTCCATCTTGGTTTTCTGGGAGGAGGCTATATCTGTCATAGGAAAATAGAAGTTGGAGCCCCCCTGGTAGTTACACCCCTGGATTAGTTCAAAAGTATCAAAATACAGTCCAAAGTCACTCCAGCACACTGCTGATTTATAATTATAAACACTGATATGATTTATATGTTGAATATAAATCAACACTTGGCTACTTTTTCATGCCACCCGGCTGGGAAATGTTTCTTGAGAGAACACTGTTGTAATTGAAAAAGAATTTAGATGTATTTTTCATAGGCCTGCCAATAGGTCACTAAAAACTCCCGCCAAAACTACCCGGACAAGACCCCTCTTTAACAGCGCTATTATTTTAGCATGTGTTAAATAGTTTTTTGCAAGATCCCCAAGGCCGCAAAAAGGTAGCACAGCAAACCTGCAATGCACCCTGCATGTGGGTCACATGTGCTTGTGCTGCCATGTTACATCTGAGCTACCTTTAGATGTTGTAAAACTACAACTCCCTGCATTCTGCAACCAAGTTTTAGTTTTCAGACATCTATTGGGCCAAAGTTAGACCTATATAATGAGCATGATGCAAGGCTGATCAGTATTCCCATTAGAATATGAAGAAGGCTGTATTGGTTTAAATTAATTACACTTCATGAGTTTAAAGGGCATGTCAAACCTTAAAAGGGTTGGAAAATAATTAATACTAATTAACTAGTAAAAATAAGATCAGATTTTTTTCCCCACCACGGAATTTCCTCGTCTTGTCCCACCGAGCTACTTTTTCATGCCTTACCGGTTCAGAGTTTGCATTATAAAGTAGAATCACAATCAAAAATTCTTAACCAGGGTCAGACATAGAATTAGGTCATTGTAGAAAAAGTGATAATTTATTCACCCATGCTATGAGACAAGAGATGAGTGGAGCACTGCCTAAAACGTTGCTGTCTTTTTGTCTCATACATGTATACATTCAGTATCTCTTGAATTTTTCCCATGGTTTTTATATACAGTAGATGAAGTAGTAGAGCTATGTACATCTCAATAAATGATACTACTAAATTTGCTTCTGCTAATTTTGTACTTTTAGGGGACATAAAGCAGATCCTAGAGAATGAGCTTCAAGTTCCGGCATCTAAAATGTTATTGAAGGGTTGGAAATCTGGTGATGTTGAGGACAGCGTGAGTATGAAAATAATTTAATATCTAAATGTTTCATTTTAAGGGTCAATTGCATTCTCTTATTTTGCTTTTCCTGTATGTGATGCACAAAACATGCGCTTAGCATAAGTGGATTTGCAATTGGTGGAGTTTGGCAGAAAGCAAACTGATTTTACATTTTTGTTTAGTATATTTTGCTGACAACTCTTGGACCATTTGATAAAATATTTTTAAAATATCTTTTATAGTTTTATTTGCTCTCTAATAGTACTGTCTATATTGCATTTAATTCATTTTTAACCCAAGAACTTTTTTTTTTTAAATTCAGCTTCTGGGCCTTTTTTTCATAGTTCTGTAAAGGGAATCACAGTCCCATATTGTATATATCCCCGAAATTCTTACAAAATCTGTTAGATGCCATATTGTATGGGATTGCTTGTGTAGTCAGATCCTGGTGCCTATATTGTGTAGATTTGATGCATCTATGCCATGTAGGGTCCAGAGAGGTATGCTGACATCATGAGCTCTGAAGCTGACAAGTGGAAGGAGGGAGAGGTCTAGCATTGGAGGTATCTAAGCTGTGATGCCCAGTAATACAACTGTATATTAGGGAGAGTGAGGCCCCCCATAGTTTTAGGTACTTGGAGTTTGGTAAGATTAAGCCTGGGTCTCTTATTCTTTCATATAAATTATTTTAATAGGTGTTTTAAAGAAGGATTGTGGTAGGTAGGTTAGGAAATGTTGTGTGGTCTTTTTTATTTTGGAAAGCAGAAAGATTTTAAGTAACTGGATCCTGACCCATAGATTGAGGAACATGTCTTCTTTTGTTGCCGGCCAAGTCAGTGCATAGCACCGTGGCCAGAGGTTTAATAGAATAGGTAGGGAGATAGGGGACCGCCTTAGAGGAGACCCCTATGTAGGGGGAGAGTGAGGAGAGGCTATAATTGACCAGGACCTGAGGCTATAATTGACCAGGAGCATTGTTCAGACCAACTGCCATTTCAGTGTAGAGGAGCTGAACCCGTTATATATAAAATATTAGATCCAAATACAAAGCATCGTAATACTTCATTGAGATAAGGCTGTTCGACCAAGTCAAATGCCTTATTGGCATCAAGTGATACAATTACTAAAACCAATATTAGACATGTTCAACCATGCATTTCCCACAATCGCCATATACTGCAACAATCTGGTACTTCCCAAGCCAGACAATTCCCCGGCATTGTCGTGGGCCGTCTGTGTTTGTATTGGTGTGCGATGTAGGTTGATGTATAAGGACTTGCCAGGCATAAAGCCTGTTTGGTCTGGGTGTATTGCGTATTTCAGATGTTGTGCTAGTGCCTTACTCAGGATTTTGTTATTAAGAGTAAGATCAGTCTGTAGGATCCACGCTCAAGGGGATCCTTGTCTGGCTTGGGAAGTACCAGAAGTGCAGTATATAGCGATTGTGGGAAATGCATGGTTCAACATGTCTAATAGTGGTTTCAGTAATTGTGTTTGCTATAATGCATTTATATATTTCAATATTAAGTCTTGTTAGGAGACATAGTATCCATGGCTCCCCGTATTGCTAGCAGAGATAGAGGGCAGTTGAGTGCTAATCTTTGCTCCGTCGATAGGGTTGGGAAGCTTGTGTGTTCTAAGTATTCTGCAATCTCTGAGGAGGTGTAAGTTTAAGCGTGAGTATAAGTTGTTATATAAGACGTCAAATGTTGCTAAAATCCTCGTGGGAGCCTGGATAGTGAGTATTATATTGAGTGTAGTCTTTAATCAAAAAGGTTAACAGCTTGCCCGAGTGACCCCCATTTCCAAAGAAATTTTGTCTTGTGAAGTATTGCTTACATTTAGTTTTCTCAACTATCATATTGGTATAGAGAGACTGGGCATATAGCCCAGCGGTTTTCATTGGTTGAGGTGCCGTGTTGTATGTTTTCTTTCACACACTGATGGCCGCACCACAAACCAAATATTAATTCCTATGAAAAACATCCAATATCAATATATATATTTTTAAAGGGCATGTCCACCCCCAAAACTATAATCCCCCCATCTACTGGCCCCATCATGTAGTGTAGTTTAATCCTTACCTCACATCCCAGCTCCATAAGGTTCTCCTGTAGTTCCTCCCCCCCAAAGTCCTAAAAACTGCCCACCAGGAGGATAGCAGAGTCCATATAGGACTCTGTCTCCTACCTGGCCTCCGGGAGAAGTTTGGCATGCGTACTGCAGCCCTTCTCCCCCTCCCTCTCCCTCCCTCTCAGGATTTCCTCCCCCTAGCATAAAACCCTTTAGCTATATGATTGCCCCTGTCCCCCCAGCCCCAACCGCTCTATTTATATTCTTAGAAAGCTCCCCAAACTTAGCTTACCTTCCCTCTTTCCCCCGCCGAAATGAACTCCCGGCAGCCGCGTCCGTGATTGGCTGCCGCTCAGCCAATCACAGACGCGACTGCCGGTCCCGACCCTCTGCTTGCATTTTCTCGCAAGCAGAGGGCCGGCAGCGCGGCGGAGGAAAGAGGGGAGGTAAGTAAAGTTCTGGGCACTTTCTAAAAGTAGAAATATAGCGGTTGGGGCTGGGGGGACAGGGGCAATCATATATCAAAAATTAGTTTTTAGGGTGGACATACCCTTTAAAGCACATACTTTACCCATAAAAAAAACTATTCAATCCGATTTCAACAGCATTTCAAAACTTATGGTGGCCATAGACTTGCGTTACTACTATACAGTCGGCCATGTCTGGTGCCCGGCAATCGTATTGGGCTTATTTTGTTATCTGCATGAGCAAACTTTTTGGGCAAATTATATTATCACCCGATAACATTGATCTTTTTATGACCACCATAATCCTTACACTTTTTTGAATTAACTGACAAACAGACATGGGTAAAGTGCTGGGCACACAGACACGGGTAAAGTGCTGGGCACACAGACACAGGTAAAGTGCTGGGCACACGGACCACGGGTAAAGTGCTGGGCACACGGACCACTGCCAATTTTCCAACCATGTTGCCAATGTCTGTATACCAACTTGGTAAACAGACATGGGTAAAATGGCTGGATAATTGGCAGTTGTAAATGGTTTATTGTTGGCATCTTGGCTAGTGTGACATTAAAACGTAAGGCAGCAGGAGGAACTTACACTGGCAGCACACACAGGAAATGAGCATTGGTGATGTCATTGGAAGGAAAAAATTACTTGGGGCCTGAGGCTGAGCACTTGCAGGTTTGTAGTAGCAGATAGTCATTGTGGTGCGCACTCCTACCCTCTCCTCCCACATTACTGCTACCTGACCGTCCTGGCATTTGATTTTCTTGCTTTCCTGATAGCAAGCAGTGCGCACCAGCCCTGTGAGGCACCCGTAGTTCATCTAATAGAAGCGCAGGCGGAAGCGGAACCTCAAAGACTGGCTGTTGCAGGCAGCAGACCCTTCAGGTTCATGGGCACGGTTGCGATTGCAACCTTTGTGACCCTGGTTCGTACTCCAGTGCAGGTGTGTGTGTAGAGGCTGTTAGTGTATTGCTTAGAAGTAGAGGAGAATGGTCTGAGATTCCATGTGGTAGGTGTGAGATTATGGAGACAAATGGGACAGATTTCTTTGTGAGAAACACAAAGAATTCTCGATTAGAGTATTATAGGTGGGTGAATAGCAAGTTTATTCTTTTGTGTCTGGGAATCTTGTCCTCCAAACATAGACTCGTTAGTAATGTCTATTGCTCTGCAGGGTATGGTGGGTGCGGCGATGTTGGTGGTAGAAAACAATCCTTTAGGCAGATTACTTAAAATTACCCATGCATACAATATGCGCATCTGGGTACAGTGTGAGCAAGGGGGCTATAGTTTTTATAACAGAGAGACCCATAGCCATGGGGTTATATATAGTCAATCTCAGCTACCACATAAACATAAAAACCATGAAGATCATTTTTAACATGTAGCGTTTTCTGTAATAGTATAGATACCCCCCAATAATAAGCCGAGCACACACTATGAGCAGTCCATCCAACACAGGGCTTCTGGACTAGATTAGTAGTGGTAGTAAAGAGATGCGTATGAATTGGAACCGAGCCACGACTCTATGCATTTGTGTGAAGGATGACTGTTTCGGCCGAGAATAGCACATGTGTATCCCCCACTAAATGCATACACACGTGCCATTCTCGGCTGAAACAGCCATTCGTTGCACGAAGGCGGCGTGGTTGGGGGGTCATGGCTCTGTGCACACATCGTACGTGTATGAACCTTTAGTCAGGCATATGTTTAGGAGATGGGAAAAGGAGTTGCAAAGTCAGCTGTGAGGGAGGGGCAGGGATTAAAACCTCTTCCATGGGATGCACGAGAGGACAGGGTTGGCATTTATTGCATTGACATTGAGGTTTACAGTAGCTGACCGATCACATCCAATTCTTGTTTATAACCTAAATATATATTTACTTGGACAAAGTATGTTGTAGGTTTCTGTATGCTGAAATGGCTGTACCTAAGCTAGCAATGTAAAATATTAAACATTTTTTAAACTAATAATTAACAACACTGAAAAGGAAGTGAGGGCTCTAGACTAGAAAAGCATAACATAATTTTACTGCTGTTCTCTGGGTGGTCTTCAGAATAAAATGCTGCCTATATCTTCTGTCTATTCTGGGCAAGGCTAGTGGTTAGTATGCAAGTTTCATTGCTTTTGAATACGACCATTTTTCAAAGAGGCAGTAACACATAGCTGACTCTAGCACAGAACACTTTAAAGAATATTTGGTTTAAGCTTCTATCTTAGGGGTGTTCTACAGTGGTCAACTAAATAGTCTTTCAGTATGTAGGCCTATCATTTAAATGGACAATTAGACTATTTTTAGAAAGCCACAGCTTTAAATAGTCACAGTTTCTGAATAAAGATACTGTTCTTTTAAAGATACCTGCTGTCCCTAAAAGCAGCTCTTTTGAGACCAGTAAAAAAATCCCTAACAAACTGGACACACACATTAGGAAAGTCTGTTGAAAAATAAAAAAAAAGCATCTGACTTTAAAGGGCAAGTCCAGCCCTAAAATGAAAACTTACATACAGGTAAATCACCCCCCAAAACCCTAAACGGTAATAGTTTGAAATCTGAAATATATAAGTCTAACCCCTGTTTCTGCTTCCTGGTTCTTCCCGTTAGTAACTGTCAGTTATGGATATGACAGTTGACATCACAGCCAATGACTGAATGTTAATCCCCTATCTGCCTCTACTGAGCATGCTCAGGCTCAGTACAGGTTTCTAAATTGCTCAGTTTCCATGAGGCATCAGCAAGCATAGCAGGCATACAGTAATGAATTCATAGGACAAAGTATGATATATCAACATATTTTATAAAGGCCATTCTTTCTAAAAGATGTTATTATGAGGGTGGAGTTGTCCTTTAAGGCAGGGTAACTGTATTTAACTAATGTTACTATCTCAGTACTTTAGTTCCAGGAGACTGTCTATAACTGCTGTTTGGGACATAGGTGGATCTCCATTGCTCTTGTTCATGTGGATTTATTTAGATACTATTACAATAATATACCATTATTACCTATTTGAGAGACATCAGGTTGATACCAGGACTTTTTATGTGATTAGGCCTATATCGAGGATGCCAGATTTTTATCGGTTTACTGTTTGATGTTAATAAAGTTTATTAGATATGGCTATTTTGTGATGTTTTGACATGTTGTATATTGAATGTATATTTACGACCACAAGGGTTTGAGTGCTTATAGGGGACCTATAGGTTTCCTATATTTATTTGAGTTGAGGGTAACTGCAGTTCACAAATTTTTAATTTCCTATTACTTTTGTGCTTTAAAACAAGGGGCTTCTTGCTGCATTTCACCAAAGAAGATAAAGCCAAGGACATAGACACTTATGTGTGCTGTAATAACAATAACTATTATAACAAAATAAAAAAGCTTATTTTATGCAGTGTGGTGGGTCTGACCAGCAACAATACTGATATCAAACAAGAATTGAAAGACTCAAACCCGGAGTACATTGTCTCCTCACATAATTATTTAATAATGAGTATAGTTCAATTTTATTGGAAATATAATCAGTATTTTTCGTGTTCTTTTATAAAAATCCATCTTCTATTCAAGATCTTTCAACACTTACAGGTCTCCATGACGCCTTTCAGGCATTATTACTAATTTCTGTCAGTACTTTTTAAAGGATAACTCCACCCTCATAAGAACATCTTTTAGAAAGAATGGCCTCTTTAAAATATGTTGATATATCATAGTTTGTACTATGAATTCATTACTGTATGTCTGCTATGCTTCTGGATGCCTCATGGAAACTGAGCAATTTAGAAACCTGTACTGAGTCTGTACTGAGCCTGGGCATGCTCAGAAGAGACAGACAGGGGATTTACATTCAGTCATTGGCTGTGATGTCAACTGTCAAATCCAAACTGACAGTTACTAACTGGAAGAACCAGGAAGCAGAAACGGGCAACAGGACATTGTGCAGGATTTCAGGTTAGACTTATATATTTCAGATTTCAAACTATTACTGTTTAGGGTTTTGGGGGGTGATTTACCTGTATGTAAGTTTTCATTTTGGGGCTGGACTTGCCCTTTAAGCCAAGAATTTCCCATTTATGTACATCTTGCTTTTTTTTTATTATCCATTGGTTTAGAACCCTATAATAGTGATTATTATATCCTATTATTACATCCTCCCACCCCCTCTTTGTTAATATTTTAGCAAAAATGTAGGATTACATAGGATTAAATAGGGTAAGGATTAAAATAAGGATTAAATAGGGTAAGAAGCAGCTAGATGCTGCCCATTAAATGCACTTGAGGAATAAGAATTTCAACTGTTACCACCTCTTTAAAAAGAAATAAAAAAAAGGAGGGATCAGGGTCTGTAAGTAGAAGATAGAATTTTTATTAAAGGTAAGGATAGAGCGATTTATGCCTGGGGGGTTGGGGGTGGCTGATCCTTTCCTTAAAATTACAGGGTGTAGTGGACAATAAATAATGGCACGGTGGAAATTGTTGTTTTTACACCTAAGGTTAGATTTAGATAAAAGCCAAATTTTTTTTTTTTAATTATATCTTTGTACATAAAACCTTTAAATCTCATCACTGTAATCTAGCCTTCTGGTTTTAAAAGCCCTGTTAGCAATCTTGCTTTCTTTCAACTATTCCTTTACACATTGCTTGTGACCTTTCTGGACATAGCAATAGCACTAGGTGAATTAATAGTTATAGATGTGCTAGCTTTCTTAGGTTCCTAAAAATCAATGTAACGCCCATCAGACATAATACTTGAAATTTTAGACATTATATGTTAGCCTTGATTTTGTTAGTAGAATAACACCTAGTACAATTCTAAGTAAGGACAAGTCTATGTTCTGAAACAAATAGGGCTGTTTAGAAGGGGTTGGTGTTTTCTTAAATCAAAAAAAACCTTAGCAGTTTCTAATATCTACTTTGGACAGCAGCAAAAAAATTTGGCAGAAGTGCCCTCAATTAGGGAATATATTGCCAATAACAATAGGTTAAAACATCCTTAAGTCTTTAATAACAATGGAAAACGTATCAGCTTATAAGCAGTAAATGACTGAAATTTAATTGTTCCCTTGGTCAAAAAAATCAGACGAGAAGGCTGTCCACCAAAACTCACAGACTGGGCAAGGTGGATAGTTATTTGAAATGCATCAAAGACACCATGGATAACACTAAATTAGCTGCACAGCAGAGATGGGGGCATCTGTACATTGGAGAGGGTAAAGAGTGGGGATTTATGAAGGGCCAGAAAAGAAGGCAAAAAATTAAAGCACGGGGAGAACATACAAACTCCTTGCAGATGTGTTCAAGGGTGGATTTGAACTCAGGTCTTCAGCGATGCAAGCCAACACCTAAATCCAGCAGAGAATACAGTATGTGACGTGCCTTACGGAGGATTGCTCTACACCAAAACAACCTATCTAACTTGAAGGAGCTTTAGCAGTTTCTCCTTTTGGAATGGGTGGAAATCCCAATGGCTGGATGTGTTAGGCTAATTAGATTTGAAGTTGTTATTAATAATTGCACTGTAAAGCTTTGTATTTTAACTTTGGTAGTCCAATTTTGCTGTATGTGCAAATAGAAAGATAAATTCTGAAAAGTTTTGGTGTGGTTAACACATTTTCAAAGCACAGATATAAATCCCGCAAGGCTGGATGATATCAAGCTTATATCTCCAATAAAGTTTCCTTTGGAAAAGGATCCACTGTATTAACACAAATAAGAACATTTCTCTTACAGCCTTAGGGGGACACAGGAACGTAGGGGTTAAGTACCTCTCTTTAGGAGCGGACACTTTAAAATTGAAGACAGTGAGGCTTCAGTGCTCCTCCCCTCCTCTATAACTCACCAAGCACCGGAAGCCTCCTTCAGTTTTAAAGTGTCCGCTTCAGGAGTGAGGACTTCTCCACTGACATTCCCTGGATCTTCCAGACTACAGCAAGGAGCCGGTGGCAGGACAAACAGAAGGTAAGAATCCCTCTTGATACACAGTCCACAGGCTCCCGACGTGGGACTAGCATTTTGCAGGGACAAATCCCATGCAAATGCTGCGGAAGGGCTGGCCATCATGACCCTCCGCCAGAGCGAGCAACCAGCGGTCGGCCGCTGCTTCCGCTCCGTAAATACAGAGGGTTGAGGGAGATGCGGCTCCAGTAGTCGACCCGCCAGTGGTGAGACTATCCAGAGCCACAGCCATTCCTTTGGCTGAGGCCGCCACTTTTAAGGATCCCACGGACAGACGATTGGAAGGTTTTTTAAGAACATCATTTGTGGCTTCTGGTGCGGCCCTGCACCCCACTTTTGCCTCCGCTTGGGTAGCCAAGGCTATGGAGGCATGGCTGGGCCAACTTTACCAAGCGGTGGCTAAGGAATCTTCTGATAGTCATCTGATTGACATCATCCAACAATTGTCGGACGCAGCCATTTATATTGGTGATGCGGCCTTAGAGACCAGCCGTATGATCGCCCGATCGTCAGCGGCTGCTACAGCAGCTAGGCGATCCTTATGGCTCAAAGTATGGATGGTGGATCCTGCTTCTAAGAAAGCTCTTACCAGCCTACCCTTTGCGGGGCGCCTCCTGTTCGGTCCTGAACTGGAAAAGATTATTGCCCAAGCCACAGGAGGTAAGAGTACCTTCCTTCCGCAGGCCAGAGCACGCCGCTTTCCATCCTTTCGTCGATCATCATTCTTTCTTCCATGAAGAGCTTCCTGTCCTCCAAACCGCACACAAACGTTTTCCCAACCCATCAGGGAAACCGACCTTCTTCTCCCTGGCCCTCCAAAAGAGGGGCCTTTAAATCAGGGGGAGACAAACACAAACAGGCATGACTACCGAAACCCAACTTGGGTCGGGGGTCGCCTTCAATTTTTCCACAAGGAATGGCAACTTCCGTCCACAGATTCCTGGACTATGGAGGTACTGACCAACGGCTACCGGATAGAATTCTTTTCCCTGCCTCCACCTCCTTTCTTTCCTTCTCGGATTCCCAGATGCCGCGAGCGCCGCAAGGCTCTCAACGATTGTGTGCGATCTCTCCTACAAGAACAGGTTATATCCCCGGTCCCTGGAGACCAGAAGTTCCGGGGATTTTATTCAAATCTTTTCCTAGTGGCAAAGAAGGACGGTACATTTTGACCTGTCTTGAACCTCCAAAGCACTCAATCTCTATGTGCACAGTCAGGTTCAAGATGGAATCCCTGCGTTCCGTCATCTTGGCTATCGAACCGGGCGACTTCCTCGCATCCCTAGATATCCGGGACGCGTTTCTACACATCCCCATTTGGTCCGGCCACCACCGGTTCCTCAGATTTGCCATAGGTCCCCGGCATTTTCAATTCACAGCCTTGTCTTTCGGACTAGCATCAGCGCCCCGGGTTTTCACCAAGGTGATGACCTGCCAAGCCGCCTTTCTCCGTCTCCAAGGGATCTTCATCATCCCTTATCTAGATGATCTTCTGTTGAAAGCGGAGTCCTTTCAGGCACAACGCCAAGTGTCTCTGTGCATGACAACCCTCTCTCGCTTCTGGTGGCTAATAAATCGAGGGAAGTCCACATTGACTTCATCGAAACGCATGATCTTCCTGGGGATGCTCTTCGATACGGCCCTTCACAAAATCATACTACCCCACGACAAGATTTCGGCCCTCAGAAATCTGGTAATTTAGGCTCAAGCCTCCAAAAGTCTTTCAATCCGACAAGCTATGCGCCTGGTGGGAAAGATGGTATCCTCGGTGGAAGCGGTTCCATACGCACTTTTTTATCTCCGCCTCCTCCAGAGATGGACTCCCGGATCCACCTTCTGCCTCCGATTCTGGCTTCCTTATCCTGGTTGACCCTAGAAACCCACTTATCAGCGGGCAAAACTCTGTGTGTTCCAGTTTGGACAGTGGTAACCACGGACGCCAGCCTACAGGGATGGGGAGCAGTTTGCAACTCTCAACAGGTCCAGGGACTCTGGACCAAAGAAGAGTCCCGATTTGCCAATTAACGTCCTCGAATTACGAGCAATCTTTCTAGCCCTGTCTCACTGGACAGATCTTTTGAGGGGCAAGAACGTTCGCATACAGTCGGACAACACCATGGCTGTGGCGTACATAAATCATCAAGGGGGCACAAGAAGCGACATGGCGATGGCAGAATCTCATTGAATCCTGACTTGGGCAGAGGGATATGTACCTGCTTTATCGGCAATATACATACCAGGAGTTCTCAACACGGAAGCCGACTTCCTCAGTCGAGTCACTCTCGTCCCCGGAGAATGGACATTATATCCAGAGGTTTTCTAAGTTCTGACGCAGAGATGTGGAACAACAGACATCGACCTAATGGCTTCTCGAGACAATCGCAAAGCCCCGGTCTTTTGCGCCAAGGCGAGGGATCTTCTGGCGACTTTTATAGATGCACTAGTAGTACCTTGGAATTTTCAGCTGGGCTACGTTTTTCCTCCAACGCCTATGATTCCCAGGGTCCTGAAAAAGATAAAGAGGGAACGAGGGGCTTGGTTCTCGGACCTGCTCTCCATGTCAGTCGGGGAACCATGGTCTCTTCCGCTAAGTCCAGATCTACTCTCACAAGGTCCTTTTCGTCACCCAAACCTTCAGCGGCCTCCTTTTGAGCCTCTGAGTTCTATTCCCTTGTCTCTCCTTACCTGGAAGACTGTATTCCTTTTGGCCATTTCTTCCATCAGACGAGCTTCAGAACTAGCGGCCCTATCCGTGGAACCCTCATGTCTCTCCTTTTATTCTGACAGGGCCGTTCTCCGACCTCACGTCTCCTTTCTGCCGAAGGTGGTCTCATCTTTCCATATCAATCAGGAAATTGTTTCAGCCTTCTTTCCCAATCCTTCTTCTTCTAAGGAGCATGGCTTGCATTGCCTAGATTGGTCAGAGCTCTGAAAATCTACATCGCTCGCACGGAAGGTTTCCGTTCCATTCAGGCTCTGTTCGTCCTTCTGGCGGGGCCCCGGGGGTCCAGGGCCTCTCCTCAAACTTTGGCTAGGTGGATTCGTTCTATTATTGTCTGCTGCTACTTAGCGGTTGGAGCCGTTCCTCCCCTGCGTGTTACGGCTCATTCTACGAGGGCATTTGGAGCCTCTTGGGCGGCTCGACATGGAGCCCCGGTGGACCAGATATGTCGGGCGGCAACTTGGTCTTCCATCCACACATTTATTAAGTTTTACCATCTCCAAGTGTTTGCGGAAAGGGATACAGCCTTAATCGGCGCTATCCTGAAAACCGCTGAATTGTGAATATGTATTTTTTTTTTATCCCCCCCCTAACTATTTAGGGACTTTGGGACGTCCCCTACGTTCCTGGGTCCCCCTAAGGCTGTAAGAGAAAAGGGGATTTTTACGTCTTGCTCCTGTAAAATCCCTTTCTCTGAAGCCGTAAGGGGGACCCAGGAGCTTCCCTCCCTATGTGTTGACATGAGTGTCTTGTGGCTTGTTTCCTGTTAAGTTTCTTGTTTACTCTTT
This sequence comes from Hymenochirus boettgeri, assembly GCA_019447015.1. Taxonomy (NCBI): domain Eukaryota; kingdom Metazoa; phylum Chordata; class Amphibia; order Anura; family Pipidae; genus Hymenochirus; species Hymenochirus boettgeri. Next base: position 180,805,905 of record CM033470.1, on the reverse strand, counting down.
CTGTGTTACTATTTCTTTGGCTTACGCTACCTCTTTGGGACCAACTGAAGGAGGCTTCCGGTGCTTGGTGAGTTATAGAGGAGGGGAGGAGCACTGGAGCCTCACTGTATTCAATTTTAAAGTGTCCGCTCCTGAAGAGAGGTACTTAACCCCTACGTTCCTGGGTCCCCCTTACGGCTTCAGAGAAAGGGATTTTACAGGAGTAAGACGTAAAAATCCTCTTTTCTGTTTATTAACACGTTTGTCTAATAAAAGAGTGTTAACCACACCAAAACATTACTTTTTTGCTTGAATAAAGTTTTGATTTTTTTTTGTTTTTTTTATGGATATGTATTGGAAGTTCTGTACACAAATACCGACTGCACCATAAATACCTTTGAGATAAGTACTAACACATAGGTATGCAAGAACCCTCTCTGGTTTGAAAGAAAAATACTGATTTAAAGAAGATGCATTCTTTGTTATAAAAGTAGAATATTGTTGTGCCATTTTGTATTCTATTGGTATGCTTGATAAACTTTGAAGTATTTTAATGACATATTATTTTTACAGACCGTTCTGAGGAGTCTTCACTTGCCAAAACACAATAGCCTTTATGTTCTCACGCCAGAGCTGCAACTTCCTTCTCTATCAAGCCAATCTAGGTAAACTTTGAAACTTAAAAAGTGTGATATGATCAATACCAGAATGTGCATATTAACCCCTTGACAAAACCTTTAACATTATTACATAGTATTGGATGTTGATTAAAGACATAAACGTCAATCTGTTTCAAGGTTTTAAGCCTACCAACGATCCCTACCTAACAGTTGATCCAGAGGAAGGAAGGCGACTTCCACCCCCCAAAAAAATAGTGCAAAGAGGAAAAAAATCCTGCCCGACTCCAAGTGGCAATCGGAAATCAACAAGAACTAAATGTATTAATACCAGTAATTTTCAATATTTTTGAATTTTATAAACTTATCCATTTAACTTTTTAAGCTATTTAATGAACTTTTCGTAATCACATCTGCTGGAAAACAGTTCCACAGTTTTACCATTCTTAATGTAAAAAAACCTTTACTAACCTGGAAATAAAAACTTTTATCTGAAAAGATGTCTGCAAGTCGTCTGAAATGATCTATTGGTAATGTCTGCACTGGAGAATTTGTTGTATGGCCCATTAATATATTTGTATAACGGGATGATAGCTCTGTGCAATCTCCGACCCTTTTTTACTTTAGTTGCCTTTTTCTGAACTGTTTCCATTTCCAAGATGTCCCTTTTATTTACAGAATTCCAAAACTACACCACATATTCCAAATGAGGCCATACCAGTGCTTTGTAAAGAGGGAGAATAACATTTTTCTACCTTGAAGTTTACCCCTCTTGGTACAATATAATATCGTACAAGCGCTGGCTGTAGCTGTCTGGCACTGTTTGCTACATTCTTTTATACCAGAACCCCCAAAGATTTTCAAGAGCACAAAGCCATTTATGGAACAGAGAGCACAAGTAATGTTAAACCCCAAATGGAACACCTTACATTTATCAGCATTAAATCTTATCTGCAACTCTATTGACCATTTTAACAATCTGTCTAGGTCCAACTGCAAAAATTGCACATCATTTTACATTTCCAACACTCTGCAAAGTTTTGACTCATCAGCAAACACAGAGAAATTGTTCTCAATACCCACTTCTTAGTCATTTATAAGGAGATTAAATAAAATCTAAGGCACCCCTTTTAGAACTTTAGTCCACATAGATAATGCCTTATTGACAACTACTCTCTGTAGGCAATCTATCAACCAATTCTCAATCCATTTCCAAATGTGTTTTTCAAGGCCAGCAGTCCTTAGTTAGTACATAAGTCACCTGTGGCACAGTATCAAAAGCTTTAACATAATCTAAGTATACCAAATGCACTGTTATGCCGGAATCTAAATTATTACTCACATTTTCATAAAAAACAAATCAAGTTAGTTTGAAAAGATCTATTTCTCATGAGTCCATTCTGATTGTATAGACTAAGCCCACCCCCAAACCTCATTTTCACAATACTTTTGCTTACTTCCTCCTCAGTGCTCCTTAGTTAACATCTGACCTAAAAGTTTGCATGGGGATATGATCAATTTATACAAATATATTAATGGACCATACAATAAATTCTCTCGTGCAGTTCACTAATAGGTCATATCAGAGAACTTGTGGCCTTGCTTTCATCTTCAGGTTAGGAAAGGTTTCTTTACAGTGAGAATGGTAAAACTGGAACGGTGAAACTGCAAGTTCATTGAATAGCTTTAAAAGCGGCCTAGATAGGTTGTACGTTTCAAAAACTAAAAAATATTGAGAATTACTCGTATTAAAGGTGAACTGTGGTCTCCATACACGTTGATCGAGCCATCAACCACCTCTCTACGTGCTCCACAACCCAAGATATAAAGAAATGAAAGTTAATGGGTGGGAGGCTGACATGTGACATTCCTAAGGCTGCTCTTCCACCTCGCCGCCAGCGAGCACAGCGTCAGACTTCAGTGTGTGATGGAGATAGGAAGTCCCTCCCTGCTGTGTGAAGATCCCCACAGTGAAGGTAAGGGAATCTACAGCCCTACCCTCCCATTATGTGAAAACAGCACAGCCTTTTCAGGCAGAGTTCTAACTCTGCCTGAAAAGGCTGTTTTCACACAGTTTTCTGTGGGCGGGGTTAAGGTGACCACGAGTTGGCGGGGCCACATGGGGCTCTAAGGGAAGGGGCCAAGGGGGGCCTGCAAATGGAGGGTCCATGGGGTCCATGAGTGGGAGGGACCGGGGGGCTTGCAAGAGAAGGGGGCTGCAAGAGGAGGAGACACAGGGCAGATTGACTGTCACATGGTTTCAGAGCAGGAAGCAGGAAGTGCAGGGGACCTGGTGATGCTGCTGCCATATCACACACAAAAATGGAAATATCTTTAACTATGCAAAATAAACAATGAAAAAAATTTTTGGAACATAGTTCCCCTTTAATACATACTTTCTGATTGCTGTTTGGAGTTAGGAAGGAATGTCCATCCACTTTTTAGCTGTTTTTTTTTTTTTTTGCCTTCTTCTGGATCAACTGTTATGTAGGGTTAAAGAGTATGGTTAAAGTTTGCAACAGATATATTCAGTGCACAGAGCATAATCTATATCCAATTGGACTGGTGGTGTTCTTGTTAATAGCCATATATAGGATCAGAAGGAAGAAAAAGACCAGGCACTCAACCACCAAATGAGGTTAGAAATAAAACAATCCCTTTATTGTGAGACACTGGGAAGCATTATGCAATAGTGAACAATTTAAAAACAATATATAACGTGTCCTCATTAATATGTATAATATGTATATAAGTCCAGGATGGCCCATCCCCCTAGCCCATATAAAGTATCTTTAAACCCATGTACTCATCTGTCACATAGTCAAAGTCTCTGTCACCAGTCAACGTTGGGAATCATAAAGCAGGGCATTAATTCGAGAGGCCAAACAATCCGAGAGGAATCACATGGAAGAATTGCGGGTGTAGACGCTGGATGCGTTTTGCACCACAGGTTTTCTCAGCAGCGTAATAATGATTCATTCCGGTGGCTATTTGTACCCTACATCGGTCGCAAGGCAATGACGTCATATGCAGGAGACACTACAAGAGTCACTCCCATCATGACGTTACAACACACATTGTCTTACCTCGGCCCGTAGGTGGGCTATCAGGGGAGTGGGCGGGCCCCTAAGCATGTACACACACTAACTACGCTCCATATGAGTCATATAAACATAACCGCGATAGTTGAAACAACAATATTGCACAAGTATATGTAACACTTTAGAGGTGTATTCCTTAAAGAGAAAAATATATGTACAATATACACATTAATATAGAGAGGTATAGCAACATAGTCCATCATTATGTAAGATTGTACAGTATGCAGCAATGTTGATCCATTCTTATTTTAGTAGAGATAAGTTAAAGGGAAACCACCCTTCTATATACTCAATATTAATGGAATTTCAATCCATCCAAGGCAAAGTACATATCAAGCTTAAGGAGAAGTCAGTATGGTGAGACCAAGAGAGAACAAATGAAGCGAGAAGGTAAGTACTTCAAATGTCCAACCCGCATGAATGTAAGGCTTTTCCTTTTGCCAAAATTTGTAGGGTTCCAATAATTATAATTATAAAAATTTATAAAGATATTTAAAGGATCCAGAATCCATAGAGGTATTTAAAAGATCAATTATCCACAAATCAATGTGCCATGCAACATGATAACTCCACGGATTGGCATCAGAGAACAGGCATCTGGATGGATTCTGGTATGAGCTTTTTATTATTATTGGAATCCTACAAATTAGGACAAAAGGAAAAGACTTGCATTCATGTGGGTTGGACATTCAAAGTACTTTCCTTCTCCCTTCATTTGTTCTCTCTAGGTCTCACCATATTAACTTCTCCTTAAGCTTGATATGTAATTTGCCTTGGATGGATTGAAATTCCATTACTATTGAGTATATAGAAGGCTGGTTTCCCTTTAACTTATCTATATTAGAATCAGAATGGATGGATCAACATTGCTGCATACTGTACAGTCTTACATGATGATGGACTATGTTGCTATACCTCTCTATATTAATGTGTATATTGTACATATATTTTCCTCTTTAAGGAATACTCCTCTTATGTGTTACATATACTTGTGCAATATTGTTGTTTTCAACTATCGCAGTTATGTTTATACGACTCATATGGGGCGTAGTTAGTGTGTGTTTACATGCTTAGGGACCCACACACTCCCATGATAGCCCCTGTAAGGGCCGAGGTAAGACAATGTGTGTTGTTGTAATGTCATGACGGGGGTGACTTGTACCATCACCTGCGTATGACACCATTGCCTTGTGACGGTTGCAGGGTACAAATAGCCGCCGGTATGAGTCATTATTACATTGCTGAGAAAACCTGTGGTGCGAAACGCATCCAGCGTCTACACCTGCGATTCTTCCATGTGATTCCTCTCGGATTGTTTGGCCTCCCAATTTGATGCCCTGCTTTATGATTCCCCGTGTTGACTGGTGACCGAGACTTTTACTATGTGACAGATGATTATATGGGTTTAAAGTTACTTTATATGGGCTAGGGGGATGGGCCATCCTGGACTTCTGGGTTATACATATTAATGAGGACACATGTTATGTGTTGTTTTTAAATGTTTTTAAATTGTTCACTATCGCATAATGCTTTCCAGTGTCTCACAATAAAGGGATTATTTTATTTCTAGTCTAATTTGGTGGTTGAGTGCCTGGTCTTTTTCTTCCTTCTGTTCCTATATAGGGTTAAAGTTTGGACTAGATGGATGTATGCCTTTATTCAACCTCAGTTACTATGTTATTAGGTAAGTCCTTTTTATGGGTTTGTGAATTTTCAGTGAGCTTGCGCAGCCAGCTCAAAAAGCCGTTATAAGTCATTGATGGTGAAGTCCCTGTTACAGCCTTGGTTGGACATGCACTTTAAAGTACATAAAATGTAATATAAGGTAATTACATCAATGAGTCCAACATGCAGGTATGTATTGCAATATAAATTGTGCTCCTTTCTTAAAAAGTTTGAGAACCACTAGTGTACATTAGCAATATTACTTAATCTGTTTTCATAAATAATAAAGAGATTTCAGAAAGTTTTTTTAGAGGGCTTTTCCATAGTTAAACCAGCAGGTGGCGGTCCTCCTTTACTCAACTAACGTCTGCACCATTTGTTGTACTTCAAATGCAAAGAAAATGTACATTATTCTCTACTGTATTTTTTTCATAAAATTTTTCAAGTTGCCTAAAGAAAATTGTCCATGTGTTAAAGTGAAATGGATAAATTTCAGTAAAAATTCTAGAAAAACAATAATTAATTTTGGGCTTTACCCACTATTTATATTTATTTGAAACAACATACTGTATAATAGAAATGATTTAAAGGACATGTCTACCTTCAACACTAAAATCTATACCTACCATCCAATTTTTCCAAACTCTGAGATCTTTATAATAACCTCCCATTCACCATTATATAACCACTGCCAGGGGAAGTATAAGTGGCTTTAGGGACCAAGAGGATGTATAATAATCTTGGGGTATGGGGGGGGGTTAAGAAAGGTAAGTATAGATTTTTGTAGGGTTTGGACATATCCTTTTAAGGTTATGTACACACTGTACAAAACCAAAAAATACCCTCTAACAATTCTCTAGGTCTATTTACCATGGATTTGCTACTGTTCACTAGTCTGTGTGAGGGTTTAAAATGTTTAATATATATTGCACTAAATGTGTCTGTGGTGCCAACTAGCTCCTTGAGGCTACTGATGGACCATGCTTTGTTTAGCCATACAGATACCTGTTAAATCCTATTTTCTACCACTGGTAGTTGAAGTAATTCATGGTCATTTTCTGGTTTGGATAATGCAAATCAGTGGACAAGATACATTCCTATGAAACTCCTTTGTCTTACATTTACATCTATCCACCTGGTACTGCTTTCTCGCCAGAAAAATAAAACCTCAGAATGTCCACAGATGGAAGAAAAAATAGCCATCCACAGATGGAAGAAAAAATAGCCAATGTCCCTTCTGATAGTGGTTGCATGCACCATTGCATTGCATTTCATGATGGAATAGAAGCAAAGGTGCATGGTCCATCAGAATGGAGGTCCTAGAAGTGATGCATACAATAGAAGGACTGTGTAATTTATCCTAAGGAGTGCTTTCAATTACATTTTGCCGAAGTGCTACTGATCTGGTCAAACATTTATACAAAGAAAAGATAATCAATGCACATTCTGGGCTCCATGCAATATCATATTATATGCACACTGGCATACTTTATAAACAAAGGGGTTTTTAGTATACATTACTGTGATCACATGAATGAAAACCTTCCAACCATGTCAAGGTAACCCCAGTCTGGAAGGTCCTAACTTCTAACCTTTTTAAATTTCTTTCACTTCAATTACGATTAGCAAACTTTGCATTTCTCATTCTTAGACACTGGATCCATATAACAGGCTCTCACACTTCTCCCCAGCCCTTTGGCTTTTTAAAATGAGTGAAGAGGCCATCCAGTGCTTTATATTAAAGGCATAGGACCTCCCATAAAAGGGGCATGTTGTGGGTGCTATTACCACATGGAGGCTTGACCAGGCCTCCCAATAAATACATTCAATACAAGGATTGTGGAAGCACTCCAATTGGGCTAATTTACAACTACATTTAGCGGAAGTGCTACTGATCTTGTCAAACATTTATACAAACATAGAAAAGATAATCAATGCACATTCCTAGGCCCCATACAATATCATATTATCTGCACGCTGGCATACTTTATAAACAAAGGGGTTTTAGTATACATTACTGTGATCACATGAATGAAAAACCTTCCAACCACGTCAAGGGTAACCCCAGTCTGGAAGGTCCTAACTTCTAACCTTTTTAAATTTCTTTTACTTCAATTACGATTAGCAAACTTTGCATTTCTCATACTTGCACACTGGATCAATGTAGCACTCTTTCACACCAGCCCTTTGGCTTTTTAAAATGAGGGAAGAGGCTGTCCATCCAATGCTTTATCTCAAAGTCATGGAACCTCCAATTAAAGGGCAACTGTGGTCTCCAAACAAGTTAGGATTAAATGAAAGCCTGCAGTGTTTCCTTTATAATGAGCCGACAATCAGATCTCTGGCTTCAGCCTGTGAAAAAATGATATTGGGGTGAATGTTCACACATGCTACTTTCAGTAGGTTAAGTGACATCACCTTACCTCTGCCCGGGGGAGAAGCATGCTCAGTAAAGACTAAATGCTGAGGAAATCGGGAAGTACCTGGGGAAAAAAATTGGCATTTGAGAAGAGGAGCCTATTAATGCAGGCAGAGGCTGGTCACATGGCTGAAAACAGGAAGTGTTATAGCAGGAAGTAATATTGTTGAACCTTTCCAACAATAACTTCTCACAAATTTTATCTAGAGATGTGATTTAGGTTTTATTTTTTACATACAAATCAAGTACTGTGGAAACACTCCTATAAGTGATGGCACCCAGAAGTTGCTTTTATTTCTGCCAGTTGATGTAAGCCATAGTTACCTTATAAGAGGCCCAATTCTGAGGCAAGTAGACACATAAATGGTAAATAAATGGTGCCATTTTATCGTGGCAGAGGTATTCTCATTTATCTTTTACCGCCTGCCGAAAACATTTTATGCTTGCATTTGGAGGGTTCAAGTTTGACATCTTATTTATTAATGCATTTTTCCCTAAGGCAGAGGATCCTTTACAACTTTTTTCATGCCATTTTTTTCTGTATGTGCTTCCTATATAATAATGACAGAGAGTCATATTAAGAAAAAAATCCTACTGTTAGAGAAGAGCTGACTGCTCTTTGCTCTGTGTGGCATTAATGGAAATGATTTCAGTTTATACAGACTCAAGAGATTTAAAATCTATTCACATTTTGTGTGATCACCAACTGAACCAAATGTGCCACCTCCTGCAGCATTAGCTACAACAAACATTACATTTACATATTGATTTAATATTTTGTGTGAATGTAAATAAGCCATAATTACAGTACATTTGATCTGTGGCTGACATGAGCCTGTATAAATCTGCAAGCTTAAAAAATGGAAAATTTAATTGACAGATTTTGCAGTGTTTGTTTTTGAAATCCTAGTGTACTTAAATTAACAGAAAAAATGCCTTTGTTGTTGCAGAGAGACCAAATGCAATTTATATCTAAGGTAACTGTATCACAAAAAATTAAGATTCTAAAAGGCTTAACCAATTCACTGCTGAATCCTCATAAACAGTGCAGCTGTTTCCATAGTATTTAATATAGCCGTGAATTAAAGGGCATGTCCAGGCAAAAAATAACTTCAGCTATAAATGATCTCCACCCACCCAAACCACACTTTTGCGTTAACGATAATTTCCAAATATGCCCCTGAAGGGACTTACCTGACCGGGTCCCTAAAGTTTGGGGCGTTCTAAGAATGTTAATAGAGCGGTTGGGGCTGGGGGGACAGGGGGAATCATATGGATAAAGGGTTTTACGCTAGGGGGAGGGAATCGGAGAGGGAGGGGGAGGGAGGGGGAGAAGGGCTGCAGTACGCATGCCAAAACTTCTCCCGGAGGCCAGGTAGGAGGCAGAGTCCTATATGGACTCTGCTATCCTCCTGGTGGGCAGTTTTTTGGACTTGGGGGGGGGACTACAGGAGAACCTTATGGAGCGGGATGTGAGGTAAGGATTAAACTACACTACATGATGGGGCCAGGAGTTGGGGGGATTATAGTTTTGGGGGTGGACATGCCCTTTAAGTTAGTTACATCTGATAGTGTCCAAACGAAGCTCCATGTGGTCTATGGTGACAATAACAATTCTGGGTTTTTTCTTCTTTAATGCAATGTTAAAATGTATAAGACATATTAACAAAGTGAACAAATGCAGTGGTTAATGTGTAGACACCTTAACCAAATAAAGTTTTGTTGGTATGGTGCAAGTTAGTATACTGCTTTATAATCTGCTAACTAATATGTTTAGGTTAAATATTATATCAATATGATCAGATATGCTAACCTCCTGCTTTGGCCAATTTTACAGTTTTAACCCTTTCAGTGCCAGCAGAATTAAAAAAAAAATTTGCGTTAAAGAGGAACTGGGGTCCAAAAATTACTTTAGGTAAATTTATAGGAATTGCTCTCCTGGAGTTTTTTCAATTTATTTCCATTGTTTATTTTACATAGTTTTGAAGATATTTACATTTTTGTGTGTGATATGGCAGCAGCATCACCAGGTCCCCTGCACTTCTGCTTTGAAACATATGTCAGGCAATCTGCCCTGTGTCTCCTCCCACTCATGGACCCCATGGTCCCTCCAGTTGCAGGCCCCCTTGGCCATTCCCTTACAGCCCATGTGTGCCTAAGCCTCCTCTCTCACAGGTGCTGTGGGCCACTCTGACACCCCCCTACACCCCCCCCCCCCCCCCCCGAAAACTCAGAGTGAGAACTCTGCCTGAAAAGGCTGTTTTCACACTGTGAGAGAGAAGGGCTGTAGATTCCCTTACCTTCTCTGCAGCTGCAGGTCCTTCACACAGCAAAGAGAGGAGGAGGGACTTCGGTCTCCCCACACACTGAGGGAGTCTGAGGCTGTGCTCGCAGGCGGCACTGTGCAGGAGAAGCCTCAGGAATGTCACATGTCAGCCTCCCACCCATTAACTTTCTGGTCAGTCATTTCTGTGTATCTTGGGCTGTGGAGCAGGTAGAGAGGTGGTTGATGGCTCGATTTAAAGGTAGGAGGAAACCGGCCCTTCATCTAAACTTAACTTGTTTGGAGACCACAGTTCCCCTTTAAGTGTCAGCAGAATTTTCAGGATTTTGCCCTTAATCGCTTTAGACTAATTTACAGTAGAAAACCTTGCAGTAAATCAGGAATATTATACATTGTTTTTTTCAGCACAAAGTGTACTTTAACACATTTTGTAACTTTCTGGAAATTTTACTGGAATTATGGGTAAATATGTAAAAAAAAAATTAAAAATTGCAAATTTCCATGGATTTTTCCCATTTTTATTATAGTTATTTTAAGGTTACTCGAAAAAAATATCACTGTTTAAAAGCTCTGATACTCCTGAGTACAATGATACCAGATATATGTAGGTACCACACTTTTCCTGTACGGAGACCCCCCCCAAACTAAAACTGCACCTTCAAGAATATTACACCAAATTGAAATTTATAACCACTACTGACAGTTAACATAGAATATCTACCAAATAACTAAAAATATCCTCACACAAAACCGCAGGATTTTACAGAGTGAGGTAAGTTTCGATCAAAACGCAGATACCTGGGCGCAGCGTTCGTCCAATTGTAAGTTATTTCTCACATATTCCTTTTTTTCCTCAACGTAAAAGACAAATCAAATGCGAATTTTAGCTAAAAACTGTGGAGGAAAGTTCAAACGCATCTCAAATTATGAAAGCCTAACCCCTCCCGAAATAAACGGTATGCCAGATTTCATGGGTATACCAGAGACTGGCTACCAAAAAATTTGCCAGTTTATTGAACGTCTGCAGTTTTTCCACAAAAACACCCCTCTAACTCAAAATATCCCCCACAAACTATATATTCCTGAAATCTACACACCTTCAGCTATGTAACGCTGTAGTTAGTTCATTCATATCATCAATTTTGTGAGTGCAGTTCTGTAGAAGTTCGCACTTTTACCAGATTTCAAAAAAAAAATTAAATCAAAAAAAACATTCAAAAAAGTAGAAATCATGCCAAAACCTCATGGAATGTAAAAAAAAGTTACCAAATATCAATCTCCGAAATGTCCTGAATCAAATGGTATGCCAATGTGTGGTTCACCACGCAGACGTGAAAAGGAATAGCCACAAAGTGAGACAGCACAATGGCTCAGAATATTTAGCCAACTCTGAATTTGAACAGTCTTAGTTTTTTTCACAAAACACACCGTAACTTAGAAATAACCCTACCAAACTATATTCCTGAAATCTACAAACCTTCAGCACGTAACGCTGTAGTTGTTTCATTTAAACCATCAATTGTGTGTGGCACAGTTCTTCGAAGAATTTCACACTTTTCTGAAAAAATAACAAAAAACAAATTCAAAGGTAGAAATCATGCCAAAACCTGATGGAATGTAAAAAAAAGTACTAATATCTCTCAAATGTCCTGAATCAAATGGTATGTCATATGATTGGTTACAATGCAGACGTGGAATCAAACTAGTCACAAAGTGAGCCAAGTAACAATGGCCCAATTACAGAAACTTTTTAGATTGTCAGATCAACACCCTCCATATTAAAATACCTCAAAACTATATATTCTTGGAATCTACACACCTTCAGCTACACAATGGTGGGATTCTTTATGCATACCACAATGGTTGTTGGCGCAGTTTTGTTTAGAATTTTACTTTTTTTACCAGATTTTCAGGAAAAATTTACAAAAATACAATCAAAGGTAAAATCTTGGCAAATTTCCATGCATGTAAAAAATTTGTCAATTATTAATCTCCCAATGCCCTGAATGAAATGGTTATGCCATATGCATGGTTACACACACGGACATGAAGCCACTAGTCACAAAAGTGACCAATGGGTAGTGGCCCAATACAGCAACTTTTAAGATTTTACAATCTAAACACCCCTCTAACTCAAAAATACCCCAAAAAAATATATTTTCAGAATCTACTACCTTCAGCTAAGCAACAGTGCTATTTTTATCATACCACTCAATTGTGTGTGCGCAGATTTCGTAGAACTTTGCAATTTTAGCATATTTTCCAAAAAAAAAAAGAAAGAACAAGTTTCAAAATTAAAAACCCTGCCAAAACCCCAAGTAATGAAAAAAAAGTTACCCAATATCAATCTCCCTAATGTCCTAAATCAAACGGTATGCCATGCATGGGTGCACACAGACATGGCCACCAACTAACTCAAATGGGAACCATGCATAAGTGCAATTACAAGAAAAAAATCAAAGTGCTCTGTATTTCAAACCAGCCCGAACTGGAATGCCCCCCACAAATATACCCCCCCACTAAATATCAATCTCCCACATATCCTGAATCAGGCGGTATGCCATATGTATGGGTGCACACAGACACATGGCCACCAACTAGCTCAAATGGGATGCTTGCACAAGTGCATTTACAAGAAAAAAATCAAAGTGCTCTGTAATTTTAACAGCCTACCGTTTTTCAAAGGAAACTTGTAAATACCCCCAACAAACTGTATATGTTGGAATCTACACACCTTCAGTATGTACGGTGTTTTTAGGAGGTTTTGTGAAAATAAAATAAGATGATTCAAGGTTGAAATCCTACCTAAACCCACTTGACAAGCAAAAAAAACTCCCTAAAGGTGAATCTCCCACATGTCCTAAATCAAACAGTATGCCATATGCGTGGATGCACACAGAGACGTGGGCACCAACTAGCTCAAATGGGATGCATGCACAAATGCAATTACAAGAAAAAATCAAAGTGCTCTGTAATTTAAACAGCCTACCCTTTTTCTAAAGAAACAGTCCCGAAACTTGGAAATTCCCCCCACAAACTAAATATTTTTGGAATCTACACACTTCAGCTAAGTTATGTGCCATGCTTTCATACATACATGAGAATTCCAGACCCAGTGATCCAAAGATCACTGTTTTAGGAGGTTTGTGAAAAATAAAATAAGATGAATCAAAGGTTGAAATCCTACCTAAACCCACTTGACAAGAAAAAAATGTCAATCTCCACAGTCCTGAATCAACGGCATGCCATATGCGTGGATGCACTCAGAGACGTGGCCACCAACTAGCTCAAAGTGACGCATGCACAAATTCAATTACAAGAGAAAATCAAAGTGCTGTTATTTGAACAAGCCTACCCTTTTACAAAGGAAACAGCCCTAAACTTGTAAATACCCCCCCCCCCCCCCCCCCTAACTATATTATTTGGAATCTACACACCTTCAGCTGCAACCAGTGCCATGATTTCATGCATACGTGAAGAATTCCAGACGCTGTCATCCATAGAACTCAAGCTTTTAGAAGATTTTATGAAAAATAAAATAGATGATTCAAAGGTTGAAATACTACCTAAACCCACTTGAAAAGCAAAATAACCTACTAAATGGCAATCTCCCACATGTCCTGAATCAAACGGTGTGCCATTTGCGTGGGTGCAAACAGGACGAGGCCACCATCAGCTCAAATGGGACGCATGTAGAAGTGCAGTTACAAGAAAAAATTTAAAAACGCCACAACCCACCCCCCACACGCACACTCTCCCCCTTTTAGTGTTATTTTAGCTAACTTCAGCTATGTTACGGTGCCAAGCTTTCATACATACATGAAGAATTCCCAACCAGTATCCAAAGAACTCTGTGTTTTTAGTAGGTTTTGGAGAAATAAAATTAGATGATTAAAGGTTGAAATCCTACCTAAACCTACTTGACAAGCAAAAAAAAACCCCGAAACGTGGAAATACCCCCACAAAAATACATATTTTGGAATCTACACTCCTTCAGCTACGTTACGGTGCCAAGCTTTCATACTAGAATGAAGAATTCCAGACACAGTACTCCAAGTAGAACTCGGTGCTTTTAGGAGTTTGTAAAAAATAAAATAAGGTGATTCAAGGTTGAAATCCTTCCTAAACCCACTTGACTGGCAAAAAAACCCCACTAAATGTCAATCTCCCAATGTCTTGAATCGCTTTGAACAGCTTTACTATACCAGATACTGCACTGTGATCTGAATGGAGATCGCAGTGCAGTAACATCCACTAGACCACCAGGGGCATCCTACCACTCTTAGGGAAGACCCCGGTGAAGGAGGAAGTTCAGTGACGTCACCGGGGTCTCTCTAGCGCAATCTCTACCTGCTCTGTACGGACCGGCAATGAGCTCCCGGGAAGCACTTCAAAGAGTGCTAGCTCCCGACCCCCCATCGGATTTTCATGAAACCGGTGGGGGATCGAGGGGGGCTAGGGGGGCACCTGAATACTGCCCCCCAATGCCCCTAGCACTTCCGTTTTTTTGTTTTTTTTTAAGGGGGAAGCCACAGAACGTGAATATACGTTCTGCGGCAGTTTGAGGCTTTTCAATGGGAAACGTATATTCACGTTCTGTGGCAGTGAAATGTTAAAAATGGTCCCAAATAGGGAGTTTCAGAAACCCACAACCACAAGAAACAAAGTATACTACAGACACTGATTTGACAGTTCACAATTCACCCCCCATTAGTGCCATCCCCACACACCCCCATTTAAAACTATTATTTTATTTATTACCAATAGGTAAGTAAACATACAATAATATCAATAAGCATTGGGTACAATTTAAAGGAAAACTAGACTAAAGGGACTGTCACCCCTCTTAGATAGGTAGATACCCCCAAAACCTTAACTTCGTTTAGTCACAATTTACAAATTGTTATACTACAAGCTCCTCGTTCCACCAACCGCTTCCGGGTTCTTCTCCCAGTCTCCACTGTGGTCCTGTTCTTTGTGTTCTGAGCAGCCGCAGTGGAGACTGCTCGGGGAATGGCAGTCAGTGATTGGCCGTGACGTCACAGTCACGGCCAATCACTGACTGCCTTACCCGGAAGTGCAGAGCCGCGGCGGTGGAGCGAGGAGGAGCATGTATAAGTAAATATCTCTGTGTGGGAGCTGATTTGTATAATGTGACTAAACGAGTTAAGGTTTTGGGGGGTTATCTACATTATATAAGTTTTGGAAGTAACCCTAGTACCCACAGGTAATTTCAAAAATCTCCCAACAGCCACAGCAAAGGGGAGGTTATACCTAGCTTGTGGTATGTTTGTTGTGTGTGCTCTGACTATTTGGAAGTGTTGTCTGACTTTAGTTCCCCTTTAAACAGTAATGCGCAGTGTCAATGAATTTTAGGCATGTGTGGTTTATCTATGCACGATTGTATTGCTGACCAATTGGTTGTTATTGGTTGTTTCTGTAGTACAATTGATGGGTAGATGGATGGGCTGATTAGCAACAGTTTTTTACCAATATACTATTTAGTGGAATTACTTAGAAAATATAAGGAAATATCACAGGCAGCTGTACGTAATCAAACTTTTCTGCCTTAAAGGAGGGAAAGTTCAGTGAAAATATAATTGTTTTTAAATTATTAGTTTATTACGCACACCACACCTAGTTATTCTAAATATTCTCTTCCATTTTGAAAAAACGTTTTTATACCCCTTGCTATATTCCCGCTGTTGACATTAGTGAGAAGACATTTTAGGTTCTGTAATGATCCTTCCCAGAATGCCTGCTACCTTAGAATGTTCCTAACAGTAATTTCTACTAGGCGTTGGAGGGTCAAACATTCTCAGATCTCTACTAAGCAACTGAATCAACCCAGTCGCGGGTCAAGGGTAAGACCATAATGGTCTCTACTAGGGGTCTGCAAACAGGAAGTCAGTATTTCGGAAGCATTTATTTATGCACAGACAAAATGCTGAATGGGCAGGCTAAGGTCATTGGGATGGAAAGATAACGCTTTCTTTCTATAAGCATATTCATTGCACTGAACTTCCCTTAAATAAACAACATTATAGCTTACCTTAGCCCCCCTTTTTTTTTTCCTCCATAACTAGTACAAATAAATGCTTATTTATATACAATAAATATACAATTTTATATGTTAAAAATGAAAGCAGTTGGGGATTTTTGTTCTTAACCAGTAAAATCCTTTCTTGAAGCTGTAAGGGGACCAGGAAACGCAGGGAGTTAAGCACCATTCTCCAGGAGCAGACACTTTAAAATTGAAAGGAAGAGAGGCTCCCTTGCACCTCCTCTTAGGGTATACCTTAGTGAGCACAGGAAGCCTCTCCAGTTTGTCCCAAAGAGGGAGCATAAGCAGACAGAAAATTTAGTATAACAATAACCAACGGCAACATCCAGAAATAAACATTAACATGTCAAAACAGGGAGGGAAGTCCCTGGGTCCCGCTTACGGCTTTAGAGAAAGTATTTTACTGGTAATTACAAAAATCCCTTTTTCTCTATCAGCCGCAGGGGGACCCAGGAATGCAGGGTACATCCCAAAGTCCCGAAATTAGGGTGGGCAGAAAAATAATTATGCCTCCGTAGCTGTCAGGATAGAATGACCTAAGGCTATATCCTTCTTTGTAAACACATGACTGGATAATAATCCACCTCGCCATAGTCGGAGGTGAAGCATTGGAACCCTGGCAGGGTGAACAAAGCCTGAGAGCAACGGAGACCCTGAGTTCGAGCGATGTAGATCCCAAGAGCCCGACCACAGTGAAAATGCCAAAGGTACCACCAGGGCAATCTATAGGGTTGCCAGAGGATCTCGGGTTTTGATACAGAACGTTGGAACTTTGGGGTTGTGTCTTGAGGCCATTCATGTCTACTTCTGGTCTCCCCTATCTCTGAGACAGTTCTTTGAAAACTTCTGGATAGAGCCATTCTCCCGGGTTGAGCATTATGTGTCGACTTCTCGTTGGGGATTCCGGGAATGTATAAGGCCGATAATTCTGGTAGGTATTGTTCTGCCCTTGTTAGGATCCAATGGGATTCTGCCATGTCGATTCGTGTTCCCCCGGTAATTTATGTACACCACGGCCTTGGCACTTTTCGGATTGAATGCAGATGTTCTTGCCTGCCAAGATGTCTGTCCAGTGGACAGGGCTAAAAATTGCTTGCAGCTCCAGGACTAATCGGAAGCAGGCTTCCTCTGGGGACCCACAGTCCTTGGACTGTCCGGGAGTTGCTCCCCATCCCTATTGGTTGGTATTAGTTATCACAACTGTCCACACTGGTAGGCAAAGAAGTTTGCGACTGCTTGGCCTCCGAAGTCCACCAAGTTAGTGAGTTTTGAATATGCGTCGAAGAGGAATTATTGAGTCTAGGGACTCCTGGGATTTGAACCACCAGTGAATGAGATGTCTCTGCAGAGGGGTAGTTGGAACAGAGCAAGTGGGTCCACATGCACTGACCAGACTATCTTCCCACAGGTGCATTGCATAACGAACAGATATCCTGGTCGAGGATTTTAACTTGAGGCTAGAATTCTCAGGACTGAGACTTTGTCTGGGAAGAAGAATTTTTTGTTTGTTGTGTCGAAAATCATTCCCTGGAAAGATATTCGATGAGAGGGAGTTATTGAAGATTTTGTAGAGTATATGACCCAGCCGAACTGGACTAAGATAGCGGCACATCAGGATACCTGTTGGCTGCCCACTTGGACTTAGTGAGTCTTTATCAACAAGTCATCCAAGTATTGAAGGATGAAGATTCCTTGAAGTCGAATAAGGGCTGACAGGCCTTAATCTTCGATGAAGATCTGGGAGTTGAAGCTAGTGCGAAAGGTTGAGCCGTGTGACTGAAAAGCAGAGGACCTATGGTGAATCTCAGGTACCGATAGTGGCCGGGCCAGATGGGTATATGCAAGTACGCATGCTTAATCTGAATATGCAGGGAAGAGAGGAAGTCCCCTGGCTGATGGCTAGCATTCTGAGCGGAGATATTGCATCTTGAACCTGGAATGTAGGACATGGGAATTGAGATTGGAGTAGAATCCCGAAATTTTGGTCTAGTGGGACGGAGATGTAACCCGAGTTGTAGCAGGGACTGGACATAAGAGAAGTTGAAGTGCTGTGTGCGAGTCGGACATCTGGGAATTAAAAGGGAAAATATCGAGCAGGAAGGTTTTTTTAGAATCTAAGAGATAGGTTAATGTGTCTGTGATTGGGAGGCACCACTCTTCCAGAAGAGCTGGAGGTTGCCTCTCAATGTAATTTGCTGAGATAGTCATGCTTGTTTGGATTTGTCTCCCCCTGGTTGAAGCCTCCCCTTTGTTTGGCCAAGAGGGGAAAGGTCTCTGTCCTTGGCGAGCTGGAGGGGCTTGATTGGGCACGTTGGGTTGCATATGGTTTGTGGGGAAGGAAGCAAGAAGGGGACGAAAGGACATGACCGTTGAAAGGAGGGAAAACGCCTCGCTCTATTTTGGGAGGGGGAGAAAGGTACACACCCGGTGGTGGGAGCAATAATTTTTTTTCTGTTATGGGTCGAACAGAAGACGTCCCAGCAAAGGAAGTTTGATGAGTGCCATCTAAGAGTCTGGATCAGCCGCCCAGGATCATCCGCCCAGGCTTGAGCCATCCGTTACTGGAGGGAAAAGTAAAAACTTTAGCCTAGAACTAGGAAAGAATACCTGGAGGATTATGGGACTTAAAGTCCTTAGGCAAAAGCTCCTTGACATAAAGAAGTAGGAGAAAAGACGCGTGGTTGAGGCAGAAAGCAGAAGTAGGACTGGGAGAGGAGAACCCACTCTGCTGGAAGGGGCCACGAAGGAGGTGTGAGGAACCCAAAGAGGAACCGCGCTGTTGGAAGGAAGTTCCCGCCTCCAGAGAGCTGAGAAAGCCCGGTAGAGAGGAGGGAAGGAAGTCCCGCCTCTTAACCAATCGCAAGCGGTCCCTGTACAGTGTCGAGAATCAGTGGGCAGGGCGCTGGTTACCCGATGGCTGAAGGGGGGTTCTGCACATTTGTCCCGAGGGACATGATGTGCAGTCCTCCACGGCATTATCAAATGGCTAGCCACGTTCCCACGTAGAGAGCTGGTGGGGCCTGAAAACACCAGTCCAGATAGTACAGTGTCTGTCTTCTTAGTCCATCTCTGAAAACGGACACTTAAAAACGGAGGAGGCTTCCTTGCTCACTAAGGTATACCCTAAGGGGAGGAGCAAGGGAGCCTCTCTTCCTTCAATTTTAAAGTGTCTGCTTCTGGAGAATGGTGTTAACCCCCTGCGTTCCTGGGTCCCCCGGCAGGCTGATAGAGACATATGTGTATTCTAATTTGAACAAATGCTAATAGTATTTATACTTTGAATGCTACTGCTTCAAACATAACAAAAAGACTTTCAGGGAGGTTTCAATATGGGGCAAATCAGTCTACAAAACCCACGTTAACACCAAAGTAATATTGGATTAATGTGTTTTCTTTACAGGATTTTAGGGCACATCAACCATTTTCAAATGTTTGGAAATGGCGCCATGCAAACGATACAAAACCCCTTTTGTTAAGTTTTGGCGCTACCCCATAGTGTGACCACTTAACTGGGTTCTGTAGGGGGACTGTGGGATCCCACGATGCAATAACCAGATATTGAATCTCCCTGTTTATTCATAATTGGTCATTTCACATGTGCATGAACATGATTAGAACACAATCATTATTTTCTTACTACTCTTTGGTGGCACAGCATTGTAGCCATAAAAAAAATCTTTCTTTAAGAAATTTTTACTCTGAAATATGTCTCCTTGTATTTTTATGTCAGGTATGCAAACCTGTTGCGACCTCTGTGATTGTATATTGTTATAATACATTTTATTTTAAATGGTTTTGTTTTCCTTCAGAACCCGTACAAATCCTAGTCCTTCAATTGTGGATTTCAGAAACCACAATATGTGTGGATATCTGATGCTGAGGACAAGGAACCTGTCAATATAGATTTACCTCAAAAAGCATCCAGCTCAGAATGAAAACAGCAGTAGTTCTACTGAAGATAACCAGGCCTTGACGCCTCACCATTGGCATCTTCGGAATCATACCAATCTCAGATGATATGGGTAATATTGCTACTAAAGTGTTTTTTAAATAACAAGATAGTGTTAATTAGCACAAATTTCTAATTGCAGAGAAGGGTGATGCCGCACTACACACAATGTAGTAACGAAACTCCAGGTACCCCCCGGTATATTAAGTTAAAACTGGAAATTTATTAGTAAAGTTTAAAAACATCAATATTCTAACGTTTGACACGCTTCGAGTGTATGTGCACATGCTCTTAATCATAGGCATTTTACACACGTTTGGACGGTTTTAAAACTATAGTTGATCACCCGTGCTCCACTCTGACTGGCTCTTACTCGACTGCATCATATTTACATCAAGCACTACGAGCTACGGATTCATGTAACAACGTGATTAGTTAAAGGGTGTCGAATACTTTAAACCTCTAATATCAGCCATGTCTAAAGTTTGTCCAGTTCCTAAGTTATTAACTACGGTAAATGACATTCTTAAACTAAAAAATGCCAATGTTACAAAGTATTAGAAAAAATATGACATATACCCTATGAATGTAACAAAGACCACCAATATTATCACAGTAAACAGTTATGTGTTACATATAACATTCAATATCCTAGGTTAGTTAGAAGTATGGGGTGCTGGCAACTCAGTCTCCGGTTTAAGCAGAATATATATACATGGCTCCAGGAGGGCAATAATGAGATGAATACCATATACATCTTTGAAGGTGGGTTAAACAGAACATACAATATATTCTTTTACCCCATACGATAGGTCACATATCGAATTGAGTCCTTTTGGGACTCTCGTGTCTAGGTAAAAATCTAGGTCACACTCTTTTAAGTACAAACTGTAACCCATCTTTATTTCTACAGTCTCTAGGATATATTGTATGCCCTGTATTGATAGTTACTTAAATTGATATCATGGATATAGAAAAATGTCGTGCCACAGAGCTCTTAGAAATTCTTCTTAATATCTCGTACAGTTCTCCTACCTTTCTTTTAAAACACCTTGATGTACTTCCCACATACTGGATATTGCAAGTTTTACAAGGTTAGTAAATATTACAAATGATGATTTTACAATTTATGTATGGTTTATTATTGTAATTTTCCCCTGTTGCTATTACCCTGAAACTGTCGCTTATTTGAATATACTTACATGTTAAGCAGGTGATTGGCTCCAATCTATAGGTCCCTATTGTGTTAAGCCATATCCCTCCTTTTTTAGGTTCTCTTATCATGCTGTGGAGACGAAAAATATGCCCAAAGTACGTGCACTTCTTGGGATACATTTAAGCCGTGACTTGGGCTTCCTTAAGAGGTCATCCTCAAATAAGATTGGGATGATTTCTTATTACCCTAGTGATGTCCTTATACTGTGGGCTGAATTGTGTTACCGTATATACTCGAGTATAAACGACCCGAGTATAAACCGAGGTGGTACCTATTTTTACATAAAAACGAGTAAAATGATTGACTCGAGTATAAACCGAGGGTAGGAGTAGAATGACCACTAATTCAAATCTGTAATTAGCAAAAAATGATTCCAGGCATTTCGATGGTGCCACCCAGCCACCCCCCTTTCCTCCCACCCACCTACTGCATAAAGTAGGTAGAATTAAAAGCCACCCTAAACATAAGATTATATCCTCCTACTAGAGGGCTGATACCTAAATATGTAAAAATTTAAATTAAATAGAGTGCCACCCACACCCACCCCCTTCCCCCCCCACCTACCTACCCACCCACCCACAAACCCATTGCATTACCGGTGGTAATGATGTACCGTAGGTAAAGGCTGACTGGGAGATGTTTGTTCCATGACACTGCCGACAACTGCAACTGTAATTCCATGCAAGGAGACATGTACCGGTATTTACAAAAGGAGACCAGGAGCATGTAGGAGTGGAGACCGGAGCAGTTGAAGCAACGGAGAGAGCAGAGGCGCAGGCAAGTGGACACGCAAGTTACGCACTCTTTGCTTACGGTACATCAGAGCGTGCGTAAACATGCGTGCCCAACGTGCCTACGCTCTGCTGTCTCCGTTGCTTCAGACTGCTCCGGTCTCCACTCCTACACGTCCTGGTCTCCTTTTTGTAAATTACCGGTACATGTCTCCTTGCTGGAAGTTACAGTGCAGTGTCGGCAGATGTGAGGTAAAACTTTGAGGGGTATTTTTTAAACACGATTTTTCGGGTCTATTTTGTGTATGACCCGAGATATAAACCGGGACAGATTTTAAGGTCTTTTTTTAGACTAAAAATCTCGGTTTATACTCGAGTATATATACGGTATTTTTATTCTGTCTTTGTTTCTTACTACTCTTCTTATTATGTTGTAATAGTCTAGTATAGTTCTTTCTTCTGTGCCTTTTTCTCTTTGTTCCATATCTGATTAATCCTTTGTTTTGTGTTCTCAAGTGCTTAGTTACTTACCCTCTTTTTTTCTAGTCTTTGTTAATTCCTCTGCTGTGTTGGTATTCTTTTTCTTTCGTGGCAATCGGCTTAACATGTAAGTATAATCAAATAAGCACCAGTTTCAGTAACAGCACAGGGGAAAATTACAATAATTAACAATACATAAATTGAAGTCATCATTTGTAATAATAAACTCACCTGTAAAACATGCCAATATCCAGTATGTGGGAAGTACATCAAGGTGTTATAACGAAAGGGTAAAGAGAACATTACGAGATATTAAAGGATAAGTGCATGTAAAATCAAGTTATGTTCATTTGGAAGTGCAGCTTTAAAAATACTGTTGTCATATTTTTTTTTTACTATGCCCCTCCAGAGCCTAGCTTTGTGCCTTGAAAGTTGCTGACATCTTGTTATGGTTTGCTGAATGTTAAGCTACCGCCCCTCTGAGATTTCCTATGCTTTCTCCTGCCTTGAGCCTCAAACTGAAATGCGTGTGCACGGACTTACGGCATTAATGTTTGAGGCTCAAGCAGGAAAGCAGAGGAAATCTCAGAGGGGGCAGAACTTAAGATTCAGCAAACCAGTAACAAGATGGTCAACAAATTCCAAGGCACAAAGCTAGGCTCTGGAGGGGCATAGGTAAAAAATAAAATATGGGCCATGGTATTTTTAAGATGCAGCTTCCAAATGTACATAACTTGATTTTACAGGGCACTTATCCTAACAAGAATAATCCTAAGAGCCCTGTGGCACGACATTTTTCTATATGCAATGATTCATTTAAGTAAACTATCAGTACAGGGTAACGATAATACCTAGACTAAGTAGAAATAAAGATAGGGTACAGTTGTTACTTGGTATAAGGGATGCAATTGCACTTGGTAAACGGAGTAGTATATGGTTCAGAAACAACTAAAATGACATTAACCAGATAATATACGTCCTTAGGGAAACTAAGGTGGGTAGCAAGTTCGGATCCTTCATCCCGCCCTTTGATAATGCTACCGGCGTCCAAGCACAAGAAACTTTCAGCTGCAGAGAAAAGTAGCCGCAGTCGACCGTTCGCTTGCAAACTGACCTTCGGTTCCTCTATGCTTTCTAACTCGAACGAACAGTCATTTGCTTCTGGCCAGGAAACTATCCAATACACTGAAAATCAGTCGGTAGGGCTGAAATATTGGAAGGTGTGTACCCAGCTTAAGTTCAGTTTTCCAGGCCACTTTTTTTATTATCTTTGATTGGGAAAAAAAAAATATTCTTCCCCTGCCATGCAGTGTGAAACCATGGGAGGCTCGCTCCACCCACTTCATCCTCAGTTGTTCTTGTCCTGCCACCGGAGGTGGACGCATAATTTGACACTCACTGAGGCACCGGGGAGCGATGGCAAATTCATAGAGGTGGCCGAAGGCGTCTACTTATTGCCAGCTGGGAACTGTGTAATTACGTTCTGTGTTGTGCCATAAGTATTAAAGTTACACGAAGATTCCGGGCAGATGACGCCACAATCTCGCGAGGCGCTATGAAAGTCGGAAGAAAGAAGATCGGTTTGGCACGTTTTTCATTCCTGATATGGCTTGGCATCAGTTCATACCCACGTGGCCTTAGTAGGTTGTGTAAGTTCCCCTGGTATCCTTAATGAAGAGAAGTAGATACCTTCCCTCTTTCCCCCGCCGAAATCAACTCCCGGCAGCCGCGTCCGTGATTGGCTGCCGCTCAGCCAATCACAGACGCGACTGCCGGTCCCGACCCTCTGCTTGCATTTTCTCTCAAGCAGAGGGCCGGCAGTGCGGCGGAGGAAAGAGGGGAGGTAAGTAAAGTTTGGGGAACTTTCTAAAAGTATAAATAGAGCGGTTGGGGCTGGGGGGACAGGGGGTGTCATATATTAAAAAATCGATTTTAGGGTGGACCTACCCTTTAAATAATCTTAGTTATGTAATGTACAGTGCTAACATTGCTAGTGTTATTATATTCTTCCTTCAATCTCAGTCATGTTATATAAAGCAAATTGTAAGTATACAATAACTGTTAGCAACAATGGTTAAAATATATTTTTAAAACTTACGACAGCTGCAGTGGTTTCTGCTTTTAAAGAGTGATTTAGATTACTAACACTATTGAGACACATTATCCAGTCTTTTCCAGATTCCCCAAGATCATATGATGGAAAATGCAAAGCCAGAAACTCTATAGGAAATAAAAAAAAACCTTAGTAAGACAAAAGGCTAGGCTGAAAAATGTAACTGGTAAGTATAGAGTACATGGGGAAAATCTTAGGGCTGATACAATAAAATGTGCAAACATTTGCCTATGCTACTTAGAACCTTATCAGATGTTGTCTAACTGTAGTAATCCAGTAAAAAGCTAAAGCCTCAAACACATGTCCTGTATGGGCACTTTGTCAGCCAAAATAGCCATTGTGTAGGGGCTTTTTGCCTGATCCGCCTGGTGGATCATCAACAAGCTGAACATATGCGGGATCAGCTATTTAAAAGACCGGACCTGAACTTCAGTTCAGTTCCGGAAGTTCGGGTCCGGTTTTAAAGAGCTGATTGCGCGTATGTTTTCTTCATACGAGCGATCATCTATTTAAAAAGGGTGGATAGTGGAGGGATTTGGGCTTGTGGCGGGCCTTACTACCGTCAGGGCCCCCCATGAGGGGCGGTAGTTACGCCACTGAATACAGGTCTAGGACACAGTTGCATTTCTCATGTGTGCATTTCTCATGTGCTTCCGACTGTGTTTCCCGTGAGAATCGCAATTTTCAACACTGTAAGCGCTGCAATCCGTTCTCGGGGTGGAAACGGACGATGTAATAAAAGTTATTGACATGGTGCTATTTTTGCAATAAGACATTAGCTTTCATTTGAAAACGAACATCCGATTGGTTGGGGCAAATATCAGCACCATTTTGAATGGTAAGTACTTACATTACATTGCCCTATTTATGTCTAGTGGAAAATGACAACTCTTTGTAAGCAATCTATCAAAAAGTTCTCTATCCATGTACAAAAGCATATTTCAAGGCCAACAGCCTTGGTTGTATGTTACCAACTTAAAATCAGGCCCATGAGTGAGCTTTATCTGTGTAAAGAAGAGTAAGATAGTAAGATGTTAGGGCCTACCTGCGATCGCACTTTTGCTCCCTGGGAATTTTATAGTTGTCTTTAAGTTTAAAAACTGAATTGCTGTGCAATTAATTTTCTTTAATATTAAAATACAGAATATTTTAATACTACAGTGGCTTTCTCAGTCTTCATACATTTCTCTAAACAGTGTAGTTACTAAGGGTTCAACAGAAGGAACCAGTTGTTTAACTACCACAAACAAGTAATTGGAAATCCACTTATAAAGCTATCTTTATAAACAGTGTAATTGTTGTTGCTTGGAGGAACACTAAAGACAAATGGGCAATACACTATGCTTTAATTCTTTGCAGTTTGGCATATTGGTGTGAGCCTTCGTGTAGCATCAACAATGGGATCACAAGGCCTTATTTTTTTAGAAGAGCCCTTATTTCAGAGGAAAGAAGATGTGCTTATTGCACAATGTGTAGCTAGCATGATACTATTTCTCAAAGTCTACTGCTAAGTCTTATCATTCTGTGCATTCACAATACGTTGTTATTGTAAGATCCAGGATCATGCTTTTAGCTGCAAACAAGTTACAGCAGCATAAAGAGTGGGGGTTCTAGCTAACATCACCAACACCATGGCTCCACCCCACCCCCTATGCCAGAGGCACTGACATGCCCAGTTGTATCCTACTACTGTACCAGAGCATAATCTTCTGCACCAAGGGGCCCCCAAACTTATCTATAATTTCAGAAAACATACAGGGAGATTCAATAAAAGTTCTTATCGTTAAAAATGGTGCTAATTTTCCCCAACCAATCCAATATTATTTAACATTTGAAAGCTAACATCTGATTGGTTGGGGCAAAATTAGCACCATTTTTAATGATAAGAACTTTTATTGAATTTCCCTGATAGTTTTTTTGGGAATTGGGCTTCTTAAACAGCACATCATGTGATTGTCACATACTTCCTTGTTTATCCTGACTGTCCAAGTCTAAATTTACAAGCCTAAAACTGAAGATCCAGATAAGTTAGAGACATCATCCTAGGCTTGTTTGAAAGGTATGAGAGAGTTATTTTAAATAGTGTATATAACATTCATTTGTATGTGTAATATATATAAAACTTTAAAAGCAACCTCAAAACTCACCTCTTCAGGCAACGTTGCAATCTGGACCTGGACACTCCTACCCCCCTTACTGACCCATTGACCCGCTTAGTTACAGCTACTGATCTGCTTCACCTTATATTTCAACCCCATCTCCTCTAAAGTGAAAGTCCTTTTGGGCATGGCTCTCCTACTTTACCACAGTAATGCTGTAACTTACCGCACTGAATGCTGCTGGACCAGCACTAGATTTATTTGCACTTTGAATTACTTGCACTACCCCTTGTATTTAACATGTATGTTTTCCTTGTGTATACTAATGCAACTGTAAAGCAACACGGAAGTGTTGGCGCTATATAAATTTACAAGAATAATAAAAGGTGAGGGCCGATCCAGGTCAGCTCGGAAGAAGGGAGGAGCCGCAGTACTCCAGGTGCGAGTGTAAAAGTTATCGAGAAAGTGTCCTCCCCTTTATGAAAGGGAGACTTTCTTAAGCTCATTGGAAAAAGGGTAGTCTTTTGGATCTTCCATTTGCAAACAAGGTTACCATATGGGCTGTACTACCATTGCAATGTGAACCATTTAATTTGAGTTGTGATAGGCTGTATTGCTTGAGATACTTTTATATATAAATTCTGTTTTATTAAATACTAGACATTAAGCCCGTTACAATAATGGGCGCTAGAAGCACAGAGTGCCCCTTTAGTGTCCCAAGGCAATAGTCCTCCTCCATGTCCCAAGGCCAGAATACCCTCTTAGTGTCCCAAGGCCAGGGGCCCCCTCTGTCCCAAATCCAGAGGCCCCCCTCTGTCTCAAATCCAGGGCTCCCCCTCTATACCAAATCCAAGCCCCCCCCCAGACCAAAACCCGCCCCCCCCCCTCTGTCCCAAATCCAGGGCTCCCCCTCTGTCCCAAAAGGATACCTAGGTACGCGTAGGATACCTAGGTACGCGTAGGATACCTCGGTACGCGTAGGATACCTCGGTACGCGTACGATACCTCGGTACGTGTAGAATACCTCGGTACGTGTAGAATACCTTGGTAAGTGTAATATAAATAATTAGTTAAAAAAAAACTGCATTTCATTTTCAAGGGTTTACCAAAAGGGCAAATTAGTAGAACTGGCATTGCAGGATGGTAGGACATCATTTCACTTGAATTCTTCTTTTCAGGGGTATATCTACCTTAGTAGCAGGGGGTGCCATTGCACTGGGGCCTTTAAGTCTATGGCCAGCTTTACAAAGATTGAGAGAAGACAAAGCTCAAATGTATCTAAGTATTGAGTATTGAGGCTGGGTGGAGGGTCCACACTCGGGATTGATACTTCTATTGATTTGACAACTTGAAATTCAGTCTGTCATCTGTTTACCTGTGTATGTTCATACTGACTTCAGAGCCCCCCAGCATTTTTTATTGTATTTCAGGTAGGAATAGGCAGCTATTCGGGGTGCTGAGCGTGAAAAGTAAATGCAGTTGCTAGAATTCTGCAGAAGATAATTGTAGATTATTTTTCCTTCCTTTAAGCTCTCACAGACTGGACGTCTGCCAGACACACTCCCCACAGTGCAGAACTCTGTAGTTGTAACAGATGTCACCTGGGACCCATTTAATCCTCACAGGCTTGTCATAGGTATGTATGTATGTGACTAAACTGGCCAACATGCAATAATCCTGATTGCATGATATCAGATTATTATAATACTAGACATTAAGCCCGTAACAATAATGGGCACTAGAAGCCCAGAGTGCCCTCTTAGTTTCCCACAGCCATAGCCCCCTCTGTCCCAAAGCAAGGGCCCCCCCTCTGTTCCAAATCCAGAGGCCCCCCTCTGTCCCAAATCCAGGGGCCCCCTCTGTCCCAAATCCAGGGGCCCCCTCTGTCCCAAATCCAGGGGCCCCCTGTCCCAAATCCAGGGCCCCCCCTGTCCCAAATCCAGGGGCCCCCCTGTCCCAAATCCAGGGGCCCCCCTCTGTCCCAAATCCAGGCCCCCCTCTGTCCAAAATCAAGCCCCCCCTCTGTACCAAATCCAAGGGCCCCTCTGTCCCAAATCCAGGGCCCCCCCTCTGTACCAAATCCAGGGGCCCCCTCTGTCTCAAATCCAGGGGCCCCCCTGTCCCAAATCCAAGGGCCCCCCTCTGTTCCAAATCCAGGGCCCCCCTCTGTACCGAATCCAGGCCCCCCTCCCCTCTGTCCCAAATCCAGGGGCCCCCCTCTGTCCCAAAACCAGGGGCCCCCTCTGTCCCAGGGGCCCCTCTGTTCCAAGCAAATTTACCTGCAGTCTGTTAAATTCCTGTTCTCCCTCCGTGTGTTTCCTGTGTTTCTCCCTCTAGTGGTGAGTCAATAGGAAATGCAGAGACTCTCCCTCTAGTGGTGAGTCAATAGGAACTGCAGAGACTCTCCCTCTAGTGGTGAGTCCATAGGAACTGCAGTGACACACGGACACGGACGCATATTTAGGGTTTTATTATATAGGATTGTATGATCGTTGGATTGTGTATGAAAGGACGATCTTACAACGTTTGTACGATCTTTCCACCTATCGGACAAGTTTTTTATTGTATGATACCGGGATGGACCTGGTATGGTCCAGATTGTTGCCACCTTAACACTCTAATGACACTGTAATTTTTTTAAAAACTTTGTAGAAATAGATAAGATAGATCGATCCTATTTATATAGAGTCCAGGTATATAGGGGTATAGCTTCTTTTACCCACAATTATCCAAATAAATAAGCCACAGGAAAGTTTATTTACAATCCATTCATCCAAAAATGCAACTTAATGGGAACATCATTCCACTTCTTCGGGAAAGATAAATGAAAATCTATCATTATATGCATACAGAGCTGGATAAATAAAAATAAATATTATGTTAGCATTGTATGAAAAGCCAACAATTACATTTTCACCGACACGGATTAGATTTGGGCAAAATTCCACTGATAATTCAAATTTAAGGATGGCAGCACACTCTTGACTTTGAGATGACTACACTTGTTGGTTAGATTGCTGTATTTTTTCCCTTTCATTTTTAATAACCGGTAATGCTGTAAGAATACATTTCTGGAATATTCTATTGCCTTGAAACAGATGACTGTAAAAAATACTGTTTAGATTTTATTTTTGGTGTGAGTGGCTTAAGGTTACAAGCTAAGAAAGTAAAGCCCCCATACGCAGGATCGTCATTTTGAGTGATCTGATATATTCGATTGGTTTATCGTAAAAATGAATATCGGGTCAGGCGGAAAACTTTCTGCCGACACCATCTTCAGTCCCTATCTCTCTGCAGAGATTGGGGCCTCAAGGTGGGAGGTTTTGAGTGGATCTTCCAATCGGATTTCCGATCATTGCACTCGATCGGAAGAACATCTGCATGTGTATGTCTAGCTTAAAGGGTATGTACACTGGAATTTTTTTTTGTAAATTGCCCATTAGTGGAAACTATAATTCATCCCAACTATCAGTGTACCATTTTTTTGTTGATCTGCCCCCTATTTCATTATCTGAAACATCTGACGTTTAAGCATTTCTGTAAGCAGTTTTGCTGCAGCTGGAATGGTTTGACAGTTGGTGTGCTGTATACTGTATGCAGTATTGACAGTTGGTATGGGGGAAAATATTCAGGTCAGTGGTCAGAGCTTGAGCAAAACAAGTATTGTATTGAAGGCATGCAGCAACACACACACACCTCAGAGTAAGTGCTACGTACATGTATTTATTTATAGTTTAAGATGACGCAAAGTCATTTTTTCAGTATACGTACACTTTAAAGGGCACACGCCCACCGCTACCAGACTAGATACACCTGGGTCGTTACCTAAACGACTGCCCGGTACAATATTTTGGTCAGTCAAGTCAAAACATCAGTGATAATGTTCACACCAACCAACATTTTTTATCATAACCGGAAAAAAATGAATTAGACGTCAGTAAATATCCATTAAATATCATCTGCACTGCTTTCCTTCCTATCAAACTTAGGGTGTGTGGTTGTCCTGAACGATCTCTTTTTACTTAATATAGGGAGATCGTTTGGGACTGTGTCTAGATTCTGTTTGTAATCTTTGAAAGACTGGTACAGAGTACCCAGCTTTAGGCTTAAGCCTCAATTGCAAACCATTATCTGTCCAAGAAGAGTCATGGGGGTGTCAGAAGATAAATGCCATGAATTATGATTGGTTCAATGTTCATTGTATAGCCAGTTTGTTCATTTGTCCTTCATTTTCATAGGGGGAGAAGACGGACGGATTCGTGTTTGGCTGATCCCAGATAAGGGCCTAAAAGAGACCCTCACGCAGCCTCAGACTGTACTGACTGGTAAGAATAAGAGGCTGTATTAACATTAACTTCACATTATACTGATCATTTTTACAAACTGTGCATTTATTTGTAGTGGAATAATTCTTTTTTGCTCTTTGTAATTGCCAGTAAGGCTAAGAAACTGTGCTATGGATTAAAGAAGAGGTGCTAAGGTTTACCTGTGCCATCATCAGCAACTAACTAATCAGATTTCATGTAACTGTAGTAGGCCAGTAAAAAAGCTAACATTGGTTGCTGAAAACTAATTGCACTGGCAAACATTTGCATCTTTTGGTACATAACCCTCAATTATGTTCACACTATTTCCTTTTAACTATTACAGTGCCAGAGGAACTGGTAGCAGCCAGTAAGATGGAGTTTGGGGCTGTTGTTCTTCTGCTGAGATGCAATGAAAGTATAGTGCAAGTTTTGTGTAATATTCAATTAACACTGGCTCATGGCTAAATCTTAAGAAACAATGCACAGAGTCACTATACCTTTATTACATAAGATAAGAGGCCACGCTGGAAATTGATAGCATCTCTCAGTGCATAGACCCCATTATGTGTAAAGGCAGCAATCAAGACATATGTTGTGTGAGACCAATTGCTTCCTTACTGTCTCCTACCAGGACACAATGAGCGAATTTACACAGTAAGGTTCCACCCTAGTGCCTCGGACATCCTGGCCTCCTCCTCCTATGACTTTACTGTACGTGTGTGGAACTTGCAGACGGCAAAGGATGTGTTGGTGCTACAAGGACACAGCGATCAGGTAACAAACTGTACCGTCTGATTTACATAACCTGCAGGCACCTAGTGTGGGAATAATATTAATCTTTATGTGGATAAATTGCAAGGCTGATAGTGATTACTGAGCATGCTTGACCGCATAGTCAAGTTCAAATGAAAGGAGTCAGATGAAAGTAGAATTTGGATACGAAAGTTTAACTTCACTGATAAATACTAGGTTGCTCCTTTTTGTAAATAATGCTGTATTTATATCAGTAACTGCTAAATATATTAAAATGTAATCATCCTGTTCCATTATTTGAACTTTTCCAAACTGTTAAAGGGCCGATTCCCTGGGTAAACAAAAGATTTAAGCTGGGTACACACATTAGCTGTATAGGGCCCTATGTGTGTGTGGCCCAAATGATCGTTTCCAATGGAGACAAACGTTCCGCCTCGAAAACTGTCCTGAACGAAAATTTTCCCTCGGACGCAGTCAGCCCCCTGTATTAAAGTATAAGGAGTCGGCCACGATCGGAGGGAGTATGGCTGTCACAAACAATCTCTTTATACTTTATTTAGGGAGAAAGCTTGTGACATTGTGCACTCACATCTTGGTACTGCGTGTACCCAGCTTTAGACAAGGAGAAAACCAAAAGGCAATATATCTGTATACAGTATTTATATAAACTGTGTTAACAACTTCCTTTCATTTGTTCTGCAGATCTTCTCTCTGGCCTGGAGTATGGATGGTAAATACTTGGCTACTTGCTCAAAAGACCAACGTGTTAGAATCTATGAACCGCGGAAATCTGACCAACCTGTGCAGGTTTGACTAGTTAGCCTTATAATTTTGGAGCATTAATAGAAACAGACCGGCTCGTGGAAACATGATTTATACTCCTTCTTCTTCAGGAAGGACCTGGCCCAGAGGGAGGTCGTGGGGCTCGTGTTCTATGGGTATGTGATGGGAAATATCTACTGGTGTCCGGATTTAACAAGTGAGAATGATGCTACATAAACATTTGGTTGTGTGACATGCACTGCCATTGGTTTAGGGCTACATAGTGTTTCTTTTCCACAGTCGAAGTGAGCGTCAGATATCTCTGCTCAGCACCAAGGATCTGTCACAAGGCCCTGTCACCTCTATGAACCTCGACGCCTCTCCTTCCACCCTTATCCCCTATTATGATGCAGATACTAGTCTCCTGCTGCTCGCTGGGAAGGTTTGTGCTTGAAACAGTCACTGATTGGAGTGCCTGTCTCTGTCATGTGATGTTATGTGGAAATATTGTAATTACCATCTTCCTCTCACACAATTACATGCTCAGCTCCACGCTGGTGGCTTTGTCAGAGTTACCCATCATCCCATGCTTTCTATTACTGTCACCTCTGTCCCAAATCCAG
The DNA here is from genome assembly GCA_019447015.1 of Hymenochirus boettgeri. NCBI lineage: Eukaryota > Metazoa > Chordata > Amphibia > Anura > Pipidae > Hymenochirus > Hymenochirus boettgeri. The sequence continues at coordinate 180,772,743 of CM033470.1, read as the reverse complement.
GGGCCCCCTCTGTCCCAAATCCAGGGGCCCCCTCTGTCCCAAATCCAGGGGCCCCCTCTGTCCCAAATCCAGGGGCCCCTGTCCCAAGCAACCTTACCTGCAGTCTGTTTAATTGCTGTTCTCCCTCTGTGTGTTTCCTGTGTTTCTCCCTCTAGTGGTGAGTCAATAGGAACTGCAGACACTCTCCCTCTAGTGGTGAGTCAATAGGAACTGAGACACGCTTCCCTCTAGTGGTGAGTCAATAGGAACTGCAGAGACTCTCCCTCTAGTGGTGAGTCTATAGGAACTGCAGAGACTCTCCCTCTAGTGGTGAGTCTATAGGAACTGCAGTGACACACATGGACGCAGGGACGCACACTTAGGGTTTTATTATATATGATGCTATAAAAAATATATATATTTTGTATATTATAGGGTTAATTCTGCATGGACATGTTTCTTCCTATATATGGAGGTGATGTGAGGCCATGACATGGATTTCAATAAAAATTGTTGCAGAGACCCGGAAGTGCGGCCTTTCCTTTATTCAACATTTTTATGTAGACCACAATTACCCTTTAAAGTAACAGGTCATTAGGAAAATGCCAGCATACCTCTTACTGCTGAAATCTTGTTGGAATCAAGTATTTTTGCTCCTGGTTCATCACTTCCCTCCAGACCGCAGTTAGATATCTCTTTATAGGACAAAATTCGTAACAAATACCGGGCTGCATACAGTGGCTTTGTCTTTTTTCTTGCTTTCATTAAACAGCCTCCAGGAATGCTTACATTTCTTTTAGGGTTGCCAAGGTAGGCTATCATTAAAAAGACAGAAACAAACATAAAAAAAATTAGAACACATATATTTTCAATTTGAATAATAAAGGGAATGTGTACTTCATATCCAGGGGTTGGAATGTGTGAAGAACTAAAAAGAACCTTAAAATTATTATATAATTACATGCGACAACTTAGGCAAACAAGCCTAAAAGATTTTGAAAAAAAAGTAGTGAATCCCTTTTTTCTTTCTTGGCCCCTTGGACACCATGACATCACCTTGGGGTGCATAAATTTACCATACAGGTAAAGCAGTATCAGCCACTTTCAGAATAGGAAAAATGGCTAAGGGCTAGACCACAATAGATCATTTCTCACTCGCTTACGATTGCATTTTGCAATCTGTTTGCACGTGAAAAATACAGACCAGTAAATGTCAATGTGGGTGGCCACACTGCATGTGCTGCTCTGTGCTGCATTCTGTTTTTGGAGCGCATGTGATCCAATTTTTTTGTGTATCATGGTGGATTGCGTGAAAAGTAAATCTCTACTCTCTTCGTCCCTGGCTCCTGTGATTTTGACTAAAGAACGGAAGGTAAGGCATAGCTCCTTAACCTCCGGTCTTCAAATCAACACATTAAAAGGAATAGTTTACTTTTCAAGTGAAATATTTTTTTAAGCCACAACATCCTTTCTTGAATTGCAATATTGAAACAAACTGTTCAGTTGTTGTCAGTTAATTAGCTAGTCATCAGCATTTATGCTTTTTGTGTTTCTTTTTACCTAAAAACCCTAAAGTGCTGCTTCATCCACCTCATGTGTTTGTGCTTCTTCTGGCAAGCCTAGAAAATTGATCAGTGACTGACATTTAAAGATTTTGAAAAATACACTTTAATGGAGCTCTCTAGGGTCTCAGAGAGCTTGCAGCACTGCAAACACACTATGCACCTGTGAGATTAAAACCAGATTTACTCAATACCTCAAATCCCATCACAGAAAGAGGGAAAGGTATAGTAACTGGACCCTGGAAAAAAGCAGAAGAGGGAACTAGTTTTTGTACCCAGGATCAGGATATAAAAAGCAAGGTCTTCAACCCTGGGTCAGCAGACAGATAAGAACCATACCCTTTCTATCTGGACCCACCCCCATTACTTGGCTGGTTGGCCAAAGATGATCTCTGCAAAAGCAGAGTATATGAAAAAGTCATTGACTGTGTTTGAGGTCCTCTAGGTACAGTAACTAGGAGAGTGTTGAAGTAAGCCAAGTCCTCCTTTAATGGAGGCACGGGTACAGGCATGCTGCAAGGACCCATCTTTAGTGCTGGCAAACCAACAATAATCTGCACTATAGGTTCCCGCAATTGGAAATATTGCATTGTATTGGTATTTTACTTCATAAATTGTATTTTTACAGGCCTTATATTTCCTGTCAAATAATCACAGAACTAGATAAATTACATTTGTTGTGAATTACTCACCATAACTAGAATCAGCTGGAACAGATGATGTCGGCGGACTATCACTACGTAAGCTTCTATGTAGTGGAACATCTAAAAGGTTAGAATTGTCAGTTTCTCTGGCATTTGCTTCTGGTGTTGTAAGCGTTGCGGGTGTAGATGTTAATGATTCATTTACAATTTGGTATGAAACACAGTCATTTTTTGAATAGCTTTCCAAAACAGTTTGTGGTGGCCTATTTTCTGCAGTCCTTGCATTTATTACAGAAATGGGAGGTTGAAAGGAATGTGTGGATATGATAGTAGGCAAAGGTGGGCTTTGTCTTTGAACACATTGCTCAGGCTCTCTTGAAAGAGGAACAGAGGGTACACTTCTTAAAACTGCTGGATGACAGAGGGTCCTATCCTCTGCCCTCATCCTAAGAGAATGGTTGTAAGGTTGTTGTGAAGCAGGTCGCATATGAGAACTTGGCACTCTAGGACTTTTATGTAACCGTATTTTTCTATGAGATAAGAGATGAGGACCTTTAGCTGGAAAACCCATTGGTTTCTGGTTAAGGATAAAATGAAAAGGACAGTATACGTATCAAAATATGCATCACAAATGTACCAGATGTTGAACAAATACCACCCAAAAAACACATCAAAATATTGCTCCTCTTCCTAAATGTTGACTGCTAAGAGGACATTAGTACATACGCAATTAAAAACAAATAAAAAGGATATGTCTAAAGTGCTTAAAGGATATGTACAGTGTAAATCAAAAGTTCAGTCCATTGCAAAACCATACCTTTAAATCCCACACTATGTTACTCTTCCTGCTGGCTCTTCCTACTCCACTGAAATATCATTCAACCCACTACTTCTGTGAGACTTGCTGGTGGTGAAACTCATTCGGTCAGTTACTAAAGACTGCCCTGCTAGCTGTATGTTACACTTAATTAAATGTGGACTGGATTAATGAGAGTGCTGCTTCTATGTATATAATGCAGTGATGTTTAAAAAGGCTAACACTGTGGCAAATTAATGTTTGGGGTATTGAGCAGCAGTCATCTATCAATGTGTGACTATATATGTGGTTAATCTTTTGAGGGGAAATTGTGTGTCAATAATTTAATTTGATTGATTGCAGTACTTTTAAATGTTGGGGGTTATTGTTGTGCAACATAGTCTGTATTAAAGGGATATTGCAAAATGTCCAAATTTTGGGGCAAATTATTTTTGGGAGTTTACCCTAAAATATAAATTGTGATGTTGTACCCCATTGTTATTGTTGTGCAACATAGTCACTATTAAAGGGATATTGCAAAATAACTAAATTTTTGTTTACCCTAAAAAATAAACGAATATGAGATGTTGTACCCCATTGTTAAAGGGGAAGTTGATGTGATATGCTTTATAGGGGACAGGGTAGTTGATGCGATATGCTTTATAGGGGAAAGGGGAAGTTGATGTGATACGTTTTATAGGGGAAGTTGGTGCTATACTCTTTATAGGGGAACTTGATACGATTTATAGGGGAAGTTGATGCAATACACTTTATTGGGGTAGTTGATCTGATGCACTTTATAGGGGAAGTTGATGCGATATGCTTTATATGGGATAGGGGAGGTTGATGATATATGCTTTAGAAGGGAAGATGATGAAAAACGCTTTATAGTGGATAGCGGAAGATGTTGATGCGAAACTCTTTATAGGGGTTAGGTTAAGTTGATGCCATACGCTTTACAAGAGATGGGGAAGATGATGCGATACACTTTATAGGGGATAGGGGAACTTGATGCAATACGCTTTATAGGGAATAGGGGAAGTTGATACGATACGATTTATAGGGGAAGTTGATGCAATACACTTTATTGGGGAAGTTGATGTGATACACTTTATTGGGGAAGATGATGTGATGATGTGTTCCTGTTTTTTTTCCCCTAGGGCCCTCCTGAGCCTACCTGTGAAGAAGTTCCCGACATCTTGGATTATGCTTCTGGTGCCTGTAGTAAGAGCCGACGGGGGTCCCGGTTCGAGCTGCGGGATCCCCAACAAGGGCACTTATCAGTGCCTCAAGGGCCTGGGAGGGGGGAACCTCCTAAGCCCCAAAGGGCACTTCTAAGTGGCGCAAGGGCCCTGATAGGGCCGGGGAGGGGGGATCCCAGTTCAAGCTGCGGGACCCCCCCCAAGCCCCAAAAGGCACTTGTTAGTGCCCCCGCTGGAGGGTCTCTCCCCCCCTCCCAGCGGGTCCTTCCCTTCCCAGCGAGAGTACGGGGAAGGGGTCTGGAAGGGGCTGCTGGGAAGGGGTGCGATCACCCACCGTGGGGTGGGCGTACGTCCCGTGTCGGGTGCGACCACCCGCCTGGGGTTGGATGCACAACCCTGGCGATCTTGGCCGTTTTCACCACCTTCAAGGTGGCAAAGTGGAACGGCCGATATTAACACAGCGCATCAGTTACCGCCGCTTTCTAAATAGAAGGGCTTTGCCCTTTTATAAATCGCGTTAATAGCGATTTTGGCGAAAATGGCGGGAAACTTGGCAGCGAAAAGTTACCGATCATTTATAAATACCCCTTAATCTTTATGTAGAAAATTATGATTTAAATAAAGCCTTACTGACTAGCGATTTTAATCGTAAATTGAATTCAGTTTGATTGAAATCAGAACCCTGGCGTTCAAGGTTGAGGAGCGGAGGTCCCCAACAGTGTGTGCATTTTTTAGGGGTGGAGATACCCTTTAGAAACTACAAAAAGCATTAATAAATGGGATAAATAAAGATGGGATGATCAATATATGTACTTACAGGTTTGAAGTGTGGTTTTATTTGGTTGTGACGTATCTCAGACACCTTCCTCTGCAGCATATCCATCTTCTTATCCAGTCTTTGCACTATGTCATACATTGCCTATTATAGAAAAACAAAATGTTTGATGTCTTGTTTAAGATGATTAGGGGGTTGGAGGAGATTTTAAAGTAGGTATGGGGGGGGTAAATTGGACTACACAGGAGTAGATAAGATATTAATGATCAGGGGGCCTACCTTTTGTAGATTCAAAGTTGCTGACATCTTGTTTCTCCTTAGGTGAATGGTTACCTCCGCCCCTCCGAGATTTTCAGCTACCTCCTGATTCGTCAGCCTCAACTGGTAAGACCTGTTTGCTCTGTGCGCACGACACCACGGCGCATGCGATGTGCACGCGTGGCGAGATGGCGTCACTCGCCCACACGTCCGTGCACACACGGACATAACGTTACGTGCGCACGTGCACGGAGCACTCGAGCCTTACCAATTGAGGCTGACAAATCAGGAGGTGAAAATTTTGAAGGGGCAGAGCTAACCATTCACCTAAGTAGAAACAAGATGTCAGCAACTTTGAATCTACAAAATGTAGGCTCTGGAGGGGCTTAGGGAAAAAAAATATGGCAAAAGTATTTTTGAAGTTGCAGCTTCCAATTGAGCATGACTTGATTTTACAGTGCACTTATCCTTTAAGCTTTCTATATAAGCATTTTCTTTAAGAGATCCTACGAGACGAAATGTTGGATCTGGTTATATCTAATAACCCTGAGCTCATGAAGGTAATGGGAAGCTTAGGGAATAGCGATCATGATATAGTATCATTTAATATGAAAAATAAAGGTGCACTGGGTTAACAAAAATGTTTAACTTTAGGAAAGCTGAACCACTCCTGCTCATGGACTAAAGGGATTAGATAAGGATACTAAACAGAAGTGGAATGATTTTAAAAGGGTATCAAAATATTACATTTCTAAATTTTTAGCTTTATGGAACAAATGTAAAAAATTAAGTCTGTAATATGGCGTGCAATAATGCAATGAAACTAGAAAATGAAATTCAGAAAAAAGAACCAAAAACCCCACAATATTTTTTTAAGTATATCAATAGTAAAAATATGAGGACTAAGAATGTGGGACCATTAAATAATGGGACTAAGATGTTTATAGGGGATGCTGAAAAGGCTAATGTCATAAGGCGTTTTTCCCTCCCTAGTCCTTATAGCAGGGACTGTAAAAATATGAAGGGTGTACATGAGGAATATTTACTCTGGCTGACAGATATGGTACAGAAACAAATAGACAAAGTTAAAATCAATAAAGCCCCAGGACCAGATGAAATACATCCTTGGATCTTTAGATAGCTTAGTCCAGTTTTATCTAGACCACTGTTTCTTATTTTAGATTCACTTTTGTTTGGTGATGTGCCGTTGGAATGGAAAAAAAGACAATGTAATACCTATATTCAAAAGAGGTAGTCGTTCACAGCCTGGTAACTATAGACCTGTAAGCCTAACATCAGTGGTAGAGAAGGTGCTGGAAATATTGTTACTGGATCCCATCCTTGACTTTGTCTCCAGAAATCTTTTTAGTAGTAGTCACCATGGATTTATGAGAATTAGACAGTCAGACAGATTTACTTTGTTTTTATGAAGAAGTGAGTAAGAATTTATATTCTGGCATGTTTAGAATTACTTAGAAGGGGGCAATGAGAGCAACGCCTCTGTGTTTGCTGATTATACTAATCTATGCAGAGCTTTGGAAAGTTTAAATTACGTACAATCGCTGCAAGCAGATCTAGATAATCAAAATGGGCAGCAGAGTGGCAGATGAGATTCAATGTTGATAAATGTAAGGTGATGCATTTGGGGTTTTAACCCTTTCAGTGCCACAGAACATATATATAAATTCTGCATTTCAATGGCTCAATGTGCCACAAAACACACATATATATATATGTTTTGTGACTATGCCTTTAAAAAAAATTGCGGGTGCTAGTGCCAATCAGGGGGCAGCATTCAAGTGCCCCCCAATCTCCCATCGTTTTTGTCAGAAACAGATGGGGGGTTGGGTCTAAAAGACCCCACAAATGCCGGATCTTATAGGGAATCCCTTCCTGGTGTTGGCATTAGAAATATGCAGAGCCGCAGCGGAAAGGGAAACCCTGTGACATCATTGAATCATTGAACCCATTGATTCCCTTTAGTCTTCCCCCACTTCCTCCCTGATGGTCTAGCACAACAGTAAATTGCGACCGGGTACGATGTGGTGTGTAGATTTCAAGAATATATAGTTTGTGGGGGTTTCCAAGTTACTTAGCTGTAGGTGTGTAGAGTTTGAGAATATATCGTTTTGGGGGGTATTTTTGAGTTAGAGGGGTGTTTAGTTTGAAAAATCTGAAAAGTTGCTGTAATTGGGCCACTGTGCATTGGCTCACTTTGTGACTAGTAGCTTCTATATCCATGTGTGTAACCATGCATATGGCATACTGTTTGATTCAAGACATTTGGGAGTTTGATAAAAAAAAAAATGTTTACATTACACGGGAATTTGCCATGATTTTTAACTTTGAAATCTGGTAAAAGTGCAAAAGTCTACGAAGAACTGCGCCCACACCATTGGTGGTATGAACAAAAGAATGGCACCATTGCATAGCTGAAGGTGTGTAGATGCCAAGACTATTTATTTATAGATTTTTGGGGGGTATTTCTAATATAGAGGGGTGGTTATACTCACAGGCATTTCTGTTTGAGGCTCAAGCAGGAGAGTGCACGGAACTCACAGGCATTACTGTTTAGAGGCTCAAGCAGGAGAAAGCAGAGGCAATCTTAGAGGGGTGGAGCTTAACATTCAGGAAACCAGTAACAAGATGTCAGCAACTTTCAAGGCACAAAGCTAGGCTCTGGAGGGGCATAAGTAAAAAAAAATATGGCAACGGTATTTTTAAAGCTGCAGCTTCCAAATGAACATAACTTGATTTTACAGTGCACTAATCCTTTAAAGTTGCTTTTTGTTATATTTTCAGAAAATCTTTGAAAAGTACGAACTTCTACGAAGACTGTGCCCACACCATTAATGAATGAACTACAGCATTCCGTAGCTGATGGTGTGTAGATTCCAGGAATAGATAGATTTGTGTGTATTTCTGAGTTAGGGGGTGTTTTATGGAAAAAGCTGCAGACTGTTTAAATACAGAATTGCCTAAATTTTTTTTTTTTTTTTTTGGGTTAGTTGGTAGCTATGCCTTTGAGTACACCCTGAATGTGGCATACCCTTTTAGGTTAGGTATTCATATTTGAGATACTTTTGAACTTTCCTCTACAGTTTTTAGCTGAAATTTGCATTTGATTTTCTCTCTGATTTTACAGCTGAGGAAAAAAATGAAAATGTGAAAAAATAACCGTGCCCGTGTATCTACAATTTGATCAAAAATTACCCCACTCATAAAATCCAGCGGGTATGTAGCTCTCACTTGAGGGGATATTTTTGTTAATTTGATATATATTCTATGTTAACCGTCAGAAGTGGCTATACATTTTAATTTGGTGTAATATTCTTGAAATTGCAGTTTTAGTTTGGGGGTGGGTCTCCTGTACAGGAAAAGTGGGCTACCTACATATATCTGATATCATTGTACTCAGAAGTATTAGAGCTTTTAGAAACAGTAAGATTTTTGTGTATAACCTTAAGAGAAATCCATGAAAACCTTAAATCCAGTAAAAACTCCAGAATAGCTACAAAATTATTTTACAATGTTAAAGTACACTTTGTGCTGAAAAAAAAACTATATATAATATTCCTGATTTACGAGGGAGTTTCCTACTGTAAAATTAGTCTAAACCGATTGAGGTCAAAATCCTGAAAATTCTGCTGACACTGAACTGCTGGCACATGGTTTTCAGACGCGTCCAATGGGCAGATTCAAATTAATATGGAAATCAGTCGCAGCCAGCCCAAGTCAGCATCCAATATTTCGGCCCAACAGTCCAAAACACTGAAATGTCGGTCGGTCTGAATTATTGGATGGTGTGTACCCAGCTTTAAAGAGGAGGGTATAATGGTTGGACTAGATGGACGTATGTCTTTATTTAACCTCAATAACTATGTAAAATTGGCGGATTGGAGAAACTGTTTCATACAATGCTGAAGACTAAGCAAAGCATGTTACCTTCTAGTGGATCTTAGTAGCACTACAACAAATTATTTTTCTTTGTTGCCCTACTGTATAAAACAGTTAGGCTTTCATGCTGTACACCCTATGTTATTTGGAATAGTGAATAAAGGTTTTGAAGGACACTGCACTGTGAGTTGGTCCTTCACTTTATATTTATACCAAAGTTAAGTGGGTACTTTTTGTGTATGTATATATTTTTAGCAGATTTTAATGAAGATAAGAACTTTAAAACTAATTTATCTTTTATCTTTTTATTTTATCTATATATCATTGAGCACACTAGCAACTTTATTACATTTTTTTTTAGCCCAACAGTATTTGAAAAGAAATAAGGCATAGGCTCCCCAAGGTGATTCCCCAAAATCATAGAGTCCCAAATCACTATATTTAGAAAATCCAACTACTTACCTAACACATAGTACCTCTGCATATGGTGGCCTTACACAACCAGATTGTGGACTGAGTTAATAACAGAATTCTTAGGTTTTAAAAATAAAGATTCAAATCTTCATCAGGGTCACCTGAGATGAAGGGGATTTGCCTTTAATATTGCTTTAAATATTTATTTGAAAAGGTGGTAAAAACAGACAAATATGTGACCACTTATGTCTGTGGTCTCTACTCACTCTTAAAATAAACTATCATATTTAAGTCATACTAACATTTGTGCATTCCTGTCTTGTGAAAGCTACCCAACATATGTACAAATTCAACTTACAGACATTTCTTTAGTACAGGACTCATTTGCAACATGGTGACTGTCTGTACTATTAAATACTTAAGTATCCACATCTATGAATTATATTTGAAACAGACTACCTCACAAAAATACTATAAATTACTTCTCAGTATCCAAATGTATGGGTTATGTCTGGAAAAGACCACCTGACAGTAGCCGAGGACTTCTGTAAGTGTTCCATGTTGATCTTCAAAATAGGAGCCTTCAGAAAAGATGCTTCTCTGTTAAATATAAAGAAATATTGCATTTAGTTTTTAGAACCTTGTTAGGACGAGCTTTTTAAAAAAAAAAAATACATTTCTGATATGTAAAACATGAACATTATGTAAAATTGAAAGATGATGGATTATTTTTTTTATTTCTTGTAACAAATCTCTCTTTAGTTACATGGCTACAGTTGTAAGGGACTTAGCCATTGATGATATTATCATGTACAGGTGGCTTTAGCCCTGCTATACACCAGCAAGTTTAATACATAGAGACATAAGGCTGCAACAAGCTAATTTAGATTCACTGTTTAAGTTCATTGATGCACTTAACAAGTACACATACATACTTACAGCATCATAATCTCCATCATAATTGTACATCATACTGGGGTTATGTTCATCTTCCCTAAACTACAACAAAAACACAAGCATGAGATTATAATTTCTAAACAGGAAGAAAAAATGTTTATATGTACATGCTGTTATGGACATTCCTTACGAAAACATATACGTCTTTGAAGGAAGCTCTGCAGCCTCTTTTCTGAACCAAGTGCTAATGCATCCACTTTTAAGATAGTTGATAGTCGTATATAGCTTCATAATATACTATAAACACCTATCATTGTTTGTTCCCCCAAAACAGCTGACTCATCAGACAAAACATCTGACTCATCAGACTCAGTGAGGCACAGCATCCAACCCTACTAAAGAGTCTGTAGTCTGCCCAGTTCTCTAAAAACCTAAACCATTCCTCCTTGCACCAACCTCTTATCCACAAATTAATACTCCCAAGCTTGTGTTGCCTCCCTAACATGACTGCAAAAGTATATATGAAAATACTACCCCGGAGGTCCCTGCTTTTAACTTGGCCACTATCTCTACCTTTGCCCTCTGGGCGCTCAATGGATTAGCCTGATCCATACATGAAACCTCTGAGTTGTCCTCCTATGCTTCTTCACCTAAGATGGCAAATCTGCATGGAAGAAGTCCATCATCCATCCTAATCTTCTTTCCCCTACTTCCCATGGTGACCCTTAAAAAAACTACCTTCCTTCTTCATCTTATCTGCCCCATTACTACCCTCCAGAGATTTTAAACTAGGTATGGCTGGCACGACTGTGGACAGGGTAGATAGAGGAGTAAGGAATCAGGGGTTTAATAAGTTAATGGGGGGGGGGGAGAGGTAGCATATTTGAGAAGACATGTACATCATAATGTGAAAATAAATATGGTGATAATTTAAAATTTATGTTTACAAATGCATGATGCATAGCTGGAAAAATTGAAAAATTACTGGTAGAATTTCTAAGATTTAAAAGTGTGTCGTCTTTGGTATTGCAGAAACATGGCTAAATGATTTACATGACTGGTGGTAATTTAGAAGGTTATGCCTTATTTAGAAAATAAACAATAAGGCTGAAGCAATAGGGGTGGAGCTGTGTCTGGAAAGCAACAAGGTGGGTAAAATAATTGAAGGCGTCTGTTACAAGCCACCAAATGCTATCATGGAACAGGAAATTAACCTCCATATGCAGGTGGCTGCAGTTTTGGCGCACAATCTGGTTATTGGGGATTTCAATTACCCCGATATTGATTGGAATAGGAAAACTGCCATCATTGTGGAGATGAAGGAAATGGTAAGATTATGAATATGGATTATGATATATTGTCATTTAATATAAGTTGCAAAAACAAATGTGCATTGGATTAGCAAAGACATTTTTCCATCCCTAGGAACAGCACCCACTTTCTTTAAGTCTTTAAACAGACCAGTGCCATTATGCAGAAATATACAGTATAAACAAAAATCAATCAAATAAGTTAAACAGTTACTTTAAAAAATTTTTGAATGAGTAAATTAAACAGTGCTTTCAGGCATGCATTTGTGTGTATGTATTTTATTTCTTATATTGCACTACAAATTCCTTTACAATTATTTAATCAATTCACATCAGGCCCTGCCATGAAGAGCTTATAAGACCTGTGGACATCATTTAAGATTAGAAAAGACTTTCCATCTTCAGGTTAGGAAAGGTTTCTTTTCAGTAAGAAAAGTGAAATTGCAAGAATAAACAGCTTCAAGAGTGGGCTGGATATTAATACATATACTGGGAGATTCAATAAAGGTTGTTATAGTCAAAAATGGTGCTAATTTTGCCCCAATTAGATGTTATGTTTCAAATGTTAAAAAAGATCTGATTGGTTGGGGCAAAATTAGCACAATTTTAAAAGATACAAACTTTTATTAAATCTCCCTGATATTTTATGATGCCATTTGGAATGAGGAAGGATTTATTTCTCCTCTGGATCAGTTAGGTAGGGCTCATGGGTATGCTAAAAAGGTTGGGCTAAATGGACTTATGTCTTTATTCAACCTAAAATACCATGTTACTATGTAATTAAAAATCTTTAAGCTTGTCTTTTGTAACATGTAACTTTCAACTTTCATTTAAAATCAACAGTTCCCCTTTAAAACACATATACATACTGTATTGTTTTCCAGCATAGGTGTAGGTCTCCTCCGTTTGTGAGAAACTGTATGAGGTGTATCACTTTGGGCATTGGTAGGCTGGTTGTTTGTTATTCCAGATCCTGTTAGAATGGAAAACCATTACACTTTTTTTTTGCAGAGTACACTGTATTTACCACTTTAAAGGGCATGTCCACCACCAAAACTAGAATTTAACCCAGTATTGGCCCCACTGTGTAGTGTAATAAAATCCTTACCTTACATCCCAGCTCCAAATGGCTTTCCTGTAATGTCCCTGTAAAGTCCCAAAAACTGGCCACCAGGAGCACTGCAGGGAGGGAAATTTTTTTCTGCCTCTGAGGCGTCCTCTCAGAGTTTTTTGGCTTGCTCACCCCCCTACCTCTCACTCCCCCTAGTGTAAAGCCCCTTTGGGGTACTGTAGGGGTTCCTCCCCCAGCCCCAACCGCTATATTATTATGTGCAGAAACTCCCCTGATCATTACTTACCTTACCTCTCTCCCCCGACGTTCTCCACTGCCGGCAGCCGCGTCCGTGATTGGCTGCCTCTCAGTACGCCGGAGGAAAAAGGTAAGGTAAGTAATGATCGGGGGAGTTTCTGCACATAATAATAGAAAGGTTGGGGCTGGAGGAGGAAGCCCTACAGTACCCCAAAAGATAAATAAAGGGGTGGACATGCCCTTTAAGCATAAATATGTATATAGTACAAATATTAAAGTCATTGCCACTGATATTTCTAAACAGGTCTTTTGATCAAACAAAGACATAATTACCGGCATTGCCCATGAGCTAATAGCAGCAGCTGACAACCCGAACTGTCTCTATACAAAGTATAGGAGGAGCGTGGGGAAAGTGTGTACCTGTATTTTTTTTTTTTTCACTGCCAATGACAGAAAGCTTTCAATGGAATCGGTTATCTGCTATAAAACTATACTGTGTGTACCTACAACAAATATGACCTGGGTTGTTTGTAAAAGTTTCCCATATAAATGGGTTCTAAAGGGGAGAAAATAGACTTTCCAAATTAAAGAATATGTACACTGAAAAACTAACTTAATGTTATTAGATAGCTGTGGCTATAATGTGAAAGTTTTTTTTTTTTGCCTATTCCCTTGCCACCCCCTACCTTTAGTTTCGTTTCTTGCTGGTTTCCTCCTCCGTGGTAATGTAGCTCCTAGGACTGCCCCCTCGAGATGGATTGCCAAACCAGAGAGGCCGATGAAGTCAATGCGCCTCAAAACAATACAGAATCAGAAGGCAGTAGCGGTCATAATTTCTACCCTCGGCTTATACTCGAGTTAATCAGATTAACTCATTTTTCAGGTAAAAATGGGTACCCCGACTTATACTTGAGTATATATCTGGTTGATATATGTATCTGGTTGGAGTGACAAGGTCTTGCTGTCATTTTAAACAAAGATTTCTCAGGATCTCCAGCTCAGGATGAAATTCTGAAAAAAGTGTTGGGCTATTGATATTTTGCTCTATCTAAAAGGTACTATTTTTAAAAATCCTATTTTCACAGTAAAGATACCCTTTAACGCTAAACAGAAATAACAGTTCTACATTTGATGCATATTCAGAAGAGAGCTTGTGAGGCCTTAGAGTGGAAGTTGAGGGTAAATACACTTTCAAGGAGGGTTCATATTCCACCAATTTTAATCTGCTCATCCAGCAATTTCTTTTAGAACGCATGATGACAAGGACCATTGTAGAACCTGTATTGTCAGCTCTCTATTGACCACAACAGGGTATAGTAAAATATATGAAATCCATTGATTTATATGATCCGAAGACAATATGTAGATATACCAGTATACAAATACATTTAAAATAATATTTTTACCCCTGAACTTTCCCTTTAAATAAGTAAAGCAGGCTAAACCACGCTAGTTACTGAATAACACAAGGAAATTATGTTACCATAGTGATAATGATTTTCCTCGCTTGCTAGTTGGACGCCACCCACTGACAGGCCATTCTGAAAACCAGACGATAAGCGATTTTCAACAATCACCGGTTCATCATCATAGTCCTCTTCCATTATAGAATGACAAGGATCTGTAAAGAGACAAGCCTATTACCCAACAGCCGTCTGACATACATACTTGCCAATACTCCAGGGCTTTATGTAGCAGTCCCGTGATCTGGGCCGAACCGGAACACTGTACCTTTAAAATGAATTGATCCTGTGCGGCGGAGGTATAGCGGCCGTAACCTGGCAAGTTGCACTAGATCAGAAAGTGTCGGCACGTCGTTGAAGCTTGCTTCACTCTACGTGCGGCAACACGTACCTTTACTCACGTAGGGGGAAGGGTTACATGAGAGCAGAGAGAGGCCTGTCAGCGCCTGCGCATAGCTGAGACTCCTGGCGGTGCTGATGTTGGAGGGAGAGAGACAGAGTCATTGAGAGACAGTCAGTCACTGTAAGTGGAGATCAGCTGTTTTATGTTACTGAAGAATTGTTGTAGACACACATTTGAAAGGGGACTCCATACTGTAAACAGCAATTTTTATTTCCTTTGAAGAATACATTTTTAGTCAGTGAAATCTGCAAGCAAATAATAATAAAGATGTCCATTAATACTATTCATCAACCAATGTAACTATTGTTATGTATACACAGTATGAGAACTTTTTACATCGACATTTTATCGATTTAAACATTACAGTGATCTGTCATACACATTACAGCATTTGCCTAATAAAACCTTACTTAAGCTTCGTACACGTGCGACTTACAACTGTGAGATGGGCGCATGGTCAAGCAGATCTTTTGACACCTGGCCGAACATAGACCAACTAATAGTTAGTCAAAATGGCCTTTTGTCTCTCAGTAGGGTGTTGCGGGTGAGACCCACAATTGCACGTCTATATTGAGCTTTACTGTGAGGAGGGATAAATCTTATGGCTTAGTTAAAGGGCAACTGTGGTCTCAAAACAAGTTGGGGTTAAACAAGTTGGGGTATTTCCTTTAAAATGAGCTGACAATCACATCTTTGGCTGGAGCCTGTGAGAAATTACATTGGGGTGAATGTTCAAACTTCCTGCTTCCAGTAGGTTGAGTGACATCACCTGACCTATGTCCCCCTCGTCTGCCCTGGGGGAGAAGCATGCTCAATTAAGACTTAATGCTGGAGAATTCAGGAAGTTCCTGTGGGAAAAAATGACAGTTGAGAAGGAGAGCCTATTAATGCAGACTGAGGCTGGTCACATGGCTGAAAACAGGAAGTTTTAAAGCAGGAAGTAATATTGCTGAACCTTTCCAGCAATAGCTTCTTGCAAATTTCATCTAGAGATGTGATTTATGTTTTATTTTGAATGTGTGATGGAAGGCTTTTTATATAATTCTTACTAGTTTGAAAGAATTCAAGACCACAGATACCCTTTAATCTGTTTGTATTGAAGCCGGAGAAGAGGGCCTGGAGCTTGACACACAATAATTTCTGCCAATGAATCAGAGGTGGGTGCTGTATAAACTAGAGTATAAGCTGATCTGAGTATAAGCCAAGGTACTTATTATTACCTGAAAAACAAGTAAAACTTATTGACTCAAGTATAAACCAAAGGTAGAAGTTATAACCACTTTTGCAAGTGGCACGGTTCAACAGTGGCAATCTTTTCAACAAAAGATACTCCTGATTCAGTATTGTTTTAAAGTTTTAGTTGCCCTTTAAATGGACCCTTTTATAATTTACAGAATTCCCATACAGTATTGGTGCCAATATATTAGCCAAATCCAGTAACCAATTCCTTGGCACTCCAGATGTTTGGAAACTACAACTCCCAGCATGCTTTGGTTGCTGGGAGTTGTAATTTCAAAACATCTGGAGTGGCAAGATTCAACAAACTTATTAGGCCAAAAAGAAAAAGAAATCCTCCTGCCCATCTCTAAACCCCCCATAGACCCCAAAGAAGGAGAGGCACTTGTTCTTACCTGCTCTACTGACAGGAGAGTCATAGGAAGCACTCCTTCCTTGTTCCTCCATTTTGTCTGGTGAGGGCTGAGCGGAGGCGTGTAAGTTAAGTGCTGACATGCTCGCCCCTACGTGCTCGTGTCTCCTCTGACTGCTCTGGTCTGCTTATACTCCGGTCTCCTTACCATTTGCAGCCACGTGGTAATTTGCTACGTGTCTCTGGTCTCCTTCTACCAGTTAACTGCTGTGACCTGAGTATAAGCCAAGGTTAGTTTTTTTAGGGTCATTTTAAAAAATAAAAACCTCGTATTCTACACGTATATACGGTACATAGCTTAATTTATTGTCCTAAATAAGTATAGTATCTGAGGTTGAATAAAGGCATATGTCCATCTAGTCCAACCTTTATACCCTACCCATAATGACTTCTAACAGTTACATAGTAACATAGGGGCCGATTTACCCAGGTTCACTACCGATTAGGGTAGCGCCATATTAGCGTCGGATGCAAGGGTTACTCAAAAATCACCCGCACATCCGACGCGCTATTGAATCGCAAGCGTCGGATGCGCGGGTGATTTTTGAATAACCCGTGCAGGATTTTAACGCCAGCAAATAGCTGACCTTAATCCCGGAGTGGGTAAATCCCTTACCGGGATTTACCCTCATTCACAAATGAGATATTGAATCATGAAAGGAGCATTTACCCAGAGCAATAGTAACTTCTTTTCTTCCAGTCTTAAGGGGTGTTGGTGTCTTCTGACCTGTTCTATTGGTGAACAATGCTCCAGATAGTTTATTGTATGGCCTTTTTTTCTAGTGTGCATAATTATAACCTATCCAAATGAGGCCAAGATCATTTTCCAACAAAGATTCTCTTTACACAGACTCATCTATAGTAGAAGCAGCACAAGGATTTTTAAGCCCTAAATGCATCACATTACATTTATCAACATTGAATATCATCTGCCACTTGGCCATGATCTGTAGCTTTTAATGCTGAACAAAGATTTGTGCTGTCCACAAACACAGAGACCTTGCTTACAATACCTAATTACTCATTAATAAACAGATTAAATAAAAGTGGCCCCAGCACAGAGCCCTGTGGCACCCCACTTAGAACTTAGTACTGATTTATAATGCACCATTAAAAACTACTCTCTGTAGCCTATCAGGATTACCAGGTACCAGTGTATTATTGATTGTCAGGGTTATAATGTGCAGTGAAAATTATACCTTGCCATTGTTACCATTTCAGAGTATACAAACATATGACCAAGAGTTTCTAAAATTAATAAATATTGAGAATTACTGGTATTAATATAAATAATGTAGTACTGGTTGATCCAGGGATACTTTCCAATTGCCATTAGGAGTCAGGAAGGAATTTGCTGGTTTTTTTCCCCCCCTTCTTCTTGATCAACTGTTAGGTGGGGTTAAAGAGTAGGGTGTAAAGGTTGGACTAGATGGACGTATGTCTTTATTCAACCTCAATTACTGTGTTACTTTGTATGACACATACAACGTATCAGAATGTCTTAATGATTGTCGGGGGAAACCTGCCCAAATAAAAGAAGAACAAATGAACACCTTGCAGATGTGTCCAAGGGAGGAATCAAACCCAGGACTTTAGCACAGCATACATACATACTTGGATAAATAAATACAATAGATACTGTATTATTTTTACATTATAACATGCAATGATGTACCATTAGAGTTATCAGAGTGTAAACAAAAAGATGAGCCACAAGAAGAAAAATATTTTTAAGCCCTAAATGCATCACATTACATTTATCAACATTGAATATCATCTGCCACTTGGTCATGATCTGTAGCTTTTAATGCTGTAGCTTTTAATGGTGAACAAAGATTTGTGCTGTCCACAAACACAGAGACCTTGCTGACAATACCTAATTACCCATTAATAAACAGATTAAATGAAAGTGACTTTAGCACAGCATACATACATGCTTGCATAAATAAATACAATTTATTGGTGTATGATCGGCAACATGGATTACTGTATTCTTTTTACATTATAACATGCAATGATGTACCATTAGAATTATCAGAGTGTAAACAAAAAGATGAGCCCCAAGAAGAAAAATATTTCACACTTCTTCAAGAAAAAGTCATCAGTGAAATTACAAGGGAAACAGGCTCATTGTTGCAAGATAAACAAGCTGTTGTGGAAGTTGAGGAAGTGTGTTGCCAGTAGCTCAGGCAGTAGTGCAATCCATTCTTTTTTCCTGAAAAGGTCAAGAGTAGAAAGTAAATCACCACCCGTGGAAAGCCCTGAACAGCAAGTGCTAGATATTTCAGATGTTGGGGAACATGAGACCAAAATTGTACAATATTGTCCATCCAGAAGAACACAAAAAAGAACCAAAACGGGATGATCAAGATGTCCAGCATGAACACCAAGTACCAGAGGCAGAAAATGCAACTTTATTTGAAAGTGAATTGTGAATTACACCATAGTGAGCAAAATATTGCAACTGTATATGAAGATATATCATTGGAACCTGATAAAGTGGAGGAGGAACAAATGTCTGCTGCTGGAGATTCACAACATAGAACCCCTTTACGCTTATGTACATTTAATCCCAATTGGCAGTCTAAATATGACTTTATAAAGAAGAGTAACTTGGGTGCTTCATAAGTTTTTTTGCAGCTATTGCAGAAAAGACACAAGTATTTCTCATGGTGGCATAAATGACTTTATACATCATAATAAATATCTGTTGTATTCAGCTAGATTAAGTGGAAGTTTAGTTCTTGAAGAAATTTTGCTAATCATCCAACTGACTTTCTGTTCTTGAATCTGTTGACAATAAGTACCCTGGCAAGTCCCAATTAGCATATAACAGCAAGGTGGTAGTGACCTTCTGAATGCAAGGTGTGATCCCTGAATGTAAGGCGTTAAAATCGCATTGTACATGGCAGACAGTTGGTGTCAAATCCCCCCACCTCTATTCAGGCTTGGTTTCTTTTTTTTTCCACATAAATGTGCCTCCTTGACACCTCTCTTGAACCAATCCTGTTCCTTTGGCAAGATGTTGACATCACAATCTTAAACGGTATGTCTTTTTTCCTTAAGATGCAGATACATGGCTGAGTCCTGGCCCGAGGAATTCGCTCTTCTGTGCTGGGCCATATGTTGGTGCAGCTGCTGTTGGTCTCCCCCATATACAAATCAGAGCACGCTTTATTGCATTGCACTGTGCAAATGTCGCTCTTCTTGGGTATTTTGCATGCACCAGTTGCTGCCTCAGTGTTTTGTTTATTTTAAAGCAGACAAGGATACTCTGTTTATTGCTCGGTCTGGACAAATTGTCCCTCCATGTGTACCCAGCCTTACTGTCCTCACTATGTGGTACCTTTACTGTGTGTTCTCACTGTGAGGGACCTTTTCTTTGTGTTCTCACTGTATGGTACCTTTTTTTTTTTAAACTCGTTTATTTATGTAATCAAGCATAACAGATATAACAGTGTTTTACATCACAAATATGTGTATCAGTTTCATTATACACAATACTGTACATCATGTTTGGCAGTTGTTATACAGTATACAAAGAAACAATGATATAAAAAGGTTTAACATTTAAACTAGGAGGGAAGGAAAGATGGGGAAGGGAAAGGGGAAGTATTCTTGGTGATTGTAGTGCAAATTTGTGTCTCTTTTATTAGGATACTTATCAGTCTACAATAAAAATATATTGTGATTTTGGCTATGTTGGTCGAGGATATATGGGTATACAGTGTAGATAAGAAATAATTATCTTAGGTTGGGTGAGGTTTCAACTTTTTCCTCCTACATAATCATACCAGGGGCCCAAAATTCTGGTAAATTTGTCTGGGCATCCTCTGCCCTGGTAGATTCATTTGATGTAAGGGGTTACTTGCACAACCATGTCTTTCCATTTGGATATTTTGGGGGCTTGTGGAGACATCCAGAGAAGCACCACACTACGTCTGGTGTAGAACATTAGTTCTTTAAGTAATAGAGACACTGCCGCTGACCCTATGTCAGTGACAGGTATTCCAAAAAGACATAGCTTGAGATCAATAGGAACTGGGAAACCTGTGATTTCAGTCAACACAGATACGATTCTGTTCCAGAAATGCGATACCGTTGGATATTCCCATACCATGTAGTAAAAGTCACCTTGGGGTGCATAGCACTTGGGGCATTCAGCCGAGTTAGTATGGGAGATGCGAGAGTCTTCTGGGTGTCAGGTAGCTCTGGTGCATGATGTAGAACTGTATCAATTTGTTGTTAGCGGCTTCTGAGGCCTTAATATGGGACTCTGCAAAGACTCCCCAGTCCTCTGTGGAAAAGGGAAGGAATATATTCTGTCCATTTGCTTAGGGGCATATTTATAAAGGTTCATTAAACTTTTCGCCTTCTTTAATGCAGCCTTTTGGCCTAATTTGGACTTTTCACTATTTATAAAGCAGTAATAACCAGTGGCGAAAGGTCATTACCGCTACTTTTCACCATACATTGCTGCGGTAACCGCTCAAGCATATTTATAAAATGGCGAAAAGTGTACTTTTGTGTTAAGTTCAGCCATTCCAATTCGCCAAGTCTGAGGTGGCGAAAAACGCATAAGTGGCCATTTATTTAGCCTGCCAATGGGTCCATGGAAGGTGTCAGTACATTGTGCAGTGTTTCTCAATACACCCAGTACCCAGGGGGTGTTAGACTATTTTCCATCATTTACTGTAATACGATCTGAGATTTCGCTTTTTTAAGGTTAATTATTCGCTTTTTAAAGGGTTTTTTATTTACCAATAAAATCAATATTTATAAAGGGGCATTATTTTTGCTATTTTCCCCACCAGCCTTTACCATAATTTTTTAAGCTTTCAACTTTTCCTTTCATCAAAGTTATTAAAAAGGTGAATTTTCATGAAAAGCGAAAACTATCCAGCAAAAAGTAGCACTAATAATGGTGAAAAAGCTCAGCACTTATGATGGTAAATAGGTAATACTCCCTGGTTATTAAATTATTAAATTGCTTAATACACACTGATCTATTTAAAAATAGCCTAACACATTTGGTGTTTTTTTTAGCCAAAGATATAAATACGGTAGTATAAAACTCAAAAGGCGAATTTTCATTAATAGGACACATTTTATAGTATTGCTTATTTTCAGCAAACTGCAGCTAATTATCAAACCAGTTCCATTAATATGGGAACATCCCATAGTGCTGTGTAAGAAATAGTCATGTTAATGGAACATTCCAGTAAATAATGATGTTTGGCGAAAATTCTGGTAACACTGCAAAAAAATGCAACAAAAGGGAGAAAAGGGGCAAGTCGAAAATCCACCTATTTATAAATGGCTTTAAATAAAAAAAGCGTGAAAAATAGCTCTGAATTAACGCAATGAATAAGGCGAAACCTATCGCTACACATCGCCTCAGCGATACTTTTCCACAAAGGTCGAAAGCGAAAAGGAGTGGTTTTCTAAATAAAGACGAAAACAGCACTATTTGTCATTGTGATGTCCTGTGATAGCGAAAATGGTGAAAATAGTGATCGTTTATAAATATGCCCCTTAGTATTTCAGTTGACTAGTTAGCAGTTCTATGGTTTATGAGGATGGAGTAGATTTGTGAGACAGTGTGCCTTTCCCCCTATTTTTTAAATAGTCAAGTAATAGGGTGGGAGATTATGTTAATAGAAGTGGACTGGAACTCAAACACCATACAGTGACACAGTTGAATGTATCTAAACATGAATGAGTTTGGAAGATTACAATTTTCCTGAAGATCTAGGAATGAGATTAATTTATGGTCTTGTATTATTTGTGAGAAGCACCTAATACTCAGGTTTTCCCAAATACTTGCAGCATCAAAGGCTGCTAATTGGGGGTATTTTTCATTGTGCCATAAAGGGGAGTCCTCACATGGGCCCTTTAAGTGAAACAGACGTTCAACAGCCTTCCAAATTTTATGTTGCTGTTCATGGAGGACAGTACCTCCACCAGCTTATTCCTTGGGGAATCCAGAAAAGTGATTGGTGAATGAGGAAGATATGCATGCAATAAACATTCCGCGTCATATAATGATGGGGGAGGGATGTCCTGAGGGTCTGGGGGGGGGGGCAGCAGAAACCAGTTTTGAAAGTATTTCAGCTGACCTGTTAAATAATATAAATAGAATAGAAATCTGGCATAGCTAAGCCAGCTGAGGTTTTAGGACATTGCAAAATTTTGATTTTAAAGGGCATGTCCACCCCCAAAACTATAATCCCCCCCCCACCACTGGCCCCATTGTGTAGTGTAGTTTAATCCTTACCTCACATCCCAGCTCCATAAGGTTCTCCTGTAGTCCCCCCCCAAAGTCCCAAAAACTGCCCACCAGGAGGATAGCAGAGTCCATATAGGACTCTGCCTCCTACCTGGCCTCCGGGAGAAGTTTGGCATGCGTACTGCAGCCCTTCTCCCCCTCCCTCTCCCTCCCCCTAGTGTAAAATCACACTTTACTTACCTTCCCTCTTTCCCCCACCACAATGAACTCCCGGCAGCCGCGTCCGTGATTGGCTGCCGCTCAGCCGTCCCACCCGTCCCACCCCTCTGCTTGCATTTTTTCGCAAGCAAAGGGCCGGCAGCGCGGCGGAGGAAAGAGGGGAGGTAAGTAAAGTTTGGGGCACTTTCTAAGAATATAAATAGAGCGGTTGGGGCTGGGGGGACAGGGGGAATCATATATTAAAAAACGGTTTTAGGAGTGGACATACCCTTTAACTCTGGCCCTGCCAGTTGTCCATAGATATGTAAGTAATATACTTTGTAAGGAGGAGAAGAAGGGGGGGGGGTGGATGTGGACCATGCTGTGTTGGAGAGGGTATAGGATTTTAGGGAGCAAAATAATTTGTATTCGGTTTATTATCCCTATTAAGTTTATAGGAATTTTTTTACATATGGATGTTTTGGTTTTAACAATATCTAGTAATGGGGTAATGCTACTTTCCCGGAAATTGGGATGACGATTTTGTAATTTGTATCCCAAGGTATTTAAATTGCGTCACAACTGGGATCAGTGCGGTGATATTCGGAGGTACTGTATATTAATATTAGGTTCTAATGGGAACAGACAAGATTTCCCCCAGTTTATCTATAGTCCAAAAAAGGGGCTGAATTTCGATATGATGTTATATGCAGCTTGTAGTGATTCATGAGGGTCTGCCAGGTATATTATCAAATCATCCGCATATAGACTTAAGCTGGGTACACACAGTACAGATCAGTGAAAGGTGACAGACAGGATCTGCAAGATCCTGTCTGTCATCTTTCAAAGATCTGCATACACACAGTCCTGAGCGTTCTCCCTATAGGGAGTCTAGCGTGGCCCATGGAGATTTTTGGTCTTTCCTGAACGAACGTTAGTCGTTAGAAGTGATACATACAATACAAGGATTGTGGAACCACACCAATTAGGCTAATTTGCAACTACATTTAGTGCTACTGATCTGGTCAAACATTTATACAAACATAGAAAAGATAATAAAAATCAAATCATAATTACCGTGATTTTGGTTTCCCAGTCAGTCCCATGGCAGCATTCACCAATGCTTAATCTCCATATCCACCCCCACAGACAGGAACTAGTTTATGTTTTTAAGCCTCCCCCTCACTTCCTGTGACGTCTTCCATTCCAAAAGCTGACAAACATAACTCACAGGGCGGGTTGCAGTGAATGCTGCCATACAGACTGACTGGGAAACCAAAATCACGGTAATTATGATTTGATTTTTATTTTCCCCAGTCATATGGCAGCATTCACCAATGGCATATACCAAGCTACCAGAAACAAAAGAGGGAGGGAGACAGATATGATGCTTCAATAACACACATTTATTCTTGCAGTACAGCCTACAAAACTCTCTTTCCAAATTTTGCCTCTTGAGAGGCCATAATGTCCAACTTATAATGCTTTACAAAGTTCTGCAAACTTCATTGATCCCAGCTTTAGCCTGCATAGCCCACGAAGAAGCCAGGGCCCTGGTGGAATTGGCTTTGAGACCTGGGGGAAACGCTTTACCTTTCAGTGTATAGGCTTTCTTAATACAGGACACAATCAAAGAGCTCAATGTTCTCTTTGTAGGGGCTTGACCTCTTCTTGATCCATTATGAATTAGGAACAAGCGGTCCAACTTCCTCCATTCCCTTGTATGGGACAGATAAATTGAAATTGCCCTGACCAGATCTAATGCATGTAAGGCTGATTCGTTCTCTGACCTTGGTTCAGGCAAAAAAGCTGGAAGAGATTTCTCCATGTCCATGTGAAAGTCTGATATGACCTTGGGAAGGAAGTCAAATGAAGGCCTCAGCCTAACTCTGTTCTCTAGAACGACTGTGTCCGGAGGTTTCGAGGAGAGAGCCCCTAGCTCCCCAACACGACAGGCTGATGTTATAGCTACTACGAAGACTAATTTACTGGTCAAGAACCAATCTGTAGCTGTCTCCAAAGGTTTGAAAGGTGGAGCAGTGAGGACTTTAAGGACTAAAGGAAGGTCCCATGCTGGAAGACTAGACTGTCTTCTAATTCTTACTCTAATCATGGCCTGAAAGAATCTTTTTACTAACCGCTCATGAGCAAAGGTTTTTCCTTTTAAAGAAGTAATTGCTGACACTTGAGACTTGTCCTGATGTGCAGATTCTTCCTAAAGTAGAGGAATTTTACTATGTCTGCTGGCTTGGGATGAAGATATGAAAAGTTTTCTTCCTCTGCCACACTGGTGAATTTTTGCCATATATTATATTATTTCTGAGAAGTTGATAACTTTCTTGATTTCAATTAGAAATCCACCAGATCACTATTGAAGCTGAGTCTTACTAGGTTGCTCCTTTCAAACGCCAGGCCAGTGACAGATGTTAGAAATCCTGACATTGAATCGGGCCCTGAGTCAGACAACCTGGGATGGATGGACTAGGCATCAGATTGTTTACTGCTAGCGATATTAGAAGTGGAAACCAAGGCCTCCTGGGCCAAGCTGGGATTACCGCTATCACATCCACTCCTTCTTGTTTGATATTTATCAAGGACCTCCATATTAGAGGGACAGGTGGAAAAATGTAGCCGAGACCTTGATTCCACAATTGCTGTAGAGCATCCACTGCTAGAGCTTCCTGACAGTATATTCTGGAGAAGAAGAGCTGACATTTTGAGTTGTATTTGGTCGCCATAAGATCTATCTGAGGATGACCCCACTTATGACACACTTGGAATATGTCCTCCTTTAGACTCCATTCCCCTGTATTTATGGGCTTGCGACTTAGGAAGTCTGCCACTTCATTTTCTCTCCCTGGGATAAACACTGCTTATAGAGACTTTAGTTTTTCTGCAAAAGATAAAAATAGGCTCTACCTCTGCCAGCGGAGTATGGCTTCTTGTGCCTTCTAGTCTTGTCACATATGCTGTCGCATTTTAACTTCCTGATTCTTTATATCTGGTTGAAAATATCTTGTGGCATTTTTTATGGCCCTGATTTCCAGAATGTTTGATGGAACTCCTTCTGCTTTCCACTTTCCTTGTCTTCCCCAGGCCAAACGCTCCCCAACCTGTTTCTGAAGCGTCTGTAGTAATACATATACTTTGAGAAGGAGTCAAAGGAAAACCTCTCTTTACATTTTCGTCTCTGAGCCACCAGCCTAGACCGGTTTTTAATACTTGAGGCAGTATCAACTTCCTGTTTATCTGGTGATGCGGTTCTCTGACATAGCTTAAAAGAAACATCTTATATGCCATCTTGCCCACCGGATTACAGTCTTCTCCCCAGAATTTTTTTCCTGCCGGGTGGCATGAAAAAGTAGCCGGGTGGGGTAGGACGGGGAAATTTGGTGGTAAGGGAAAATGTGCACTGCATCATGCTCATTATATAGGTAGAATGTAGAATGCAGGGAGTTGTAGTTCGTCAACATCTGCAGGTAACTCATGTAACATAGCAGCACAAGCACGACACCCTTTTGTGGCCTTGGAGATCTTGGAAAAGCTAGTTAAAGTGCTAAAATAATCTTGCAGGTGTAAAAAAGGGGTCTGGACTGAGCAGTTTTGGCGGAAGTTTTTACTGCTCTATTGGCGCACACCTATTAAACCTACTTCTAAATTCTTTTAAATCACAAGTGTTCTCTCAAGAATTTTTTTCCAGCCGGGTGGCATGAAAAAGTAGCCGGGTGGGCCACCCGGCTAAAAGACCCTAGGGAGAACACTGGATTAGAAAAACAGTTGCTGCCATAAGGCCCAGGACTCTCAGCAAGGATGCCACTGAGGCACTTTGCTGCTTCCTTAAATTGTGACCTTCTGTCTTTAAGATTGAAATTCTGTTTGGGGAAAGAGACACCAGATTTTCTTTTGTCTGGAAAAGAGCTCCTAGATACAGCAGAGACTGGGACGGTGTTAGATTGCTCTTCTGATGATTTATAATCCAACCGTGATGTTCAAAGGTTTGAATTAACTTTCTTGTGCGCATATCTGTTCTGACTTTGCAGCTACTGTATTCCTTGCAGTCGGAGAAACGCCACTACTGCCACTATCACCTTCGGGAACACTCTTGGTGAATGTGATAGGTACAGGTAAACTGCCAATCTCTTCCGTTGACTTGAAATCTTAGAAATCGCCTTGAGTCCGGATGTATTGGGATGTGGAAGTCCACATGACTCCATGACACCTCTTCACTGACTCCATGGCTAAAAAAAAAGCAGAGGGGAATATGGATCCAGGGGCTCAGAAAAATCCATACAAAAAAACGATAAGGCAAACACTTACCAGACTGTGCAACAAACAGCAACAGAGGTAAGAAGGCACTCAGATAAACAGACAGGCAGAAAGGCATCAAGAAACCAGCACAAACTCCTGTCTGGGCGCTGACCGGGGTAGTAGTAAAAGAGAGACTCCCACGCTGGAACTGGCGCGGGCGGATTTAAATCCCCTGTATGGCGCACAAAAGATGACGTCAGATGCCTGCCGGACCAGGAAGCAAAAGCGTGTCAATCCACATGCGCACAGCAAAGGAAGCACGCTCCAAGCAGGGTAAAATCTGTATAGCCGGGCTCAAC
Organism: Hymenochirus boettgeri; assembly: GCA_019447015.1. Lineage (NCBI taxonomy): Eukaryota > Metazoa > Chordata > Amphibia > Anura > Pipidae > Hymenochirus > Hymenochirus boettgeri. Next base: position 180,745,152 of record CM033470.1, on the reverse strand, counting down.
TCCATAGGAGGGGTACCGGCAGGCACACGGGGGGCATCAGGAGCAGAGAGAGGCAAGAGGACTCCTGGACAAATACCACATTGGCAGGTAAGCACAGGCGGACAGGAAAAAAAGATGTCACAGGAAGTGAGAGGGAGGCTTAAATACATTAAATAGTTCCTGTCCATGGGGGTGGATATGGAGATTAACCATTGGTGAATGCTGCCATATGACTGGGGAAAATCAATGCACATTCCTAGGCTCCTTACAATATCATTATTCGCTATAGCAGAGAGGTATGGCAATAATGGGCAGCCCTGTCTAGTACCTTTAAATATCTGAAAGAAAGGGGGAATCATATTATTTGTCTTTTTAGCTGCCTTGGGTTGCGCATAGAGGAGTTTGACCCAGCTAATAAAGACAGGGCCAAAGCCGAACCTGTGTAAGCAAGCCTATAAATATGGCCATTCGACAGAGTCGAATGCCTTTTGGGCATCTAATGACAACATTAGTCGTGAGCCAGCATTGTCATGATCTATTTGACTGTGTATCTATGTTTTTCTTATATTAATGGATGTGGACTTCTCAAGCATAAAGCCAGTTTGGTCAGGATGTATTATGTGGGTAATTATTTTTTGTAGTCTAGTTGTTAAAATTTTGGCTAATAATTTATAGTCTATGTTTAGTAATGAGATTGGTCTATATGATCCACATTCTTTGGGATTTTTCCCGGATTTTAGCAATAGGGCTATATGGGCCTCATAAATGGATTAAGGTAATCATTTGTCTATGAGGGCCTGTTTATAGGTATCTGACAGTTGAGGAAGAAGAATGTTGTTGTATTTTTTATAACTTTCTATTGGGAATCCGTCAGGTCCAGGGGATTTGCCATGGTGCCATGGGCACTCATAAGTTCCTCTAAGGGTTGTTTCCATTGGAGAAGCGACGTTTGCGTGGGGATATGATAACCTTATACAAATATATTAATGGGCCATACAATTAACTCTCTGGTGCATTGTTCACTAATAGGTCATATCAGAGGACTCCTGGACATTAAGGTTGGAAGAAAAGAAGTTTCATCTTCAGGTTAGGAAAGTTTTCTTTACAGTGAGAACGGTGAAAATGTGGTACTTCCAGCAGATGTGGTAATGGCACGTTCATTAAATAGCTGTAAAAAAGGCCTGGATAAGTTTCTAAAAAATAAAACATATTGAGAATTACTGGTATTAAAGGGCAAGTCCAGCCCCAAAATGAAAACTTACATACAGGTAAATCACCCCCCAAAATCCTAAACGGCAATAGTTTGAAATCTGAAATACATAAGTCTAACCTGAAATCCTGCACATTGTTCTGTTGCCCCTGTTTCTGCTTCCTGGTTCTTCCAGTTAGAAATTGTCAGTTATGGATTTGACAGTTGACATCACAGCCAATGACTGAATGTTAATCCCCTGTCTTCTTCTTCTGAGCATGCCCAGGCTCAGTACAGGTTTCTAAATTGCTCAGTTTCCATGAGGCATCCAGAAGCATAGCAGGCATAAAGTAATGAATTCATAGGACAAACTATGATATATCAACATATTTTAAAGAGGCCATTCTTTCTAAAAGACGTTATTATGAGGATGGAGTTGTCCTTTAATGCATATAGATCTGGTTGATCCAGCGATATTTTCCGATTGCCGTTTGGAGTCAGGAAGGAATTTCTCCCGCTTTTTAGCTGGGTTTTTTTTTGCCTTCCTCTGGATCAACTGTTAGGTAGAGTTAAAAAAAAAAAAAGGAGGGTGAATAGGTTGGACTTGATGGATGTATGTCTTTATTCAACCTCAATTACTATGTTACTATGTCTGCTACCAATGATAACCTGTCTGTCTGGTAGAGGTTGGGGAAGGGAATGGAGGATAGCTATTGTGTCAGTTGTAGGGTGGTTGCTGTGAAGTTTGTGGAGTGTTGGGATTTGTAGTATGTGGTGATCGTATGTAGTATATCTGAACAACTGTCCACGGGACCCAGGATAGGATCATCGATCTCGAGGATAGTGTTCTAGTCTGTTTTTCTGTTTGAGAAAAAACTTTTCCTATTGTTTTTTTCCATGATTGTATTTCTGTTTGAGAAAAAACTTTTCCTATTGTTTTTTTCCATGATTGTATTGTTATACAATGATTGTGTTAGGGTCCATGTAGATTTGTTTTGTGGGGATGGATTGTAAATATATTGGGCTGAGGTTTGTAGTAGGGTGGATTCTAATTGTTTCTTCTTTTGCATAGTTGATTGTTGGATTTGTTTAATAAGTGAATTCAAATGGCCTCTTAACACTGCTATAAAAGCGTCCCATTGTACCTGAACTGACATAGGTTTGTGATTCAGGGAAAGGTAAAAGGTTAAATAGTCGGGGGTAGGGTCTGGGTCGGGGAGCACAGTGAGCCAGAACGGATGTATTTTCATTAGGGTAGAGTTTAGTTGCATAACGCATAGAAGTGGAGAGTGGTCAGAAACACCTCAAGGTAAATGGTGTATATGTATTATATAGGAATATAACTCTCTACTGATAAAAATATGGTCTAATCGCAAGAGGGTATTATGGCTATTAGAATGACAAATGAACTCTCTGATGTGTGGGTGTTTCTGCCTCCATGTGTCTAACAGGTTAAACTCCAATATGAGTTTATTTAAAGCAGTTGTCTTGCTCTTTATTGGGGGGAAGCGGTCTATGCTGCCATCCATTTTTATCGGATATTATAGTTCAACTTGCAAATATTGACTAACAGTGTCAGACTGGGCCTAATGATATATGGATGTTGCCAAACTGGAGCAAAAGAGGTATATTAGTTTATGTTCATAGTCACCTATTTGCCGGTCTGATAGGGGTGGTAGATGTATGAATCTGAGTATGAATCTGTATAAATATTTGTTTTACCTTTGGTCACACATCTTATTTATATTTATAGCCTTGATGTTACAGTAAGACCTGCGGTGGACTTGCAATGTAGGTTTTCGTGAAGGATTTCTATCGGAGGAAAAATGAGTGTCTAGTGAGTCAGATGACTTCTGCCTGTGCACTATATACAGTATTTCCTCCAATATAGTATAGTATATGTTAATTTAACATAACAAAGCATAACATTTGATAAACAATATATGGTATTATATATCTCGCATATAAATATAGTCAGTTCTTTTTTGTCGATTAGTGGGAGTATATTATTTCACTACACATACTTAGCAACTCTTCAGATGAGCTCCAAAATATATATAATAACGGTGTGAGGTATGACATATCAGATGGGGTTATAAGTGGGTTGATTTGGGCCCAATCAGAATGGGTGTCCCCTAGATCTTGAAACATATGGCAGAACCAGGTGAACATTATATACAGTGGTATCATATTAAGTCTTATAGCCATAATGGTAGTAGTAGAGAATTGTACCGTGTTAGCCATAGATGAAAGTGAAGACATCTTGGATATAAAATATTACCTTTTATTGGCTAACTAAAATGAAGCACTAGGCTTCTTCCTCAGTCAGGCATGATACAATACTGAATCTTGTAAAGCACTCTATTTTATACATACTAGAACAAAGACTTTCTGACATTACACGGATGTTATCTTTTGCCCCTATGCCTGATTGGCAATGGCTGTCATAAATAAAACAGTAAATGCACATTCAATGATCCACCCTTTAATAGAACTTTTAGTATGTGATAGGCAATGCTTATAGTTCATAGGAAGGCACACTCCATATAGTATTTAAATAATACTCATTTATTAGTGCTGAAAAACAATGAATGCCAAAATACACACAACGTTTCGGGGGGTCCAACCCCCTTCCTCAGGTGTAACAAGTGACTACAGAGTGCAGGTATATATAGGAAGTGACTTCACAAACACAATTGGTTAACTCCGCCTCCTCAAGGGGGTCAAGGAACAAAGTGAGTCAGTGCAATGTAAAATGTTAAAAGTTTAAAAAGGATGATGAACATCAAAGACACAATCTAGATTCTCATGATATGTGCAGAGTTTAAAGTGCTAAGTGCTTAAAGTACATGATAATATAAATATAATACAAACTTACATAGTAAAGTGCCCTTGTGTCTTACTAGGCTTATTAAAAAAGTTTAAAACGTGCTTAAGGATAAAAGTTATACAATTATAATCAATAATAGTAAATATATTTAAATGTATGTTCATTCAATCTTGAGTATCCTTCTTTCATGTAGCAAACCGAGGATGATGGTTCCTTGTGTAAGTCCCAAGTTCAATTCTAACAAACATCCACTAGATGGTGTAAGCGTTCCTAAAAACATAAACAATGTTGCTAGTGGAATGTGTTCTGCAGGACCCAACTACTATATAAATAACAATATTGCATAGTACAGTTATTCATAAAACAATTAACATATAAATCTCACATTGGTGATGCCCTCAAAGCAAATACAACTGATTCTTATTACACACCGGTTATAAGTAACACATTAGGTTGAAATCTTCATTCAGACCTTTTGGTGTCAAAGTTTGCAAATGGTGTATCCACCAATGTTCCCTTTGTAATAATAATCGTAGAAAATTTCCCCCTCTGTTAGGCTTATTAACTATCTCCAGTACTTGCCACCGTAATTGCGTTACATTATGTTTATACTCATAGAAATGCCTTGCCACTGGGGTATCATGTTTAGATTCACCAGGTTTGAACTGTTTTATATCTCTTTTGTGTTCGCCTAGTCTTATGCACACTTCTCTCTTGGTTTGTCCCACATATCCTGAGCCACAGGGACATTTTAACAAATAGATGACCCCCTGGGTCAAACATGTGGCAAAGGCTTTTATTTTTATAACCGTTCCCTTTGTGGGGTGATAGATGTTATCTCCTGGGATGATCGCACTGCACATTTGGCACGATCTGCATGGATACGTGCCATTTTTTGGTTCTCCAAAGAACAGTTTTTGTTCAATGCTCTTTGGTAACATGTCTGAGTGAGTAAGTTGGTCTCCTATATTTGAGGATCTCTTGTATGCATGTGACGGCTTCTCTTTAAATAAGTGTCCCACTGTGGGATCTGAAGATAAAATAGGCCAGTTGTTATTCACAATTTGTTTGATTCTCCCTGACATGGTACTATAGGTACTCACAAACGATATCCCTTTCTTAGTCTCTTTCTTTGGACCTTCCTGTAACAGTGTTTCTCTTGATATTTTTAAGGCTTTGGATGCTGCCTCTGTAAGTTCCTTCCTGTTATACCCTCTCTCTTCAAATTTTGTCACCATTTCTGTCATTCGATCTTTACATTTCTTTTCATCACTGACTATACGTCTAATTCTTAGCATTTGGCTATATGGCAGACCCCGTATACAACCTTTAGGATGAAATCTCTCTGCATGTAAAAGATTGTTGCGGTCTGTAGGCTTTACGTATAAGTCAGTTGTCAGTTGCCCATCATTTATGGACACCATAGCATCTAAGAAATTTAGATTAGTTTGGTTGAAGGTGAGAGTAAATTTAAGAGTGGTATGTCTGGTATTCAACTCCTTACACATGGTTCTCAATTGGTTCTCTGATACGTATAGATACTATACGTATCTAATTAGACTTACCTGCAGTGGCACAGGTTGTGGATAGAGCACCTCCAATTTTGCCTATCAGAACCATCACATTGGATTGGAAATTGGATAGGCAATGCTTCCCCAGCCCCAAACACTATAATATTATTGCCAGAAAGTCCCCCGATCATTACTTACCTTACCTCTCTCCTTCACCGCACACTCCCAAGCTGCAAGCAGGGGGCAGGACCAACAGAAAGGCAGCCAAACATGGACGCGGCTGCCGGCAGTTCAGAACGGCAAAGGAGAGAGGTAAGGTAATTAATGATCGGGGGACTTTCTGGCATTAGTATTATAGCAGTTGGGGCTGGGGAAGCATTGCCTATCACATACTAAAAGGGTTTTACACTAGGGGGAGGGAGACCAAAACGGGAGGGAGAGGGAGGAGGCCTGCAGTGCGCATGCCAAACTTGTCCCAGAGGGGAGACAGGAGGCAGAGTCCTATATGGACTCTGCTATCCTCCTGGTGGCCACTTTATTGGACTTTGGGGGGGGGGGGGTTGCAGGAGAACCATTTGGGTCTGGAATGTAAGGTAAGGATTTTATTGCACTACAGAGTGGGGCGAGTAGTGGGTTGAATTATAGTTTTGGGGGGTGGACATGCCCTTTAAGAACAGCATACGGTTGTCTGAATTTATCGTTATTCCCAAGCACCTATTACCATAATAACCCTGCGTGAACAAGTAGGGGAGGCAGTTATTCTATAGTAGGGTGTCCCCAGTAAAGGGATCGTACAATGTAAGGATTAGCGAGTTACCTGGAGTCTAGCCAGTCAGCAGCGTTTTGGGGTTGTCAAAGAATTTAATATTGCCTTCTACTTCCACGCGGAGTCGTGCCAGATATACCATGCTGTACTTGAGGTCCAATTGCTGTAGTCTTTTTTTTATTTTTAATTTTGATGGTACAGTTTGCGAATGGAAGGTCTCCTGCAGTGCGAGAGAGTTTAAGATAGTAAGGGTCTCTTGCATTGAGAAGTCTGGCAATTAAGGGTCTGGCTCTGCCTTCAGGCGCCGGAGCCCTGGTGGGGACCCGATGTGCACGCTCAATAGCAAATGTCGGGGATAAGCCTTTACCCTTGAATTGTGAGTGTAGCTATTTTCCAGGAATGTTACAGGATCTTGTCCTTCTGCACGCTCTGGAAATCCCAGGAACCGAAGGTTTTGTCTCCTAGATCTATTCTCGAGGTCATTGAGTTTTTGGTGTTTATCAGACAATTCTTGTTGGAGCGGGGATATGGAGGGCCCAAGATGGGTCACTGTGTCCACAAGCAGGGATGTTCTTCCTTCAGCTTCCCAACCTGTCCCCTCAATTTCTGCACATACTGCCTCATAAGGGAGATATCAGATTTCACCTCTTTCAGGAGCGTATAAAGTGAACTTTTGGTCTCCTGGATTGCCACCAATACATCTTGTTGGGAAGATTTCTGGGTCCCTGGTGTGGCATGTGAGCTTGGTGATGGATCCGACATGCCAGGTGAGTTCGGGGTTACCGGCGGCTGTGGCAGGAGTTTGTCAGAGGACAGTGCGGCCTCCCCTTCCGCTTAGGCCTGCCAGGCAAATTTGTGCAGTTTGAGCAGCAGCGGCTGCTTTTTGTGTCTTCGATCTGGTCATCGGCACTTGGGGGGAACGTCTAGAGGTAGGCTCATCTGGATTACCAAGCTATGAGTAAAATATTAGCCTCGGATGTATGCTGGTGTGGGAGCTCTCCGAAATCACGTCTCACGTGTTAGCTCCTCCCCCACTGTATTGTACCTTTACTGTGTATTCTTACTGTATAGGACCGTAATTGTCTTTTTTCACTGTACACTGTATGGGACCTTTACTGTCTGTCCTTACTGTATGGAACCTTTACTGTCTGTTCTTACTGTATGGAACCTTTACTGTCCTCACTGTGCGGGACCTTTTCTGCTGTGTTCTCACTGTGTGGGACCTTTAATGTCGGTTCTCACTATGTGGAACCTTTACTGTCTATCCTCACTGTATGGTACCTTTTATTGTGTATCCTCATTGTATGGGACCTTTACTGTCTGTCCTTATGGTTCATACACACGTACGATCACAGGTGCCGAGCCGCGATGCACGATGTATATGAACGAGCGTTCATACACATACAACTGGCTGGGTGGGTCTTCGAAACAATCATCCACGAGAAAGTGCCCATATACGGCACGATTATCGTCCGAAACGGTCGGTGCCCATGATCACACATGTGTATGAACCTTTTGTATGGGACCTTTCCTGCTTGTCCTCACTGTGCTGGGCCTTAATTGTTTGTTCTCACTGACTCACCTTACGGTCTGTTCTTACCGTATGGGACTTTTACTATCTGTTTGTTTTCACTGTATAGGGTCTTAATATACGGGACCTTTACTGTCTGCTCTTACTGTGTAGGACCTTTACTGTCTGTCCAAACTGTCCTCACTATGTGGCACCTTTACTGTATTTTCTCACTGTGTGGGCCCTTTACTGTCTGTCTGTTTTCACTCTAAGGGATATTTACTATCTGTTCTCACTGTATGGAACCTATACAGTCTGTTCTCACTGTATCTGACCTGTGCAGTCTATTCTCAATGTATGGGGCCTTAACCATCTGTTCTCCCTTTTCACTCTAAGTTATCTTTACTGTCTGTTCTCACTGTATGGGACCTTTACAGTCTGTGATACCTTTTATTGGCTAGCTAGACAACAAAAATAGCAATGGATGTTACCCTTTATCAGACTGGATGTAACATCTAGCCTTATGAAGGGGGCTTAGGACTGCCGAAAGCTTGCTATTTTTGTTTGTATAGTTAGCCAATAAAAGGTACCTAACTGTATGGGGCCTTTACTATCTGTTCTTGCTGTGTAGTACCATTACTGTCTGTCTTCACTATGTGGGACCTTTACTGTCCTTACTATGTGGCACCTTTAGGGCTAGGGCACACTGATGCTCTTTTAAACGCGATCCGATCACAATGTGATACATTAATTGGAGCACGAGATCCGCTTTTTTTGCACAATCGCATGCACTCCGATTGCAAATCATCTGGCAATTGTGAGCATATGGCAATGCTCTCTTGTGCACTGGGAATGTGCGTGCAATCGCGAGCGTTAATGTATGCGCAGTAGCGAGTTGCAGTGTGGCCTCAGCCTTACTGTGTGTTCTCACTATGTGGGACCTTTGCTGTGTGTTCTCAGTGTGTGGGACCTTTACTGTTTGTTCTCACGACCTTTACTGTTTGTTCTCACTGTATGGGACTGTTACTGTCTGTTCTCACTGTATGGGGCCATTACTGTCTGTTCTCACTGTATGGGACCCTTACTGTCTGTTCTCACTGTATGGGACCGTTACTGTCTGTTCTCACTGTATGGGACCTTTACTGTCTGCTCTCACTGTATGGGACCTTTACTGTCTGTTCTCACTTTATGGGACCTTTACTATCTGTTCTCACTGTTTGGGACCATAATTGTCTGTTCTCACTGTGTGTAACCCTTACTATCTGTCCTCACTGTATAGGGTCTTTACTGTCTGTTGTCACTGTATGGGGTCTTTACTGTCTGTTCTTACTGAAAGGAACCTTTACTGTCTGTTTTGACTGTATGGTACCTTTACTGTGTATCCTTACTCTATGTGACCATAAATGTCTGTTCTCACTGTATGGGACCTTTACGGTCTGTTTTTACTGTATGGGACCCTTACTGTTTGTTCTTACTCTATGGGGTCTTTACTGTCTGTTCTCACCTTTACTAACTGTTTGTTTTCACTGTATGGGATCATAACTGTCTGTTCTTACTGTGTAGGACCATTACTGTCTGTCCTCACTGTGTGGGACCTTTACTGTCTAATCTCACTGTATAGGGCTTAAAGGAGAATGATTTGTGTGGGACCTTTACTGCCACAATGCCCAACAAACCGTCATTAATGCCAAAAATTGGTTTGAGTGTAGGCATTAGGGATGGCCGGTTCGCGGATCCGAACACGGATCCGCCGCGGATTTATCCCGTTCGCGAACAGCGGATTTTCTGCCTTCCAAACTTCCGATTTCTCTTTTTTCCATAAATACATATTTTCGAAAATTATCGAAATTACGAGGATTACACGTATTTTCGAAAATACATATTTTCGAAAATACTAGTTTTCTCGTATTTTCAAAAATTTTCGAAAATATGAAAAATCTCGTAATTTCGAGGGTATTTTTCATTTTAATGGGTCCGCTCGCGGATTTTCGAATTTTTTCGAAAATTCGCGGATCCTCAAGTGGACCGGATTTTGCGAAGTTCGGACATCTCTAAGTAGGCATTCAGTAGGGCATCATTGGTGATCAGGCTACCGCATCCTACTGTCTCATCTTAGTTTTAGAAGTGCTGCATCATTTTAATTAACAGCATTTGGTTTATATTTAGTGAAGATTTATTTTAGCCTACTGATTCACTTTGTAATGCAAGTTGGGTTTGAAGCATGTTAAGGGCATGGCAACCCCCAAATATTAAAATACTCGCCTTTTGCTTCAGACAGAAGATTCATCCACTCCACTGTTTGTTTAAAAGTCCTGAGTTCAAATACTCCCTTGGACAAATCTGCATGGAGTTTGTATGCTCTCCCTGTGCTTGCGTGGGATTCCTTCAGGTATTCTGGTTACCCCCACAATCATTAAGACATACTGATAGGTTGTATGTGTAAATAAAGTAATTAGATTGTAAACTCTTCAGGGCAGGGCCTGGTGTGAATTGCTTAAATAATTGTAAAACGCTGCAGAATATGTGTAGCGCTCAGGGAAGGATTTCCCACTAGGCCACCTAGGCTGTGGCCTAGGGCGGCAAAAAAAAAAAAAGGTGTGGTTAGGCAGCATTGCACAACACACATTACTTGGCACATCAAAGCCATACCAGTTTCTGTTAAATGTGAAATGGCCAGCAATTGCTAATTTGCTAGGGGCGGTTTTGCCCCAACCAATCAGATGCTAGCTTTCAAATGTTAAATAATATCTAATTAGTTGGGGTAAAATTAGCACCATTTTTAAAGATAAGAACTTTTATTGAATAACCCTGTTAGTATCTTAGAATAACACAAGGATGCCCTTTGGTTGTAGTTCACCAAAAAATTTAGAATAAAAGCAATCCTTTTATTGCATGGAAACTTTATGCACAATCACCATGCGTTTGCAATAATGTTCTAATATTGTAGCTCATGCAATCTATACCAAAAATGGTGATCGCACGCACTGCGATAATGGATGGGAGCGATTGACTGATTTGCAAAATGTGATCAGAAGCATGTACAAATCGTGCCAGTGTGGCCCTTAGCAATTATACAGGATACAGATCTCAGCATTAGAGATAGACTTAGAACCGAACCCGAGTTCGAACCGAACTTTAGTAGTTCGGACGAACTTGGGCTATTAGAACTTTTCGAACTCTGACGTATTTTGGAAAGTTCAATAATTATCGAATTTACATACTGTCAGGAAAGTATGTAGTGACTTGGAAAGAATGGGTTAACTATTGGTATTAGTTCTTGCAAAGGACCAATAAAAATACCATTCCACCCTGGAACAGTCCTATTGTTTATATTACGATTATTGAAGCATGGAACCAGATCTTCTTTTCCAGACAATGTGGGGCCGAACCGTGTATCTGGAACTCTATTCAGCTAGGGGTCTGGTGGGTACCCTAAGAGGTCATTTTAAGGACAACCATACATGTAAAATAAATGTATTTTGGTATTGGAATATGTAAGACACAAACCAATATTATACTTGTGAATGGGAAAGTAGGCCCATTAAAATGTTACCCAACATGGAGCGCTTATTCCCTTGCCAAGGTGAGTTATTAATATCTTGGGAAATATGGATTACACACAGGTCATGTTTGGTATTGGAGGAATTAATAATTAATACAGGAGAGGAATATGTGGTCAATATCCCAATACAATGTACATATCTACATTTATATGGAATCTTCCTAACTGAATGCTTTTGGCTAGTCGTAAATCTGGACATTCCTAGACACTCCCACCTCATGTATAGCAGGAGGGGGGTGGTTCATCAAATGGTTTAAAAATCCTTGTAGCCCTTATAACTGTGTTCATACTAAGGGGACATGCTAAAACCATGTGTATGGACCCGATGTTTCTTCCCGCCCTGGGATACAGGACTTCTTCTAGTGAGTAGGGTCTGTGAATATTTTTATCCTTTTTATTTTATGTAACTGTTGTATCTATTGTTTGTCATTTTATTATAACACCATTTTCTTTTATTTTTGTATTATATGCACTGTCCACCTTTTGGAATATTAAATCTAAAATTTAATAAGTTTTGTCTTTGATGCTCAAAAGAACTCAGTTAGCCTCTGATGAGTTTATATGTGGTTGAATGGAGTGTTTTGCAGTGTAAATGCTAATTAACTCTGTGACTTCTTGTGAAGGACTGATGCTAATTAACCAGTTAGTTGCTGGGGTGAATGGTGTAGTGATAACCATTTAGCTGCCAGGATAGGGGTGTGCATAGTCAGTGAGAGTCAAGAGTGTTTTTGGGGCATCTTTAAGGCCATAACTTAAAGTGGTGGCAGCTTGTACCGATTGATTAGTCAGATCACGTGCCCAGCGAACTGGCGTTCGTGACACATACCGTTTGCTAATTTCAGCAATATCCCTCCAATGTTCTGTTTCGGTGATACCCCTCGAATGTATAGTTCAAATTTGGTAACCCTCAAATGTAATGTTTGATTTTTGGTTACCCTCGAATGTATTGTTTGAATTTGCTAACCCTCAAATGTATTGTTCGTTTTTTGGTAACCCTCGAATGTATCATTCGAATTTGGTAACCTCAAATGTATTGTTCGATTTTCTTTAACTCTTGAATTTATCGTTCCAATTTGGTATCCCTCGAATGGATTTGATTTTCGATAACCCTCGAATATATCGTTCAATTTTCGGTAACTCTCGAATTGGCATTAAGCCATGTAGCATGCAGAAACAAGACAATTTCCAGATAGTGCTTAAACACGTTTGTTTTAACAATTCCAGAAATCACAAATAGTCCGTTTTGATTTTTTCCATCTGTTAAAGAGCCTGTACAACCCTGTGGTCCCAAAAGCTCGACTTCGTTTTGTTTCTACTCATTAAATCAGCTTCCAGCAAGAGATTTTATGCTTACAAGCTCCTCACTCCCTCTCCAATGGAGACTGCTCCGGGAATGGCAGTTAGTGATTGGCCGTGATGTCACTGTCACGGCCGACATTGACTGCCTTACCCGGAAGTGAAGAGCAGATTGCACAGCTGCAGCGGTGGATCGCAGAGCTTGTAAATATTAAATCTCTTGCTGGGAGCAAAATTACTGATTAGAAACAAAATGTAGTCCAGCTTTTGGGGGGGGGGTTTGAACAACGTACTGATTTTTTCCCAGAGGGGTGGATATTCCCTTTAAGGCATGGTATTGGTACACTCACCCACATACATATGATATAATATAAAGGACAGAACACATCAATTTTGAGAATGGAAGCAATGGCTGCATTTTGTATTATTGACATGTTACTCAACAAGGACTTTAGCTTGTAATATACAGACTTACTTACCTTCAATCATGCCTTAATAAACAACTAATGTGCTTTTTAAAGGAGAACTGTTGCCCCGATTTTCAGAGTTTCACAAACTTGCCCATCCAAATACATACTTTAAAATCTTCCTACAAACTCCTTTTTCGGGCACCACCATCTTGGAATCCAACACTTCCTTTCTGCCCTTCTGTCCCTGTGAATGTCGTTGCATGTGCGCGAATGTTGCTCTGGGTGTGTGTGAATGTCATTGCATGTGCGTGAATGGTGCTGCAGGTGTGTGTGAATGTCGTTGCATGTGTGTGAATGGTGCTGCGTGTGTGTGAATATCGTTGCATGTGTGCACGCAATATATTTTTGTAGCTTGTATATTCTAGTATTTGAATGCTTTATTTTTTGCGTGAACAAAGATTTAAAAACAAATGTGATATTTGTATTTTATTATTTTGAAATTCAACTCGGTCAAAGAAGGCAAACCTTGATGTGGTGGTCGAGGTTTACATGAGGTGGACAAAATGTACCTTAAGATGATGCTAATTAAAAAAAAATACTATGTCAATGATTTGTACAGATATAATATGCATAGCATTGCTTTTTGTCCATTTTACATACTAATTGCTTTCTTATTATTTCATACATAAACAATAAAAGATTATAATATAATACAATATTACATTGATGCATATTGAAGGTTTGTGTGCATTTATCATGACTCATTGCATTAGCATATAGTTTAAATTATGTTTTCAAATACGCAATCTTCAGAAAGTGGACCATCAACAAGTACAGGGCCTACTAGAGAACAGCGGGTAAGTTAATTATTTATTTAAATAATTAAATTATTCTGTAAGGCTGAGTGCATACAAGCAGATATTTTTGGCCGACGAACCGATCCACGGCACTTTCGGATGGCCGATTATATGTGCTGGTGTGGGGCAAAGGACCTCAATCGCCTTTTTGTCCGGATCAGACAAACTGAGTATCGGACGTGTTGGTAAATCACGATCGATCGTGCAATTCTCTATGGGATCGCACAGTCAATCTTACGAACTGTCGGCAACGGCCACTATTGCCGCGACTGACGGACATTTGTCCCAGCCGAGCGCTCGTAGCGAGCACTTGGTTGGGACAAATAGTCCCTTCGTGTGTACCTAGTCTAAGGAGTTAATATCTATCCATATACGATATATATATATATAAGAGAGAGAGAGAGATACTGACAATGTTTTATTTTAGTTCCAGGATCTACTAGTCGAACTTGACAATAGACCTGAAATTCGACATCCACAAGACTGCTTTCCAGTAAATCCAATTAGAAAGGGAAAAAGAGGAGAAAAAAGAAAACATAATGTTACGGATTCTGATTCCAGTGAGAATTCTGATGAAAACTCAGAAAGAATTGGCAACACAGACTGGTGTAGGTGTGGTTTCAGTTTCCCAATGAGAACGGGTATCGAATCACTGAGTTGCCACGATGTTGATATAAATTATCCCAAAGTTGAGGAGGATGATGACTGTATAACAGACCATGATATGTTCCTAAAAGAGGTACTATTGGAGGATATCCAATCAAGAATATATCGAATGATGGATCTCAGATCTGTCTGAGATTTGTGTGAGTCAGATCATAGAAGGTGTGTTACATAACATATTTAATAAAATATAATTTATAAATTTGAAGTTTATTTTCATTATATTTTATGTATGGTACAATGTTCCTCTGTAGAGTAAATGACACCGATGTTATTTGTCGGAAAAAAAATAATTTACAAATACATTTTTAAAAACACATGTATGCAAGTACAATTCATTTATGAGGGGTAAATCATAAATCAAAAGTAACTATGTATATGTATATACAGAAATCTTAATGATTTACCATGCATTTTACCAAAATATTTTTTTTTATAAAATGCATTGTTCTGCCAAAAATCACATGGTGCACGAACCATTGCAAAAAAAACCAACATTTTGGGGATAAGTATTATAGAAAAAAATTACATGGTGCATTTTTAGGCATTTAAATTGAAAAACATAACGCTTGATACTTTTACGTTTCTCAACGTGTACTACAATTGATATATTGTTAAATTGTAATTTCTCATTAATCTTATTTTTTTCTATTATAGGAGACTTAGAAAAGTATCGTATCGCTATTTCATTTCATGGATATATGGATATCTTGGAGCAAAAAATCGAAAGCCAATTCCCTCATGTGTGGTGCGTCAAATAAGAGATGCTTATCCAGACCCAAAAAATATTTATACTGGGTTCCTGAGAGCAAGAGATTATTTCTCAGAGGACATGGATTATGATTAACATATTTAGTAAACTGTTATTTGTTATATGGTTATTTTATTATTTGCAAAGGTTATATAATGTTATTTATTTCTTAAATATATTTGTTTATTTTTTTGGAATGAATATCTTTTTAGAAATTTAAATTTTTGTTATTTTTTTATTATCACATGCATATAGTATCGGATATAAGCAAAAACATTTAAATTTGATCTATTATTACCTAATTAATATATATTACACATAAATGATGAATATCTAAAATATATAAAAATATTTATATATATTATAATGATATATTATAGATATATTCTAATATTTATAATCTCTTTATACCTCATTTTAATAATTCATGCATATAAATATATGTACACATATATACACATAAAAATACACTTGTATTTGACCATTATATATACACACATCCCCATCTATCATAATGTCCCTCCGACACACACCAAGGTCAAATATATTTTAAACATATTCCCCAGTCCCATTGTTGATATATCACAAAAACACCCTATAACACTGAATTCGCTCTGTCTTTTATAGTAAATAATAACCAGTTTTATCAAATTAAAGTCAAACAATTCCTCTGTCCCATTGTGACTATATCACCAAAACAATCACTCCCTTAATTACAACAATCAACTCCCTTTGTTATCATACTATAGACAGACAATTCCCGTCCATCAATTCAGCCACCTCTATCAAATAATTATTCCCTTTTATGTTATTATCCCCCACAGACTCTACATTATATTCATTATATTCATTAAATTGTACAGACAAACACTGGGAATTTCTGTCCACACCACCAACTATATAAAATTTTCAACACCAGATAAATCATATAAGATGTTGATTATAATACTGTACCATTATAGCTTATATCATTGATGAACCACCAATATCCCAGAAACCAAGAAAAAAAATCACATTTCATGTCCTCTCTTCCATTTTGCACCACAAACTGCATCTCTTAATCAACCCCTTCCCATATTACAGAATCCTCCCCAGGACAGTCCCATTAAATGTTTATCATACCCCTGTCCCATTTTAGCAAACCCCATTAAACAGAATCCTCCCCAGGACAGTTCCATTACATTTATATCATACCCCTGTCCCATTTTAGCAAACCCTATTTAACAGAATCCCCCCCAGCACAGTCCCATTACATTTATATCCTACCCCTGTCCCATTTTAGCAAACCCCCATTCAACAGACTCCACCCCTGGACAGTCCCATTACAAGTAGATCATACCCCTGTCCCATTTTAGCATACCCCCATTTAACTAAATCCACCCCAGGACAGTCCCATTACAAGTAGATCATGCCCCTGTCCCATTTTAGCATACCCCCATTTAACTGAATCCACCCAGGACAGTCCCATTACAAGTACATCATACCCCTGTCCTATTTTAGCAAACCCCCATTTAACAGAATCCACCCCTGGACAGTCCTATTACAAGTAGATCATACCCCTGTCCCATTTTAGCATACCCCTATTTAACTGAATCTACCCCAGGACAGTCCCATTACAAGTACATCATACCCCTGTCCCATTTTAGCATACCCCTATTTAACTGAATCTACCCCAGGACAGTCCCATTACAAGTACATCATACCCCTGTCCCATTTTAGCAAACCCCCATTTAACAGAATCCACCCCAGGACATTCCCATTACAAGTACATCATACCCCTG
This sequence comes from Hymenochirus boettgeri, assembly GCA_019447015.1. Lineage (NCBI taxonomy): Eukaryota > Metazoa > Chordata > Amphibia > Anura > Pipidae > Hymenochirus > Hymenochirus boettgeri. Next base: position 180,728,047 of record CM033470.1, on the reverse strand, counting down.
TCCCATTTTAGCAACCCCCCATTTAACAGAATCCACCCCAGGACATTCCCATTACAAGTAGATCATACCCCTGTTCCATTATTGCATAGCCCACTCATTATTAATATCCGCCCCAGGACAGTCATACCCCTAGACCTGTCTGCCTATACTCAGTCACAGCCTCTATCACAATATCAATACCCACCAATCATCAATAAAAATAATTTATAATTGTCAATATTTTCATTCCATAAAACAAATTAAAAAAATTATTACAGTAAGTCTCGCTGGACAAATAAGAATCAATTCTGAGTAAACACAAATAAAAGTATATAAGGAACATACAGGGTTATTCAATAAAAGTTCTTATCGTTTAAAATGGTGCTAATTTTGTTAGTTTTCAAATGTTAAATAAGATCTGATTGGTTTGGGCAAAATTAGCACCATTTTAAACAATAAGAACTTTTATTGAATCTCCCTAAAAGTGTTATCTTACTTTAGGTTTGTGAAAACAATTCCGATGGAGAAATCCAACTTTCAGAAAGTTTCAATGCACAGTTGCCTCCCAACAGGACACCAGGAGCATAGTAAATACAGCTGATGTGCAGGAGATAGGATGTGTGTCTGTAAAGCTACACGTTGATTGGTTGCACGAAAGGACGAATTCCGATTAGTTCCCGGTTTCCTGCAATACTATTGATTGCCACGAACGTCAACCACTTTTTTGATGCAGAGCTGAAGATTAGGTACTCCGCACAAATGTGCCTATTAGAGAATGAGTTCGCCAGTGGCGTGGGGTGGGATCATAGGAATGAGTAGGTTTATGGAGTCATCCAGTCCCTTCAGTATTTGCAAATGCTGCTAGAAAGCTGGTTTTGGGCTTGTTTTAAAGGTAATCTTCTAGACTTTTATACTAATCCTACTTGTTTTGGGACCACAAAGTTATTATATTCCGGCGTCTCACTAGAGCACAGCCACCACCATAAATACAAGTAGCTGTAACATACATGATAAATATTAAACCATCACAGGGTCAGGAGGGTTGGCAAGTCATTTCAAACTCGACTTGGTGATTGAAACGCTCTTTCAGGCCCTTACATTTATACCTTCTTAGGGGCTTGGTCTGGACCCCACTTTGAATGCCAGCCAGGTAAGTTTCCACAGCTGCATCTTTACTTAAGCGATTGGGAGGTAAACAGTTAGGCTGTGTGGTCACAGTCTATTTTTTCCACGATATCATCAGACGAACTGAAAAGTACCGTGGCCAACTTTTCAATGGGGATTATAGGGCCCTATTTATAAAAGATCGGTATCGTTATCGTAAAATACCGATCGTTATCGTAAAATAACGACCGGGTTTTTACCGATAACGGTAAATACCGGTCATTATCGGTAAAAACCTGGTCGTTATTTTACGATAACGATCGGTATTTTACGATAACGATACCGATTTTTTATAAATAGGGCCCATAGTGCGGTCCATTAAAGGGACAGTTCAGTGAAAATTATCAATATTTGTTAAATACTTATTCTACATATTCTCTTCCATTTTGAAAAATGAGTTGATTTAACACCCTATCAAATTGTGTATTTGATTCATAAATTATTCATTTAATACACTAAAGCAAAATATTTTAATGTATTTACATAAATTCTACTATTTACTGGGAGGTAGGAGTTACATACATTGGCAGATAGCAGCAGCAGAATGGCACACTCCTAAAGCAGTTGACAACTCTTGCTTTTTCAAAATTTACCTCCCTAGCTCTGACATAGGCAAACATGGGGGGGGGCACGGCTGGAGGGTAAGTAGTCAGAGCTGGTGATATCTGCCTAGAAATAAGAGGTAGAGGTAATGACTCCTACCTCCCAATAGCATTAAAGAACGTTAACTTATTCTAATTATATGAACACTAACACGAAATATGTGTTTAAAATATGAAAAATCTTTTACAACACTAATCCCTTCAGTTATTTACACTCTCAACACCACCCATAGACACAAGCACGCCCTATCCCGTTGCTTAGGAGAGCCCTTTACCTCAGTGGTGTAAATAGGAATTACTGGGCCCCCCAGCAACACTGTGGGGGCCCCTTATTCATCCACAGTGGTTTTCTGGGAGAAGTCTTTATCTTTCATTAGGAAAATAAGATGATTTGGCCCCTGGCCCCCCCTGCAGTTGCTCCCCTGGTAGATACCCCCTGCTTAACATTAAACAGGTATATTCTTGTTAATTAATGTATTTTGTTGTTGGCTACACATTACTTTTTTGTCACATCAACTCGCTAATATAAAAAAATTCCAACAACAGGCTGAATTGCAGTCACGTTTATTTGCAGCTTCTATACACACTTTCTATATAATCAAATTTCTTTGACACATTTTATAGGGGTTTCAAAAAAGAAATGATCACCATTTATTTACTAAAAAATAAATACAAGACTTAAAGTGTAGCACAGCTCTAAAATATACAAAGGTTTAGATTTAATGTAAACTCTGAAAACATTTTACAAAAGAAACCATCTTTAAATCAATTAAAATTTAAAAACTTTATATTTACACATATTACAAAAATACAAAATGGATGCAAGCCCATTAACCATTGTCTTTTCCACCAGCATGTATAGGTGCCATAACTACAATTAATAAGACTATAATTTATTTCCTGCAGCATAATACTTTTTGTAGCTGGTGCTGCAAAATGTTCACCTTTTTATTAATTGCTTTAAGGCCTTCAACAGAATGCGTTGCTGATTAGAGTTACAACTTTCTGCCACTACAATAACCAAAGCTACAAAGTTAATATTAAGTGTAGATGTATTCCTTATTTCTTCTTGCCTGCTTGCTTAAGAAAATGGAAAGAAAGAAAATAGCTGCTTAAAAATCAAGTCAGTGCAAACAGAACATTATTTTGGAAGGATCACTCAAAAAATGTTTGTCAGTTACTAAAAATTATTAAAATATGCTACCAGAGATTTTATCACCTGCGTGAAGACAACTTTTTAGTATGTACCAAACTGTGGCTTTATAATATTTCCCGATAGCACTAATCGTAGCACACAATCTTGGTAGAACACTTGTGAGCAAAATGACAAGTTATGGAAAAGAAGATTAAGGATGGTATTTGTAAAGGTTTTCTATTGGTAATTACGATATCTATCCTTTATCTTGGACGAAAAAAATACCACCGGTTAGTGATAATTGTGATATAAATTTTTGACCATGTTAATAAAGCTCTCCGCAGTTGATAAGATCAATATCATCCGGTATTGTTCATTTTTTTTCGCCACAGTCAAAACAAAGCAAAAAAAAGAGCCCCCCCCCCCCAAAAAAAAAATATGTTATTAGCGGTAATTTCTGACTTCGATATCAGTTTAAAAAATATCGTCCTTAGATTTTTACTATTCCTTTGAAGTGGGCCTTAAAGGTTTTGAAAAAAAAAATTAGGATTTAATTTGTCTGTTTCTGCTACATTTATTACATGGCTGGGCCAGGCACAGTAAACACTATTTTATGTTTCTTTTACAATATGTAAATGTACCATATAATTACATTGGAAATATTATAGCAATCTTTTTTTTCCCTATGATATATCTGCAATATAAAAAAAAATCTATATTTGATTTTGTAATGTCCCCAATACTCAACTGCAGGATCACTCCTCATTCTTAAATGCAATCATATTTTTTACTACTGTTATATTTAATCAAATGTTATATCCATAATAATCTCTATGTAAGATATTAGCTGAAATCTTTTTGCAGGTTAGAAGCTACACTATGTATATGAAAACTGAAGGCTGAAAGTGAGAATTGATAGTAAAAAAGACAATATTAATAAATATTGGGTAGCATGAAAACGATCAGAGAAACCAATTAACCTCACCATAATAATAAACAGAACACACTGTACATTAAACTGTACTCGGTTTGTGTCTTTTACTCTCTTTGTCTATTTTGCTATGTTGGAAAATAACTAAAACATGGTGGTTTGCTTGAATTTACATTTCTGCAGAGAATCTGGCTGTTTTTCTCAATTTATTGGTTTGAACTTTTTTGTATCTTATCACTAACTACCTTTTTTACCCCATCAAGTTCCAATATTGTAAATGGTCTAAATTGCCATGAGAAGTCATGTTTAATTGAAATTATGTCTTTACATAGGAACAATTCCTATAGTAAGAAGGCTACATTTTTTTTCTCTACAAGGCCATATAAAATTAGTTTCTGCATAAGTGAATTATTGTTGATTAGTCACAGTGCCAGAAGTATAAAAAAAGAAAGTGCTTTTTTATGTAGTGAAAGTAAATGTTCTACAGCTGGTGTAGCATTAAAACAGCCTACAGTAAATTCTTGATTATATGCTAAGTACTGTCAGTTTCTCCCCCCCAGTTTAGTAACTGTATACATTTAGCCAAGGGGAAAGTCTCATGATTATGTAGAATGTACACAGCAAGTAATTTAAAGTTACAGTGGGTATGGTTTGCAAGGTAAGGGTATAAAAGGATATTTGTATTGTTATTTCTCTATAACAAGTCCACATAATATGCCAATTGAAAATAATTTTAAGCAATCTCAGTAAATACAACAATCCTAAAAAAAATAAATAAATGAAATGTATATTTGATTGTAATTAACATTAAAAAAATTATGAGAACATTTTGATAATGGAGTCCCTTTTGGTTACATGATGTTCGATTTCTTATTCTATAGAATTTCTAAACTAACACTGCATTGTACAACTTTTCTTCACATTTATTTAAAGAATAAAATTTGGCAACATTGCATGCATTCAAAATGTAGACCAAAGTGGACCACGCTTTCAAAGAAAGCATAAAAATTAAAGCTTTTTATCATTTCTTGCTTTAAGTAGCACGTAGAAATTTGTGCTGCAGTTTTAAGCTTGTTTTGCATTTGGCAATTTAGAATTTATTTATATATCTAAAGTTCTAAAACATCTCAACTCATATCATTTAAAAGAGAACTTAGCTAGTAAAACATGTTTGGGTGTTTTCCCAAGTATAAAGGACCTAAACTGCTGTATTTGTAACTTAAAATGCATTAAACCTTTCCTTACAATACGTGATTGTCGGTGCATCATTTAGTGGCTAACTGAATGAGGCTGACATGGCATGCTGCAGAGCACCATGGGTAAGACATGCCATCAATGCATGGGTCCTTTTCACAGTATGCATATATAAGTTTAAAATATTGCAGTTTTGTTCCTCACTAAATGGAATTCTTATTTAAATTTAGTTATTTAATGTGAATACTATGCATTCTGAAATATGCAATAAAGTGTACAGCCCAAGGAACAATTTTTTTTTTACAAAATTAGAAAAATTAGAAAAATGTGAATGTTACATGTGTGTAACATATTAATTGTAGAATAAATAATGAAGACACGGCTAAATGTTTGAATTTTAAGAATTATTTTATTCTCTAGCTCTATGGGTGTAAATCTTGCAACTGTAAAAATATTAGTTGGTTGTTATTTTACTTCAAGCTTTTTCCACAGATTGTACATGCATACACTCACATGCACATGTAATATTTGGGGGAACATTTTCAATTACCTTATCCTTTAAGGTCTATAAAATTCAGAATGACTCATTTCCACATTTCTGTTTGATCACTGCCATGGGAGAGGCCTGCTGAATGCTTCCTCTAAAGGAAAACGGAACTAAAAACCTGTATACACATATATACTAATTATAGAAAAGCAATTTTTTTGGCTAATTATTTTGTTTTTCCTGTCTATTTAATTTGTAGTTAAGTAAGAGCAGTTAAAAAATTGTCCAATGGAACTTAACTTTTACAGTACCCTATAGGCAGCATAGTATAGGAATGTTGGCATTTTTGTTGACACAGTTACAAGATGAATTGCAGCTTTAACTTATTTTTTGGTCACAGTGATTGTATAACCTTTTGATTGTATTCCAGTTGCAGTTTTATGTGTTTGCTTTGATTATCTTTTAAAATGGCCTCTAAACATTATAATTGTGTTATATTTCTCGGAATTGCAGATACTGTTACATCCTAACATCCTCTCATTACTATAGATTAAATGGTTTACTAACAGTCATAACGTCCATTTTTTTCACACTGTACTAAATCCTTAAACCCTCTTCAAAACATACTTGTTGCTCTCGTTTCGTAGTGCCTGCATTCACTTTTTACAATGAAAGCATCTTTTTTTTTTAAATCTAAATTTATGTCACATACTATTTGTTCAAAGACAAACAGGGAGATATAATAAAAGTTCTTATCGTTAAAAATGGTGCTAATTTTGCCCCAACCAATCAGATCTTATTTAACATTTGAAAGCTAACATTTTATTGGTTGGGGCAAAATTAGCACCATTTTTAATGATAAGAACTTTTATTGAATAACCCTGAAAATACCATAACTTTCTCAAACATGCAAGTAGTTAATTTTATGCTTCATTCTTTTTACCTTTCCTGTGTACTTTCTTGGCATTTTTATTTTGATTCTTAAACCTCTATAGACATGGAATAATGTTGTGTTTTAGGCAATAATATGAAATGATTATAGGCAAATCGCTTTGGATCCTAACTAGAGCTGTCAATCATGGGATGAGTCATTCTAGTTGGAAAATATCCCTTGGTAATTATGGCCTTACATACCTTCATAGACAATAACGATTGTCTAATGCATGGAAAACCGAACAATTTATTGTATAGAGAGTATAATTACTGTTGTGCCATAAACCAAATCTCCCAGTGTGAGGGTACAGTGCCTTCAGCATCCAGCCTGTTGTGTCTGTATAATTCTGCCTTCTCACAGAGAAAGGGTGGGCTATAGCAGCACAACATGCTGGATTTTGAAGGTACTGTGTGCTGGATTTAGGGGAAACCCAGGGATGAGGCTCTAATAATTTAGATCCCCACCTTGGGCACTATTAGGGAAGAGGGTTGGTGTGGGAGGGATAAAACCCACTGTAGTTCTCCTTAAAAAGGTATTTGCAAAACATTGCATTGTGCCTTAAATTTGTGACTCAATTTGAATGAGTATGTGTTGGATTATTTATTTAGGGTAGCAATTTTTAGAGTCTGTTATTTGCCTGTGTATTTATCCATATAACAGATTTTAGATGTTCTTTTAGGTGTTTTAATGTAAAAAAAAAAATGCATTTTTCATTTTGACATAGCGAATATATGTTACATAGACCAAAATGATTGTTGCTTATTCCATACCTTAAAATGCTGATAGTCATTAAAAAAAAAAAAAGACACCTTAAGACTAAATTATTGACCACTATTTAAGTGCATTCACTTATCTTAAGGGACTTTTTTTCCCCGACAAGTGTTTGCTTCTAGCAAACGCTCGGCCGGGACTAATAACGGTCAGTCACGGCCGACAGTTCGTGCAACTGATTGTGTGGTCCCATAGGGAACTACGCAATTGTCCGTGGTTTACCAGCAGGTCAGATCACCCTGGCTGAAAAATATTGTATGGTGTGTACCTAGACTTAACATTTTAACAAATCTTTTTACATTTTTGTGGCTTTAGAAGCTGACAGGTTTTAGAAGGAGAAGAAGGAATGTCATATTGTAAAATAATATCTTATTATTTTAGTGTTGCTATATTTAATGGACACAGTGGACAAACTCAGGGACATGTGATTCTACATCAGTTTAATGTATCAATAAGTGTCTGTGTAATAAGAAATTCGTATACATATTTAATTTCAGGTTTATCATGTAAACCATCTGTTGATTCTTCAGTATTCTACAATGTAAATTTCCAGTCAATGCTTGAAACATACAGGGAGATTTAATAAAGGTTCTTATTGTTAAAGATGGTGCTAATTATTCCCCAACCAATCAGATGTTATTAAACATTTGAAAGCTAACATCTGATTGGTTTGGGGAAAATTAGCACCATTTTCAATGATAAGAACTTTTATTGAATAACCCTGATAGTGCTATTTCAGGATAGATTTAATTGTCTCTGTTGTGCGCTAGAAGTTTGTATTTTGTTGTGTTAATTTGGGTTTTACTAAATTTTGCAAACTATAATGTTCCTAAGCAGTGATTTCTAAAGGATATCGACCAAATCAGGGGAACACACATCAGTTGAAACATGGGGGTCCACATTAATAGTGCTAAGTTTTTGTATGTGACAAATGTGTATATTACTATTATACTATTTCTTTACTAAAAAGGTTGGACATAAAAAAAATTAGCTTTTTACAATTTTTAACTTAATTTAAACATACTGAACATGTAAGATTTACATGCACAAAAACTGACCAAGTTTATTACTGATAAATACTTTACTGCAGAGATTCTTGGGAATGTCTGTTTGGAAATGCTTGCAAAAAGTCATGAGAGCATGACCAAATAATTATATCATTCAGCATAAGAAATTATTTTTTTCAACCAAATGACTGTAACTGCTCACCTCTCTTCTGTACAGTAACTGACTTCATTAAGGGATTAATGCAATATGAGGTGCAAAAGTTTGCGTGTGCTGTTAATTAGCTTTTTACTGGGCTCCTGCAGGTAGATAACAACTGATTGGTTGCTGCAAATAAATAGCACAGGAAAACCTTTACACATTTATTGCATCAGCCCTTAAGGATTTAATAGTTCAAGGAAATAGTAAAAGAAGTTTCTCTGTGTAATCTGAAAATAGATTACTTACATACAGTTCCTTCTGAGCTGTGTTCTTGTGCTGTGGCCTGCGCACACAGGGTAAAGTGGTGCACACACAAAAACCTGCTGACATATAAGCACCTTCCAATTAGAGGAAACATTGAGGCATACCTCCCAACATGGGGGACTGAATGTGTCTTGGCCTATTTATCTTCCCCACTCCTCCCACATGGTACTAAACCAGGATGGTTGGGGGTTATGCACCTAATTTAGCTTTTGTTCTTGCAAGACAAAAGACGTTTTTATGTATAAATACTGACCTATACATTTAATGGTAGTGTTCATTTTTAAATATAATTCACAAGTTCACAATGCAAATAATCTTAGTTAATCTTGAGTGGGGGGTAGTAGGAATATCATCTATCATACTTCACCACTATCGACCAGTCTGAAATGCTGTGGTTGTGGACAATATTTCGATGCACCAGTTGTGTGGTCCATAGAAAACTGCACAATCAGATGAAATTTACAGACATGTCCAATCGAACTTTTGTCAGATTTGTACAAAGATTAACCATCATTGGTCAGCAGTGGATGAAAAAGTAACACTTGGTTAGTCCGAAATATCTGGATGTGTTTACCTAGACTAATGTCCTACTAGAAGAATTTAATCCAATTTTTTTTCTTAAGGTTAGGTGCGCCACAAAATTACAAAGTTTTTAGAATTCCTTTTTAGGGCTAGCCCACACTTGCGCTTTTCCTCACGTGCTCAGTTAGCGCGGGAGAATAGCAGTGCATGGCTACATTGCATGCACTGTACAGCAATCCGTTTTCGGAGCACATGCGATCACCATTTTCTGTGGATTGCAAGTGCTCTGATTGCAAGTGATCTGTGCCCTCAGCCTTAAGGTTTACTGGGTATTGAAAGTTATTACCTGTGTTCACATACCATTTTATGTGCATCTTTTTTACTTTTTAACTAAATTGTGCTCATCTCAGTCTCACAGCTTTAATTTGATTTTAATGCCACTTTTTAAAGTTGATTTAAGATAATCTTCTAAATCCTATAATTACTGTTATGTCTTTTCTTTCATTCAAAGATGCAAACATCTGAACCCAGAAAACTTCCTTCTTTAAGACCCATTATATTTTTCCTCACAATATTTTCCACCTGTTGGTGGTAGTATTGCATGAAAAATTGACTTTCAGTGTTTAAATTATGAAAAATATACCATTTGTGGTGGCTTTCAACTCTCTATCCATTGATGCACTCTGAGCAGCTGGATTTACAGCACCTTACATCATTTACCATAATCATTTACAGCAATAACTGCAGACTGAATAGGAGGTGTAGTACTAATACTAATAATAAACATTACGTTTTCGTGCATGATTTCCTTTTTCCAGTAAATCATGTTTTCTATTTTTGCAATATTCCTTAACTATATAATTGTTCATTAAGAAATATTGTTATGCTGATCTCTTTGATCAGTGTTCAGAACCCAATAAAAACAGAATTGACAAGATATGTTGCACACTTTGTCAGTAAAACATCAGCTCCTTCTGAACAGATGTATCTACAGGAGAAATAATGATAACCTAGGTTCAAGTGATTCTGCATGTTAGAAAGACCCAGACTGCTCGCTATATTTTATATGTTTAGCATCTAAAATTAATGTGCTTGCGACCTGTTTCCTGTTAATTTAGAGTTGTCATCGCTAGATGAAGGGAAAAAATCAGGATGGCAAGTGTTTTTAAAAATAATAATACAGCATTTTGGTCTTTAGTAATTAAATACTCATTAAACTATTATGTAAGTGTTTATTTCTCCTTTAAAGTCAACCGTATTGCACTCAGTACACCCAGTATCAGACTGGCCCACAGGGTTACAAGGGAATCCCCGATTGGGTCCACAGCCCATTCACCCAAGAAAACGGAAAATTGTAAAATATAGTACCAAAGGGAGTAAGAAATGCAGTTTAATAAACAATAGAAGACAGATATGTAAATGAGTGATAATGAAAATATGAAATGTTGGGTGGGCCCCTGGTCTCAGATTTCCTGGTGGGCCACAACAGTCCAGTCCAACACAGAGTACACCAATGCAACAAAGGCCCTAGATACTAACTGAAGAACCAGTTGCTTCATTTTAACATTGGATGCTACTTGCTTTGCAAGGGAGGGGCTTTAGAACTGGTAATGCAGACAATTATAAAAAGTACTGCTTGTGTATTCTGCTTGTCTTTCAGCAGAAAAAAGGTAACTTTAAATACAAATGCATGTTACAGTACTATTTAATTTGTCTTATACAATGACTCCTTACAAAGTAGGCCACAGTTTTCTAAAAATGTACAAAAAGAAATTTGAGGCTCTTCATAAATCTTATAATAGTTATGTATTACTGTGACACCAAGTATGACCATGGTATTCACAGAATACAGTCACTTTTTCACATTTTTCCATCCATGTTAGCCTTTCATTTATTTTTTTAGTGCTTCCTCTGATTACATAGCACTGGTAGAGTAAAACAAACTCTTAAAAAAATCGAATGCCTTTTATTGATTGGCTGCATATCCACTTAGTCAGATAATCCTATGTACAGTTGTATCAAAAATATGATATATACAATTTTTCTATATTTTTTTTCATCTTTTTTTGTATTTCTTAAATTTATACAAAAATACATATTTGTAGTCATTTACTCGATCTGTTCAGTTTTCAGGGAAGCACTTTAGCAATATATAATTTTTTTACATTATGAGAGCTGTTTTTTAAACAATATTTTGTGTTAAATGTAACCCCTTAAAGTGGATTAAATATATTTATTCTATAGCCAGGATTTAAAGTAAAAAAAAAAAATCTCAATCTGCTCACTGAAATAATTGCACTATTATATTTACAGTCTTTTTTTTTTTTTTCTTCCAACATTATTGATACTATAGTTTCTAGCAAGATCTCATGCTGGGTAGTTTTATGTGCCCTTGGCTTATTGTTTTTCTCCAAAATCTTCAGTCGAGTATAAATGATAAATGGAATTATAAGTACACAGAATAATAGTATAAAATAAGTACATACCAACAAGTTGTATTTCCCAGTTTAATTCTGGGACATGTTTTGTTCCAAACTAAAAAGTAATATTTTTTTTACCAGTGGATATAGTTTCCCTTGTCTAATGGGCTGGCACAATTATCTCACATAAAGCGGGAAATAATGTTTTGTTTAACAGCATGAGGTTCCTACGTTGAACTCTGTGAAGACCTGTCATCATGAGGACTTCCATCAGAATTTTCTGTCTCTCCTTCTGAAATGGCCTGCATTGGTGCACTATACAGACGGCACCTGACGCTGTAACGACTGCTACTTGCTGCTGGAGGCACTCGTGACCTTCCTACCCTCGAGGCAGCAGACATAGTGCCACTTTTTGTAGAAAATCCTTCAGATATGCCACGAGAAGAACAAGGTGATAAAGGAGAGAATGCATCAGTACTAGGTGATAATAGCCCAGGATCTTCAGAGCTAGGTGAGGAGTCATGTGCTAGATCACCTAGAGATTTAGATGTTACTGGGCTCTTCAAAATTTCAGTAGCAGACATGCGATAGCTGGTTTCTGATCTGCTCCCTTTTTTCAAAAGTAGCAACTTAAATTCCTCATTTGATGTATTGGATTTTTTAGCATTCCTGTAGATAAGACCTGGAGACTTCTGCGAGATAGCTGGGGTAACTGCACTGTTTCCAGATGTTTTTGATTTGTTTTTGACAGCATTTTCACCAGAATCTTTCCTTCCAAGTACTTTTCTCTTGGATCTGTAATATACAATGTATTTAATCATTTCAGTTTTATATTTTTAGAAATTAGACAATGCAATTAGTCAGTAGCTAGATGCAGAAGTAAACTAATACAATAGCTAAAATGTTCTTTTTAAAATTAAGTTTTATTACACAAATTATAATCCTTCATTGAACATTATTTTATATTATTTTTGTTCTGCATACATCACTGGAGTTTTGGATGGATTTCAGTATTTAACTATATTTATTAGACTTGTTTCGCTTGTTATGCCTTCTGTTCCTTACCAGAAAAAAGAAACAAACCAGAATTAAAAAGGGGCACAAAAAAATGGAAGACAAAAGTTTTAAAATATTGAAGGAGGGCCTGCTGTTTTTCCATGTTCTAATTTTTTGTTGCTGTTGTGTCCTTAAGCCTACCCATAATGCAATAATGTTGACTCATCTTCAGTCAAAATTCAGTCAAAATTATTATCAGATTTTTAAGGGCAGGTTCAAACCCCCTTCCCCCAGAAACACTGCATATTTATAACTAGGAATCCCTAAAACCACCAATCTCTTGTATGTCACAGAAGAAATATCTTCTTGATTTTCACTGGCTTTTTCTGGGAAACAGCCATTATAATGAACTTGTAAAGCATGTAAGATCCTACTGTAACTTCCTGGATACTGGTTACTATTGTGAGGATGAGGTTTTGGGGGGGTCCTGTTTATAAATATGAATTATTGTTAGAGGGATGAGCATGCCCTAAGAATCCTAAATAAATTGTATATTTGTTGAAAATAGATCTCATCACACTAGCCACATGGAAATATGGCACAAGTTACTCCCTGGGGATGTTTTCTTGAAACATTTATTGAATATTTCAGAAACAATTAATAATCTTTACAAATTCCATGTCCGTTTGTTTTGCCAAGTGCCAATCATTTAATGTTATTAACACGGTTCAAACTAATTCGTATAGTTTAACATCTCAAACATCTTAAGTACTGTAAAACAAACACCATTGCCAAAATGATTTAGTAACCATAAAAGTCCACATTTCCACATATAACAAAAGCAAAAGGGTGTCAAAAGCCCAATCATTTCAGATTTCATTTGTTAATTTAAATCGTATCTATCTAATTGTATCAAACATATCTATCTAATCTAATTTCATCAAAGTCTGTAAATAGGTTATTTCTAAAAATATTATGATAATAAAAATTTGACAATTTAAATAACAACAACATAAAAAAAAAACATGGACTTAAGATACTGCTGGTATCAGGCCCTTGCCCAAACAAGTTAACGTGATGAAGTTTGCCTGACCAACTGAACAACCTATTATTGTGGGGGTGATGCTAAGTGTTTTTTTCATCATAAACAATAGAAACCATTTCAGGCAACAATGTTATAGTGTGTATGGCCAACATAAAACTTCACACAATTAGGTATTGTCATTTACATTTCTGGTTCAAAACTCTGGATACCTGCACACATTGCGTGTTACCTGTGAATAACTGCAAAAAGATCCTCAGTTGTACGAGGCTTGTTAGGTGACACAAATACATCATCCGTATCTGCCTGCAAGTCCTCGCCTATTGGAGAAATAAGGGAGTCTTCACTTTGAGAGGAATCTATGTAAAACAAATGACATAGATGAAGAAAAAAAGTGTTTTGTACTATTCTACACATCAGCACAGCTACCTTCATAATAGGAAATTGGATAGGTAGATTTTTATACTCTCTAGTTATCATAAAGTCTAAAATTTTTCAGTTTATTTAAAAACTTTAGTCGATCCTTGCATCTAAATTTAAACAACTTGTGTTATATTTTTAATTTCTTCTGCCTTAAAGGACAATTATAATGTAAAAATACACTTTAAAAAAAATGAAAAATACCTGGAGAAGGGAGGTAGGATTGATCATTCCCACCTCCTAAGATTATTTCTTTGAGAAGCTACAGCACATACATCTGCTAGGTTAGTGCCCTGCCCTGGGACTTCATGTATTAAAGGGCATGTCCACCCCCAAAACTAAAATTTAACCCCTTACTGGCCACATCAAGTAGTTTAAAACAATCCTTACCTTACATTCCTGCTCAAAATAGTTCCCCTTCTGTGCCCCTCCAAAGTCCAGGAAACTGCTGTGTAGGAGCAGTGTGTGACTCATGCTGTGCCTGAGACTTCCTCAACCTCATCAAGGTTGAGGCATGCTCAGTGCAGCCCTCCCTGCCTCTCAGCCAATCACGGACGCGGCTGCCGGTCCCGCCCCCTGCTTTCAATTCCATGCAAGCAGAGGGCCTGAACACTGCAGCGGAGGAGAGAGGGCAGGTAAGTAAGAATCGGGGGACTTTCTAACAATTATATTAATGCGGTTGGGGCTGGGGGAGCATGCCCTACCACATATCAAGTTACATTTCGGGGTGGACATGCCCTTTAAAGATAGTGCTGAAGCAGTTTTCTTAGTGCTGCCGCTCCTCATGGCAATAACATTGGGAGGTAGAAGGTACCAATCCTACCTCCCTGCCCCAGGTACTTTTTATTTAAACTGTTTTTGAAAAAACTTTATATGCACTATATTTGTTCATAAGCCTAAAACAGGAGTGCTAATATACAGTAGCCATAACACATCAGACATATTTGAATCTCTATTGTTGTTATTAACTCCCCTGTCACCTCTAGATCTACTTTAAGGGCCGCATTTATAAACGGCTGTTATTACCACATAAAAGTTATAGCCGCGGTGAAAATAGCAAAGCACATCGCTGGGAAAAGCATTACCGCGGCGGTAGTTTGAACTCCCTTTGTGCAATGCGCTAAGTGCAGTATCACCATGAAGGGAGCTGAAACCCGATGTACGGAGCAGGGGCTGCTGGGAAAGGACTGTGCCGCGGGTGGTCGCATCCACCACGGCGCGGGGTGTACGCCTGCCCTCGCCCCCTGGCGGCGAACACCCGCCGCATGATCCCTTCCTAGCAGCCCCCCCGCCCCGACGTTCGCGAGGAAGGGCCTGCTGGGGGGGTGGAGGGACCCTCCAATGGGGGCACTGATAAGTGCCTTTTGGGGCTTAGGGGGTCCCACAGCCTGAACCGGGACCCCCTCTCCCAGGCCCTATTAGGGAAAAAAAGGTGGGAAACTCGACCGCGAAAAGTTAACAGCCGTTTACTAATATGAACCTAAGTAGTAAAAAGGTTTTTAAAAATAAAATATTGGCAAAAAAAACTGCTCAATAAACTGGGGTCAAAAAGACCGTATGGGTGTGATGCAACAATGGCTGCTAACTGGCCAAATCAGTGTAAAACCCACGCTACACGCTGCATTATTAGGTTAACATAGATTTTACACTGACTGCAATGCCTGCGCCATTTCCATGTAGTGCAAAACATAACGTCTTTTGAATGCAGGTGAAAGCCGCACTTCTTTCCTGACCATCACTCGGGAATTCTCGCTAAGTGATAATTATATTGCAGGATCTTGGGCAGGTAAGAAGCACTAGATTCGCATATTACATCACCCTGTATATGTTTTCCTTCACAAGAAAATTAAAATAAAATAGAAGCAAAGAATGCACTGTAAAATGGAATAAAGTCTACCATAACTGTTTTCAGTCAGAGATAGATGTGGAAACTATTACATATATATATATATCAAGTTTTACAGTAAATGTTACAAAGGTAATACAAAAAATAAAAAATGAATATAACCTTTACAGGAGGCGTCATCCATGTTTTCAGATAGATCTTCATTTGTGTTGTCCTCTGAGGCACTTTTGGTAGAAATTCCTGATAGTAATTCAGATTCCTGCTCTGGACATTCATCACTGAGTAAACATACAGTGGTGATTTCGGATTCAAAGCTGAGAGTGGTTCCAGGCACTTTATTATTGTTGCTCAAGTCTGGTTCACTTTTGGGTTTTAAAGACATCTCAGCAGCTTTGTCTAGCAAAGTCCCTTTTAACGTTTCTGGTGTGGTTACCAGTTCATTTTGGATGTGTAATACTGATGTGGCCATGAGTTGATTATCTTGAGAATAGCCACTTTTTTCACCAGCAAAATCATTGGAAAGATTTTTCTCATAGTAGTCCTGAAAACTGGTTGTGGTGGTTTTTGGCTGTACTAAAAACACAGTTTCTTCTACAATTTCCCCAGCCCATGTATTTTGGTGTGTTTCAGCTTCAAACTTTTTAGCCACTGCAGTTATGCTAGCAGCTGTGTCTTGTCTGTAAATACCATGTCCAGTGAACAAAGCACACTTATCAAAAAACATAGCTTCTGGACTGCTATTAATTGGTGAGGCATCAATATATGGTAGAATGGCTTCTTCAGTAGAAAACTGATGCAATGTTAATTCTCTAGTTGAAGTCACATTTGTTTTTTCTGTTGTGTAGGTATCCAGGGTTATCATGGGATCCTCTGAACAAAAAAGATTGCTACTTATTTCTTTTTGCTTTGAGAGTTGTTTAATGGTTGATCTGAGATGAACCGTCTTAAGTACCGATGGTGTTATCGCCAGAGCTGGGGAGGAATTTGAATTAAGCTGATCCTCTGCCACATTCTGGTTATTATGACTATAAGTATGCCTTTGTGGTCTGTACGGTAATGGTTTATGTAAAACATGAAGAGCACTTAGGTCAAGATGGGATGGAGGTATAGTTGGAAGCTCTAGTTCCTTGCTTACCAACATATTACCACATTTTGGATATTGTAGGGAAGATTTCCTTTCTGGAACTTTTGGTTTTCTTTTGCCACCACCAGGTGACAATGGCCCAGAAAAGAATGGTGTGGGGAATGATGATGTAGGGGTTTCTGACTGGCTGGAGTAGCCACTTGATGGTGATGCTAGCCCAGCCAGCTTTTCTGGCGAAGCCAACTTGAAATCATTTTCCACAGAAGGGAGTGATGGTGAAGTGGTTCTGGACTCAGATTGTGATGTCTGGGACTCAGAACTTTCAGGAGATTTGATGCATTCTATAACTGTAGTACCCGTAGCAGTGCTTGAGTTTGATAAAGATCTGTAAGGGTCATTTGATTTCAAATCATTGATTAGCCACAGATCTGCATAGTGAGACTGCTCCCCCCCTTCATCTTTAAATGATGAAATATCTGTGGTGATAAATGGAGGGGTTTTTAAATCATTGTCGTTTTGATTTACCCATGGTAATTGCTGCTGATTTGTTGGAGCAAAGATTTCTACTCTTGTAGGAATATTAGAAATCTCGAGTGGTAGCTTCATTTCCCTGGAAGTGTGAATTACCTGTTGAGCACTGGCTATCTTTGGTTCTTTCTTCCCAAGCATATCAATGTTGTTTTCCGAATTCTTCAATGATGAACTGCGTTTAGGTGGTGCAGGTCTTGCCTTTGGTTTCTTTAATGCGATGCCCTGATTTCCTTCAGTCTCCTGATCCATATAACACTGCCAAACATTATCAATATTCACGGAGGAAACACCAGGGCCCTGATCATTTTCTGAAACAGTAGGTGCATAGTTACAAATATAACTCCTACTAGTATTAAGACCACAGTCAAAATGCATGGAGGTATAATATCCTTCATTATCTACCGAATAATGAGAACTTGTGTCTGCTTTTTCAGATGCAGGTTTTTCAAGAAAGCTATCATAAGTACCCATACTAGTAAAACTACGGCAAGCCAAACTATCTGATTTTAAATGTGGAGGACTAAAATCCCGACGACATGATGAATCATGATGATGATAAAGGTAATTCCATTCACTATCACTGGTATTACTGTTGTTTGGGTCATCAAGCAAATCAGCCACTGTGGATGTAAAGGAACTGGCTCTGTGACCTCTAAACCTGTGATCATCACTGTATTGTTCACTGTTAAAAACATTAGATTCTTCAATAGCATGGGGAACTGTGTTTAAAGATAGTTCTGAATCACAGTGAGAAGAACCAGTCAGTGGGGGAGATGCAGCTGGGGGAATTGTTTCTGATGTCTGAGAGGGGCACGTTGAGCTACTCCCACTCCAGTTTCCACTTGATGACTGATGGTCATCTTTATGATCAATATGTGTACTCAACAATACTCCTGCAGCAGAAATTGAGTGGATAGGGCTTCCAAATGTATCAGAATTTGAAGATATGTCACAGCTTCCTGAATCTGCCATTCTTGATAGACGTGATCTCCCACGCTCATTCAAATTTAGCTGTGGGCTATGACGATGTTGGGAATAAGCTAAACCTAAAGGGTGGTGCTCTGGTGAATCCTGGCTTGTTAAACTATCTTTAGCCTTTTTAAGTGTCCTATCTGAGCCGGACATATAGCAGTCCTCTTCATAAGTTGATGATTGTGGGCAGCGGTCATGGTCATTGCTTACTCTACCACCTTCTCTAGGAAGGCTTCTTGAGCGAATGCGGCTTGACACTACTGTTTTAAACATATGATCACCACTCTCTGCCAGGGCTGCAATGTTACCAGCAGAATGCGAGAGAGATGCTGACACTCCCTGGCCCCGTTGAGCCCTAATTCTTCTCCGGGATGGAGCAGCAATTAGTATGTCTTCTGTTTGACACTCTGTATCTCGTGTCCCAGATCTTCTGTTTGAAGAATTGGCAAGGTCAGGGTTAGTGTGAACAATGACATTTCTTTCTCTTGCAACTGGGGATTCATCTGAATCTGAAATAGCCAAAAAAATTTATTATAATTAACTTTATCATTTAAGAATTATTATATATTTTGTTACTAAAACTAAATTGGCCAAATTGTTAAATAACAAATAATGTGGTGCAAAAAGTTTTTTTTATCCGTGTCAAGCATTTCTATTATGATATTTCTCTTTTATTATTTATGGTATTTTTCCTTTTTTAACTTGTCTGTATTTTATGTTTTGTAATATATTACAAAACCCCAAGTTGCGCTTTATAATTGGAATACATTGAAGGGGAAGTGTGGTCTCCATAAAAGTTCCCTATATTTAAAAAGGCACACCTTTAAAATCAATCCCGGATCATGCTTTTAGGCAGAGAAACTAGCTTCAGAAAAGATCTATTTTTGGGGGTGGAGCTAATGACACAGCTTATATACTGTCACAGAGACAGTGCTGAATAGGAAGAGAGACTTTACAAACCTATAAACTATACCTTTGAATTGACAATAGCTATAGACACCATCCTAGGCTTGTTTAAAATATATTTTCACCTTCATTAGGGTACTTGTATGGCGACTCCTTTAATACATTTTCATATGAATAGCAATGTCTAACCTACAGTACATGTTTATATTAGATTGGTGCATGAAAACTGTTGCTACAGTGCATGCCTAATCATTACTTGAATTAAGCCATACCTATTTCTTGTGGAACTCTTCTAGGAATTCCCGATATGGTTTTTCTCCTTCTTAGTTTCCTTCTTCGCTGCAGTACAGATTGAGAATGAACAAGTGAACAGCGTATGCTGGCTTCTCTGTCAAATCCAACCCCTGCAAAGATAAGAGAGGTATTATTTGTAGATACAGAATTTGTTGTGAATGACGTATTGTTAACCTGGTATGTAGAGAAGCATTTTATTTATACACAAAAATATTGTACTATATGCACTAAAATATTTATTGCATACAATCTGAAATACCGTTTTACCAATCTTATCTATAAATAGCATATAAAAATACATTCATTTGTTTTGTAAATAATGTTCCTGTTTTACAATTACAATTCATCACAGGCATTCACAGTATCTGACCTTATGTTTAATAGTCTTTGGGTATTTTCATGTAGAGACATTTGTAATTTACATAACAGAAGTAAATAAATATCAATCAGCACTAATAATATTGAGGTTGTTTACACATACCTTGCGATGTAAGCAGCAAAGGAAATGTTCTTCTACAAGACAAATCTACTTTATATATGCATATATGCAGGATCCAGCAGTTTAGTGCTGGATTGGTTTTCATGTGACAATCAGATGATTTCCTACACTAACTTTCTATTATTTCTTATTTTCAAAGAAAGCAATTGTTTTGTTCAGTACAGTTTTTTTTAAAAAAAATTATATGTAAACACAAAACAATTTCAAGAATCCAGGCCAGGAATAATCAAAGGAATATTTATCTACCAGATTTACAACAAGCCTATGGGCTTTATTGGATAGACATCCTTGAAAAGTAAAGGATGTAATGTATCAATAATGATTAGAATGTCTCAGCTATATTTAGATACTAACCTTCTAATTAAAAAATGCAGGTTTAGAAATAAAGTATGAATTTTGCATATTTATGAATGCAATCCATAATTGAAATTCGTGGTTTATCATATTTAATTGCATGATATGGTCGCTGCTTGATGCAATATGTTAGACTACAGTATAAAAGTGCATCTGGCTTTCTAGTTTTCTAGAGTCTTTAAAACAAAAAAAATCAAAATATAAGGTTTTCTAAAACAAATGATTGGTATAAATGTTTATTGTTTTTCCTTGTAATATGATGAGAACATTGATTATTTCCATTTTGTGCTTCTTTCCCTTAAAGGGTATCTCCACCAGGAAAATGGAGTTTGGGTTTTTGGTTTACTTGAAGAACGTTCTTCAATAAAACTTGCAGAAGCCAGGAACAAAGGGGAGGAACTTAACTGGCCTCACGCTCCTCTGCTGTTCTTCAGAAACCAGGTAAGTTCCATAGCTTTGTTCATGGCTCCTGCAGGTTTCATTGAAGAACAGGAGGTAAATTGAATCCTTAAACTGACAAATTTCCTTGTGGAGCCCAGAATTTCTGCACACAGAATTGTTTTAAAGGACAACTATACTCACCTCACCCTCGCTCCTCTTCCTCCATAGCTGCATAGTACCCAGGGTGAGGACCTAAAATCGCTAAGTCCTCACCCTGGGTACTTTCCCTAACTCCTGCACTACTTATCGCAAATCTGCTTCGCCGATCGCTCCATTCCTACGCTCTTCCTGCTTCAGTGACAGATTGCGAGGCAGCCAATAGGAAGATACGCTCTGCAAGGAGGCGTGTCTTCCAATTGTCTGCCTCGCGACGGTCACTGACAGTAGAAGAGAGGTGGAACAGTGTGGATCGGCGAAGCAGATTTGCAGTAAGTAGTGCAGGAGTTAGGGAAAGTACCCAGGGTGAGGACTTAGCGATTTTAGGTCCTCACCCTGGGTACTATGCTGCAGTGGATCGGGGAAAAGGTGAGTATAATTGTCCTTTAATTATGCTGTTGAAATTGGCGGGTTCGGATACATTTATTTATGACTTGTTTATGATGTACTATTAAAAGACCAGTAAACAGCAGAAATTAATTAAAAAAAAATATGTACCTACAACGATTAATAGTATGAAAAGTTAGGGGGGGAATTTTAAGTTTCCACTTGACGCCAATTCCAACTTAACATGATGAAGAAGCATGTAATTCTGGGTGACACTAGCTGAGTTCTCTGCCTTTAAATAGAATTAGGAAGTAAGAATTCTCATTCCTACCTTCTAATGCAGGTACCGGTAAATCTTTTTTTTTTTTTTTTTGTTAATGCATTTCTGCATTTAAATTTCAAGGAAAAGCATCTGATGGGACAAAAAATACTGACAACTAGTGTTCATATTAACATACATATACATTATATATTTATTTCAATTAAGTTCTTAAAATGCATTTAAGATCTGTACTCTACCAGAGACATTGATGGGTATAATGCAAGATGTAATCACTTGGGACTCCTGTTTCATTTTCTCTTCTGGAGTTGGGAGAGGTAACACCTTGTTCCAGTTGGTTTGCTTATCCAGTGTCGATGGCACATTAGGAATAGGGTTTTTTGGCCTTTGTCCTAAAGTGATGTCATCTTCCTCCTGCGTTGAATGAGCCTGTACAACAAACACATATCCCCCCCCAAAAAATAAAAAAACAATTCTGAAGCACATACATAATAATAAATAATAATTAACTGGGAGTTATGACTTAATGGGGCCCTAGGCAGCATTGTTTTTTGGGGCCGTTCTTTTTTTGCTGTGCATGTAGGTCAATCAGTTTTAAAGAAGTATTTTAAGGTTAGTGCAGTGAGTAAAACGTCTAAACATTTTTACTACTTTTACAGCAGCAGGTGGGCCCCCTTGGGGATTATTGGGTCCTAGGCAGGTGCTTATATTGTGTTGTGGATAATAAAGCTTTGAATTATGTAAATATTTAACAAAGGTTAAAAAGCTAACTTCAGTAGCTATACTTTCTGTAAAGTCATTAAGATATTTAAGGGTTTTACTAAGTAATCTCTGCACGTAGCAAAGTAAAAGACACGTCCTTTTTTCTGGAATCAGGTATTGACTGAAACAGAAACCTCAAGTGCATTATTTATGAAATACAAAACATCTTATTATTCTAGCACTGCATATCAACATACAGTAGATTTGAAGGCTCATATTTGTTTACTTATCACTCTTTGCCACTATTTGTAATTTCTATTTTTTCCATATGGTGCTCACAATACTTAACATCTATAGTTTTTTTTATTTTAGGAAAGGGATGTTTTTCTTACCAAACACAATCTGCCTTAAGCATACTTAGATCCCTACTAACCATTCCCACCCTATAACTAGTTCACCGCATACTGATAAATCAGGACCTTTGGGAATCCTGTAGCAGTATTTTACATTTTTGCTATAATAATATATTGCAGATATCATTGAACTATTACTATCACCACCTGTCAGCAGCCATAGTTTAAAAACAGAAAGAACTTTCAAACAACCAAGAATTAATCCACCCCGTGTATAAAAAGACATAAATAAACATTATAAAATATAGTAAAAAAATACATGGTTAGTGATCCAGCATAGAAAATTAGTAGGAAAAATAAGAGGAAAGAAGTGGACAAATAAAGGTATGCTCCTTCAAAAGGATGAGTTATATATTCTACATTTATATAATTTAATCAAAGCAAAATGTATTAACTAATCTATAAATGGAAGATTGTATTAAAATCTCAGCTATGAAAGAAGGAATCCTGGGAATGGCAGACTTCCCCTTCCTACTCTGATAATCATATTATGTAGACTCTCCTGTTGTTTAACATACTGAGAATCAAATTTTCCGTTTGGATGCATAACCTATTTTAGAAGTTACAGTTACACTTATCTTCCTCTTCAACTAGGCATTCCTTTACTACACTAACATTTCCTCCTTTAGGTAAATTCCAAAGGCAAAAAGCACATTGTCACACTTACCTCTTTAATAAATTTTGCCCCCAAACATTTGTCACACAAAAATATTTTTAGCATATAACTTTGTGAAAAAAAAGTCTACATTTTCTCTCTATACAAGCAGCTTTTGTGTTCATTCCCCAGCAGATATGAATAGCTTGTACCAACATCGGACACAAAAGACTTAGTTTCCTAGGAAACATGGAGGAAAAAAGTTTTCCATGTGTTTTAGAGTACAGAATACAGAGTACTGATTCCCTCCATGAATTACAATATATCGCTGGACAATGAAGATGTATGTGTAGATGGCTATCTGAAAATATGGACTTCATTTAGAAGCAAAATATGAACAGAATATATGGTTAATGTTTTAATTTAAATTCCTTGTAGGTTTTATTGAAACTTTAAAATGTTGTATGAGATAGAAGTGAGTGAAATAAAATTCTTTATTTGCTGGTGTAAAAAGATGTATGATTGATCTTAGATTGTGACGTTCCCAGACCTGGAGAACCCCCCCTCCTTTTTTTTTCTTCCTCCCTCCCCCTCCTATACAAACATATATATTTAAATTGTTTTTATAACATAAGAGAGCACAGCTATTTATACTTTTGGGCTGATGCAATTAGTGTTGCATATGTTTTCCTGTGTTATTACCTTGCAGTAAACAGATATTTGCTTTTTACTGGTTTACTGCAGTTAGAGAACATCTGATTTGTTGTTATGGCAGAGAGGTGAGAGTGAAAGTGGCCATTTTGCAGGCCATTTTGAACTGAAAGATTTTACATATACATATCTTTTTTTAGGAAATATAAGGAATGCATTATTTTAATCACAAACTCGGTCTTGTAAGTTAATTTATCCTAAACTTTTAAACTGTTTAAAAAATTTAGGGACATGGGGCTGATGTAATTTAAGGTGTAAACGTTTGCACAAGCACATTATCTAACTCCAATAACCCAGTAAAAAGCTATGGCTAACCGCACCCCCCATACCATTTCACATATCTGTTCACTACTAAACAGATCTAGACACTCTCAAAAGCTAACATTTATGACTAAATGGGAGTCATGGCTGGACTCTACACTAGAAGACACACAATGGACTAATATATTCCAATCTCTCCATAAGTGCTCATCCAATACCACACTGCAAGAAAAAAACGTTAAGATACTCCATCACTGCTACCTGTCTGCTCAGAGAATATCACAGGTCTACCCAAATGCTTCTCCTCTCTGCTATTGGGGTTGCCAAACAGCTGCAGACATATTTCACTGTTGATGGAGTTGTGCGGAGACCAAAAAACTGTGGGCCATATGCGAGTGTTTAATCCATAAAACTCTACACACCCCTATAGTTTTGGACCCCTGGGCGGGCCTATTTGATAAGCATATATCTCAATTATCAACACTGAGTAACAAGCTTATACACAGCTTCTGTGCTGCAACCCGTAGCCTTCTCGCAGCAACCTGGAAACAACCTTCCCCCTCAGAAACCCAACTAATCTCAAAGATCTGGTGGATCTGTGAAAATGAACACCAGACTCTTCTTATCAAAGGCTCAATTCGTAAATACGACAAGGTGTGGTCCCCCTGGTTTTATATTATGACAGATGTTGGTGGGAACCGAATAACAGCTGGCACCTCCATCAACCAAAACAGTGTGCACTCGCTTGAGAGCAATTGAAAATCTGTTCTCGAGCTCTTTATGCCTGCTATAGTGTGGGCCGGGGAGCGCGACAGGCCAAGTATTATTCCCTGATATCTAATGGACTATCTTCAACCCTTTTACCATTCTAATTGCATACATTCTCAATTTTTGAATGTTACTGTATTGCTTGTATTATTTATTTATTAATAATTAATGTGTGATGCCAAGATATAAGACAGACACAATCTGTTAAGCAAAAAGTTTTCCTTTTATATTGGTAATTTTTCTACATATAGCCCCGATATCTTAATTTATTTGATATGTTTATTTGGTTCCTCACAATAAAAATTATTGGAAACAAAAAAAAAAAGCTATGGCTAGGTACACACAATACCATACTTTGTCCCTACCGACCAATATTTCAGACAGTTAGCAGTAAAATGTTGTTTGAACCTTTGTCCAAATCGGACGAAAATTCAATCCGACAAATTTCGCCAATTTGTGTGGTGCTGAAATACCAGCCCTGGTTATTTGTTGCATTCCAAAAATCACTGCATTTAAATAACAAACAAACGCTTAAACTCTATTAATTCGTTTGAAAATACTTTTTTTTCTTTGAGTTTCCTGACAACTAATTCTACACTGTATTGACATTATTTACAGTCTCCATATCTATAGGTCTACAGTTATTTTATACAAAAAATGTATGATTAGCCTTGATATATTGATGTAATTAAACAGAGTAAGTAAGCTAAGTAATAATCTTTCTCAGATTCTGTAAAGCTATAATATAAAGAGTGAGTAGACTATTATAAAACTATTATTATTTTTCTATAAGAAAGAATTTTAGAAAAAGGAAAGGGAAGACAAAGAAGTAGTTGTGAAAGGGATAGCATGTTATGACATTCAGGTACTTTGTTTTTTTAATACCTTTCTACTCCATGGGGTCAAAATGCAACATTCAGTGGGGGAGTGCGAACGGGTTCTGTTAAACTAAGAATATGAAATGTGGAAATACATTAAAACATGCATACATAAAACACCATACAAAATTGAATGTGCTGGGTAGAAATGATAGCATAAAAACAACAAATAAAAAATGACTAATGTAAAGTATGACAATGTTTCTCAACCAATGGAACATAAACCTGACATTTGTTCATAAAGCTAGAGTCTAGAGATGACAGGGTAGGTAGTACATAACATAGAAATACTAGTTAACCATTAAATTTCCGAGTAACACGGAAATGGAAACACCATAATAATTTTTTTCACAGTTTAAATCTGAACTGATTATTTCATAAGACGTGCACATTTTAACCACATTTTGCAGCAACTAGATGTGTCATATGTTTTCTAACTGTAGTAGTCCAGATTGGTTACGGCAGAAAAAGAGCATGGACAAAAGTTTGCACCTTAAGCCCTATTATGCCTGCATTGTAAGACTGCATTGACTTTTGTATTTTTTTCAATGTTTGCGTTGCATCCAACATTCTAGTAGGGCTACGCCACACTTGCGTGTTTTAACATGCGATTCAATTATGTGTTAAAAAGCGCACGCTAGTGTTGGGCAGATGGACTGGGGCCATTGCACTGAGATCCAATCATAGGATCGAATGTGATCACCATTTTTGGTGCGATAGCGGTTGCAGCGCTACCAGGCACCAATGCGCACAAAACGAGTGTTGGCCTCATCCTTAGTGTGTGTGTCCAAAAACAACTTAAGGGAAATTGACAGGAATTGCTTTCATGAGTATTTTTGCAATTTACATTCACTATTTCTTTTACATAGTTTTGAAGATTTACATTTTTATGTGTGATATGGTGGCAGCAGCACCAGATTACTTGCACTTCCTGCTCTAAAATCATGTGACAGTCCCCTTTCCCTGTGTCTCCTCCTTCTTGTGGACCCCATGGCCCTTCCCCTTGCAGTCCCCTTGAAACCCCCTGTGACCCCTCCCACGCCTCCTTCAGTAACTGAAACTCGATCTCTTAGATCGAGTTACAGAAGGAGGAACTAGTATCCTACATTA
Source organism: Hymenochirus boettgeri (assembly GCA_019447015.1). Lineage (NCBI taxonomy): Eukaryota > Metazoa > Chordata > Amphibia > Anura > Pipidae > Hymenochirus > Hymenochirus boettgeri. The sequence continues at coordinate 180,700,852 of CM033470.1, read as the reverse complement.
GAAGGAGGAACTAGTATTGTGACCACAGATTCAGAACCGCCCACCCCCTAACTTTCTGATCAGAGATTTCTTCATATCTTGGGTTGTGCAGCACGTAGACTCATTTTAAAGGTAGGAACCTGGCCTTTCATTTAATTCCAAATGCAATGTAAAACATAGAACTTATAAAAGACTGATTGTAGCAGGTTTAAGTTTGATATGGTTTGCCATACAAGAGAAAAAACCCTGTTTTAGCCTGCAACTGCAATTCAGTATTGGCCTAAAAATCTGATACTTTAAAAGAAAGTGGGACTGCTAAAAGAAATGCTTACTGGTACAGCATGGCGTTCCTTTAGTTCTCTTCTCTTGTAAGCTACTGGGTAGGTAGGCAGCGGTGGCGCTGAAAATACTGTGCCCAGAAACCTCCTTTCCCTGTTTTCAGCTCGAATCCTCTGCTCTGTTTATCAAACAAATATGAATGAATCATTCTGACGGTGTAATAAATGACAAGTTCTCTTATGTGTATTGTTTCCAAAAACAAATATAAATCATTTGATGTACTGCAGTAATTGTTTTTTCACTTCTTTCTTCCACAAGATGGCGCAAATGTTACAGCAATGAATTTTAAAAGCTATGCATGTGTCATTTAGTTACAATCTATTTAACACAATTTAAAAAAAAATTTAAACATTCTTTAACAGAAGATTTCTGCCTGTCACCAGTCAAGCAAAGACTTATTTGTATTTGTAACAGAATATATAGATTTATAAACATTCATATTATCTCTACTAAACATTTGGCAATGATTGTTTCCCTACCTTCAGGGAGACTAAATAAAAGTTCTTCAGGGTTATTCAATAAAAGTTCTTATCGTTAAAAATGGTGCCAAATCAGGTTTTGGCTTTCAAATGTTAAATAAGATCTGATTGGTTGGGGCAAAATTAGCACCATTTTAAACGATAAGAACTTTTATTGAATAACCCTGCTTGTATGTTACAGTCAGGTCTGTTGAAGGCAATCGACCTTTGAACTCTGTTCATTAGCACTAAACCATTAATTGCATCCTAATTACCAGTTCTGAGGATAATTAAAAAAAAAACACAAGATAAGAAAGTAGACAGAATCTAATCTTAATCCAGAGGCAACCTTGCCCCTTTGCAGAGAAAGTCCATACATTTTTTTCAGATGTATGCAATAGAAGATAAACAGAAAACATTGCAGTCTTTGTTCTGCATTAGAATATATGAGTTACCGTACTACTTAAAAATGAGACCAATACATTTTTGACAATGGCAAGAACTAGAAGATCAATATAGTATCTCACCCCTACGGATAGAACGCAGATTTTGCTTAGCATGGCGATATAGTTCTTCCACACAAGGAGGCCTAGTGGTTGGCAGTAAAATATTTCTCTGCTGGTGCCAAGATGTCTTGAAGTATACATTCAGTTTACTTTCCGCATCCAGGTTCGAGACAGCTGGTGAGAGAAAGGATAAAATAAATGGAGTGGAAAAGAAATATGACAAGCAGACATGTATTTGTCTTCATTTAGTTATATTACATTTAAAATTGAGAGAATGCTTTTAAAATTCCAGATCATCCTGCTAAATAGTCTGGAGTGTAAAAATATTCAATCCCACAAGAGATAATAAGGTTGGGAAGCATTGAAAAATATGCTTAATAATTGAATGTAAGAGGCTCATGTTTAGTATTGTGCGCTGTGACTTTCACTACTACTGTGCGACTGATTGTTCGGTCCATAGAACACTGCACTATTGGTCATACTTTTGTGCCATGTCCGATCCTGCTAGAATACCGATCGGACAGTTGCAGATATAACAAATATTTTGGCCCGACTGACCGAAAATATTGATTGTTCAGCCCGAAATATCAGCTTGTGTGTGCACAGCATTCGCATACTCACAGTAGTGCAGTGAAGCAGCATGAAAATGCTGGAAGGTAGTTTGCTGTCTTAGCTCATTCAAGCATGTTTGTTCTAATAATTTACAAAGGCCAAGCAAGAAGAGTTTCTGCTCTATTTCTTTTTCTGGGTTTCCTCCACAGCTGTGTCTACTTGACTTAATATTCTCTTTCATGTTTGTAATGAATCAGCCTCCCCTCTTCCATTAACACCTTTTTTTGGCTTTTTTTCCTTGAGCAGTTGTAACACACTGTTTTACCCCCTAAATTTCTGTCTTTATCACTAGGAATGTAAACACAGTAATACTTATTGCCGTATGATTAGGGTTCACACATAAGGAATGATTTCTTTAGCTACTGTAAGCTGTAAAATTGATTTCCTTAAATTGAAGTGGAACTAAAGCTAAAAATAAATGACCCTGAATAAATTCTATCATTTTAACCAACAGATTTCACTATCTCTTACCTCTAAGATCAGCAGCAGTGTGAGGGAAATTTGTGAGATTAACCAGCGCCGTAAGTGCTGAATTCTCATCTTAAAATCACTAGTGTGACTTTAATGAAGGGTTTCATAAAAGATCTTACTCTTAAGCTAGGTACACACAGTCCAGATCAAGATCTGCATACACACAGTCCCGAGCATTCTCCCTATGAAATTTTCAGCCTTTCCCGAACGAGCGTTCGGCCGACCCGATCGTTCAGCAGCCGCGCGCTCGTTCAGGAAACGAACATACACACATAATGTTACATTCTTCTATGTGGCTTTTTTAAGGCCAGCTCAAAACTGCTTTTAAAGTCACAGAGGGGTTTCAGGATAATCATGCTTGTGCACCCCCTTTGTTGTGCCTTAATTCTGCATATTCCTGTTTTTTTTCTGAATTCAGTGACCATCTTGTTAAAGTGTTTCTTGGGCCCAGATAAATGCTGGACAGTTATACAGTAGGTTTGTAAAGTTACAGTTCCTTGTCTGACAAGCCCATAGATACCTTAGAGAGGGGGGGGGGGGGGAAATTTGGGCATGCTCAAGACTGAGACTTAGAGGCAGAGCAGTGGTGCTGGTGATGTCACAAGCTCCATTTGCTGGCTTGTGATAAATCATGCTAAAGTGCCACAGACATATAATTTGTGCTAGTTGTGTGCGAACCATCGCAATTACAGTCATAAAGTCACTGTAAACCTAGTTACATCACTGCTAATTGGTTGGTGTGACTTTAAGATTAATTTGCAATTGTGGTATACCTTTCACAAAGTTAAAAATGCTCAGTGACATCTCTAACCCTTTTGCCTCTCTGAGTGATCTGTCTGTAAGAAAGACTGAGAAGGGCTGTAATGATACAGATGCTTCCTCCACAATACAATTTCAGAGGTAAAGCTTTATCCACACGTGCGATTGCAGGGGCCGACCCGCGACACACGATGTGTATGCATCGCCGTTATGGCCATTAATCATGGCGTGTATGGGTACTTTGTTGGCCGAAGAGGCCGTTCGGATATTCAACTGAACGTCAGTTTCAGCCGACAAAGTGCCCATACATGGCACAATTATTGGTCAAAACGCCTGTGCATACACATCATATGTTGTGTGCACCCGCGATCACATGTGTGTATGAATCTTGACAGTTGCAGCTATCTAATGGTTATAAATGAAAAAAAATCTATTTGCGATCATCTATATTTTAGCTTTAGTTTTCCTTTTACCCTTTTTTTATTTGCAGAAATAACAAGCTACATAGTACAATGTTGACATCACTATTATCTAACACAGAAGACTGTTCTGTAGCATTATAGAGGTTGTCATTTATCCAGGTCATTTAGTATAGTGAGTATTAGCATGTTACCTTGAAGTTCTATAGAACAGTGTGATATCTGTAAAATACCAAGCAAATGTCTGACCATGCTAATAACACACATCACCCAAATAGATGTTTTCTAACAGCAGAAGAAAAAAATGAACAGCTGATGTCATGCATTTTGGCTGCAATGTCAGCAAGGATGTTCAATTGGGATAACTGCAGTTTAATTAGAATTAACAGCGTGGATTACAAAAAGGTTACAGGGATCAGCAGGTGCTTATTTCAATGTTGCTATTAAAAACAAACAAGTCTGAAATCAGTAACACAAATACAGGTCGCTTTTCAGTATCAACCATCCCCATCTGTGTGTTTGTTTGTATTTATATATAAATGATAACATTGTTTGCAGCATGTTTTATGTTTACAATGTACCTTTAATTTATAAACCTTAATTATTACTAAATATGCTTGGTTTAAACCTTTACCCCTTGTATTTTTCAGAAAAAAAACCTGTTCTAACAGTGTCATTTCCCTCAGCATTTCCCTCTCCCTTACCCAAGCTACTAGACTGTTTTATAATGCACTGTGACAGGTCCGACTGAAGAACACTACATGCTTATGTATTATGCATGCTCAGATCCATATTTTTCAGTATAATGCACCTCCTCAGCAAACAGAAGCAAATACATTCAAGCATGCAGCTTAGCAAGCACAAAAGCAATATTAGAGGCATTATCACATTGGAAGGGAAAACATTTTAAAGCAATATATTGTATTAAACTAAATTCTGTTTACTTTGGCTTTATGTAATGAAGCCATTAATGCTTAAACTTTATACTTCTCTTTTAAGAAAGAGCACCAAATCAAACAAGGAAACTTTAGGAGGCTTTATTTGAGTATCATCTCTCTCTTCTTAGTATATTTTATTATGTTAAATATAAACCATGTTTTTGATATTGTATTTGCACAAATAAATCATGAGAAGCACTGTGCTTGTAAAGATAAGTAATATTTAGGGCTAAACAGATGAGCACCCTTTTAGCACCTAATAACACAGGGACATACAAATGGTTCAGATGTCTGATTTTGTATATATCTGTGTGTTTGCGCGTGTGTGATGTTTTTGTTTTGTCACTTTTTTTCTTATTGGATAGGTGTGTGATAAAATATGTTTGCATGATTTACTTTCAAACATAGCTCTAGGTAGTAACCATAGCAATTCATTCAAATATGTCAATATGTAATAACCACATCTATATATTTATTATGGGGTTCTGAATCACAGCAAGGTAAGGTAATGGAATAATTAAAGAATGGGGGAGTACAGATACGCATGGATACACAGTACATGGGGCTATCTAGGACATAATTATTGCATACACATTTGCTGACTTTTTCTTCTGGGAATCAGGTCAGATCAATGTCTAGCAATCTGACAATCTGAGACATGTATTGTATTATTATTTAGCAGAAAAGGTGGTTTGATGGCATTACCTTGGTGTTGACTGTTCAGTTGTGTTACAAAAATTGTGACTATGAAAAAATGGGTCACTTGTGTATTTTGTGTACCACTGTTTAAGTCCACACATGTCCTTGCATTAGATATGTAACAATAAATAATACACAAACAATTGTTTACCATTGTAAACAGCTTGGTGTGGTAGGAGATAAGCCAAACACAATATATTTACACTGAACAGTAAAGAGAACAACACCATAGCATAAAAAGAACATATTGAAAATAATAAATGAATGTAAACAGTGTTTGATAAATTTCACAAAGGTAGGGAATATAGCTAGACCATTGTGCAAAAACCTGATAAGATTTTTACCCAGTCTGCTCTCCGGATCTCTATAGCACAGCAAAGCATATATCTTAGCTTTTCCCTTTAGTGTGTCATAGCTTTATTCATAAAAAACAGAGCCTACATCTTATCACCTGTTAGAATAGTAGCACAAAACAAGCATTTGATTGCTCTTGACATTACAACCTATTGGAAGAGTCCAGATAAACCATTCCAGCCAATTAGTATGCACATTACAGACACATCTTCATAACCTACAATCATCTGTATCCCAGCAACGAGCTGCATATTACTCCATTTTACTTGTAACCCGAGTCATTCAAATAAATAAAACAACAATAAAAAAAGGGCAAAAGCTACATACACACTTGTAGCTTTCCTCGGGCAGCCCATTGTTGATCTGGCAGGACCAAGCGCCCATACATGCGTGATCCTTATCTGGAACACTCAGTTGGCCCTATTTTACATGTCTACGAGCCTTTAAAGGGCAGCTTAAGGCCCTCTTCTATGTGCTGTAACCAGGAAGAGGACTAAAAACACTAGGTTCACACCCTTAGGAACACAGCAGAGAGTTAAAGAGAATACTTATTACAAAATTACACATCTGGTCCTACTCCCTTCGCACAACCAAATAATTTGCTAGTAGTATATACAATGCAATAGCATTAGATTACTATGGAAATTTATATCAATTTACCATGATAGTAGATCACTGGGGTAAAACCAGCAAATCTTGCTCTAGATATTCTGTAAAGCGTCATACACAGGTATAACAATTGTACATGTGTGGTACCTCTAATCTGCACCATTTGTGATCCATCCTGATAGATAGATAAACAACACTAATGTGACGTACACACACATACCATTGTCAGCCGAAGTGGCCTTTCGTTGCCTGCTCTCATCCGAAAGAATTGGTATGTGTGTATGGGCCTTAATATGGATTAAGATGTTTTGGCTCCTGTGTCCTTACAAGCTGATAAGTGATGTGTAACCATGGATTTTACTTTATCTGTTTTTTTTAGAATCAATACTACTAACAAGGAATCAATTTCCATTTACTTTTGAATTGCATTGTGAGGTCATATAGAATGAAGTTAAATTAAGTGAATATCAAGTGACATGTGATGTTGGAGTATATTGTATATTGGCAAGATGTAGTAATCTAATTCAGTAAGAAAAGCAAAAGTTTTTTTATTGAGTCCTGTAGTAATGCAAATGTGCTCTGTAATTAGTGATTGAGCGGATTACACGCCATCCCGGCCGACATTTCAGTGTATGGGCCGATGTGGGTAAGATATTAGATGGTTTGGGTTTCTGGGCCAATTGTGCTGTCCTCTACGGACAGCACACTTGGTGGCGGCTACTTTTTCCCCGACTGACAGTCCTTCAGACTGGCAGACCAGTCCCAAGTGTCAAATGGTCAGTCGGGATGAAGGATCCGAATGTGTGTACCTAGCCTAATTCAAGGTATATACTGCCCGATATTTCAACAGGACTTACTGATATTTTGGTCAATCGAGTAAAAATATTGGCTATATTTTTTTGCCCACGACCGACTAATATTGGTCGAAACTTCTTGAACATCGGATGAAAGATTGATCGGACATGTCGATTAATTTTCTCTGGTTCTGGTATGGATTTGTTGAAACATCAGAGGTAACTATTTCCGACTTAGACTGGCTATAATTCAACCTGACCATCCAATAGCGTTGACCATGAGTCAATATTGACTAATGTGTACCCAGCCTTAGGCCTGGTACAAACAGGTCAATCAAGATCTGATATTCCCATTAGATTACTGAGCAATAAAATGATTGATGTCTGTGAGATCAGAATTAAACCACTATATATTGTTAGTCATGTCCAATCCATTTTCTAAATGATTTTATTGAAAAGTCCAACAAAAACAATGGTCACAACAAAAATTCCCTTCTAGTATTATGACCAAATCAACCAAAATATTGATGGTCAAAAAAATCAACCCTGTGTTTCTAGCTTAACGTGTTTGTTTACCATTTTAATCTTTCATTGTCTACTATCTGCATAGACTGCTAAATTCCCCCAGTCATACCAATTACATTTCAGACACAAAAAAAGTAAAGAAATATTTAATAAACATACTTATACATCAATATTCATTTGTCTTAAAGGGCATTTCCACCCCCAAAACTAAAATTTAACCCACTACTGGCCCCACTCTGTAGTGTAATAAAATCTTTACCTTACATCCCAGCTGCAAATAGTTCTCCTGTAATGTCCCCCCAAAGTTATAAAAACTGTCCACCAGGAGCCTGGCCACCAGTGAAATTGTTTCCGCCTCTGAGCTGTCCTCTCAGAGGTTTTTGGCTTGCTCAGAGCAGCCCTTCACATCCTCCCCCCCCCCTCCCTCTCCCTCCCGTTTTCCTCTCCCTCCCCCTAGTGTAAAAACCCCTTTTCCAGATAGTAGGGATAGTTCCCCCAGCCCCAACCGCTACAAAATATTTATAAGAAAGTCCCCCGATCTTTACTTACCTTCCCTCTCTCTTCCGGCGTTCAGAACTGCCGGCAGCCGCATTTGTGATTGGCTGACTCTCAGCAAATCACAGACGCGGCTGCCGGTCCGGCCCCCTGATTGCAGTTCTTTGCAAGCAGAAGGCCGGCATTGCGGCCGCGGAGAGAGGGAAGGTAAGTAACGATCCGGGGATTTTCTTACAAATATAATATAGCGGTTTGGGCTGGGGGAACATGCCCTACAACGTATAAAACATTTTTAAAAGGGGTGGACATGCCCTTTAAATTAGTTTATAAGCAGCAAGTTACACATTTTTTTTACAGTTAAAAATGCAAACTGATGGAATAAAAACTCTATTAGACAATGATCGTTTTATTGATTGTAAGTTTGTTGGTTAGAAAGATATGATCAAAATTGACCCATTTGTATCGGGCCTTAAACACCATCTATTAAGAGAAACAGACATAGAAAGAACTTTGATAAACATTATAGTCAGTACTAAGGATAAATTTTAAAGTGGCCTTAAAGGTTGCACCTGGGCTTCTGAGGGGAAGAGGTTAGTTGCAGACATCCCACCCTGCCCTTCTAGGCTTCCAGGCAGGGAGGAGAAGGGGGCGTGGTGTCGTGTAGGGGCGGGGCCTGATGTAACATGGAGGTGGGGCCACCATTCTAGGGGTAGTGGGAGGCGGGGTTAGGGTAGAGTTTGGGATTTCCGTGGGCGTGGCTTGGGAGGAGACTCAAGTCTCCTCTCAAGTCCGGGAGTCTGGGGTGGTCTCGTGGTTCTGCGAGATCACCCCAGAATGAGGGAGACTCCTGTGAGATGCAGGAGGGTTGGGATACCTGTAGTTGTGTTGCTTTATTAAACATTGTTGATGATGCCAACACCCAGTTCAGGGCATGTGCACCCGAACCACCAACCCAACACAATAGGAATATATGTATTAGAAATTTACATTTTTCTTTCATCCTGAATTTAGTAAAGAGGGGCTGTAAAATCTTTTATTGCTGCAACAGTAAAATTGTATAAGGGAGAAGTTTAGACTTTCCATGCGTGCTGTGCGTTGCGCTAGTGTGTGCGCTAGCGCATGCCAATATAGGCCCCACTATGTCCGTTGCCTTGCGCTTTTGCCCGTTTTTGTAGCACATGTAATCACCATTTTTGTGTGCATCGCATATGCTGCCATGAGGCAACATCAAAGGAAGTGCAACTCAAGTGGACGGTAGCATGCACGAATCGCACAACATTGCACTTTAAATAACGTAAATAAAAATGCATAGTGAGTTTTAGTGGTTTTAGTATCTCTTTGTTTTGTCCATCTTCTAAACGCTAAAGCACTCGGTAGCACAGGCACAGATTTCTCTGTACTGCTTCCAGACAGACTTGGATATAATCTATTTCCATCTAAGGCCAGAACTGAAGCTGTGGAATGATCCCATGTTGTTTAAAGCTCTGTCTGACTTCCCAGTCATCAGAGAATTCATTCAGCTAAAGAGGTTTTGTGGGAGCCATGCATTTCATTCTTTCAGATTTTCTTATTTTAAATGTGGTCGGTTGCTTAAGTTTTCATCTTGGTCTAAATTACAAAAAATTGAGTGTTTTCGTCATATGGTCTGGCTATAATGTATGCCACATTAAAATTACAGTGTTTAAAATCTCACACAATTTATTGGCACTTTCTTTTGGTCTGTTATATGACACTGTTCTGAATCTGGCAGATAGAATGTTTTCTTCTTATGTAAACCGATACTGACAATGAATGAAAATATTCGGTCTATAAAATTGCATGCTGGGTTGTACACAGTATGTTAGCTTTAAGCTGGCCACAGACCCAATCCATATCAATCTATAAATGGCCAAACAACAAATATCAATTTATGTCTGCAAGTCTGTGACGGATCAGGAAATTTCAGAGGGAACATAAGGTGTTGGTCAATATTGAGAAACAAAGTAATATATTTAGGATTATGTCTGCCCTTAAGGTGACTGATCCCCATTCATACCACAAAGCGTTCAAGGTCATATATAGAAATTACAGTTTTTAAAAGGGACCGATTTTAATATAGGGTAAATATTAGCACCTAAACCTAGTTGTGTAACTATTGTAATTATCATTAGATCTACTGTATGTATCTATGTCTGATTGGCTCTAAATCTGCAAAGGGAAACATGCTAATCAGTGATTTTAGTCTAATAAGCCAGACATAATATCATGTCTGTTTCAGGAATTGAGAAACTGAACAGTATAAAAACAATAACTTCAATCTGAGGCTCCCAAACCAATTTTCTGACTGAATGTGTCAAATACAACAAATGACACTCTATTTACCTCATTTACCCAATCTGTTCCATTATTATTTCTGCCTTGTTAGGTAGATTTTTAAATGAAATACACCTAAAATTTAAAGGGAAAGTTAAATGCAAATACATATACTTTTAAGGAAAAAAAATTAAGAATAAGTATTTTTCCATCCTAACGACCCGTTCAGCATTTTCTGTGTATAAATAAATACTGCCAAAATACTGAATTCCTGTTTGCAGGACCCCTAATAGAGACCATTATGGTCTTGTCCTTGTCCCAGCGCATGGGATGATTCAGTAGCTCAGTAGAGATCTGAGCATGTTTGACCCATCCAACTGCCAATCAGTAGAAATTACTGTTAGGCACATTCCAAGTAGTGTGCATTCTGGGAAGAAGAAGGATTTATAAAGGTGTGGTATCGTTTTTTGGCGATACCACGCCTTTAACAATCGGTAAACCGATCGCTAATTTCCGATCGGCTTAATGATCGTTAATTTCCGATTGTTATCGTAAATCTACGATACAGTCGTAAATTACCAATACCAATAGTAAATCTACGATAACGAAATCGTAGATTTACAATCCCTATAGAATACTACCTATTGAATTACTACCACATGGTATTCTGTGACTGAACGTTCGTTAATTAATGAAGGCTTGATCGGAAATGTACTGAGTCAATAGGCTTCTCCTAGTTAATTACATTTTAGCTTTAGTTGTCCTTTAGAAAAAATACCAGATCACCCTAACTGTATTAATGAAATGAAAAGTATAGGTAAGGTATACTATATGTTAATTTCATTTAACAGATGTTCAGAGCTGTTAATTAAAGCTAACAATAATTAAAACATAAATTCTTGTAAAAGCGCCCCTTTGTATAGAATGCTCATTGTACTTTTAAAGTTAAAGGGCATCTATACCGAAAAATAGGTTATTTTAAATTGACTGTAACTGGAAACTATAATTCTTCCCGACCACCACTGTATAATTTTTTTGTTGATCTGCCCACTATTTCTTTAGATATCCAATCTAAAACTTCATATGTTTAAGCTGTCAATCAAGTTCCTTGTCCTCAAAAACTATTCTTCTGTGAGTAGTTTTACTGTAGCTGGAATGGTAATGGAGTTTTGACAGTTGGTATGCTGTGTGCAGGCTTGACAGTTGGTTTGTGGGAAAAAAGTCAGGTCGGATGGAAGTGTGAGGGGGGATACTGCTCATAAACAAAATGTGTGCTGGATTGAAGGCATGCAACACAGGCAAATCAGAGTAAAGCTGGGTACACACAGTAACGATAAAGCCCCAATACCGTCGGATCCGACGAATTTCCATCGGCCACGCTAGACTCCCTAGAGAGGAGTCTAGCGCGGCCGATGGAAACACACAGTCCCTATTCATAGGGAGAACGCTCGGGACTGTGTGTATGCAGATCTTTGAAAGATGGCAGACAGGATCTTGCAGATTCTACCTAGTTTAAGTGCTACTTACATGTATTCAATTATAGATTAAGATGAGGCAAAGTAACATAGTAACATAGTAACATAGTAATTAAGGTTGAATAAAGACATTCGTCCATCAAGCCCAACCTATTCCCTTTTTTTTTTTTTTTTAACCCTACCTAACAGTTGATCCAGAGGAAGGCAAAAAACCCCAGCTAAAAAAGGGGGGAAAAAATTCCTTCCTGACTCCAAACGGCAATCGGAAAGTATCCCTGGATCAACCAGATCTATATGCATTAATACCAGTAATTCTCAATATTTTTTAGTTTTAGAAACTTATCCAGGCCTTTTTTAAAGTTATTCAATGAACTTGCCATTACCACCTCTGCTGGAAGACAGTTCCACAGTTTCACCGTTCTCACTGTAAAGAAACCTCTCCTAACTTGAAGATGAAACTTCTTTTCTTCCAACCTTAAAGGATGTCCACGAGTCCTCTGATATGACCTATTAGTGAACAATGCACCAGAGAGTTCACTGTATGGGCCATTAATATATTTGTATAAGGTTATCATGTCCCCACGCAACCGCCGCTTCTCCAATGTAAACAGCCCTAACTTGTCTAATCTGCCTGCATATTCAAGCCCCTCCATTCCCCTTATTAATCTAGTTGCCCTTCTCTGAACTGCCTCAATTTCCAAGATGTCCCTTTTGTATATGGGATTCCAAAACTGCACCGCATATTCCAAATGTGGCCTTACCAGTGCCTTGTAAAGAGGGAGAATAATATTTTTCTCTCTTGATTCCATTCCCCTCTTTATACAAGACAATATCTTGCTAGCTCTAGCTGTTGCTACCTGGCATTGTTTGCTACAGCTAAGTCTGTTATCTACCAGAACCCCCAAAACTTTTTCCATTTCAGATGCACTTAACACAGAGTTATTTATGGTGTAGGTGGCACAGGGATTATTAAATCCCAAATGCATCACCTTACATTTATCAACATTGAATCTCATCTGCCATTCTGCTGCCCATTTTGATAATCTATCTAGGTCTGCTTGCAGCACTTGCACATCATTGGAAGTTTCCAAAGCTCTGCATAATTTAGTGTCATCAGCAAACACAGAGACCTTGCTCTCAATGCCCCCTTCTAAGTCATTTATAAACAGATTAAACAGAAGCGGCCCCAGTACAGAACCCTGAGGAACTCCGCTTATTTTTTCAGTATAGTGTCCCTTTAAAGTCGACTAGGATCGAGTTAAACCTAAGAGATATGAGTCTAACTTTAATTTTGACATCATATTTATTTACATATTTACGGTATCTTGTCATATAAATAAGTAAAGGAGACATCTGAAAAAAGTTTAACAAAATTAAAACATGGTCAAGCCCATTTTCCTAATACTGGCCATACAATAGTATTTTAACCTCCCAAAGTTCCCGTATTGTTTAAACAACATCCTGGCAACTGTCCGGCACAATCAATTTTGTTACAGACTCTTGATTGAAACACATCACTGGCGATCTGTTCATAGGATTTATTTTTTTACTTAATTAATACATAGTCTTAAAAATTGCTTTACATGCTATATAGGGGCATTAGAACAAGATCACAAATCAATGGGAAAGCGCAGGGAACATAGATAGTGAGGATGTCAGAAAGGTAAAATCAACAATCAAACTTCATTCAAATCTAACCAATATCCAATAACAAGTGTGTGTCCAGTATAAGTGATGGACAGCTGACACTTCCCTGGATCTTCTCAGTACTAATGTGTCCAGGACATGTTCAGGTAATTAGACAATATATACACAAATGTTGAGGGGAGGAATGCAGCCCTGTTATTTCTCAGGGTAATAGATAAGGACTGTTACTCTTTTGGTGCTTTATTAGGTTGTAAAATGGTTGTAGTTAAATTGCCGGAGGACCACAGATTGCATACAGTATATCATATACAATTTTAAATTATCAAGACTATAACAAGTGAAAAGCAAGCAAAATACAGTTCACTGACAAGGACACACACGTCCCGATGTGTGGGTCCTTGTAATTTTAATGTTATACTGAATGGGTCTACAGCAGAATAGGTGACATACTACAGTAATAATATACATATTTATTTTTTGAATAGACAAACTGTTTTAACAAAATAATTCCAATTTAATGTTTAATGCCCATTACCTCCACCCCTTAGAAAACAGCATTGTAAAGCCATGGCAAGAAATGTGTATATGTTTTTAGGAAGCATTCCAGAACTCAGCAGTCATCTTCTCAATAATATTCACTTAGCCTCATTGTGATTCAGGCTGTGTAGTACAAGCTGGCCTGCTCCAAAGGCAAAGGGGGTCAAGAGGCATTACCTGCTGGAACTGCTATGGTTTCTGGAAGTCTAAATATTTGCTAATCTTATTGACACCCCTGCCAAACATGCAGATGGTTCATCCCAAGAATTTGGTCCTTCTAATCTTTTCACAGTCCAACAGAATGGTAAATCAGACAACTGAGCTGTAATCCCAGAGCTTTTAAAGTCAATCACTGAAAACTATTAACTCACTCCTGTACCTTGTGGGTTCTGCCTCTGATCATCAGTTTGTATCTGTTTTTTAAATGCAGGGGCGTTTTAAAAAACAGACATACAGTAAAACCCCATAGGAATTCGTTCACACTTGCTGTATTCTATTCTGTTTTAGACCATTTACAAAATGCACTGCTGCATGCAAGTCTGTCAATTTTAAATGCATGAAAACATGATAAAACAGACAGGGCCAGATCTACCATGAGGCAGCGTAAGACATTTATCTCATGCATCACCCCTGCACTAAAGAAGAGATAGCGGCAGACAGGCAGTGGTGGAGAAAATTTTTTTTTTTCCTTGACCGGTCAAGAAAAAAAAAGAATTTCCCCTAGTGACAGATATGTTGTTAAAATCCTTTTATATGGTTAGGTTAGCTTTAGTTAGTTTAGTGAGTCTACCTTGACATAGTGGCAGGCTTACAAATCCTTTGGCTAAAATCTTTTATACTACAGAAAGTATGGCATTTCTAATGTATTGTAACAGTTGAAGCAGCATGTATAGCAAAGGCTATAAAATTAGTTATTTTAATTTGAGAAACAAAAACCAGAAAGGAGCAATATGGTAGTTACAAGAGATGGCCGAAACTCACTAGTTTTGTTCCGTTTTCGGATTCCTGGATCTTTGGGATTTTCTCGAGATCCGGGAATCCGAAACCAGAACAAATTTTCGATAATTTTCGAATGTACAGGGCTATTTTGGATAATTTTTGAAAATAGCCTTGAACGTTCGAAAATTATTAAAAATACGATAAACCATTTTCAAGTTTTCGAAATTTTTCGAATGTTCAAGGCTATTTTAGAAAATTGTTTGAAAATTCGAAAATGGTCTCCGATCGTATTTTCGATAATTTTCGAACTTTCAAAAAAATGTCTTCCAAAGTCCTGAAATCCAGAGGATCCGTCCGGACTGATCTTTCAGATTGCAGAACCGAGGGATTCCGTGTCAGAGCCGGGTTTGTGTCGAACCCGGATCCCATCTCTAGTAGTGCCAACACAAGCTCTTCAAGAAAGGGATGTAATATCTGTTTCTAGTGATTTACATTTTTGCTATTTGACTATCTGAGGAACTGTTTATTTAAAGGGTATGTCCACCCTTAAATGTAATTTTTAATATGCTGTTCCCCCATGTCTCCAAGCCCCAACCGCGTAATTTTTATTTTCAGAAAGCCCCACAAACTCTTACTTACCTCTCCTCTTTCCTTCGCCGCGCTGCCGGCCCTCTGCTTGCGAGAATGCAAGCAGAGTTTAGGGAGCTTTCTGAAAATAAAAAATATGCGGTTGGGGCTGGGAGACATGGGGGAACAACATATTAAAGGGGTTTTATGCTAGGGGGAGGGATAGTAGAACGGGAGGGAGAGGGAGGGGGGAGAAGGGCTGCAGTACGCATGGCAAATATCTACCGGAGGCAAGGTAGCAGGCAGAGTCCTATATGGACTCTGCTAGCCTCCTGGTGGGCAGTTTTTGGGACTTTGGGGGGGGACTACAGGCGAACCCTATGGAGCTGGGATGTGAGGTAAGGATTAAACTACACTACATGGTGGGGCCAGTAGTTGGGGGGATTATAGTTTTGGGGGTGGACATGCCCTTTAAATACCTATGTGAAAGGAAGTTCAAAATATTAAAATTTTAACCACGCCCATCAACAAAACCATGCCCACTGACAAAAAGGCACACACACAACACAGCAGCAGAAATAATCAACGGCAGCATTCAAAAATTTGGCTCAGGCAGTAAAAACCCAAGAAGTGTCCCTGAAAACAGAAAATAATGGATAACAACGCTCATGTTTGGATTTCTGTCCATTTTTTCAAAAGAATGCCAGGGAGTTTATGGAATGTCATTTCCGGTCCACGGGCTAGAGAAAACACGCTGAAGAATAGCAAAATCACCAGAAAATTGCAAGATCTCTCTCCACAACACTATCTGCTACCTCTCTCTCCAAAAGCAACTAAAATTCTCATACTCCCAGAAAGTGATATCAGGATTTTAGTGTTCTTTGGTCCTGTCCGCTTAAATTAAAAAAATGTGGTCAAACGCAGGAAAAATCAGACACAAACTGATAATAAAGCACACGCAAACAGTTAGCAACAGATACAAAAACGTGCTAAAATATCACTAAACCCACTACATTTTTAAAGGACAATGATACTCACCTTTTCCACTGCAGCATAGTACCCAGGGTGAGGACCTAAAATCGCTAAGTCCTCACCCTGGGTACTTTCCCTAACTCCTGCACTACTTACTGCAAATCTGTTTTGGCGATCCGCACTATTTCACCTCTCTTCTACTGTCAGTGACAATCGCGGGGCAGCCAATTGGAAGACACGGCTCCTTGCAGAGTGTATCTTCCTATTGGCTGCAAACCCTATTGGCCCCAAACCCAAAACAATTGCACTTACCAATCTCTATGATATTCCTGAAGGAAGATCTTGGTTCTCTTGTTTGCAGCCCCCTTCTGTCTTTGTCATGTTTAATGACTCTTCTCTTCTGCCAGAGACACCTCATCTGAGCATTTGAGAGCTTGTACAGCTTTTAGAGGAGGTTTAGACCATTGAGGATGGGGTGTCAAACATCAGAGCCAAGACTTTCTTTTAGCGATGGGTAAGTATTGCCGTTTAAAGCAATACTGAATTTTACCCAGTAGCTCCAGTAAGTACAATTACGTTGCTCTGTTTTCTAAAGGGCATAATTCTAGCAGATATGGGAGTCTAGGGCTGTAATGTTAGCCTTCATGATATCATTACTGTAGGGCTTCCTAGTACAACCATCTGTTATGCAATGCATATTTATAGACATTTTTTTGTCATTTTAATACTGCAAAAAAATTCTTTGATGCAGCTTGATGCTCGAACTTTAAATTGTGCTAAATATAGTGTAAATATTAAATTAACATCACAAAGCTGTCCTTTTTGCTACCACAATAACAAACTAATTATTAGTTTGGTGGAAAATCATTCTTTTGAGGTCATTAAAGTGAAACTTTTTTATTATTTAGTGTTTTTCTCTCACTTTACAATGTGCACATATCATTGTGGTAACATTTTGCATCAATGACCACACAACCTCTTCTCCATTGAATATTAGTGATACCGCGCCCTTAACGAACGCTAAACCGATCGAAAATAAACAGTTTAGCAATAATCTGGAATGTGCCAAAGGCAACTTTATTGTAATGAAGTACATCATGTAACATAAAACTAGACAGATACAGCAGCATTTGCTAGCATGTAAATGCCTTTTAGAATCGCAACGTAAATTCAGGTCAATATGACCGTAAAAATGTTGTGCTATAGATTTTAAAATGGCACGCGCTGTCTAAAGAGAAATGAAGATGTCAGACAAAACCCAACTCATTTTATCTATTATGTTCTTGCAAAAGGCGTGTTAAACCTTGTAGCTTTCATCTCCGTGAATCCTAAGTAGGCCAAATTACCTTGGAGGGTAGCCAAGCACTTGATATAATATTTACAACTGGCCTGTTTTATTCTACAGAGGACTGAATAAAAGTTGGGTGAAAAGCCTTGGTCAGGTTAGCAGGGAATGTGTGATTTTGTTAATGTTGTCCCCTGACGCACTGAGCAAATAAATGATTAATGCCCAAGCAAACGTCAATCCAGTATCTAACTTGATTAGCAGAGCACAAGCACTTATCTTCAGACAATGGCTGTCTATGCACACTATGCTAAAAAAAGTTAATCTGAAACAATTTTCCCTGTCCATAGCAATAGGTGTGCTTGGTTCTATGATGCTTTGTTCAAAGGAAAGGAGTCACTTTTGTATGTATTGGATCTGGTATTTATTGTACTGATGTTTTTTATTTTATGATTTTCCAACTGAATCAGTCTTGCAGCATTGCTATGTGCTTAAAGGGCATGTCCTTTCCCATAAAGGAATTATAGACTTGACAGATTGCTCAAGACTTTTTTTGGCTAAACTGGTCAGTCTATCATAATCGATTCTGTGGTCTTCAATGAACTGCAAGATTGTTCAAAACTGAATTTGTGATTGAGCTCAGAATGCAGCAGGGAATGTATGTGGTCATTAATCATTTCTGTAGGGTATTCACAATGCTCCTCAATCATGTCAATCACAAGTGACCTGTGAAATACTACAGCCATGACTTTCCTTAATATCAAAATACCCTGTGTAAATTAACCCTTCAAAGAAGGTTTTATTTTGTTAACTGGGCTTCCACACTGAATAGCTGCCTCAGTGGTTACCTCTGTGCTCTGCCCCAGATGTGGTATGAAATTGCTATCTGTCTATTGCACACAACATTTTTCGGATTCTACAAGATTTTATTTTGGTTCATATTGAGTTTTTATTTTTTTTAAGGTGGATTCCTGAATCAATTATAGAAAGCGTTATTTTTAGAGGAACTGTGGACTTCATAAAATGGCCTTCATTAAAAAGAGCACATTCCTACCTTTAAAATTAACCCAGGATCATGCTTCTAGATGCAGTCAATCCAAAGATTTAGGGGTGTGGCTTCTGACACAGCTTATAACACGCAATGCAATATTTCAGTGTATCGGTCAATCGGGCCGAAATGATCGCATGGATTATTGGCCGTGTCTGACCGACTGTTCATCCGAATCGGATTGAAATGATCATCGGACATGGTGGCATGTCCGATCATGCTTTGCTCTATGGACCGCAACCAACCGTGCGGTCACCCGCCGCCGCCTTGAGACATCATCCTAGGCTTGTTTAAAAGGTACAAGAGGGCTTTTTACCCTTTAACAATTAGCTTGTGGTCATATGTGCATTTTGTACATCTGTTTAAAACTTTAGTCTGCTCAGTAACACTTTATAATATATTCTTTACTTGCACCTTGCTTTCATGGTGGTATCCTGCTAGGTCTGATAAGGATCTGTTTTAAGAAATAACTTGGACTTTCTACTTACTATGAAATAATTAACATGTAGTGCATTACTTGCACAGTTTTTTTTAATTAATTAAAAAAGGATACTTTTAAATAATTCAAAACAGTAGCATTTCTTGGTATTGCTATGTCTGAAGTGAGTATGGCTATGTCTGAAGTGAGTGTCTGCCTCATTGAAACACACCCATAGTTTATAAAATGTGGTATTACTCTTCAGTGACAGGCAATAGCAAAATTGGAGGGCCACCCTTCACTACACAGCTCACTGTGATCAGCTGTTATGGGCGATCAACTGTTTAAACATCTGGTACCGAACCGTCAGCATTTTTAAACAGCTGATTGCAGTGAAATAGCGGGCCCTCTTAGTCCCTGGAGCTACTGACCTCAGGTTGTCTAATGGCAGATACGCACCTTATTCCAACCTACTAAACTTCATATATTAAAATCCTAATGTGAAAGCTTTTCATCCCAGTATACCTTTACATTGTAATATTCATCTAAAGTAAGTTGCATTTACATACAAGTGAGAAATAGATTCTGTAACTAAGAAGGCTTACATGTTGCCAGTACAACTCACAGCCCAGGTAGTCTTTAGAGCCTTGTGAGTGCACCTATTGCCACACCCCTTGACCCCAGTATTCACTGTCTATATGCATATATATGTATATTTTCTATTCAGATGTCTTCACACCAACATAGAAGTACCTGATAAGCTACTGGTTACTCTACAGTTTATTTACCAGCCTGTGTGTATTTCATACAGCCCTCCTGGGGCAATACAACATATTCAGCTGATTTTACAATTTTTTTTTTAATTCTGTTCCTAGCAAAAGATAAATATTCTAAATGTACCTATATTCTTTTCATATACTGTGGTGGTTCACCTGTTAAAGCACATGTTTTAAAAATACACAGCCCACAAGGTCACTAATTCAAATCCTTTTTTGGTTTCCTTTATATTCCTAAGGAAAGATCAAGATTCCACATGTAACAGTGTTCCACATAGTATCTTTGTTGGGTTAGGGGTTCAATTCCCCAATTCTGTGTCAGGGAGCATTACTATGTTATTGATTATCTATCAGCTTCTAGGAAGCAAGGCTGCAGATTCCTTGTTTTGGCACTATAGAGCATGAAAAGTGTACTGCAACACAGCCCAGCTAAGGTTGATTATGGGAGCTGTTTGTGAATGTGCTCTATCTATTAGGAAAATGTTGTCTGGAGACTTTAGTTTCCCTTTAAAAATCTGTAAACACTGTATAATAAATACATCAAGATTAACATTATAATATCTAAAACAAAAGACAAGTATTCTAAACTAAAAAAATAATTAAAGAGCTGTTTTCAATAAATATTTTTTATGGTATGATCTATAGAGCAGTACCTATCAGTATTTGAATTGCGTATCTAACTATTTTGTTAGGATTTATTTAAACATATTGTAATGGTAATGCAGAGTGGAATAAAATGAACCAGAAGAGGGCGGCAAAGTGCTGACTGGTAGGGAACTGCTCAGTCAAAGGTCTCCTTCCAAAGAACATAATTAATCAAATTGACTTTTAAATTACCTCAAGTAAACATATAATTACCCATTATACCTGGCTATTTATGCAATTTAGTTGTTAAAACAAAAGAGAGGAACAGAAAACAATAATGCAATTTGTTTGCCCTGTGTTTGCATACAATATGTTCTGTAGGATTCCACATTCTAATGCCTGTGGTGCAGGGGAATTGTGAGACTAGCCAAAACACACAAAGGTTTAGCTTATGGAAGAGTAAAGGTTTTTATGGTTAGATGGTGTAGCCAAAAGGCTGCTCTTCATTATACAAGATCTATTTCTTAGATAGCAGAAAGTGAAATAAAGGAATTACCTACAGTAAAGCTGGGTACACACACTAACGATAAAGCCCCGATACCGTCGGATCCGACGGTATCGGGGCTTTAGCGTTATGTGTGTACGCTCATTTCCCGAACGAGCGCGCGGC
Organism: Hymenochirus boettgeri; assembly: GCA_019447015.1. NCBI lineage: Eukaryota > Metazoa > Chordata > Amphibia > Anura > Pipidae > Hymenochirus > Hymenochirus boettgeri. The sequence continues at coordinate 180,679,684 of CM033470.1, read as the reverse complement.
CACCAAACGATCGGGTCGGCCGAACGCTCGTTCGGGAAAGGCCGAAAATTTCCATCGGCTGCGCTAGACTCCCTATAGAGGAGTCTAGCGCGGCCGAAGGAAACACACAGTCCCGAGCGTTCTCCGAGAAGTTCATAGGGAGAACGCTCGGAACTGTGTGTATGCAGATCTTTGAAAGATGAGACAGGATCTTGCAGATCCTGTCTGTCATCTTTCAGAAATCTGGACTGTGTGTACCTAGCTTAAAGACAGAGTGTAAATATGAGATGTATAAGAAATGTATATGAGATAATGCTTTTGAATTAGAAATGTGGCATGTCTAAGCTAAACATTTAACAGGTTTTAATAAGTTACAGAACTGCGTATATTACTAATAAACGGACATGCACTGCTTTTCTTGATAGATCTGATATTAACTAAAACACAGCTAATTGCAAAAGGGTACAATGCCTCTCACATTGTGGTTTTATAAATAAGTGTAAGGGAATAAGGGAAAGAATAGCTAATCTGCCAATTCTATTAAATTCCATTAACAGCAAACAGCTAAATTGAATGAGAATGACACTAGCTTTATTTCACTACATTGGTTTTACCTGGTAGATTCTATGGAGAACACAAGGAATGCACGTAACAGCCTACATAAGGGCCGGTAAACATGGGCTGATAGTTTTTCCCAATTAATCACCTGGTCTAATATTTTGGTTGGATTATCCAGGTGACATGAGTAAATAGCCTGAAATCAGCCCATGCACACTAGGGCAATAGTACACTTACATGGCCATTGACTATATAATTTATCAAAGGTTGATACTTAAATATCCTTAAAAAAGGACCAACTCCATTTATTAAAACAGCATGTTAAAGGGGTATGTGTTAACCTCCGGTGCTTTAAAATTTGAACCCCTTTTTATAACTTAATCTAATTTATAGAATTTAGGCCTGTTATACATACATCAATATGTGTATGTTTAAAGGGCAACTGTGGTCTCAAAACAAGTTAGGGTTTAATGAATGCCCGCAGTATTTCCTTTAAAATGAACCGACAATCACATCTCTGGATGGAACCTGTGAGAAATTACATTGGGGTGAATGTTCAAACTTCCTGCTTCTAGTAGGTGAGTGACATCACCTGACCTCTGCCCCGCCCATCAGCCCTGGAGGAGAAGCATGCTCAGTTAAGACTTAATGCTGGGGAAATCAGGAAGCACCTGGGAAAAAAATTGACAGTTGAGATGGGAAGCCTATTAATGCAGGCAGAAGCTATTCAGATGATTACAATCTGGTCACATGGCTGAAGACAGGAAGTGTTCAAGCAGGAAGTAATATTGCTGAACCTTTCCATCAATAACTTCTCACAAATTTTATCTAGAGATGTGATTTAGCTTTTATTTTCAAGGTATGATGGAATGTTTTTATATAATCCTTACTAGCTCGGAAGAATTCAAGCCCACAGTTACCTTTTAACAGCCAAAACCTTGATCACTGTCAGCATCGTCCCAAAATGTGTATTTTGATTGAGCTAATGCTAATTAGCTGCTAGTGCTGAATTCTATTTTATAGATAGTATACTCTACTGAAAATGTCCAATATACCTGTACTATTGGGAAATTGGTTTTACATTCAAGATCTAGCCAAAGAGGCTTTTATAATGCTAGTATTGTCACCATTTACAAATGTAAAACTTATTTTACTGTACGAAAAATGTATTTATGTATTTATGTGTTAAAGTGAAACCTGTGTGGTGTGTCTATTCCCGGGGTGGAAAAATTTGTTTGGACATGAATGGCCACTGAGATCATTCTGGGAGCCAATTTACCTTTACTGATGGACAGTTCTATAGACATCAATGTAAAAAAATTGTCAAATAGAAAATCAAGTGTAATTAATGGTAATTTCTGGTCTTTAATGTTGCCTTATTTAAAAGTTATTTTTAGGGAAGAAGCTGTTCCCTAATTGGATCTAACTAGTCTTTTTTTCCTGTTTTCCTAGTGACAACTGTTTTAACTAGCATACTTATGTACACCTGGGTTATTAGTTCCACACTGAAGGTTTTGACCTATGAACTATGACCCCTGGCTCATGTTACAAGATGGCTTCCCCTCTGATTAAAAAGTAAGAATGAAAAGTTAGTAGCTGTTAACCTTAACCTCATTAACTGAATTTCCTTGACAAGTTGTTTTGTGTTACTGTTTTTATCATTTAGATTAAGCAAAAATTAGTAAATTAAGAAACAATACCTATTTCATTTGGTACTCTTTGGTATAACTTACAACCTATAACTACTCACAATTAAAAACAAAAACAGCCAAACATTTTTAGCTAAAATTCATGCAAGCTAACTGAAACTGAAAACTGAAAACTAACTAAGCTAATGCAACAAGAGATGCAAAAGTTTCCCAGTAATATTAAATTGCAGCAACCAAGCAGATTATTATTATTGATTTATATAGTGCCAACATCTTCCCTGGCGCTTTACAATTATAAAATCATACATTACATACAGGGTAATACATGTTATACAAAGTCATATATATTACATACACAGGTAATACATAATATAAGTAAACAGTGTGGAGTTTTACAGCAATACCATGATACAATAGAAGAGAGGACCCTGGCCAAAGAGCTTACAGACTAGAGGACATGGGGGTGAGACATAAGGTGACAGGAATCGGTAGGCTGTAGATTGGCAGTGTAGTGTGAAAGGGGTTGGATCATATTGGGTAGTAAGAGGGGTAATATTTAGGCCAGGTTATATGCTAGCCTAAAGACATACTATCTAAGGGCTAAGACATATTGGTATATTTCTCACTTGCAGATTATTGGTAAAATCTCAGCACAAGGGCATGGTAATGCATGTGAGGTGCACTACATTGCGATTGCGCATTTTCTGAGTATAACGTAGAGCTGTCAGTGTGGCAGCAGTCTAACTGCAGTAACCCAGTAGAAAGCTACAGCCTGATTGGTTGATGCAAATAAATAGACCAGGCAAACTTTTGCACCTCTTACATAGGCACCTAGATGTCTTTAATTTGAAATTAAAGGGTATGTCCACCCTTCAAAAAAAAAATTTCACCAAACATTCCCCCTGTCCCCCCAGCCCCAATCGCTATATTAGTAATATCAGAAAATGCCCAAAACGTTACTTACCTTCCCTCTTTCCTCCGCTGCTCTGCCAGGCCCTCTGCTTGCTGAGCGGCAGCCAATCACGGACGCGGCTGCCGGAAGTTCAGTGCGGCGGAGGCAAGAGGGAAGGTAAGTAATGTTCTGGGCATTTCCTGATAATTCTAATAGAGCGGTTGGGGCTGGGGGGACAGGGGGAATGTTTGGTAAAAAGGATTTTACACTAGGGGGAGGGAATTCTAATCGGGAGGGAGAGGGATGGGGAGGGAGAGGGAGAAGGGCTGCAGTACGCATGCCAAACTTCTGCCGGAGGCCAGATAGGAGGCAGAGTCCTATATGGACTCTGCTATCCTCCTGGTGGGCAGTTTTTGGGACTTTGGGGGGGACTACAGGAGAACCCTATGGAGCTGGGATGTGAGGTAAGGATTAAACTACACTACATGATGGGGCCCGTAGTGGGAGGGATTATAGTTTTGGGGGTGGACATGCCCTTTAAATCAGTAAAGTCATTAGTAGAGTAGAGATGGCTATTAACAGCAGATTATGGCAGAATACAAATGGTTAAATGATATTGTAGTGAAACATTTGGTCATACACATTTATAGTATAATAAAGATGGGAGCTCCAATCCTCTCCAATGCAGCACACTTGGGTTGCCCTTCCTGTGTGCAAAAGCAGCTCAGGGAACCCTCATTCTTCCCAAATACATATAAAAGAAAAAAGAAAAGAGCTGCAGCACCACATAAGAGCTTATAATAAAACATTCTTTATTAAGTACCTGTAAAATTACAGAGTCCGGTGGGTCACAGCAACATCACCAGGGCACAGAGGCAATCACCCTGACGCGTTTCGGACGAGCGAGTCGTCCTTAATCATAGGCAAATGTTATTGTTAGCACTTCCTCTTTTTAAAAGCAACGACATCCAATAAAAACAAGTGCAAAAGACATATCCCTCTTTTTTAACACTTTTTCTTCATTTTCCAACAGATATTACTTCTTAAAGTTTACATGGTAAATTCCCAGAAGTCTTTGTTCCTTATTTGCATATTGCTGAAAGGGGAGTTTCAAAGCCTTTATTGTCTCCTATCCTATTTAATTTATTGGTGACGTCGGTCTATAGGCGCTTCACACTGCAAAACTAGAGGCCTGCACTACACTGATGATGACTCAATAAAGCCGAAACCGGTCTGTAGTTGGCGCTCTGGTTTTGCATTTAGCTTGTGGAATGCTGTAAGTCTTTTTAAAGATAATAGCTTCCTAAAAGCTGCCATGGAAACATGGTAAATTCCCAGAAGTCTTTGTTCCTTATTTGCATATATCTTCTTAAAGTGACACAGTACATAGCATTCATATAGAGTGACGGAGCATATAATAATGTATACTTAAAGTGACATATAACCATATGCTAAAAAACATATAAACACATATATTGATCACCAAAATACCATATATTGTAGTAACTTGCAACAATATCTTAATCATATTACAGTTACATTGTACTATACTCTGCTATATTGATCCCTTTTCTATTGCTGTCACGTCTGTAACAATGTAACAATATATCTCGAAAAGATTTACATAAATATCTGCCTGGAGTAAATGGATACTACAATGATACATAAAGATAAACACTAACAGGGTTATTCAATAAAAGTTTTTATCGTTTAAAATGGTGCTAATTTTGCCCCAACCAATCAGAACTTATGTAACATTTGAAAGCTAACATCTGATTGGTTGGGGCAAAATTAGCACCATTTTAAATGATAAGAACTTTTATTGAATAAAATAAGTGAATCAAACTATCAATGAAATATCCCATCTGCTGTTCAAACCATTCGGGATCCTGGTATCCATTTCCATACACATTTAGACAAATCTCTGTTGTCGCACACACAATTCATATGTCTGAAAGCCTTGCATGAAACAAGAGCTATCTTTAGTAGTAGGGCTTAGGCCCTACTATACTGTTCCAAAAACCACATTTAAATTTTTGGAGAGGTTGTATGTGCAATTCTGTGCGTTAGTGCATGTGCTTCTGGGATAGTTCAGTGAAAAATATCAATATTTTATTGATATATTATTTTTTGTATTATATATACCTAGCTATCCTACATATTCTCTCCCATCTTGAAAAATCTGTTGATTTCATACCCTTTGCATTTTCCTGGTGTTAACATTAGTGAGCCACCATTTCAGGTTCTAACGGTCCTACTTCTAGTAATTTCTAGTGCTTGGCTGTTGGATGGCTCAAAGATGCTCAGATCTCTACTGAGCAACTGAATCAACCCAGGCGCTGGGTCAAGGGAAAAACCATAACGGTCTCTACTAGGGGTCCTGCAAACAGGAAGTCAGTATTGCATTTATTTTTACACAGACAAAATGTTGAATGGGCAGATTAAGCTCATTGGGATTTAAAATTACTGTTCTTTTTTCTTAAAAGCATATGTATTATATGTATATAACACATGCAATGCACACCAAAAATGGTGATCGCATGCGTTGGGAAAATGGAGCGCAACGCAGATAGTGGCGCATGGACACTGCGATTTGCATGTAATTTCGTTGTCCATGTGATGCACAAAGCACAAAACCTAGTCCATAGTTAATTTAGCAGGATATGCAGGGCAGGGTCATAATTTTTTGTGCCGTTTCATTTTACAAACCACAGAAGCAACCTAGTGATGCCAGCATCAGTCGTCTGATGCTGGCATACATGGGCAGATATCTGGAAAATATAATCGTATCATATATAGCCAGCTTCTATAGCAAAGTAAAATTGCATTTTGTATGTGAGAGAAGTGTAGAGAAAACTCACCGCTGCTTACTAATCGTTTTCTCTTTTAATTTGTCTAAAGGGAATTTAGGGAGTTTAGGTATATAGCTATACCGTACTTTCTTTAATAAACAAAAGCTAAATATTAAAATGAATTCATCCTCTAGCCAACTGTAAACCTGGCATATGGCTTGGAGTGTGTTATGCGTATTGGCATACATAGCTTCAAATGTTATTAAATGCATTTTGAGATTGGATTCAATAGTTAACTTGTAACAAGTCATATTGTGTTAAAAGTGGTAATATAGTTCTCTTTGTTTCAGTATACATGATAGAAATCTATTTATTTTAGGTTAATTAAAAGGCTTCATCTAAGAAGATTCACCTTGAGCAGAATCCTTTAATTTTCTGCTCCTAGCGGTACTTTCTTACCGTAAACAATTCTGCAACTATTATTGTAGTTTTGTAGAATGTGGCTAGAAGGGGAGGGGCATAATCTGCAAACAGGTCATGGTTAAGGAAAGTGCATGGTTTTTAAATTGTAAACATAGAAGTTTGGGTAGCTAGTCTGTGAAAAATCAGGTAAACATTTTAGTTGTCCTTTAAAATCATTAAACATCAGAAAGTTTGTTGTGTTAATCTATTGCTAGTCTTGAGTCTGTCAGCATGAAAAATATTCTATGGTTCAGATAGTGGGCCATCTGTAACAAAGGCACAGAGATCTGAAAACATACAATCATGGAATCTCCATCAACATACTTAAAAGCAAAAGGCTGGTGCATGCCCCATTGTAAATGATCCAACAAGGGTATTACATTTCACCAGGGCATCGTTTTATGTAGGACTATATTGTAAAAAAACCAGTAGTAACCATTTGGTTTATTTATGGCCTGTAAAAATGGCAAAGTTAAGGTACAATTTCACGGGTCATTAAAAAAATATATGTATACAAGTGATTTATTGTTACAAAGTTGCCCATAAATTACATACTGATTTTATGTGCTTTATGTCTCAGTGGTAAAACAGTATTACGCAATGAAATATACCAGGGCAATATGCAATAATAAGAGCTGCATATCAGTACTTAACATTGTCTGGGCAAACACAACTTTCTTTTTGTGCTATTTAGTTTAATGGCAACCAGTTTATGTTAAACAGTTTTCACTAGCAGAAAAAAGAAAAGTGATTTGCTTGTCAGGAGTTAAAGGGCATGTCCACCCCCAAAACTACATTCTCCCCCACTTCTGTTTCCACTGTGCAGAGTTTAAAAATCCTTACCATACCTCTCTGCTCCAAATGATTCTCCTGTAATGTCTGCCCAAAATCCTGGAAAGTGAAGACAAGGAGACTGGCAGGGAGGGAAAACCTTTCCGCCTCTTAGGTGTCCCCTGAGAGTTTTCTGGCTTGCTCAGTGCAGCCCTAGCACCCCTCCTACCCTCCCTGCTGGTTCCTGTTTCCTCCCTGGTGCCCTAGCATTTAATCCATATAAACCCTCTCCAACCCCCAACCGCTATAGTAGTTTGTAAAAAAAACTAAGCCGAGCTCTACTTACACAGCCTCGTTCCCTCGTGTTCTGTACTGCCGGAAGCCGCGTCTGTGATTGGCTGCCTCTCAGCCAATCACGGACGCGGCTGCCGGTCTGGCCACCTGCTAGCAGTTTCATGCAAGCATAGGGCCGTGTCTGAATGCCGGGGGAACAAGGCTGTGTAAGTAGAGTCCGGATTAGTTTTTTTATAAACTACTATAGCGGTTGGGGGTGGGAAAGTGTCCCTACACTACAGAATTTTTTTTAATAAAGAGGTGGACATGCCCTTTAAAAGGAAACTGACCTCTGCTTTGTAGTATGTCAAATGAAAATATCTGGTAGTGGCACGGCTAGTAAAAGCCAGGATATTGTTTAAAGGAAATAATAAAGTGTTTTTTTAACTAAGTTATAGCACAATTCACTGGCGTGTAGGAAAGTAATTTTACATCTTTGTTTGCACTACAAGACTAGCAGTGATTTATATGACAGCTGTCCCACCCAACAGAAACATTGTTGCCCTATTTTCCCCCTATCTTTATAAAAGGCACACATGTGCAGATGGGAGAGGGGTGGCCAGGAGAACAGCTGAGAGTGCGCACTTGTACTGCACACAGGATTGTAGGAATACTCAATCCCATCTCTCTGTAAATTATACATTGCAAGGAAGAGTTTTAAAAGTATATTGACATTTGTGTTGTATTATATTTTGTTTCATACATGTGGTTATAGGGCATGTCCACCAATACCTTAACATCATGTATGTAGTTCAGGTAGTTTCAGGTTACAGACCTGATAGGTGCTTGTGTTTTCTGTAAATTCTCCTGGTAGTTTCTATATCACAGCAGTGCATTCTCTGAAAGCCTTAGTGCACTCTCAGAGGAGAAATCCCCGGGTAAGCCCTTCAGTCGTTGGCCGTGAGTTCGAGTTGCCCAGAATATTGCATAGTTAGAAGAAGGGTCACTGTCTTTAAGTTAAGTGGTGTAACCAGGAATTACTAGGCGCCCTAGCAAAACTATGATGGGCCCTAACTGTGCTTCAGCTATAGTGGTTTTCTGGGAGGAGGCTATACCTGTCATACGAAAAATAAGAAGATGCTCCCCCCTGTGGTTGCAGGGTCTGGTCCCCTGGCAGTTAAGCCTCTGCTTACTTTATGTATGAATGTATGTTTTTTAATTCTTATATAGCGCTACATATTCCACAGTGCTTTACACTTATTAAGTCCATTCACATCAGGCCCTGATTTGTTTATTGTTTCACTCTGTTAAGGAGAAAATGTTTTGGCAGACTGACATATTGCCCATGTTTCATAGCAAGGTGAGTGTTACATTTGACAAGTCAACAGTGCAGTGCTACCACTACATGCATAGTGACAACACCAATACTCACTGTTATGGCTCCTGTTGTGTTGCTTGGAACTTGCAAATCCCTGGACTGTGTCAATTACACTATAGTGCTCACTTAACTTAATAAGATAAACACTCTGAATTACATACCCAGACCAATCAAAGTTTTACCATGCTGCAGGAGGGCACTTTTCATAAAAATCGAAGACATCTTAAGAACTACAAAAATACAACTTGCCTCCTGCGCTTGCCACTGTCCTCTCAGAGACAAGCACTGCAGAGATATAAGGTAAAGATTTTTTTTAAACTACACAGTGGGGCCAATAGTGGGTTACATTTTAGTTTGGGAGTGGACATGCCCTTTAACTGTCAAGTTGCAATCTAAAGCTAAATCTAAAGCTGTAGATCCTTCTGTGAATTGCAACTTAATCTGTGTATTAAAATGATCCATTTGTGGACAAAATCTTTCCTTGTTAATCGATTAGGATCAATAGTTAACTTTGTGGTTCTGTACTACTTCCTTTTAATAATAAAGAAAACCTTAGGTAAATGGATATCTCAAAAATGTAAAAAAAATAATCTGAAAATCAAAGGCAAACCATGTGATCTGCCCAGTTGACACTGACACTGTCCAGATGTTTTGTTTGTTAATATATCCTGTGACATGTTTATTTCTCTTACTGTGGTGTCTATGGATTTGTCTTTTTGCACAGTCTGTCTGGACTGCACAAGGCACCTTAACCACACAAGAAGTTAAAGGGCCAGAATTATACCCTTGTAGGGAGAAAGGCAGACTTCTTAAAGTCTAAGGTTTTGCATTAACATTTGACAAGTGTCAGTAGAATTTGCATTTCAATGCTGGTAGTTTAGCTGTAGTGTAGTAGGTATTTCCACACCTGCGCAAATTTTTACACATTAACAATCGCGCATGAGAATCGCAGCACTGTGCATGTCAATGTGGGTGGCACTATTGCATGCTGCCACCTGCATTCAGAGTTCATGAGATCACCATTTATTGTAAATCACATGCGCACCATTTGCGCACAATTGCCTGGATAGTAGCACAAACAGACAAGCGCATTGCCGTCCATCATAGCAAGGCCTCAGCCTAAGGGCTACTGTAGGTCCCACTTGCACGATTCAGAGTTTTGGGCTCCTATCGTGCTTCTGATTCACATTGCCAATGCAATGCTATCAGAGTTTTCCCATTGAAAGAGAACTTTTGTCTTTAAAAGCCATGCACTAAGTCCCAAAATATTTCACTTTCCCAGGGAAGGGCATTTGACACTATGCAGTGCAGACACTGGCTTCTGGCAGCAGTGGGTGGGAGGATGGTGAAGTCCCCAGACACATCCCTGCAGGATTCATGCTATTGACTACACCAAACTATTACTTTGCTTTAATCCCTTTCTGTTTTCAGACTCATGGTCTGCACATGACAGAATTACTGTAAAACTATTGCACACAGTGTCTTCTCACCCATGTATTGTGAATCACAGTTTACCCGAAAATATACCAAATACATTTTGTAATCTTAAAAATGTTACATGTGAAGTAACTGATCCAAATTACCTAGGAAGGATCCTCAAACTATGGCATTTTAGATGTCTGAAAACTACAACTCCCAGCGTTCCTCATCCTCCTTCTGTAGAGTGGTCTACATCTAGAAAGCCGCAAAGCAGGAGAATGTGGAATTTCACTGTCAGAGAATTTCCACAACCTTCCCTATCCAAACTTTAACAGGATTTCACCCACATCAAAGCTTTATATTCTTACCAGATTCTAATCCTGCCCTCTGGCACCCTACCATTACATATCAAGTCAATTAGTTTATAAGGCATTAGTAAAGACCTCAGCTGCAAAGGCAGGCCACATACACTGCATACACATGCAGCAATTTAGTATTCTCAGTTGGCTGACACTGCAAAAGGCATTATTCTACACCAGGCATTATGTCTACCCCATATCTGTAAGCCCAACCTAATGCACCAAATAATGTGCCTCCTTTTGGGTAAAAGTCACATGTTTTCATTTTGTCCAGTATTTTAAGCATATCAAATACCTTACCTGTTTCACTTTGTTGTCAGTCAGTGTCTCTGCATTCTGCCATTAATTTTTACAATTTTATTTAAATATAGCCTCCAAACAGTCCAGTTATTAGAAAGTATAGTCCAGTTATTAGAAAGTATAGTCCAGTTATTAGAAAGTATAGTCCAGTTATTAGAAAGTATAGTCCAGTTATTAGAAAGTATAGTCCAGTTATTAGAAAGTATAATCGGTTGTAAGCAATCAAACAAACAACCCCTGAAAGAAGAATAAACCAAGAAAGAACTGATTCACCCAAACAAATGACAGCTGAAAGTGGGACACAGAACTAATTCTAAATTATAATTTATAATAATTTAGAATTAGTTCTGTGTCCCACTTTTAGCTGTGCTAAATTATAAAGCAGCATTTACCTATAAGTGAACCAAAACTGTTTGCAAAGCAAAAAAAATGGGAGAAAAACAACACTGCAACACAAATTAAAACTTTGTTGGTTGTTCACTCATAGCACTCCATAACACTACAATTACTATTAATAGTCAGAAGTGTAACTTTATTACATGAATCTCTATGTAATATAATAGGCTGCTTATCCAAACCACTACAAACTTTCAGATCAAATGCTAATATACTAGTACCATGGTAACTTATTTTATACACTGTATTTTATGATCTAGAAATTAAATATTGAGAAAATAAAATCCTAGAATTTAGTAATCAAAGCTACATTCCCAAGTTAAATGTGGTTAGGAATCCCTTGGTTAAAGATTAATTAATCTCACTAAGACTCAATTGATGAAACCCTCTGAATTCTTACACGTCATTAAAGTTTTAGTTATTAATTTAATGCATGTTACTTACTGCGGGCAAAATGATAATTAAATCATACAACAGACAGGAGCTGGTGAGGAGGAAGACAATGGATTATTAATGAACAGATGTTACAGCAAGTTTAATTTTAGCTTGTTCTTTAATAAGTTAAGTTAAATTAAAGAGCAGTTTCTATGGTTTATTTACTAACTTAACTTCAGTTGAACTAGATGAGCAAGATGGATAGAAAGATAAAACATTTAATTATTGATTTATTGATTTCAATTAGGAATACATACATTGGAACCCAAGCTTTAATAAGACTCGGACTTTAGAACTTTTACTGAAGTTCTATAGTTTGGAAACAAACCGAACTTTAGAAAGTCTGGCTATCTCTACCCTTCATCTTTCGGTAACCAATGCCATAATGTTTTTCTTATGTTTCCTTATGTAGCACCTGATGTAGCCCTTTATGTATAACATCTAGAATGACAAATATCTTACCCTTCAGTATATTGCCTATCCAGGAAAGGGTTGGGCCCCTGGTGGATCAGGGCATGATGTAAACATAATGGGGCATGGTTAGGGAGGAATTGGACAGATGTTTTGTTTTGTGATAGACTGCGCCATCCATGAGATTGTACATGGACCTTTAAAACTGCATCTAAAGTGTCTTAAGAAATAGGTGTGCAAAAGACAATACCTGCAGTGTTAATTAATATGAATAAATATTCTGAATAGGGATTTTCTTTAGAGCCAAATAATTTGAACTTCAGCAATAATCATCTGACTGGTCTGTAAACATAGGCATAACTACTACATGCAATGACTGGTCTGTAAATATATGGCATAACTACTACATGAAATGACTGGTCTGTAAACACATGGTACAACTACTACATGCAATGACTGGTGTGTAAACATATGGCATAACTACTACATGCAAAACTGGCCTAGGGACAAAAAAGTATAAACCTGGCCCTGTGTATTTATCTGGCTGAAAAACAACCACAGACAAATTATACCTCTGAAGATGAGCAACATTTGCTTCTTAGCACTACTAGCTTAATCCTTTGGCAATGACACACAGTCAGTATCTAAAACGCAAAATGCTCTGTAAGTCCTAGATGACTTTTCAAGCCTAATATGACAGACCAGTTGCCTTTTTAATAAAAGCGCACTGCTAAACACACTGTTTGTCTGACCCCTTAAAAAATAAATACTTTTTTAACCAACAAAAGGTTAAGTAGTTTGAATCACTTTCCTGGAATTTCTTGTTACAGATGAGTGAAATAACTGTTAATAATTTCTTTGTGAATGTCCATACCCGGCCATTTGCATTCTCTCATTGTCTCAAGTAAACAGGTTATAAAGTACTGTTATTTCTGATCTTTTGAGGGGGAAAAAATAGACTGATACAAAGAGAACAGAAAATATCCCAAGTTTCCTTCCTGCTCTGTTAATCACAATATGTTCTCATCAAACAGAGGAAAGTCTAAACATTTTGCCTGTACGAGACACCAGGGAACCACAGGCACAGAAGAAATATCTGTAGAGACATCTTCCCAAAGGGCAGCTCAGTACAAAAGTATCCTGACAGCTAAGAGGAAGACAAAGAGCCCAAATAGATCCATTCTGTAATTCCTGTCAAGACTGACCTTCTTTAACTATTGTAACCATAATAATGTGTAGCACAATAAGAGTGAGGGACCAGAAAAAAAAATATACATATATATGTAAAAGAATTAAAATAGCAATTAAATGGGAACTTAAGTCTCCAGACAACATTGTCCTAATAGACAGAGCACATTCACAAACATGCTGTGTCTTACCTTTTCGTTTGCTGTTGCTTTTGGGTGAATTATGAAATTATTCATGTAGATATGAGGGGTCAGTACACTTCACATGTTCAACAGATCAAAACATGGAAGCTGCAGTCTTGTTTCTTAGAAGCTGCCAGACAATCATAGAACAGCACAGATACAGTATTCTCCCTCTCCCTTACACAGTACAGGGATTCAGTGCAGTTTTTGTGTAAACATATTTAAATGCTCCTGTCACTAACAATGATATATTCCTTTGCTTTTCATTAAAAAAAGAAAAGTAATATTTGCAGTGTATTTGTAAGTTAGCATGGAGATAGGAAACAGAATATTAACATTTCAGTAAAATACGAAGAATTGAACCTGCAACCTCATGAACCCTGTCTTTTTAAAAGCAAAGTTTTGTACCAATATCCCAACAGAGCTACTATATAATGAGTAAGTACATGTAAAAACTTTACTTTTTGCTAGGAACATAATGGAAACAAAAAAACACGACCGCATGGGATGCGTGTTTCTAAAACAAGCATTTTATCCTGATGAGCTACCACAGAATATGCAAAGAATGCAGGTACATTTAGAAGCTTTATCTTTTGGAACAGCATTATTTTTTATTTATTTTTTTTAAATAAAAGTAAACCTAGCTGAATATTTTGTATTGCCCCACTCACATGGGCTGTGAGTTGTACTGGTAACAACATGGAAATAATAGTAACAAGTCACTCTAGCACACCTGTTTGGGCAATTGCCAAATATATGTCTGTATGTGCTATCCCCTAAATGCCCCTGGGGTAAGCAAAGTCCAAAACAAATCAAGATGAGGGGAGCACACTATTTGCAAAACAATTCACTCTTTTATTGTGCAAACGACATCAACAACAACATTTCGGGAGGCTTTGGCACCCTTCCTCATGGAAACCTTTTTAGTTACAGAATCTATTTTTCACATACATACATGAAACTTACTAGAAAAGATGTAGATGTGTTCTGGGGAGAAAAGCTTTCACATTGTGATTACAAAATTTAAATGCAGTTCTCCTTCAAGTAAATTATGGATAACCTCCATTTCTACATACACAATCAGTCAATTGAGCCTCAATATTGTCAGTATCTCTATAATTCCAACAGACAGATTACTGATTGATATCTTGATCAAAACATCTGTCAGTTAGGAGGATGTAGTTTTGCCTGTGTGTACAGTGTACTAGGTCTTAGCAGCTTCAAAAGTTAAAAGCTGGAGACTGGCTGGGCATTCAATGTTTGTGTTGTTCTACAAAAATGCTTTTTATAAGCTGTTGATAATGGGCGCCCATACTTCAGTTGACTTCCCTACTAACGTTTCAGTAACATTCTAAAAAACAGCAGACCTGATCATTTTACAATTGATATTAAAATGTTTATGTGCAATTGTGCATAATATCACGCTACAGAATGTTTTTTGTTCCACTTCGAAGAAAAAACATTGACACAATATAATTAAAAAAACAAAATAACTTGTGATGAATCTTACAGTATGTTTTGTTTAAAAGCAACATTATTTTTATCATTCTGTCGGAAATAATTAAGTTATAAAATATTGTATAGCTCACACATAAATGATCCTTTTAGGTACAGTAACTGGTTCATCGTTGTTAAAACTATATACCTGTACATAGCTTTCCATTCGAATACCATTTCTTAAATGTTGTGGATTAAAGCTCTCACTACTATATTCTTATTGCTGTTCATAACCACTTTATCTTCTTTTTGGTATAAAACTTCTCTGGCTTAGTTTACCTTCCAACTGCCTCTGACATTAATCACCTTCAGAAACAAATCTCAGAGAAAAAATTCTGAAACTTGGCAGTGTATTTGGTGGGTTTCAAGCCAGGAGTTAACAATCTTGGCATTTGTTACTAGTTGAGTAGATGGATTCCAGAGGTTACTGCACAATAATATATGGTCTGACTATGATACTTAGTTCAATGCAGACTAGTCCAAGCACACAAAAAGACTTTAATTTACTTAACTACTGCTTGATTTATGCAAGATGAACAATACAGTAGATTACATATACTATTTACTGTACAGTCAGTCAGCTTAAAACTAGGCATCTAGGGCCATATTTATAAACGCTCAGTATTGCACATTAGTGATACCGCACGTTATCTGTAAATTACGAAGGGTGGACGTAAATGTGTGGCCATGATCGTACATTTATGCCGTATGTTCAAAAACATATGAACATTCAGTTGTAGAATACCATGCGGTAGTATTCTATGGGGGTCAAAAATTTACGGTCGCGGTCATAGATTTCTGATCGTTATT
This sequence comes from Hymenochirus boettgeri, assembly GCA_019447015.1. Lineage (NCBI taxonomy): Eukaryota > Metazoa > Chordata > Amphibia > Anura > Pipidae > Hymenochirus > Hymenochirus boettgeri. The sequence goes on along the minus strand of CM033470.1, from coordinate 180,663,933 downwards.
GTAGATTAACAATCATCATTAAACCAATTGTTAAACCAATCGTTAAAGGCTTGGTATCACTAAAAAGCAATATCGTGCCTTTATAAATATGGCCCCAAGGATCATCATCCACTTTAATATAAAATACAGCTGGCTTTTACCTGCAACTGCAAAATGGAACATCTGGATATGTGGGTAAAGGCAATCATGTATTATGTATCATGTATGGATAAACATTTTGTTCAAAATATTAGTCAAGTTGGCCACACCTTAACTAAGAATTGACCATCTTGTGACCATCTTTGTTAATATGCAAATTGCAATCTGTTAATCCAGTGATCAAATCTAGTAAGCAAATATAAGTGAACAAAGATTTCTTAAATGACTTTCCTATTTACAGGCTAGTTTGGCAATCATGGTCCCGGAATTGTTTCCTATGTTTTTGACTGAATAACAAGATTTGTCCATGTTTTTAATTAACAGGGTCTGTTTTATAGGTCTCGTGACATTGCTGGTATATACATAATATATACAGTATATATAGAAAATCAATTCTTATCTTTTGCAATACATTCTTGTATGTTGGCTCATAGCATTGCCATACAATCACAAAAAGGATTTGGTCATAAAACTGTAAACAAATTAAATAAGTCCAGTTTTATAGATGAACCAATGTGTAATCCTGGCAGTCTCTTTGGGTGTTCTCAATCCAGCCTGTTCCTGTCTCTGTTGGCTTGGCACAGAGTTTGCTTGCCTGCTACATCTACAGCATGCAAAATATCATATATCTTCAATTTTATTAGTGTCTGAGAGCTTTTACATATTAATCTTATGTGTTTATGTAGATATATTCATTATTTTTAAGCAGGAAAGTACATTTTTATTTTGGCCTTAATAATCCTTTAATGCATTGGCTTGTACATTATATTTGAAGCAACCATATTTTTATTGTTCTTGGCTGCTACATTAAACATAAAATAACAGTAGTTTTGCCTTTTGGGTTGTGGACCAAAGATTGTATTCAGTGTCATTTTCATATTATCAAAACCGCATCAGGGTCTCCATTGCTTGGTTTTGAGGTGAGATAATGGTGACCCCCGTACCACCTGAATAAATAGAGCCTGTATTGAAACGTTTAGTAGAATCTGCTGGATTTAAAAAGGGTGTCAGCCTTTCATTTCTTTGTGGTGCCACACAGAAAAACATTTGTTTTATTTGAAGCTTTAATGAAAGAATAAAAGCTGAAACCTTTGGCTCACATACGCAGTCTACAGAGCTTTTTTAACTCCTGCGATAAGGTGAGACCAAAGAAGGGAATAAAATCAAAGACGAAGAAGATTTGAATATTTTTTTCTTCGCTCCTCTGCCATTAAAGGGCATGTCCACCTCCAAAACTTAAATTGAACCCACTACTGGCCCTACTGTGTAGTGTTGAAAAATCCTTACCTTACATCTCCAAACGGTTCTCCTGCAGTGCCTGTTCTGTCTGTGAGTCATCTGGTCCCTGCTGCTTCCTTAACCTCAGTAAGGCCAGTAACATACACAGGGAATCCCTCCCTCTGGATTTATATTTGCTGCCTGGTGCCCTACCTCTAAAACCCTTTTCTATAGTGTAGGGCATCCTAAAACTCTACTTACAGTCTTGTTCCCCCGGCATTCTGCATTGCTGGCAGACAAGTCTGTGATTGGCTGCCTCTCAGCACAGATGTGACTGCTAGTCCGGCCCCCTGCTTGCAGTTTCAGCAAACAGAGGGCCGAGATCTGAGCGCCAGGGGAATGAAGGCATGTAAGTACCGTTCTGATGATTTTTTTTTAACGAACAAACCTGGTGGTTGGGGGTGGGTTAGGGTCCCCTACAGCATATTAAAAATTGTTTTTTTAGGGTGGAGATACTCTTTAAGGTTTGCACAGCCTTTGGGTCTTTGCACAGACTCAAGTATTCAAAACACACATTCAGAAGTTGCCTACCTTATTGTCTGAGAGGGATTAACTGTTCATAAAAAGATACTATAAATAGAAAGATATTTTGCTGTTGGCTAAACAAAACACTAGTGGATCACAAATAAAAATGTAAATGGATTTAGAATTAAAGATGTAATATGCGATATACTCTGTCGTTTTACATCCTTTGTTTGATTAAGGTTGCTTTAATATTTCATAGATTTGTTTACTTATGAAGTAATGTTGAAATAAAGCATAACAAAAAGATTAGACAAGAGATTTTGCATGTAATGAAATCCATACACAAAATGGGTTACATAATATAAATTTATATCTGTGATTTATTATTTATTGTTCCTGGGGACTAATTCTCTGCTTTCTCAGTCTGTCCTACAAAGCAATGAATACTTGCCAGCAAAGTTATTCTACTGAAATACAATCTTTCTTTTTCTAACAATGTCATTTATGCTTAAATTTTGATTTAAAATTAAAGTGCTTCCACCATAGGCAGACATAAACTGGGGGATTATGCTTGTTTCCCACAACTACCTGACACACCACACTTCTTCAAATTCTGATCCACTGCAGACCTGGCAAACATCCATTGGCTGATCCAACAGCAGATGGTCCCTTTAACAGAGCGATGTGTCACAGCACATTACTATGTGGTATATGATCAAAATACTCAAATACGGTAATCTAATCCCACAAGATGATTCTGACAGGAGTCAGACATCAATAGTTGTCCAATCCAAGACCACATTTTTGCCAACAGTTTTTTTGGATATATGGTAAACATTCTATCTCTAAGAAGACTGCTGTGTCTAGAAAACTTTTTTTCTGGTGCTGTATAAATATGCTATTTAAAGGGCATGCCCACCCGTAAAACAAAAAATTGGGCAACTGTCAGTTATTCGCCCCCAAACTGATATATTTTGCACCTTTTTACCTGTATTACTAACCAAATGCTTAAGGATATTTATTGTCCCCATTCTGGATGAGTAAGATGGTCCCTCCCTCCATGTAGTCAATCAAAGCTGTGGTACTGACATCACAACCAATGATTGACTGCTTTTTCACCTGCTGATTCCTCTACACATGCTCAAGCTTTTTTAAAGCTCATTGAGCAAAGAGAAAAATGCATGTAATAAACTGGTAAAAATATCAGTCCTAACAACATACTATTTTACTATGTTTAGTTTTTTTTTTAAATTTCTGTAGCTACTCAGAGTACAAAATGGAACGTTTGAAAGGGTTTATTTTAAATCCAATGGACTGGAATCCATTACCCTTTGGTAAACATAAAACTACCCAGAATGTTTCTGCCATATTTTAGTGGTGATGTAAAGGGTAAAACACAATTATAACATGTACTTTATACTCTATAACATACAAATGTACCAGGTATACCATACAGACATACCATACAATAACAATAGGGTTTCAATTACATTCATATGACAGAATGCATTACCTGAAGCCTAAAGGTAGGCATACACAGCATTGATATTCTGATCAATTCAATCGAATTATCAAAGACATGGTTTTCGATAGACCAATTGGCTATATCAATCCCATCTACCAAAACCAGACGTTTCATAGATTTCAAGCTGAAATCTATGGAAGATTGTTGGTGCAAGGTGGGGATATTCGATCAGTTCTTCTGTTCAGATTTATGATTATTTTGGGCGATCGCAAATCCGATCAGAAGAATATTGGACCGTGTATGCCCACCTTTATTCATTAATTTAGCTGTAGTTGTATAACATTACCTTCATTTAACCTTTAAATGGTAAGAATTTGAAAAATGTGTCCCCACATCAGATGTGTTTTATTACTGTTGCTTTTTGTAACAAAACTGATTACGTTGTGATGTTGTCTCTTTAAAATCAAATCAAATGATAATTAAAGGGACTGTCCACCCCTCTATTGAAAAATGAATATATGGTAGATTAGCCCCCAAAACCTAGAGATCATTTTAAGTCTCAAGCTGTAATTCGGCTCCCACACAGAGATATTATACTTACATCCTCCTCGCTCCACCGCCGCTTCCGGGTTCTTCTCCCACTCCCAGTCTCCACTGTGGCTGCTCTGTTCTTTTTCTGTTCCCGAGCAGCCGCAGTGGAGATTGCTCCAGGAATGGCAGTCAGTGATTGGCCGTGACGTCACAGTCACAGCCGACACTGACTGCCTTACCCGGAAGTGCAGAGCCGCGGCAGTGGAGCGAGGAGGAGCATGTAAGTATAATAGCTCCGTGTGGGAGCCGATTTACAGCTTTAGACTTAAACGATCTCTAGGTTTTGGGGGCTAATCTACCATATATTCATTTTTCAAAAGAGGGGTGGACAGTCCCTTTAATAGGTTTGTTACAGTATTTTCCTGCTGAATTAAATGTTATCACTAGTCTTTTTTTAAAACTACATACAGATGTGTGATTGTGGGCATGACCCATGCCACAAGACTAGCCAACAAATGGCTGAGAATCAGTTCAGGTATGGACAGTCGGTCAGGCATTGTTGATGATCTGGAAGGTTGGATCATCAACTGTGCCCAACTGATCTGATGTCCTATACACAAGCTGATCCTTGTCCATAACGGCTTTATGTAGCTTTAGTGTTCACTACCCAGAGATCCATGAGTGCAATGCCAGGAAAACCTATCCCTATAGCCATTTTCTAACCAAGTTAGAATAATAAACATCTTGCAAACATGATTTAAACAAACCAATGTAGGTATATTATTGTTAATAGAAGTCTAGAAATCTAGAAAGAGAAAAAATGTTAAACCGCATGTCTTTTAAAAGAGGCGAGAACATTTTCACTTTGAACTTTCGTTTAAGTATGAGCATTCAGTCAGACGTCATTGTTGATCTGCTGGTTCAGATCGCTAACGATGCCCAGCTGAGCCCCCATACAGGAACATACATTGATGGGCGGAACAGCCATTTGTTGTGTATTTGGGCATTGCATGCACATCTTCTTATCTGTACCTAGATTTAGGCATGAACCTTATGTCTAATCTGGATCTGTTTACTTTAAATAACATGGCATCTGTTTTAGGGGAGGATAAACTTTTACTTAGGAATCAAATTTTAGCTGTGAATGTGGAACTCCTTGCATTGCTGTCGGAAGATTGCATTAAGACTGTTGAGGAGAGAGGGTGCTTACAACAGCTGCTATAGTCAGTATCAGCTTTTCTAAATCTGTTGCCTGGGATGGAAAATGATGATTTTCATGTCTCATTTTTTTTTAGACCTTACGGGCTACAGTGATGTGATCTGGATTTAATACATCATTCACCCAATCTGCTTGTTGCAGCTTTACTTTTGTGTCACTCACTGATCACTCATCCTTTCAGGGACAATCCATGTCCTGTTAACCAAATCAGCCACAGTCCTGTCCTAGGCTCCCTGCAATTATCAATGTACTAACACTGTCCCTCATATCCACAAAACAAAGAAACCAAATCCTACTAATCCTCTTGGCATTATCTAAGCGTATAATTTAGCTGAACTTTTTTTTCTGCTCCATTTTCAATACGACAGATTCATTATAACTAATTGCTGACCTTTCTCTAAAACCTTTTGTTTTGCACTAGTAAAAAATGCTTTCTTTTTTTTTCTCTGCATACTTTGTTTCTGCTACACATAACCATACATAGATTGGCAGTCATTTCTATTTAACAACGATAAATATTTATATTACATAGAAACATACAGATCATGCATAACCCAACTAAACAGCATTTTTTCCTTAGACCTTTATTTAGTTTAACAGTAGATAAGTTAGGGAGGTCAGTATTCCTAGCACTCAATGCGCAGTGCAATTAGAGCAATAAATAGCCAAACATGCACATGCACCCTCCAGCCCATCCTCCTAACTGCGTTAACACAGTAATGATTCAACAAAGAGATATATCAATTGTATATAATGATAAACAATGCAAGTATTATAAAGCAGTGGTACTGTCGCTTGGGGGAATTAGACTAGGTTCATACTGCACCAAAAAGTGGCCCAAATCCGATTTTCCCCCCTCAATCTGACTCATGTCTGATAATTAAAACCTGTGTGAACAAGCCAAATCGGATCTAAATCTGATATTTTTTAATCAGACTTTGACTATATATTTATATATATATATATATATATATATATATATATATGTGGTCTAAATTGGATTCTTGAGTTAACTTTTAGCACTTTTTACATCACTTTATACTGAAAATATTGTTATAGGTAAATGTACTGCTAGCGGCAAAGGAAAATAGAGGACAGCTGCTCTGAAGCATTTGGACAAAAGCAGGACAGTTCCAAAAAACAAAATTGAGGCTACTCACACATTATTTACTTATTCAGTATAAGGTTTCAATCCCACTCCACTCAGTCTGACGTGGAAATGATAATTCACCAACAAATACAAATGTGGGAGAACCAAACGCGAGATTATACTGAAAACGTGGTTTATTCAATGCGACATGTTTCTGAGCTAGTGTGCTCCTTTATCATTGCTTGATAAAGGAGCACACTAGCTCCGAAACATGTCGCATTGAATAAACCATGTTTGCAGTATAATATCTGAGTTTGGTTCTCCCACATTTGTATTTGTTGGACAATAGCAGGACAGTACAATTTTGGACCTTATCAGCATAGAGTGTGACAACTCAATAAAATTGAAGCTGGAGGTCACCTACCACAACCGTGCAGGGTTTGAAGCAATTTTTAGAGAAATAGTGGATCAGGGCCACAAAAGATCATGGCTACAGTGCTAAAGAAAAAAAAACAGTCTGAAAGCAAAATGTAAAGAAACAAACAGGGCGATTCAATAAAAGTTCTTATCGTTAAAAATGGTGCCCCACACAATCAGATGTTAGCTTTCAAATCATAAATAAGATCTGATTGGTTGGGGCAAAATTAGCACCATTTTTAAACATAAGCAGGGGGTTATTCAATAAAAGTTCTTATCGTTTAAAATGGTGCTAATTTATCTCCCTGAAAGTATTCTAACCAAAGTTAAAGGAGAACTAAACTTACATTTTTTAAAACCTAATATGAAAGTTTTTCTCCCCAGAACACCTATACATTGTAAGATTCTTTTGCATTTAGTACATGTGAGAGATTCTGTAACTAAGAAGGCTTCCATGTTGTTGACAGTACAATTCACAGCCCATGAAGTCATCAAAGAACCACACCCCTGATCCCAGTATTCACTGTCTCTATGCACAGAGTATTTTCTATAAAGATGTCTCCACACCAATATGGAATCCCTGATAAGACTTTAAAAGCTGCTTGTTACCCTGAATTTATTTACCAGTCAGTGTGAGTTGCTGGAAAATAAACTGCAGGGTAACAAGCAGCTTTCAAAGTCTTATCAGGGATTCCATATTCCATTTTTTTTTTTTTGTAGCTGGATTCTCTACTTAAAAAAATATGCAGTTCAGAAGGTCACAAGTTCAATACCCCAGATATTCCTTTTTTTTTTTGTTTCTATAATAATTGTACCTAGGTTTCGGCTAGTTTTGTGGTGACTCACCATGTAAGATGCCAGATTTAAACACATACAGTGGTCATGAGTTTGAATCCCCAGACTTACCTTTATTTTTTGTTTCCATTATGTTCCTAGTACAATATTCTACGTGTACCAATGGTTTATGTAGTGTCTCTCTTAGAGGCTAGCAAGACAGAGGAAATGTACAAGTTGCAGGTTCTTTTCCCCAGACTTACTTTTATTTTTGCTGAAATGTAAGTATTCTGTTTCTTACATCCATGCTATCTATGAAATACACTGCAAAGATTACTTTTCTTTTTGTATGAAAAGCAAAGGATTATATCATTGTTAGGACAGGAGCATTGAATGTGTTTGAAAACAAAAAACTGAAATCCCTTTTCTGTGTCAGGGAGAGGAACGATCTCTGTACTATATTGTGATTGTCTGTCAGGTTCTAGGAAGCAAGGCTGCAACTTCCTTGTTTTGATCTGTTGAGCTCTACAGAACATGTGCCTGTACGCAGACACTTAGCTGGGGGTTTACCCAGCTAAGGTGGATTGTGGGAGCTGACCCCTAGTACTCACAGGTCATTTTCATAAATCACCCAATGGCTACAGCAAAGGGAGAGGTGAGATACAGCTTGTTGTATGTTTGAGAATGTGCTCTCTCTATTGGGAAAATGTTGTCTGGAGACTTAATTTCCCCTTTAAATGAATGTGGTCATACCAGCTGTCCATTTAACCATGAGCTTGACCATGCACTAGGGGATAATCCCAGGTGCCAACAATTGGAATTCGCAGATAGTGCAGAAGCGAGTCACTTTAGGTCCACAATCTGTTCACACTATAGGTAACGTTCAAAGTGTGAACAGTCAAGCCAAACAATCAGACCTGGGCAGGGCAGTAAATTGAAGTTGAGCATTAAGGACTGCAGTATGAACCTAGCCATACACTCTAATGATTGCCCACCACGAAATGATCAGGGTGTGTGGTTGTCTGAAAGGTATTTGAACATTTAGTTATAATAACTTAGCATAACTCTTCCCAGTAATGAAACCAGATGTTCTATGTCATACCTTATGAGAATTACCTTATATGCCTACCAATTTTTTAACAGGAAAGAATGATGACAGTCTGTCAAGGGAATTAAGGATTACTTGTCAGAATGTTTAGTAAATTAAGCAAGTAATCATTAATGCAATCCATTTCTTAAATACATTCCTCGATCACAGCCAAACTTTTCAAGGTCTGAAATGAAATAGTATCTTAAATGGTTACCTTGTTTATTATCTTTAAAGTAGCAGCTTACATATTTCCCGATGTCTAACCATTAGAATACTTTAAAGACAAAATGTAAAAGTCAACCTAGGGTCTTCAAAACACACAGGGTAATGTAATATAATTCTCAATCAGAAAATTGGGGTAAACCCCCACATTATCTGATGTAATATTAGGTTAGTGTTTGGTTTGTGCTCATTTTACAGGGCCTATCCAATTTTGTAAACTTTTTTTTTAACTTGCACATGCTTAGAGTAGACAGCTAGGGGAATAGCGTTCAGTCATTAGCGGTTACATCAATGACTGACAGCAGCTAACTGGAAGCATGAAATGAAGTAACAAAGCATCAGATAGCATTCCAAGTTAGTCTTACATCTTTCAGTTTTCTAACTATTGCCATTTTAGGGGTGATTTACCTATATATAATATTACATTTGAGGGGTAGACCTGCCTTTTAAGTTATGTGCCATTATTAACTACTGTTACAAAGTGATTAATACATCCCAAAATGTATTGCATCACTCTGGTAGTGCCATGGTAATAATATTAAAGCATGCAACGTTTTCTTTATCTGGGTAGTTTCTCTTAAGTCAAACACACACAGATATACTTATATGGTTTCCATGCAATACAATGTAGTTTCCAGAAAAAGGCTCCTTACATTTTCTTTATAAAATATTTCAGATCTATAGCTCCAGAAAAAAAGCACATGGAAGGCATAGCTTTTCTGACTAATAATGTGAAACTTAAAATAACAATTACACCAGAAAAAATCTATTCAGGGCAACAGGTAATTCCTCTTCAAACACTAGATCTTTTATATGAAGTTTAAATGCATCTTGGCAGATTGTAGATGTGTCATATTTCTAGTATGCATGCATAAACCAGAAGTAGTAAATGCAAGCTAAACCATAGAAAGAAATCTATTTTATATATTTATTATGTTGATTATATATTCTCTCAGGCTGGATGTCAACTTTTTCATTTATCTTTAATTTAGCTTTGTGGGTTATCTTTAATTTTTAGGTTTTCATTTAACTTTAAAGGACAACTGCACATAACATATTTTATAAAGAGTGGCCTCTTTAAAATATGTTGATATACTCTACTTTGACCTTTGGGATTATTACTATTTGCCTGAGCATGCTCAGAAGAGGCAGATAGGGGATTAACATTCAGTCATTGGCTGGGATGTCAACTGTCAAATCTATAACTAAGAGTTGCTAATTAGAGGAACCAGGAAGCAGAAGCAGGGACAACGGGATATTGTGCTGCATTTAAGGTTACACTTATATATTTCAGATTTCAACCTAGTTTAAGGTTTTAGGGGGTGATTTACCTGCATAAAAGTTTTCATTTGCCCTTTAATTTTGCATTTGGATAACAATGTGGAATATATTTCTTTTTGCTATTTATACTTTTTGAGGTGAACTACTCTAAAACCAGTTCTATGTTCACCCATCAACCCTACTCTACATTATTCGTTTTTCAAATCACACAGTAATTTATAATAGAAACCAATTTATAATGAAACTGTAATCTTGATCAGTAATGCTTTACACTTTTGCAAAGCAAATTTTACAATTTACCTATTAACACCTCCTTTCATTTATTCTACAACAGGAAACCTGTTAATAACTCATTCTGGTAAACAGATGTTGTTGCTCCGGCAATTTCTAGTTAGTAGAAACACTGTATAAAGAAACATGTTCCTTTCAAGACTTTTCTGCAAGTAGTTTCCTGTAGAGGCATGTCTGCCTTCAATCAACTTTGCACTTGATGTACAGCAATAACATTTAAACTATTAAAAGAGAAGATTGAACAGTTACAGTGAATCTTGTGACCTGGCAATGCTAACATGAACCTCAATGCCCTATCTTTGGCATTTATTTATAGACATTTTTATATGTCTATAGCTGTGTATAGCCCGATTGATAATACTGTGGCTTTTTTAAATTTCTTTTTAGAGCATTCAGGACTGTGGTGTAATGCATGCCACACATCAACCACAATTAGTGACTAAATATATCCTACTTTTTTATACTGGGAAAGGACACTAAAAGGGAGTGATTACAGGGTGTTAATTCTCTCTGCATCTACATAAAGGAATTGTGGGTGTTCTTGTGAAGGAAATGGAATGTTAAAACTGGTTATGTTTGTTAGTAAATTACTATACATATTTTGTTTTATAAAAGTTAAAATAAATATTATCAGCAAATGAAAGAGCATGATTTAACATTACAAACACATAGTTGAAATACTTTGAAGGAATAGTTCACTGAGAAAGTGAACTATTCCTTTATTGAACTAATTGAAGAACAGTAGGTAAAGGGCCTATGTCTTACCCTTTCTTCAATTAAAGGGAAAGTTCAGTGGAAAATATCAATATTTTTAAAATTCTTGGTTTGTATTACACACAACTAGTTATTCTATCTATTCTCTTCCTGCTGTTGACATTAGTGAGCTGCCATTTCAGGTTCTAACTGTCCTTCTTCCCAGGACGCACCACTTCCTTGGAATGTAACAGTAATTTCTATTGATTGGCTGTTGGATGGGTCAAACATACTCAGATCTCTAATGAGCAACTGAATCAATCCAGGTGCCGGGTCAAGGGCAAAACCATAATGGTCTCTACTAGGGGTCCTGCAAACAGGAAGTCAGTATTTCAGTTGCATTTATTTATACACAGACAAAATGCTGAATTGGCAGATTAAGGTCATTGGGATGAAAAAATACTGCTCTTTTTTCTTAAAAGCATATGTATTTGCACTGAACTTCTCCTTTAATAAAACAGAAGCGAAGATACAGAAACTTAACTTTTGTGAGATCCACCGCCGGCTCTTCTTGAGAGTTTCTGACTGATAGCTCCTTTATCTCCTATTATTCAATTATTGCAATAAAGGAATAGTTCACTTTATCAGTGTACCATTCATTAAAGAAAACACAGAACACGACTTTATATTTAATTTTTAATTACTTGCTCAGTATAATAAAATTAGCCAAGGAGAATAAAACTACATTGCACCTTTAGCTCAAACATTCTGCTGTCAAACATGAGAATTTGGGTATCAAAAAGGGTTAGGGGCATTCTTTTCCCATGAACCAATAGGGAGAGATCAAAAGAAATCTGAGAATTTTTTTGAGAACAGAAGGCTTTGTGGGTTTCAGTTTAGTGTTGTGGGAAATTGGCTTATCTAATGTATTAAGTATAAGCAAGGTACTGTGTAGTGACATAGTTTTTCTTAAAGGGTATCTCCACTTAGGAAAAAGCAATTTTTTTTTTGGTTTATTTTAAAGTACACCATCCCCCAACCCTCTACCTATGTTTTTTTTCCCCAGAATTTCCTTTCGTTTGATTGCAGCAGCATGGGAAAGTTGTGCAGGTTCCTTGGGGTGTGTCTTCCCCTGTGCTGAGAGTGCTGTCACTCAATGTGCATCATCATGGTAGCAGACACACCCACTTGGCTGCAGTAAGAAATCCATTCCTCCCTGACTCTCTAAGTTAATTTTTACAGCTAATCATGCAGAGAGAGACAGGGGAGGAAAAGTTAAAACCCTTTTCCCACACTACTGTAACAGGGGGACTTGCGTTGTTTTTAATAAAGATGTTTTGTGTCTAACTCTGACCAATGATTGATTTCATAGGGGATGCTGGGAATATGAGGCAATCTGGTATGGGAGGGAAAGAGAAAAAGATAGTACCTGATTACTCCTCCATTAATTAGTGAGGTCAGCTGCTGTGATGGTCATGTGATTATTCCTCCATTAAGCAGTGAACTCAGTAGCTTGAAAAGTGTGTGTGTGTGTGTGTGCGTGCGTGCGTGCGTGCGTGCGTGCGTGTGTGCGTGTGTGTGTGTGTGATCGACCAGCCACTCAGATCACACAGACAGCAGTCCCGACGGATCCTCTCACGTTCTGCGCATGCACTAAAGAAAAAAACATGCGTCGGACATTTCCCAGACAGGCAGTCACTGAAAGTGGGCGGACCTGCACCATCCACAGCATTCTGGGTGAGACTCATTGGATTTCTTCTAAACTACTGCTCAAAGACACAGGATACTGCAGGTACATATCCACCTTACACATATCTATGCTTACAACCCAGGTGACTTTTATCAGTGGAGATACCCTTTAATAGTAAATTAAAAAGCTATTGATGTTTATTGTAAAAGATTTAATCATAACACAATAGTAGTTAAAGGATAACTATTGTGTGCATTAAGTTTTTTTTTTAAAAAACAGTTAAAATGAAAAGTACTTGGAACAGGCATATAGGACTGGTAATTCCTACCTCCCAATATTGTTTCTGTGAGGAGCACCAGCCAAAAGAAAACTGATTCTGCCAGACTTCCTCCTGGCTTCAGCACTTTCTTTAATACAGGAATAGTGTAGGATTAGCCTGGCAAATAAAAACTGTATGTGCTGTAGCTCCTCAACGGAACTATATTGGGAGGTTGGAATAATCAATCTTACCTCCCTGCCCCAGGTACTTTCCATTAATTTTTAGAATATATTTATCCTTTAAAAAGCTACATTTTACTAGTGAATGACCCATCTCCCCTGACTCCCATAACTGGAAATCCAGAAATACCACCTAGTTTAAATCCATATTATATAAAAATATGGAAGAAAAATAAAATTTACTACAACAGAAAATTTACTAGACCCCATCATGTGCACCTTAGATGACTTCCCCACACTGTCCTCTCAAAATAAGGTCACAAATAACCTATTTTATTCCTACCTTCAAACTCGACATTGCATATGAACTAAAATGAAGGGACTGACCCTACCCCCCAAGACCCCTTTCGAACACATAGTTAAAGGGTATGTCCACCCTTCATTTACATTTTTAGTATATAATAGTAAATGTGTCCCCAGCCCCAATCGCTATAATAATTTTCTTAGAAAGTCCCCAGATAGTTACTTACCATGCCTCGCTCCTTCGCCGCACTGCCCCGGCCCTCTGCTTGCACGGAAATGCAAGCAGGGGGCGGGACCCGCAGACGCGTCTGCAAGGCAGCCAATCACGGACGCGGCGGCTGGCTTCTTAGTACGGTGAAGGAGCGAGGCATGGTAAGTAACTATCTGGGGACTTTCTATATACTTTCTAATATCATTATTATTATTGTTGATTTATATAATGCCTACATCTTCTGTAGTGCTTTACAATTACATGGTATTCAAATCAAGCCCTGATCAAATAAAGCTTACAATCAAATCACTTTTTTATTTGACACATACATCAATCAGGTTGTCTGTATCATTGTGGGGGAAACTGGAGTACTCAGAGGAATTCCACACAAGTACGGGGAGAACATACATACTCCTTGCAGATGTATCCAAGGGTGGATTCAAACCGAGGGCTTTGGCACTGCAAGGCATCTTTTTTTTAAAAATACAGCTTATTAAAGGAATCATGGTTATTTTCTAAATAACTTGGCATTAATCATCTTAATGAAAATATTTACTAAAAGGTTCAAATTGGCAAGAGCTTTTAGGCATGAGATTTGTCTAACCTTGACATTCTTTGGTAAGTTTTCTTAAATCATGATGAGGTCACTCTAGGTTCTTGTATCTAACATTTCTGTTTATCACATAGAACCACTTCCCAGATGAACTTCCTAGTACAGAATTGATAAGGCTTTTATATTTCTTATAGCTGGAAAGCAGACTCAAAAACACTCTGAGCTTGAACTAATTGCCATAATGACTACAAAACAAACAGTTTAACTTAGCTGAGAACATTTATATCACTATAAGTAAAATCCTTAGAGATCTAAAATAAAAATAAGATTTATTCATTTTAAGTGTCTGGCATTCCATTCCCCCAAAGAATTTGTAGCATTCTAAAACAATTGCACCCAGCAGGTGGTTTCTATCCTTGAAGACTAAACAGATTCACAATGTTTCTTCTGATTAATGCAATTATAAAATAGCAAATCTGATGACCTGAAACTAAATGGGGCCTGGCTAACTTGTTGAAATTACACAGATTTAAAGTCAGGTATTTTGGCTATACCCCAATTAGCAGTCATTGGAAGAGATCTGAACAATCTTAGTGCTCAGTAAAAAAATTTCGTTAGATCAATACACTTTCCAGGTTTTAAAGGGCATGTCCTGCCCCCAACATGAAAAGCATACTGAACTTCCCACCCCTGAAACCTCAAGACCACAATAGGGGCTTACCTTACTGACATTTCTAAACTGAGATATTTCATCTGGATTAGTCATGCAAGCCATTGTAACCACATAACACACATTTCTACTCCACTCATGGATCACCCACATGGTATCATATATATATTACCATACTGTAATAAAGAGCATTATGAAATTCTAGTATTACACATATGTATCTATGTGAAGACATCTTGGATATAAAGTAATACCTTTTATTGGCTAACTAAAATGATAGAAAATGCAAGCTTTCGAAGCACTTAGGCTTCTTCCTCAGGCATGATACAATACAATATGTATCAATGCCAAAGTACATATATATAATGAATGTTTTCAATATACCTGGATATGTAGCAGGCAAATAAATGGCAGTATATTTACATAAGTTACTTTTTTCTTTTCTTACAATTAGAGATGGACTAGAACTCGAACCCGAATTATCCAATCCACAAGTAAAATGTCTATTATACCTATATGTGAGTAAATATCGAATTATCGAATCCGCAAGTAAAATGTCTATTATACCAACACGCGAGTAAATATTGAATTATCGAATTCGCAAGTAAAATGTCTATATACTAATACGCGAGTAAATATTAGAGATGTCCGAACTTCGCAAAATCCGGTCCGCTCGAGGATCCGTGAATTTTCAAAAAAATTCGAAAATTCGAAAATCCGCGAGCGGACCCATTAAAATGAAAAATACCCTTGAAATTACTAGTATTTTCGAAAATTTTTGAAAATATGTATTTCGAAAAATACGAGTAATCCTCGTAATTTCGAAAATTTTCGAAAATACGTGAAAACTCGTAATTTCGAAAAATTTCGAAAATACGAAAAATCAGCGAATCGGAAGTTCGGAAGGCGGAAAATCCGGAAAAATCCGCAGCTCGCAAACGGGATAAATCAAAAACAAAAAAAACAATACAATAAAGAGCAATAGGCAATCACTTAACAGATCTCTTAAGATCTCCATAGTTGGTATCACAGCAATATGATATTCTACACTGTGTGGTGCAGGGATACGTGGGTTTATACTGGGGATTCCCAGTGGAACTATCATTTGCTCCAACTGAAATATGAGAACTGCATTTTGGGAATTCTTGTTTTTTCCTCTCTATACTAAATTAACATTCATTGGGGACATGGTCTCTTTTTAACAAATCCTAATCTGATGTTTTGATAAGATAAACCAAAATGGTACCGTATAATCTGCTTTGAAACCCTTTTTTGCCCAGTTGCACTGGACAGAAAATAGTTAAATATTCGTGCTAGTGCTGTTGAACCCTGTAAATACACATCTTGTACATGTTAACATTTCCTAACCACTTAAAAGGTTAACTATACAACCCAACACCCTAACTCCCCCCCCTCACATGGGCAGTTAAGAAGGAATTTAGGTCCACCACCTTGAGCACAGATAAAGGAAGGACCCCCTACTGAACGCATAAACACGCGCGACTATCGGCCGTTCTTCGCGGGTGTACGTCGGGGTCGGTCAGGGCTCGGGGGTCTGGCAAACATCTGCAGGTGTGTACGAACCATTAGTTCACCTTTAAACTAAAACTTACCGCGTACACATGTTTTTTGAGATTATATTGCAAATTCTGCCCCAAGGAACCCCTATGTGCAAGGAGCAGTCACTGACAGAGACCATTAGAACCCCATGTGAATAAGCAAGATATGAACACTAGGTGAAGAGGATTCATCTCAATCATTTGACATTTTTTTAAGATATATTAAGTAGATAGTGACAAAGGAATGACGTGAACCAAGGAAACAGACTGCATAGCCATGTATAAAGATAAGTGTTTGACAGTGATAAAGTATATTGTTTTCCTAGCCATAGCCAGCTGTGATTACTTTCTTAATAAACAACAAACAAATGGTAAATCATTATTTAGTTTAAACCTTATAAAGGTTTTTTAGCAATTACTTATTGAATTGCTTTAGGCTGGGTACACCCTAGCAGATATTTCCGACCGATCGATAGTGCAGTGGATCGGTTGGTCGGCTAGAAATATCTGATGATGTGGGTCGCCTGGCCGCGACCAAGCTTGTTGGCTAATCGTGCGTTTCCCTATGGGCCACTATTGCTGCAACTGACAGTCATTTGTCCCAGAGAACACTTGGTCGGGACAAATAATAGCGCCATGTGTACTCAGCCTAGAGTTTTAAATGTCTAAAAGCTTTTCTGATCAAGTTTTCCTTGCACTCCATTCATTGGCCAAGGGATATGTGTATAAATGGCATCTTAGTTTATTTAACATTACGCAGGCTATGGCCCTATAATTCCTACCAACAGATAAACCAGCCTGTCAGAATTAATGGTAATGCTGAAATATTGTACTGACAGAATGATTAGTAGAAATTAAAGGAGATACGGTAAATAAGTAAATAATATTTTCTGCATGTAGCACCAAAAACAACCTGCTTAAAACACTGTATAAAATACCATTGTTTTAAATATTAAAATTATATAATTATTTCATTCAGATTAACTTTCTAGCTGAAGAATTTATTGTAATGGGCCAAAATAGCAGTCATGATTACTGACATGTCCAATAGTTTTTTTCTAAAATGTAGGTAAAATTAGTAAAAAAACAAAAAATAGACACCAGACCAAAAATATTGGTCATGACATTTTAAACAATTACAAAACGCTCTGCAAACTCCCCCAAAAAATACCAACAAGGTGGGTCCTATACCTTGCAAAAAAAGAACCAGAACAAAGAACAATCCTGGATCTGAATATAGTATACATATAGGTAATTAGGGGATAAAGGCAACTATAATCAATAATATTCCTTTTAATACATTAGCAATAAAAATATATCACATAAAAAGCTTCCAATAATACATTCATACAATATAGTCACCCAATGTGTGAAAAATACCAACAGTAGTGAATAAGGCCGTGATATCACAACCACAAAGTCTCTGGTAACCAAGTCCACAATAAGCAAGTGACAAAAGTGCAGATAATACCTCCAATAATATAAAATCTCTCTGGGTTACGGCCTCAATGTACTGGACCCTTCTCACCCGATTCCCAGTGTGGTCACTGCTCGATCTCCACTACGGATCAAAGTAAGGCAGGTCCACTGCGGACTCTCACAGCGTCTACCACGAGGATCCCAACTTCCGCATCTCTCTCTACCCGGATCACTTGATCATGTCCAATCCACACGATCTCCTGGGAATACGGGCCGCTTCCTTTTATGAGATGAAAATCCCTGCTGCTCTTTCGCTTGCTTGCGAAAGAGCAGCAGGGACTTTCATTTCATAAAAGGAAGCGGCCCAGGAAACATCTGCAAGATCCTGTCTGTTATTTTTCAAAGATTAGGGAACACATAGTCCGAAGTGATCTCCCTATGCACAGCATAGGTAAAACGTTTGTCACTGTGTGACAAACTGCGGGCGACTCCCCTACAGGGAGACTACCATGGCCGAGGGAAAATTTTAGGTCTTTCCAGAATGGTTGCGAGGCCGACGGGAATATTTGATGGCTGCACGCTTGTTTGGGAAAGACACTACACACACTGCAGATAAACCCACAACACCGTCAGATCTGATGATATCGGGGCTTTATCGTTAGTGTGTGTACCTAGCTTAAGACAAGAAATGCAGAATTACAAGGCTTTTTGAGCTTTTATTGTTAGAGGGCAGGATCTTATGTAGAACTTTCATTGACCTTCTAACTATTGATTGCTAGGAAGAAACAAACAAGCACAGTGATTATATAGTACATGACTAGAATGACGAACCACTGTCACTTAAGCTCATTGATTTTAACCGCATATGTACACCAACATTAACTGTGGTTGGTGAGAGCACCATTTATTAATGACCATGTTCAAATGGGCTGGAAAGAAATGATTATATTTTCAGGCTCTACCTTTTACATTTTGTTTTTATGACTTTCTTTGTTTTACACCACCCCTAAATTTTAGATCCTAAAACTGGTATTTCTAATCCTGAAATAAAGGTGAAAACCTTGGGGTTTAAAGTGGAAATTATCAATATTTGTTAAATTGTTAGTTTGTGTAATGCCTTTTTAGTTATTCTACATATTCTCTTCCATTTTGAAAAATCAGTTGATTTAATTTCCTTTGCTGTTCCCTGCTGTTGACATTAGTGAGCTGACATTTTAGGTTCTAACGTTCCTTCATCTTCCCAGGATGCACCACATGCTTGGAATGTTCCTAACAGTTATTTTTAATGATTGGCTGTTGGATGGGTCAAAGATGCTCAGATCTCTACTGAGCAACTGAATCAACCCAGGTGCTGGGTCAAGGGCAAGACCATAACGGTCTCTAATAGGGGTCCTGCAGACAGGAAGTCAGTATTTCGGCTGCATTTATTCATACACAGACAAAATGCTGAATTGGCAGATTAAAGTCATTGGTGAAAAAATATTGCTCTTTTTCTGATAAGTACATGTATTTGCCCTGAACTTCCCCTTTAACAACAATTAATAGTGATTAAGGGAGGACCCTAGCAGCCTCTTATACCCTGAAACTAACCAGTTGGATTTCACACCTTTTACAGTTTCATGAACACCATTCTTACAGGGGAAATAAAGTCCCTATAACATGATATGGCTTTGTTCACACAAGAAGCGATTTATCAAGTTTTAGTGGTAATGCATGCATTGGTAAGGGCATTGGAGTTGTAAGTATTTTTGCTATTTTTTTGGTCAATAGCAGTCAGTGATTAACCCCTGAGTGGGAAATAGGAGGCGAGATGAACACCTTACTGGCCAGGCTAGTCACTATTGCAATGTTACTGTATTTTTTCTTGTTTTTAGGGGTGAAGAAGGTAATTATAAATATTTGTGGGAGGGGTGGACTTTCCCCTTATTTAATAACTGCACTTAATGGTTATGCTCCCTATTAGTGGGCACTAAAATTAATAATTAGTATACTATAAAAAGCTCTAGAGGCTATATTCATTATTTCAAAATGTTTGTTTTTATTGATCTGCATGACTGCCCTCTATACCCTTTTGTTCTGGGATCAACAAAAACAAACATTTAGTAATAATGAAAATAGCCTCTGGAGCTTTTTATAGCATTCTAAATATTCTTTTTATGGTCCCCTTAGATTGTTACACCTGTTTCTTTAGAACACTAAACTATTAACAGAGATTTTGCATTTACACTGGATCAGGCCTCACCCCTTAGGCCTCAATCTGTGCTTTCCAGACATCTTTCTTGCTCTTATAAATCTTGAGAGAAATAAAGAGAGGTCATCCAGAACCATGACATGTCATACTGAGAGGGCCGTGGGAATTTCTTCTGTAACATAACTGTAGCAGGCATACAAAGGTAGAGCCAGTACAGCAAATAGACTTCAGGATTTATTGGGATTCCTAAACTAATTGTACTGTATCCATTATTATATTAAACAGGGGTCCAAAAGAAATATTCTAAACCTCTTGTGTTTTTACATGAAGTATTTGTTTTGCTGTCGCTGTTCTTTGATGTAAACAAAGCTTGTAAGTAGGATCAATTGAGCTACGGGGGGAAAATGATAGTATAGGAGCCATATGCTTTTTAAAATATAACCACAAGTTTCTATTTCTGGAATATAAAACAATCTTTTAGTTATGTAAGAAAGCTTTTGGTCTTATTCTGTGATAACTGACCTGCTGTTTGCTATAAGCTGATTAGAAGATTTAATTGGCGTCATCTGAAACTAGTGCTGTAGGTTTTAGAAAATCGATTCTTACAATAGTCCGCTAAAGACTTTCACGCACCCTGATCCCCCCTCCTGGTGGTTGTGGGCAGCGTTATGATGACTCACTGCATGTGCAGATGGGTCCAGCATCTGTGCATATCGACAGGTGTGTTTTCTATATATGGATATTTGTATTTGTAGCATGCTTGGGAAGATATCTGCTGTAACTTGAAGTATCGAGGGTTAACATGGCTTCAAAACTATAATAACAACCACTGCAACCAATGTGCCAAGCTGACTGCGTCTCCTTTGCACAAAAACTTTAATGTCAGCAAAAGATGTGGAATGGGTTAACCTATTCACAATGTATGGAGAGCCACAATTGGCTCAGTAACATTGCCTTTAAGGGGTAAAAGAAAGTAATAGCAGCTCTCCACACATCGTTCAGTCAGTATTTTAGTGCAGGGTTTCTCAAAGGGTGTGTCCCGGGGCACACTGGTGTGACTTCAAATAGTCAGAGGTGTGCCTCAAAATTTTGGTATTGAAATATTTTCACCAGTATAATTAACATTTTTGTTATTTTGAACACTAATGATATATATTATGATAACATTTGATCACAGTCAATGTAGTATTAAGGCTCGTACAAACGCACGATGTGCGTACCGAGCCACAACCTCTGACATCGACGGCTACACAAGGCAAACGGCCATTTGAGGCGAGAATCGGACGTGTGTATGCATTTGGCTGGGGGTCATTCGTTGATCCTACCAGTGGATCGAGGAACGACCTCCGACCGAACACATACACACGTACGATTCTCTACAAAAATGGTCATTCGTTGCGTGTAGCCGTCAGTGGCGGGGTCATGGCTCGGGCACAAATTGAGCGTGTGTATGTACCTTAACTTTACATTTGCATTGCTAAGTGTGCCTCGATCTCAAAAAGTTTGAGAACCACTGTTTTAGTGTGAATAACAGTTTAGCATGAACATTTTTAATGAACTACCTAGTAAGACTAAGAATAAGTATTAGCAGTTGATTAAAAACCCACACTGAACAAGTGCTACAAAATACAGCTCAGGTAAAGAGGGGTACCAAGAGGAACTGTTTCTTTGCAGTCTGTCCCCTCTTTCAATGTAATTCCATATTAATTATGTACACATGCTAGGTTATCAGGGCCAATTGTAAGCCAAACTGTCCAGTGATCATTTATTACATCACTTGAGTTGCCTGTGTGTGCTTATTTTTTTTAAGTGGCAAAGCTGCTGCAAAACTTGTCTTAAAGACATGCTAACAATTATCACATAGGTTATCTTGGCTTTAAGACAGGAAATTGTAATAGTACCTCTTACAGTGCATTGCCCATAGTATGTTTCCAGTTATCCTTTACAGGTCACACTGTTATTTCTCATTTTTCTGAAATTCCAATGAAATCATTTAAATGGAAAAACTGAAGAACCTGGGAAAACATTTACATAGACTTACAATAATAGAAAATACTGTGCCCCACCCATATCCTAACTATACTTTTGTTAAAGGAATCTTCCTACACATTAAAAACTTAAAAAGCATGTATGTGTTATAGTATTTTTACTAAATACTAAACAGTGATTCCATAGATGCCAGTCTTGTCTATGGTGTATAATAATATGATATTTCATGCCTGGATCTATACATCTAGCATGCAGGAGATCACAAAGTACTGGATAATATGGCTAATATTTACTACATATTGCAGGTGTTCAAGCGGATACAGTTTAAGGTAGATTTTAAAGGAATTTCATGAGCAAAACTTGCTAAAATAATTTCTATTATTTACATTTTGTCAGTGATATACAACCCATGTTCAACTACATCACCTAACATGTCACTTATAGGTAAAGTGTGTTAGAGTTTAAAGGGCTGAATGCTCCACATAAATATTACAGATTTAATAAAAGTGTCTTTTTGCATTGTCCATGGCAGAGTCTATATTACAATTTAAGGTATATAGACAAGTCTACATAGTCACTTTGATTACACAATTACACAGTAATGATATACATTTTACAAATGTGCAAAGTATAGAAGACAACCTTGGACATCAAGAAAAGTATTCTTATGTTGCTGGAATAAAAGAATGTTTTGTTTATTTTTCTTAACATGCTATATCTGGATAATAACGAGGCTTGATTAGTTGTGATTAGTGGTGTAAACTAACAAATACATATTTAGCTGCAATTATCTCCCAGTTACCTCAAGGTGGCATGTGAAGAACTAACTGAAGAATTGCCTCCTTCTACATAGTCATTACCTCTACCCAATAACAAGGAACAGCTGCTACAGAGGCAAAACATGCAATTAAACCAGAGGAAAGAATTAAAATAGGGTGGTCCTGAAGACTGCAGAACACTTTTGTGAAACAGCTTTTGAAAACCAGACCTGCTTTCAGTAATATCTCACAGAGCAACAATCCATTAGCAGATCACTACTTTTATTTTTCTATTAAGCATTAAATATAGGCAGAGCACTTTTTATATAAATATTGCACTCTCCTTGGTTCTTAAAGGATCAGTAACACCAGAAAAATGTTCTTTCAATTCAGCACATCCTAATATTAACGTCCTTACAGCAGGCTGCCATAAATAAGATATCATTTGTGTGTGTTTATACAACTTACAAAAGCAGTAAAAACAATTTAAAATGGCTTATGCAAGCTGAGATGTGCATGCCAACTGCAACATCCAAAGGTGAGTTTATTTTTATAAAACATATTGGGAAGAAAAGAAAACATTTTGACTAATGCAAGCATAACGTGGGCTATATTAAATGTGCACAAAGTGCTTTCATGTTTGTTCTTGTTTTTCCTGATACTGTTTTTCTGATAGCTGCGTGGTACTCACCTTCAATATTAGTTTGTACTTGGGGATAATAACATTTTGTTTTGAAAAGTTCACATAAAAATAGACTTTAATTTAAAAAATACAATGAATTATTGATGGTGCTTAAAGGAGAATGAGCCCCTTAAGCCTGGTACACACAGGCCAAACCCATCTTATGCCAATAACCAACACAGCAATCTATAATTTGGCAGTTGCGAGAAGGGAGCCAGTGTTCTGTCCACTCAATATGTTTGTAATGGATCAGCTTCCAATCCCTAATCAAATGATAGATTGTAAAAAATTACTATTTGAAAATGAAAAGTACCAAGGCAGGGAGGTAAGATTGATTATACCTACCTCCCAATATTGTTTTGCTGAGCAGCTACAGCACATACAGTTTTCAGGCCCTGGGCCTTCCTGTATTAAAGATAGTAATGAAGCATACAAGAAGACATGTTTTCTTTGTTCTTCCATGCTTCATAAAAATATTGGGAGGTAGAAAGCACCAATCCTTTTGTACCTTTTTTTTAACTTTATAAGCACTATAGTTCTCCTTTTAGGTGCCCATACACGTGACTTCCATCCTAATCTGATTATGAATTTGCCTGATGTGCACAGCAATGATCATTCCATATATATACGGAATGATCGGTTATTGTGCCAATACACCAAATAACAGTTGTTTTCCATTCAAAAAGATGGGTCGCGATACTGAGAGCTGTACACATTTTCTAACAAAACGTGCAAATATCTTTGAAAAGTTTTGAAGTGACTTTGGAAAGCCATTGCTTTTAAATTTTGTTGGATGAAGCATTCAAATCCATAGCCTTTCGGCAGCCAGGAAATGTTTACATTCTGTATATATGAAATACTATCCTAACCTGATTACATTCCTTCCTTATATCAAATTACTTTGGAGAACACGGTCTTCTTTTCCTTGCTATTACACACCTGACACACCGGGGACTTTGTCTTTGCATTCTCTGCTCCAGCCAAACACCCATTAATTCCCCAATCAGTTCCATATGCCATTTAATGCGTTGGAATTGCTATTATCTGATGGTAAATGAGGTGATTTTGATGGCAAGCAGATCAAGATATTAAGCCTAAAGGCAAACACTTGCAGGATACCTTTCCCCTAGAATAAGTGCATTCTGTGACAGCTTGAATTTATTGACTTCAGGTAGTGCATTTTCATTTGATCCAGCTGTGCGTTACATGCATTAAGCCTCAGCCCATGCCATTATTTCCTCTTTCCTATCATTTGGTAACCCATTAAAGCATAACAAGACCAGAACAGGCAGCTGAGCAGGGGGGAAAAAAGATAAAGAAAAATGGGTTTTCTTTGTAGTGTCTTTTATGGTAAAAGAAAAAATTACATCAATCTTATATCATGCATAGCCTTTAATTTCTTTAAAACTTCTATCTTGTTGGGTAACAAGTCGATAGAAGATGCTTAAGAGTGTGAGAAGTAAATATTATAAATCTAAATAGGAAGTATTGCTTATTCTTGTTATTCTATATACTCTATTAAAAGTGGGAGCTACCTTGGCTACCATATTATATGGTGATGTTCTTCCATACACTGGCCTAATATTAGAATGATTCAATGTTCAAAGTTAAAGGGGAACTGTGGTCTCCAAACAAGTTAAGTTTAAATGAAAGGCCAGTTTCCTACCTTTAAAGCGAGCCATCAACCACCTCTCTACGTGCTCCACAGCCCAAGATATACAGAAATAACTGACCAGAAAGTTAATGGGTGGGAGGCTTACTTGTGACATTCCTGAGGCTTCTCCGGCACAGTGCTGGCGAGCACAGCCTCAGACTTCCTCAGTGTGTGAGGGAGACAGGAAGTCCCTCCTCCTCTCTGCTGTGTGAAGTCCTGACAGAGATGGTGGGGGGTGTCTGCATGTCCCCCGCAAGTGGGCGGGGCTTAGGCACCCACGAGTGGGAGGGGCTTAGGCATCCATGAGTGGGTAGGGCCACATGGGGCTGTAAGATAATGGGTCATAGGGGGGCCTGCAACTGGAGGGACCATGGGGTCCATGAGTGGGAGGGACCAGGGGGGCTGCAAACTGGAGGAGGAGACACAGGACAGATTGACTGACAGTTTCAGAGCAGGAAGTGCAGGGGACCTGGTGATGCTGCTGCCATATCACACACAAAAATGTAAATATCTTCAAAACTATGCAAAATAAACAATGGAAATATATTGCAAAAATTCTCAGGGGAGCAATTCCTATCAATTTACCTCAAGTCATTTTTGGACCACAGTTCCCCTTTAATTCAAACTTAATGTCAGGCTTTTCAGCAGTACTACCTGCCAAAGTTCCCACAATATTCTCTGGACTGGGACATTCATTTGCTTTCAGTATTAGGACACAATTTTGCTCACAATAATTGTCCCTAGCAGTTGTCAGAAAGTTGCAAAAACAGGTTTAATTATGAGGTAAGCCAATCAAGTATGCAACATACCTAAAGGCATACATGCACCTTACAACAGAACTATAGTGCGCAGAATGTTTTTTTAAAAGCAGTAAAAATAAAAAGTACCTGGGACAAGGAGGTAGGACTGATTATTCCTAGCTTCCAATATCATGTTGTTGAGGAGTACCAGCGAAGAAAATTGCACTTCTGGTTTTACATCTGCCAGACATTCTCCTGGCTTCAGCACTATCTTTAAAGGGCATGTCCACCCCTAAAACTATCACTTAACCTACTACTGGCCCCACTGTGTAGTTTAAAATGATCCTTACCTTACATCCCAGGTCCTTAGGTTTCTTCTGCAGTGTCTTTCCAAAGTCCAAGAAACTGAGGAGTAGGAGCTGTCTTCCTGTGGGAAAGGTTTCTGCCTCTGATGTTTCCCCCCTCCCACCATCCGGATCCATCCTCTGCGATGGATGAAATCCTGTTAGTATAATGTAGCTCCCCCATGCCCAGACCCAAACGCTGCATTATTTTTTTTAAAAAATCAATCAGAATCATATTTACACCCCTTTGTTCCCACGGCATCTCCATTGCCGACAGCCGCTTCTGTGATTGGCTAACCCTCAGCCAATCACAGACGCGGCTGCCAGTCCAGCACCTGTTTGCAACTTCCTGCAAACGAGGCTGCGAGGAGCACGCCGCTGGAGTGAAGGCATGTAAGTATGATTCGGATTTGATTTTTAAAGAACTAACACAGCGTTTAGGTCTGGGCAGGGGGGAGCTACATTATATTAAAATATATGTAACCCCCCCCCCCCCAAATCTAGACTTCGCATGGTTTAAATTAACCTTCATGGCTTTTTAATATACTTACCAGCCCTCGTTCCCTCGGTTGTCTTCTACTGCTGCTCAGAGCCTTTTCCATGCATGGCAGCAGTGGAAGAGGCCATCGATGGCATCAATAATTAGCTGAGACATTGCATTTGGGGGGTTTTAGGGTTGGACATGCCTTTAAATATGGAAAGCCCAGGACACGTACCTGGCAGAAGAAAACTGAATGTGAGCATCTTGTTGAATCAGCTCAATAGTGTGGAATACATACATTTTGGCATATTACCTATTAATCAGTGGTCAACAACAATTATTTGCCATTCTTATGTTGTGTGTAGTGTCTGTGCATTGTACTTGCACATGTGTGCATATGCATAAGTGTCAATAAGATACATACATATCCCAGAATCTCATTTTCTGCTGCTGGAATGTCAAGGGCACTGTACTCAACAGCTGTAGGCATGCACTAATAGCCTCTACACTATCTGAAAGCCTTTGATCAAAACATCAATGGCCTTTTTTTACCTCAGGAAAAAAAATGATGACTTTGTTATTTTTCTGTGGTTGAATAATATATTTTTAAAAATGTAAGAAAGAACAAAAGTCAGTTAATATTGCTAATTTCTTACCTTAAGGGGCAATTATACTACCCAAACAACCCCCTGCCTTTTATTGTATACAGGGTGACCTAAATCACTAGCAGGGCAATACACTATCAGCTACCCAGACAATGCAATTGTGCAGATGAAATGAAATGCTGACAGCAGCTCTGGGTGCATTGCAATGGATTAGTTGCCATCAGTATATCATGCTGGGGCTACATTACTTATGTAAAGATGTACCCAACAGTCTGGTCCAGTGCCCTTCATCATAATCTTATGTCAGCATGTGCGTTTGGTTGTATCCCTGTTTAGTTTGGTGTACTGAGGAGCATGCATCATTTGAATGGAAGAGACCGTGCTTTTGTTGTTGTTTTTTTTTGTGGAGAGACTGAACTTGATGGAGTGTTCTTTTGTCAACCCAAAATGAACTATGTAACTATGCACCCCCAGGGTTGAAGACATTGCAATATAGATCCTCACTTCCTGCTTGTGTCTGGGTCTGGACAATTGGACCTTGCTGTTTCAGTCTTTACCCTGGGTACATCAAAAAGGAGAGAGTGATTTTTGGGCTAAAATTGCCCTTTAAGTAAACAAACTTTAGATGCCCTTTAAATGTACCACACTGCATAGCAACACTTTTATAAGATGAGACATAACAAAATCAATGTTAAGGGGCGGGGAAATTATGTGATATCACAGAAAACTTTTAGAACAATATAGTTGCTCAATTACATACCTCCCAACACCTGCACTCCTGTCAGTTATTGGTTTGCATGCATGCACAACTTTTAGTGCAGATCACGTGTGCCAATAACATAAATATGACCTGGAGAGCAATCCTGCATGCACTGCTCTACGTGATAGTGGGACCTAGTCCAGCCAATTCCATCTTGGACTGCCCAATCACGCTCCAGCCACATCTCAAAAAGCCCCCCACGGGACAACGCAGGATTTTTCCTGACAGATCCTTCAGAACAGGTTGGGGAGTATGCAAAGTTGCAATAACAAAAGGTGATAAATATAAGCACTTAATGCTGTTTCCCCTTTACTGTCTTTCATTCTCCTTTAACAAACTATTTCAATGTTCCTAATTCTTATAATGTAATAACAATTTAAATTTATGTATGGTAACAGTACAATGGAGTACACAGTGCTCACAGACGCCCACATTAAAGCACAAGAAAACAAAATACACTTTATTACGCCAGCCAATGTATGCTAATATTATTATAAGTAAGATTAAACAAATAATCTGTACTAGGCAAATCTGTCTAGTTATGCAACTGTTTGTCTGTACTCGGTATACAAACGCCTCCGCCGCTTAAACAGGAACAGCATTATCCCTTATTTATTGTACAGTTATGGCCTAAATCCAGACCCACGCCAGAAGGATCAATGGAAGGCTCACAGCATCTCATTCAACTGAACGCAACCTACTTGTCATCCCATTGGGAGCTATTGACTCAGACTTAACTTTATTGCAAGCTGACAGCTGGTAGGATTCAGCAAAAACATACAAAAGGAACAATTATAACACACTCTCACAGAAGCTCAGGGCACTGGGTATAAAGCGTCTATTGAGATCCCTCATTCATTCCACAAAAGAATCGAAAACAACATTATTAATACTAAGATCAGACAACTTTCTCCCTAAAACAGATTTTGCTTAACTCCAGGGAGTTTTTCTTTACTTAACAACCTGTCCAGAAAAAATGTCCTTAATAATGGCCCTGGTCTGTTTCCAGTTCAAAAAAGCATTCAAATTAGTAATTAAGAAATCCTACAAAAATGTTTTGTGTCACAGACATTAGTGGAGTTGAAACGTGAGGAGAGCCAAATAAGAAGAAGCAGGGCACAGCATACTGTATGTTGATGATGCTTTGCCACATGTACATACTAAAGCTCCATGACATTAGCACACATACTGAACCTGATAGATTCTTTTCTTGCCTGGTGAACTAGATCTATTTTCCATGGAGCAAGTGTTTTGCTGGCCATACAGTGGATTGACGTTCTACCAACCAAAATACTTCACCTGGATTGATTATTTTGCAATCAACATTATACTTTAAATGGGAAATGATTGGGCCAGGCTGGTAAATATCCACTAGTGAAATGGTCTGATATTTGTAAGTTTATGTAGTGTGGACATGATCAGATATTAGGCCAGTGTACGGCAAGCATTACTAGTTTGTGGACAGGTATAAAATAGACAGTCATGAAACATACACAACAGCAGAAACAGGAACTTGTCACTTCCATGGTCATTGTCTCAGTCTTTGAATCTTGTAGAAATTCAATCCTGAAAGATACTATTTTCAATGCTAATACACATTTATTCCAAAGCCTCCCAGCTACGTAAGCAGAACACAATGCAGTTGATGGGAAATAAAACCCTTCGTTACAGTAGCTATAAGGTCACACGCTAAATCCTTTAAAATGCAAGGACACTGACCCTTATCTTGCTACACCTCAATAGTTTGGCACTGCAATGGATAAGTTGTATGTCTTTGGTACACACAATCACATTACTCTGCGTGGGAAATGCATGCAATCCTATTCTGGTAAATTTGAAATACATTTTTTTTTATTGTAATGCTTGCTCACAATTGATCTCTTAAATGTCACAGCAACAACCTATTAGCATTATCAACCTATTAAAGGGCTGAGCATTCAAATGTTATACACCTGTACCTCATCATAAGATATACCCCCAAATAAAACGTTTTACTGGTTTCCCATACATTGTACAAAATAAATGCTAAACCATATGAAATAATGGGACTCACATGCACTCATTAAACAGTAAAACTAGAGCAATTTTAGAAAATATGAGCTGGCCTCTATGATTTCTTTTAATATACTGAATTGCATTTGCCACAAAAGTAAATGTGTTTTTAATCATGAATCAGTGCTGTATGACTTAAAAGAATGTAAATCCAAAAACTGATTTCCAATATAAAATTTGTTTGTATATTTCACTTCCTTTGGTACTGTGCGCTGTACCGATCTGCTAGCAATGCAGTATTTTAGTGCATTTTGTTGAATTACCTGAAATATTTTCTAAGGCTTCAGACTATTTACATAGATTAGGAGATATAAGAGAAATACATGGTAATTTGTGCTGTACAGTCAGTTCTCAGCACAATAGAACAATATTAAAATAGCCAAGCATATGACAACCAGAAAATCCGCAACTGACAGGATTGATTCTTTCCCTCAGACATGGAAGCAGTGGGCGTTCTGACCACATTGGTTTTTTTTGAAGCCCATTACCCGCTTTTCTACATTTTTTGGCTTTTGAAACCTTTAATTTGGGTAAAGTTCAAAACTGCAAAAAAAATACTCCCAGAAAACCAAAGGAAAATAAACTC
The DNA here is from genome assembly GCA_019447015.1 of Hymenochirus boettgeri. NCBI lineage: Eukaryota > Metazoa > Chordata > Amphibia > Anura > Pipidae > Hymenochirus > Hymenochirus boettgeri. Next base: position 180,633,294 of record CM033470.1, on the reverse strand, counting down.
ATAACACAGCAATACCCATATAAAGCTATGTGATTTATGATCCACTAAGAGGGAATAGTATGTAATACTCTTTAGGGCCATGCATTTGAGTCACCTAGCCATGCCAAATGGTTCCCTACCTAGTTATTGTGTATTGGGATAACTTAGACAATGTACTTAGATATTCAGTGGACACTTAAGGTGGCCATGCACACAAACGATAATGGGTAATTCCCATCGGGGAACTACGGGATTTACCTGTTATCGTCAGTGTGTAGTGGCTCTTCCCGACCGATCGGAGTGTCGACGAACGACCATAGTCTGCACTCCGCCATTCGATCGGGAATGAAAGAAAATTTCCAACGGTCGTATTGGCTCCCTTTACTTTAAGTAGAGGGAGCTGATCCGATTGTGCGGTGTATGGCCGCAATTCCGACCGATCCCCATACCGCGTAATATACTTTAACTAGAGGGAGCCGATCTGATTGTGTGGTGTAGGCCACATGGCTGACTGATCCCCATACTGCGTATGAGGATCAGTCGGGCCCGTGTGTGCTGTTCCCACAGCATGTGTACTGACAGTTACCAATGTGATCTGTCGGCACACATGCTGTGGAATTGCATGTGTAAGGCCAATTTTACAGGGAGATTCTCCCAGAGGCGCAAGCCCTCTGGGCAAATCTGCCATACCAGAATTACCAGAGGCTGTGCGACTCTGGGTGAATGTCACCCACACATAAGTGATAGCTGGCGTTAAATACTTACGTGCAAACAACCGCGCAGCGTCTGGTAAATATGCTTGCGGTGGGTGCGCAAGTGATATGAACGTAAATCAGTTAGCGTGACTTTAAGAGCTAAAAAGGTAAATTAGGCTCTCAAAGATCCAATAAAGTAATTGAGCCTTCTGCCAGCATTGTATTTTGCATCCAAATGCAGTACATGATTGTTTTATTTGCACTGCTGTCTCACTCCAGCACTTATTCCCATCCCTTTGTAGCTGTATGTTACCCACCTAACTAGATTGTAAGCTGCTTTCCTCTTGTGGCAACGCTCTAGCACTTCTATTTATAGAATTTATATATTTATGTACTGAACTATCTATGTATGTATTTATCCCCTTTGTATGACTTTTTTGTATTTTGCTATTGTACAGCACTGCGTACTATACATACATCCAAGAGAAACAATGTGCTATTTGTAAAAAATAATCAATTGATGTGATTTCCATCTTTCAATATTTAAAATTCCATTTTTGTCCATACTGGTTCACTTATAGTTTCTAGCCCTGATCAGAACAAGATTTCACCAAATGGATGCCCACTTAACCATGTGATCATGCCTGCTTCTTCTTTTTTTAAAAAAAGATATATTGTGATCAGTCACCAACCATTAGTCACCATTATGTTTAAAGTATTTCCTATGGTAGGTAGGTATGTGCCAAGTCCCTTGGCATTTTGATGCATTGTTCAACATCATTTGAAAAAAACTATACTACTCACTTTACCTTATTATCCTTATTATATGTAAGCAATATTGCATTTAGTAGTTGCCTCACCCTTGATTAATTGATTGATATGACAGTAGCTTAAATAAAATTAGACACTTCTAGTAACAATCTCTACAAATCTGTCAGTCCCTATTAAATGACACAATGCATTTGGAAGGCTTTGTTGTATTTAAAAAACAGCTGTTTTCAACCTATTGCTCTTTTTAGCACAGCAATTAAAATAAACCCTGGAATCTTCCCCAGCATTAATACTGTAAATCTGTTTAAGCATGTTTTACTAAAGCATAAAGCAATATGTTTCAAATGTAGTATTGTCCCAGGCTAATTTACAAGCAGCGAGTAAAGTAAATATATTGAAGCAGTCACTTTCTGTTCCTATGAGCTATTTAAACCCTTAAAAAAAGTATTTAGGCGTCAATCATGTACATAGATCTAGACCTTTACTACAGGTAACACATTTATTTTTGTTTACTGTATTTATCTTTATCTCATCTGATTTCCACTAATACCAAACAGCATTTGGTAAGTAAGAGCAGTAAATGGTAAGCATAGCCATAACTCCCATGCCACTCATTATATTAATTATATAACCAGGGTGACTTTTGCCACACTAGTGTGTCTTCAGAGAGCCAGAGGTGTGGCTCAAAATGTTGTTCTTAACTTGTATTTTTGTTAAGTTGTCACTTTACACTCCATTGACTATAATTAAGTTTGACTACAATATACACTGCAAAGTACATAAAATATGGAGAATTACAGCATTAAGCCCAACATTAGAATCACAGGTGTGCCACCAGAAAAAATTGCATTCCACGATCTGGAACACCACTAAACAAACACTTTTTTTGTTTTTTTATACATTTTTGCACATAAGGTTGGGAGAACTAAAGGGGTGTGCAATGTGTACCCCCTTGTAGGCCTGCATATATCAGAAAACATTATCAGAACAAAAAGGCAGCAGTTTGCTTTGCAAAAAATACATTGGTCATTATGGAGTAAAGAAAAATGGCTAAGGCTGGGTACACACCAGCAGATATTTTCGGCCGACCGACCAATCCACAACACTATTGGTCGATCGGCCGAAAATATCTGCTGGTGTGGGGCGGCGCTCGCTTATAGCGAGCGCTCGGTCGGGACAAATAGTCTCTTCATGTGTACCCAGCCTAACATTGCAATTTGTTACTAATAATTCAGGGGCAAGCACAGAATTTTTTTATGGGGGGGGGGGATTCCTGAATGGGTTCCCAATGAACAAGCCCAGTAGGAAGATCAAGACAAAATACATCCATATATTCTATTATATATGGATCATATATTAACATTATATATTTTCTATACTTGCCATGATTATCATGACAGCCAATACACATATCCCCATTACATTTGCTATACGTATATATATTAAAGCTGATTTTTTGGTCCAACTGACCAATATTTCCAAGAGGTGATTCTGATGTCAGTCGCCTGTTTGCCTGGATTGAATGAATGGGCAATCGGACATGTTGGTAAATTACCGACGATCGTGTGGTCAACTTTGCCATGACCTACAGTGCTTTGTCCTGTCCGACCGCTCTGAGTTGTGAAACTGACAATGAATCTAACAGGTTAGATGGAAAATTTATATTCTTGGTTACATTTACTACAGTAGAGGGAGCCAATGACATTGGACCATGTATAGGCATATTAAACGATCATTCTTTATAAAGAATATATGGAATGATCACTCCTGTGTATATATAATACAATGTTGACAGTCAGCTATAAAACCTAAAATCTAAATGTCCCTATTGCTGCTCACTAAGCTCAATCACAGCAGACTAGGTTCAATAAGTACTGTATATAAACCCAGTCTCACCTCAGCTGGGTTAATATTGATACAGATCTCTATGCTGCTGTCAATTACAGGGCAAACTGGATACATTTTTGTAACAAAAATGCTGCTTCTCACTCACAGCTCAATTAACAATGAAACAATCTATATAACAGTCTACAGAACAGTCTATGTAACAATCTAAATAATAGTCTATGGACACCAGGAGAAGTAGATCAGACTGCACTGAGCAGGTAGAAAGGGGGGATTCCCGGCATCAGAAATCCCCCCCCCCCCCAAACATGCTCCTTTATGTACAAAACATAAAAATTAGGAATTGCTTGATCACAAGTTAGCAAGTTAGTCCTGGTCTCATGAAGCCAGGAATAGACACTGCGAACCCATACTGCTTTAAATCAATAATCTGGTGCTGTATCACTGTACAGCGTCTTAACCACTGAGCCACCCTGTCTCCCTATAATAATAACTTGTCACCATGAATTAAAAGAATATGTTCCAGTCATAAACACAGAGAACAATTTACTGCAATAAAAGGTAGGATTTCATCCACTGATTTTAAACTGCTTCCTGCTTCAATTTGACTATAGTATGCATGCTAATGCGCACTATAGTTAAAGTGAAACAGGAAGTGGTCAGGACCTGTCACTGGCAGTGGTGTACATCTTAAGCTGGGTACATCCCATAAGATATTTCTGGCCAACTGATCGAAAGTGGTGTGTAGCAGTCGACCGGAAATATCTTATGGTGTTGGGCAGCCATCGGTTACCTGTTTGTCCATATTGGACGAACGGGAGATTGAACCTGTTGGCCGCACGATCAGTGTGGACACTACTGCCACTACTGACAGTCATTTCTCCTTGGTCGGGAGAAAAACTCTGCTGGTGTGTACCCAGCCTTAAAGACACTGAAAATATGGTGTGAAATCAACCCATCACAGGTAACAGGATAAAACCAGTGGTAAAACTCAGTGTAAGCTGTGACTTTAAACCAACTTAAATTTTAGTTTTCAAACACTTGCCAACTAGTATTTTATTACGAGAAACTAACATATTGCACCTATTATTCCATTTAGCTTTTCCTGTGCAGTGGTCTGTGCCTTAGCATTATTACACAATCCGAATTTGGCTTGACAAATTACATTCAGCAAAGCACGAAGTCTCTATAATTACATCTTTTTACCAGTTATTATAGCCAAGGCTGCCCTGCCTGCTAAAATCCATTTAGTTTCTGGTCACAGGATAAACCTTTCTTTAAGTTTGAATTCAATGTATTTAATAAAAAGCAGCATTGCCTCAATTTAGGCATTAAAAGACAACTACACTGTAAAAAAAATGTACCTGGGGTAGAGAGGTAAGATTGATTATTCCTACCTTTCAATATTGTTTAATTGCCGGATTAGCGTCCTGGACTTTCCTGTATTAAACATAGTGAAAGCCTGTCAGAAGCAATTTTCTGTGTGCTGGCACACTAACAGAAACAATATTGGGAAGAAGGAACTATCAAACCTACCTCCCTGCACCAGGTATTTTTCATTTTAAATATTTTTTTTAATAAAACTTTATATGCACTATGGTTCTCCTTTAAAGCACTGATGGGCTCTAAGAGAGAGCTTCTTAATGTTCATTATTTGTGTCACATCAACAAAAATATATATATTAACATAGCGTGTTACTTTATGCTATAGCTACTCAGTAAGCTAAAATTCTAGTCTAAATACTATCGGGCTAATAAAAAAAGATGATACAAATGTTTGCCCACCCTATTAATCAGCAGCAACCAATCAGATTTGCACCTCTTATGGCAGACTATTTACATTTTTAAGGGCAACACTACCCTCCTAAACAACCCTCCTTCCCCTAGTACCTAGTACCCAGGTTGAGGACCTAAACCCCTGGGTTTGTGCTTGTTTATCCAAACAAAGTTATGACACCCCTGTGTATGTGTGCAGGACTGTCCAATGGGAAGATGCATTTTGTTCTCCTAGTTTATGGGTAGACAAGGGCTTCAGTTGGGGAAACTAAAGATAACCCATAGGGTTTCAGTCATCACCCTGGGTACTATAAGGGGAGGGGGTGGTTTGCAAGGATTTCTGCTGGTATAGCTCTCCTTTAAATAAAGTAAAGGATGTTTAAAGGGCTTGTCCACCCTTAAAGCAAAAAACTGGTGACTTGTCAGTTATCTGCCCACAACCCTAACTGCTATTTTTACCAACATGCATTTGTAACCAGATATTTAAAGGAGAACTGTAGTAAGTATGTTTTTCAAAAACAGTTAAAATGAAATGAACCAGGGGCAAGAAGGTAGGATTGGTACTTTCTACCAGCCGATATAATTTATGTGATGAGCGGTAGCATGAAGAAAATGGCTTCCTGGGTGCTTCAGCACTATCTTTAATACAGGAAGACTGTACATGCTCTAGCTCCTCAACAAAACAATATTTGGAGTTAGGAATAATTTATTCTACCCCCCTTCCCCAGGTTCTTTTCATTTTAAAAGTACATTTTTACAGTATAGTTGTTCTCTAATAATAAATTCTATTCCTATCTGGTGGAGATATCCTCCTCCTCTCTCAAATTTGTCTTATAAGCTTGAGCATGTGCAGAGGCAGCAGGTGAAACAGCAGGCAATCATTGTCATAGTCTTGACTGACTATGGAGGGAGGAGCCAGAATGGGGACAATAATTATCCTTAAATTTCTGGTTAATAGTGCAGGTAATAAGGTGCAAAATATATCAGTTGGACTTTAAAGATGATTTTCAATTAATAACCAATAGTTACAAGATTTATTTTAGCAACAAATTATAACAAATTATTCATGTTATAACAGTGCACAATATTAATCAATACTTTCCTTATATCCTTAGGTTCGATAACAGACATTTTGATACATTCATTTTTTTAGATTGTATTGCACTGCAGGCCTCCTTGCACCACTAAAACATCTGGACAATGTCATCTGAGCCTAAGAAACAGATCTCCGTCAAAGGCCCTGCTTGGGAAACATATGAAAATATGTCCACATGTGCCCTGCTAGGAGTGTTTACTGGAAACACACACATTATTACCAAAAGTGAAAGCAAACTGTTTAAATAACGTAGATGGAAAATTGCTTAATAATTCTAGTTTTGCAATAAAATCAGTCGGTGTAAGAACATAAGATATGGGTGCTGTCAACACAGCTATACAGAGCAAAATGCAGCTTTAGAACATTTCCCTACAAGGAACAGTCAGCTTAACAAGTAACATTTTACTGGAATTATAAAAGGCTGCTTGATTACAAACAGTGGCAAGAACAAAGTAACAAAAACAGGATGAATGCAAAACTGAAACTAATGTCACCAAGGAAATAAATATTATTGGGAGAGTACAAGGCATTAGAGCTCCCCTTCATTTATATACAAATAAGGAACAGAGACTTCTGGGTCATTTCCCTTTAGGAAATTCTACACCTTCTAAAGATGGGTACACACCATACAATAATTTGGCCCAAATTATTGCATGGTTTCCTCCCTCGGCCGCGATGTGGTAAATTGTCAGTCGCAGCCACCTTTGCCGTGACTCTCAGTCCTTCCTCCTGGCTGACAAACAGAAGTTTTGAATTGTCAGTCAGGAGGACTGCTGTGTATATAGCTTAAGAGGCTTTAACAGCATTTAACAAGCTAAATGCAAAACCAGAGAGCCAGTTACAGACCGGTTTTGACTTTATTAAGCTATCATTAGTGTAGTGCAGGCCTCTAGTTTTGCAAATGTGAAGCGCCTATAGACAGACGTCACCAATAAATGAAATAAGATCGGGAGTATAAGGCATTACTGAAACTTAAAGATACTGGTTTGTTAAAAATGAGTCTGTATTAGGGGATACAAATAGCAAGTGTTTGAATTTTTTATCAGAACCGATTACCCAAATAGTATGGAACTGAACAGCAAATTGTATGGAAGTGGAGGCACGATTCCCAAGGGGTTGTAGGGACAGTTCCCATCATCCCTCCTGGGGACATGTGAAGTACAATTTATAAAGTGCTCTTGATGATGCACCTTGCATGCCCTTATTCCAGTGCTTCTACATGTAATAAGCTGCTATTTAAAAAACAATCAAACCATGATGACAGTGGATTGTAGCAGTGGTCTGTGCAGGTGACACTTGAAAGGTTGTAACCATAAAATATGGACACAAATAAAAGGGTGTTTTTTCCCATTGAATTCAAAAAATTTGAAGAACACTTCTAGACTAGCCATTTTTTTTGGGGGGGGGGGGGAACAGTGTGTACTATGTGACAGCTGTCGCATGTGTTTGGCCTTCTTACGATTTTTATCTCTAATTTATCTCTAGTTTATCTCTTAGGACTGATGGGTGTTATCTATGCCCAAGGACCACCAAAGCCTTTTTTTTTTTTTTACACACGTGCGATTGCGGGGCAGAATCTGCAAGAATAAGGGTTCTAGCACAGACAACTTCCTACTTGTCATTTGACATTTCACATTTGGTTATCACTAAATGGATACCTGGATCTCATTTCAATTATGGCAGTGAAAGGCAAAACATGCCTGTACTAGTGATTCTATTTTCTGTAAAACCATTTCACAAATAAACTGTTGTCCTTTACAAATATTATTTCTTTAGGTTGCAAATTAAAAATCATACTTACATTTAATAATAATTTATGTTGTCACCAGTAAATATCATGTGGCATTGCATATAAATAGGGCCTAAGGCTATAGCATATTTTTTGTCATAAAAAAAATTCTGACAGACTATGTATCAGCTGACATGATAAAATCAAAAGAAGCCCAGCTGTGGTCTAAAAAGCAGATCTAAAGTATCATGTCTGCCAGGATATGTTTTTTTTAGCAGTCAGAATAAAAACAGTATCTTCATTATTCAGTAAAAACTTCAGGCAATCATATTGTTCTTTTTGGAGATAATAGTACCTTGTGGCATTGTAATAGAATTGAGTTTATTTGTATTAACTCAACAGGTATCATCTACATATAACTAAAACATCCTGTCCACATCTTTATTTTATTTTAGGAATGCTACACTTAATTTAGAAGGGATAACTCCAACCCCCAAAGTTAGAGGATCAAATTTAACCTGTCAGGAGAATATAGTTGTAGTATATATATTTTATTTTATATATATACATAAGAGCATGCAAAATGTTGTTGTTTTTTTCCCCCAAAGATAATGCTACTTAAAATCCCAAGTGCTCTCCCTTTGTAATGCATACGGAGAAAGCTGACTCCCTATACGTTAGTACAGGAAAACGACCACGGCCAAGGGAAATTTTTCAGGCATTTCTGATCATTCGGGATGCAGGCAGTTAATGTTCGTCAACAACGGGAGCCCCCGGGAGTGCTCGGATCTGACGGTAGTGTCCCTTTATCGTTAGTGTGTGTACCGACCTTAAAGGGCATGTCCACCCCCAAAACTATAATCCCCCCAACTACTGGCCCCCCACTGTAGTGTGTTTAATCCTTACCTCAATCCCAGCTCCATAGGGTTCTCCTGTAGTCCCCCCCCAAAGTCCCAAAAATGACTACCAGGAGGCTAGCAGAGTCCATATAGGACACTGCCTGCTAGCTGGCCTCAGTAGATTTTTGCCATGCGTACTGCAGCCCTTCTCCCCCCCTCCCTCCCCCTCCCTCTCCCCCCCTCTCCCTCCCGTTCTACTACTCCTCCCCCTAGCATAAAACCCCTTAAGTAATCATTTCCCCCATGTCTCCCAGCCCCAACCGCATATTTTTTTTTTTTTAGAAAGCTCCCCAAACTCTTACTTACCTCTCCTCTTTCCTCCGCGAAGTGAGCTGCCGGCAGCCGCGTCTGTGATTGGCTGCCGCTCAGCCAATCACAGACGCGGCTGCCGGTCCCGCCCCTCTGCTTGCATTTCCTTGCAAGCAGAGGGCCGGGGGCGCGGCGGAGGATCGGGGGAGGTAGTAGAGTTTGGGGCTTTCTAAAAAAAAATTATAGCTGTTGGGGCTGGGAGCCCAGGGGGACCATATTAAAAAAAATTTTTCAGGGTGGACATAGCCTTTAGACTATTGTAGTGCAATATTATTTTTAGTGATGTAACAAGGAATCACTGGGCCCCCCAGAGAAAAACTATGATGGGCCCCTATCCATGCTTCATCCACAGTGGTTTTCTGGGAGGAGACTATACCTGTCATAGGAAAAATAAAAAGATGGGGCCTCCTTGGCTCCTGGGCCAATATGTGGTAGCTCCCCCTGCTCCCCTGGTATTTACACCCCTGGTTATATTACATACTGTCTTCTTTCCTAAACAAAAAGAACTAGTTGCATTTTTGGACACAATTCAATAAAAACTTTTATATATAATATAAAAAAAGACAAAAAAGCCAACAAAGCAAAAAAAAGAAAAAAAAGATAATCTCCAAACCACCATAACAGGACTATTTTAAAAGGGTGGACTTACTTGTCTAGAAAGGAGGGCCAGGTGGATCATTCCCCTGCCCTATTCACAAAGTCAACTGAGGTCCCATAAGGTGTGCAGTATAACAGGCACAAAGTATAATCGGGTGTGGAAGGGTGCTTAACCCTACAAGTTGGTGGCCAAAGGTGCAGCCAAAGCCCCGGGACATTTACTAGGTCAAATCGGAATTCCAAAATCAGAAGTGATGGGCTTGTGCAACCCGAACAAACAGCTGAAACGGCTCCATACAATTGTTCTTTATTAAACAAAATACATTACATAGTGAAAAACACAATAAAATGGTCACACCTGACGCGTTTTGAGTTTTAGGATACGCTTCATCAGAGGCATGACCTACGTACCTAGAGGTAGAGGTAAAGGTAAGTGTACATATTATAATAATATAAAACTGAAAGAAAAGATGGAGAATAAAAGTGAAGGATATATAATATATAGATAAAAATATAGAAAAGAAACAAATCAAATGTAGAAAATTAAAAACTAGTAACCAAAGAACTCAGAAATCGACAAAGCAAGAAATATCCCACTTAATGTTGATGCCATAAGGTGTGCGGGTGGCTAAACGGAATATCCATTCCACTACACATTTAAGAAGACAAGACAATCTATTGCCACCTCTTAAAAGAGCATTAAAGGGTAATATTAAAAAAGACACCCGATCTTATTTACTAATTACCATTTTATTAAAGCATTTATATTAAAATGCAGGTTGCTCTATGATTTTTTAAAGACTTTTTTACCGTGCAATAATGCCTTCCTTTATTACATCCTGTGTAAGGGATTTTATCCCTTAAGTGGTATAACGGACGCAGGAAGTGGAAATCGTCTTTTCTTCGTCTGCATTGATTGTTTTGTGTCTTTTTACTTTGGCAGCATTGATTTTCTGAGCTTTCCTTTCATATAAATGTCATCCAACACTCTCACTGGGGATTTTAAGGCGGATCCAAGCAGGTGCTAAAAGCACAATGTCATGTGGATTACAGAGACTGGATAGCATTCATTAGTAAACAGACATATTCATCTTCTAAGCTATATATGCCTAATAGAATAGTGTATAAAATAATTTTTAAAAAGGATTGAATTTTATACAATCTTTCCAGACTTAAATTATTGACTAAATAGTTAAGTAATTGGAAGACAAGAGTCTGTGATAACTTATATTTGCTCCTACGAAATGTTAGGATTTGAGCATTTTAATAAATGCTTGTTCAGGGGTGGACAAATCATCTTTGATATTAGTCATCTGTCAAAAAAAAACAAGGAACCCAATGTAACTTTTTTAAGTAGCCAGTACATCAACGGAAAACCTTTTAAAAAGTTAGTTGGTATTATGGCTATGCTCTGGTTTATATGGAACACTAAGGGAAAATTTGCTATGTGTATGGGCCTTTAGACAGTATTCATTCTCCTCTGTGCAGTGTACATTGCATGTCTCATTAACATTGTGTAGAACATTGTGTAGGAGCACCTAAGCAGCTACTGTAAGCAGCAAGGAAGCTTCTCTCTTGAGGCTTTTGCTGTGCGATTTAGCAAGTGGCTCTGGGCAAATATATGGAGTTAAAGTTGCGCTATCCGGTTCACTACTCCATATTAGTGGCAGATGTGCGGGCTGGGTAAAAGACACCCGCACCTCCGGCGCTACTTTTAGCGCGTGATTTTAACACTGGTTAAAATCACGATGTGGGTAAATCCCTTTTGGGATTACCCACTTGCGCAAACGCGATACTGAATCGCACTTAGGAGATTTACCCAGTGTGATAGTGGCTCTGGGTAAATCGCCCTGTTAGAATGCTGAGAATTATAGTGGAAAAAACATTTAGGAAGTAATATTATTCTACTCAAATACTGCAACAGCACACTACCAAGTCTATTGTTGGTAAACTACCAGAAAAGAAAAAAATAAAATAAAATTAAAAAAAGTTATGTATACTGATCTAGTATTTGCACAGCTTTGGGTTCATACAAACCATTTTTTCCATCTGTTTCAAGCTGTGTATTAAAACAGATAAAACCAGTGTTAGCCTACAGGTCAATGCACACAGCATTCCCCTCCCCCTTGCTTACAGTACTGTGTCACATCTATAGCTATCTTGCTTGAAAAATGAATGCAATACCAGGGGGGAAAAACATTTATTCAAAATCTTTATATTATTTCACATTACTTTCTAGGAAAAATAAAATATTGTTTTTCACACATCTGTTCCCAAATTACTAAACCTTTTTGTAAATGTAAACACAAGCGGTCATATATATATTATACTTTATAATATTTCCTTTATTTCTCTAGAGACTGACCATCTCCAAACTGGGTTTAATGGGATTTGCAGTAGGAAGTCAAGCTTTTAGGTATGTAAAGGGCAACTAAACTATAATAGCAATTACCTTTCCTAATCTTAATCAATTAATAAATAAATTTAAGTAGCACTTACTCTGAGGTATGTGTGTTTCTGCAAGTCTTCAATCCTGCAGTTGTTTTAAACAGTCTAACAGAGCGTTGTAATAAAATATCTTAATGTTAAAAATGGTGCTAATTTTGCCCCAACCAATTAGATGTTAGCTTTCAAATGGAACCTAACACCAGATTGGTGTTAGATAACTTTATTACATCATCCTGTTAGTATCGCCCTTCCCACTCTTAACTAACCCCTTTCACCTGACCTGACCTCAAGCATGGTCAGTAATCACTATTAGCCAACACTGGGAGAGGAGATTTTCCACCATGCAATACACACAAACCAACCGTAACTCTTCAGTTACAGCAAAACTGCACACAGTAGATAGGTTTATTATAATGGGACACTTGAATGACAACTGAAATGTAAGGCTGTATACAGACCATCCAATATTTCAGGCCAACCAACCAATATTTCAGTGTATCGGTTGATCAGCTCAAATTATTGGATTGTTTTCACACACCACGACCATCTGAATCAGATGCTCTGGAAAACCACAGCCGATTGTGTGGTCCTCCATGGACTGCACACTCTATTGCGGCAAACTGTTGGCCGCATTGCTTCGTTCTAGCCAACCGATTGCTAGTAGTGAACGCCATGACTAGAAATTCCATTGTGTGTTTCTAAGTTTCTAATAATGGGAAATTCAAAAAACAGATTCCCAGCATAGATGCCCTTTAACCACGATTTCACAGCTGCCTTAACCCAAATGTAATAAATACATAACTGTCCGGTTCGATTATACTTATATATAGTCCAAAACTATTTAATACCAAAGAAAAATAATAAATAGGAGTTCAATGCATCCCAGTAAGTCAAGCTTCATAAGGAACCACATCTGAATAAACAAAGTATCTATTTCAGATCTTCAGTCTCAAACAAAATCTTTCCTGTGACTGGATGCATTGACACTAATATGCAAATCACATAACAGAGATAAATGTTATCTAGTATTAAAAAAATACATACTAAACAGATAATTGAAAGAAAATACCGCCGGTAATAAATGGCCCATCTAAAACAGTCACTACAAATAAAATGAACAGAAAGTTAAAAGGATCTAGAAATCCAGTTTTATAATATTTCCAATATTTCCAGGAAACAGATGTACAAGAAACCTCAGCATTCCTGTGCAGGGTTTAACTTTATCTTTACAGACATATTAAAGTTGGGAGAATTATCCCTCACACCTAGGGTTTTGTGTGAAATTTACCCCACCCATAAATGATCAGTTTCATGATAAAAACACTCCAACCAATCCAATTATGGCATTTTGTTTACTGAAGAAAAAAAAATTACTAGATTTAGGGATGTTATGCAGTGTCATCCAAAACCTGGTTTCGGGTTAAGTCATAATAACAAACATGTACAAAGGTAAAAAAATTCAAACATAATCAGTTTAAAAACTGAATCCTGTTTATGGTGCTGGTGTGATCAACTCATTTTCAATCAACAGGCAATAGTTTTATGAACTATGTCAACCCATCGATGTATTGCTAGCATAAAAAACTGGTTTTCACTGGCAGCCATCTAAAATATTAATAAAATGTTGATCATTTTCACAGAAATTCTGAGAATAGAGAAAAAGGCCTAAATAAGTATGTATGAACATGAGCTGCACTTCACCATTATTTAATTTATTCACATCAACCCTTGCCCTGAACAACTAGCAATCGAAACACTTTATCTCACACACACATTTCTGTGCGTTTCCGACCGTTTTTTTGCGGCGCATGCTATCACCCTTTTTTCGTTTGAATCACATGCAATGCAATCGGGTTACATCAATGGATCACAGTGCGTGTGCAGGGTAGCGCACAATTCTTGCGCACTGCCTAGTGAGACCTAGCCCTTTTTGTTGCCTGGACAGGGCAAGCAGCATGACTGGATGAAAGTGTGAATTCGTTTTTTAGTTTGTGGGCATCTTTGTAGGTAGTTTTCGGCCCCTACACCTTGCGGATATTTGACAAATCCAATATTTGACAAATCCATGGGACTGGTCAAATACGGCCACCTTTATGCAACATGCATTGATCAAAACATATTTTGTATACATGTTGGTCTGCTGAACCAGAAAAAAGGGGGAGGAGTGTTCCCAGTTTACTGGTTCATTGTTCTGTTAAGTGCTTTTGAATGATTCTTGTTAATGTTCAATTTTAAGAGAGAGCTGGATTGAACAGAACATGGCTATGATCCCTACAACATTCTGTTCAAATAAATGCTCATTTTGTGTGTTTTTTCAGTATAAGGCTGGGTACACACGGAGGGACAATTTGCCCCGACCGAACGCTCCCTACGAGCCGAATTTGCGAATGATCATGCGGCTCCAAAAGTGCCGTGAATCGGTCGATCGCCCGAAAATATTGGCTGGTGTGTACCCAGCCTAAAGGCCTGGTTCACACAGGTCAATTTTAACCCGATATTTGTGCCTGACCAATCAATCGGTAGACTAATGACATGTCAGCTCTATTTTTAAAATCAGACAACAAATATTTTAATCAGACTGACAGTAATATTACACTGGGTGTAAGGTTGACCCAAAATACCCTGTGTCTACCTTTCCTAGCAGTTAACTGTTTGACCTATTATGTTGTGGAAAGTATTTTAAAGGGTATCTCCACTGCTAAAAAAATTTTTTGTATTCAGTTTTATTGAGAGGTAAAGAAGCTGTGTCTTACCTCCCGTTCTTCAATAAAACCTGCAGGAGCCGGGAATGAAGGTAAGAAACTTACCCAATCGATCGCTCCTCCACCATGTAGTCTGACAGGTCCCGATGGACCTATTACTCTATGCACATGCGCAAGTGCAATGCGCATGCACATAGAATACAGAGTCCATCGTCTCTCGCCGTCCATCGACTCTTGTGGAGCAAGCAATTGGGTACGTTTCTTAGTTCCCAGATTCTGCAGGTTTTATTGAAGAACGGGAGGTAAGACACAGCTCCTTTACCTCCCGTTCTTCAATAAAACTAAATACCAAAAAAATTTTTTTTTTGCAGTGGAGATACCCTTTAATAAAACATATAAAGGCTTTATAAAATGTTATGAATTTTCAGGAAAGGATCAAGCTGTAACCAATAACAGCACCAAAGTCTTGAACGTGCTAAACCATTGGAAACTTCACAAATGAAAATAACAACAAACAATTGCCATTTAAAATAGAAACTCCAGCTACAGTAAATACACATTGATCACAATGTTCAGCAACAGATGTAGCACAAAGATAAAGAAATGCATACCCAAAGAAATAAAAAGCCCATAAAATTTAAAAAAAGTTATTGTGTTATATGTTATTAGGGTCAACGCCTATTAGAATGTGTAGGCTGATGTCATTGTACACTGAAATCCTGACCTAGAAACAGGAAATCCTGGTTCATTTCCTAGGTCAACTTTGTGGGTTCCTGGAGAGTTTCTGGGTTCTACAACCATACAGCAAATTAGTGGAAAGTAAATACTGTAGTTGAAATACATGGAATCAATTATATTTAGTAGGCTTTGAATTTGGCAGAAACTAAAGCTTCGTACACATGTACGAGTGTGTGAATGAGGACCGACACCCAAATGTCCAACAAACGTGTGTGGCCATTTGGTCGGGGGTCGTTCGCAGATATCACTGGCAGGTCTAGGAACAACCCCTGACCAAGTGTACTCACATGTGCAAAAATCAGCCAAAGTGGCCGTTCGCTGGCCTCATTCACACGCTCATAAATATGTGTAGGTTAAACTCCAAACCCGGGGTTTACATTTATGAAGAGTGATTGACAGAGATACTTTCAGAACTCCAACCATCTTGAATTACCACTTGTCTCTTTGTTCTTTTGTGGACATTACTAGAATGATAAAGTAAAAAACTACATTTTTCCCAATATACCTATTTATCAATGTATCATTCTATTTATCCACATCTGTCTATTATCTATCTATATATCTCTGTTTGTCTATCTATATCTATCTGTTTGTCTACCTTTTATTTAATTTTTTTCTTTTTAATGCTGTAGCCACTGCTGTGACAGTCTTTAAGACTGGACTGTTAAGGCTCGTACACACGTATAATCTTGACACTGTCCCACAACCCCTGACTACGATGCACCTCCATGACGAAAGACCGTTTTGCCCGATAATCGCACATGTGAACTATATGTTCAGTCGGGGGTCATTCGTTGATCAGCCATTTGATGTGGGTTGGTGCCAAGATCGTACGTGTGTCTGAGGCTTAACTTGCATGTTTTTTTCCCTAAAACCCCAACTATCCCATTTAATAAGAGGCTCTGTTGTTATTTTATAATGTGTATAATAAGATCTCCAGTGATCATTCATGAATCATATCCAACACGCAGACCATATCCAAACTGGTGCAATTTCAATCCCAGACATTCAATTTAAATTTACACTCATTCAGTGTCACATAACTGCATTAAATAGGCTTATAAAAAAAACTCTTTTGAGAAAAGAATGTAACAGATATTACATAAACCACTGGGAAATATAAAAAAAACCTAGGATTTACAAAATAGACTTTTATGTGAGGTTTATATTAAGTTTTACATTTTTGTGTTCCAATTAATATCTTTCTTTAAAAATAAATATCAAATATATATAAAAGATAGCTCAAGACAGAATTAAGTTGTAGCCTTAATTTCAAAACCTGATGATCTTCTATGAATTCCCATCTTGTTTTTCAAAGGCTGGGAACATTCAGACATCCCTGTAAACTTGAACGAGGAACTCCTCTCATAATGAGTTAGCTATATCATTAAAGTTTAAAGGAATTTTTTTTTAAAGAAATGCAAGGCTTACTCTGTTCTTTTTCTTTCTTTTTTTTAATTTTGTGTCAAAAGGAAAGGTTAGGAAAAGGGTTTAGGGGTCAAGGATCACTGCCCTGACTTCACAGCTGTGTGGGGTCAACAGGAAAGGGCCCAGGGCTGTGAAAAATGTAAACCTGGCCTTGAGTCAGTGACTTTTTATCCAGGTTGTAATTAGTACGTTGAGTTGTATTGTCTATTCTGTATATTTTTTTTGCCAGACATATACAGGGAGATTCAATAAATGTTCTTATTGTGCTAATTTTGTCCCAACCAATAAGAACGTATGTAACATTTGAAAACTAACATCTGATTGGTTGGGGCAAAATTAGCACCATTTTAAATGATAAGAACTTTTATTAAAAAATACCCCATATAGTGCTAAACCAAGTAAATAAAACCTTTTTAAGTCATTTTAAGCACTATCTACATTGTCATCACCATAGATTCTGGGATTGAAATTGCCAATCAGTAACTTTTTGAGTAAATAAAAGTGTTTATATTACATTATTCTGAATAAACACGTATTATGTTTATTTACACATCTGTATTTGAGCTTATGGTCTGGTAGCTGTATTAACTATTCATTGTAGTAGAACATTCTATTCTAACCCCAAAAGCATAAAGCACTTTCGAGGGGATTCAATAAAAGTTCTTTTTGTTAAAAATAGTGCTAATTTTGCCCCAACAATCAGATCATATTTAACATTTTAAAGCTAACATCTGATTGGTCGTGGCAAAATTAGCACTATTTTTAACAATAAAAACTTTTATTGAATCTCCAAATTTATTTCTGCTACAGTGCTACTGCTTTTCTTTAAATATTAGTAGATTTTAGAAGAGAAGCAGTAAATGGCCTGGTCAATATCTAATAACACCACCACTGGTCAATATCAAACAACACCACTACTTGTCTATATCAAATAACACCACCACTGGTCAATATCAAATAACACCACCACTTGTCTATATCAAATAACACCACCACTGGTTAATACCAAATAACACCACCACTGGTCAATATCAAACACCACCACCACTGGTCAATATCAAACACCACCACTGGTCAATATCAAATAAGACCACCACTTGTCTATATCAAATAACATCGCTGCTGGGCAATATCAAATAACACCACCACTGGTCAATATCAAATAACACCAATGCTGGGCAATATCAAATAACACCACCACTGGTCAATTATCAAGCAACACCACCACTGGTTGTACGTTTTAAACATCTGGAGGGCTGCAAGCTTGACATCCATTCCTTAAGGTTTTAGCGTGGGATAAAGGTGGTATTTGCAGTCCATTCTGCAGAATCGTAACATTTTGGATGTAAGCGCACGTGATGCAATACAGTTTAAGAATAGAATAGCATGGTTCATTTGCAACTTTTTCTTTAAACAAAGGTCTCTAAACACATGCAAAATTATACAATGGAATTCAAATTTATTATGAGATTCAAATCACCTACTGCATTGGGATTGTGTGTGGGTAAGATGCTATTTGGTATTATTGCATCGCCCTGGAAATCGTCTGACCACATCATTTGACTTTGAATTATTCAATGCAGGAAGATGTCATTTGCAACTGTTCTAAATTTGTAGTTTTCTGAATGTGTGATAAGTGGTTGTCAAGCAATGTACATGTCACTAGTAACATTCTGGAGGTTTATTTACAGACTGTTCATTGTTCTCCTCTCGATAGATTACACATATCAATAAATGTCAGTAGTAACATTGTATATTGTAATGTACTGATAGATCCACTAGTGCTACTGATAAGACAACCTTTTCTCTGTACCCTAGGTAGGTGATGTTTGTGTGTGCTGATAGGGTGTTAAAACGGCAATAAGGGAATTAATGAGCAGCAACTGCAAAAACAGGAGGAATTAATGTTTTTACATTTCTCCCTTTATTTTATATCTATTTTCACTTTATTTTTGGGTATAATGTATTTTTGTAGGCATTAGAAAGTCAGTGTTTTTATGTTATTATGTTATTATGAGAAACTAATAACATAACAGAAGGACATAACAAATTTTTTAATGAATTTCTGGACTCTTGCATACTGGTGTTCATGTAAGTATGTTTACTACATCAGGTCACATGGTTCATTTATCAGTCGATTGCAAGCCATGTTATGAACTATACTAGCTAAGGGCTAGGTCCCACTAGTGCGTGTCAGAGTGCGATTTTTGCTCCGGTTAGTTCCCATTATGTGTTATTGGTTTGCTTGTGAGCACGACTTTTCGTGTGGATTGCCTGTGTGCTAATAACGCCTGTGCGTGCGTGATAGTGGGACCTAGCCCTAATACAATCCTTTATTGATAGCTACACAGCACACCATAGTTCTGCAGTACAATGCAGACTTGGACGTTTCTTTTCCTGGATGCCAGATGAAAAACATTCATATGAAATTTTATCCTAAATTTTTAAAGCTTTGAAATATTTGTGCAATGATACATTCTGTCTATGTCTGGCTCAGGAATACTGCATAACCAAAACTGGTTTGGAGGTTTCAAAAATATGGAATTTTTAATTCATTGACAATCAGATTAAATTCTAATTTTCAGTTCCATGGAATTCCAACACATTCCATGGAATCACTGGTGGAACTAACTTACCAGTTTTGTCCATCACAATACATAATTACAGGGCTTTTAGAAGATGCAGAACTACTGTGATCAGGTATCTACATTGAAAAATATGCATACAAAAGTCGATTGTAATATATGTACTTAAGAAGTTTTTTAAAAATGCATATTGTGTTTTTCAGTCTTTACACATGTAACATAAACCTGTATCTTTTGTGTTTATTTCATTGTTATACACAAATAATACCGAGTAATTTGGCCAAGAGGACTAGTAAGCTGTACATGACAATGAGTTTAATTACAGTAAACAGGCAAATTAAGAAAAGCCAACATTTTTTCTACTTTGTGTGCCTAACGGTTACTGGCAGGGGAATTGCTTTCAATCACAGCCCACTGCAATCAACAGGCAGTACTTGGTGTACATCCACTCTCACTTTAATAATCCCCAGACTTCTCCGGGAAACAACATTAAGCTATCCAACAATACCATTTGTGACCTGCCTTATAAAAGAATGTATGTAAATAAACTGCAGTGTAATAAAAAAATAATTTTACTATTATGTTCCAAAAGCACAGTGCTGTTTAAAAGATCTACATAGAAAATAGACAAGCATGCCAAGAAACTAAAACTCCATGTAAAAACAGTAGCAATTGCATTTTCTTAGTGCTCGTTCATACTAGATGCATGCATATTCCATAGATTTATATAGAAAACGCACGCAAAAAATGGAAAGGAGCACTGCATGCAGTGCAATGGACCAGAACGCAAACAGACACAATCGAAACACAATTCTATGGAATTCTATGTTTCCTTGTGTTTTTAAGAATGGTCCGTTAGAAAAACACACTAAAAAAATGGACCTAGTGTGAATGAGCCCTTAGCGTTTTAACAGGCATTTTTTAAGGTGGTCAACAACACAAAACGCTACAAATATTGTTTTACTGCCAATAAACATCTTGATCCGCACAGAAAATGCCTCCAATCACTGGTCTGATAACACTAGGCTAGGGGTGTATCATTATGTGTGTTGGGTTGCTCAGTAGGACTGCCCCTTTTGCTTATTTCTCAGTACAGTCTGATGGCATGAGGGAGAATTACACCTTCAGTGTAATAGGCCAATAGCAATTCCTGCTGCATTGCTGGTGGTAAAAAGCTTACATTGTGTCTTTTGAGATACCTATGAAGTAAAGATATGTGCGATCAGCTGTTTAATAGACCAGAACCAAACTTTCAGTATGGTTCTGGACATTTAAATAGTGGATCGTGCATATGTTTAGTTCACACACGTGATTAGCTAATAGCTAATCGTGGACCTTTGGTACAGGCCCTCTTAAATCTTGGGCCTACCATCTGCCCAAGAGGTAATGGGCGGCCCACTGCAGATTCAGCCTTTACCAGTTGTTACATTTTCCCCTCCTGTTTTTTTAGGCTGGCTGCCTAGATTTAGGAGATACAATTAATGATACATTGGTAGCTCCAACCCGAGTTAGGGGGCCGGAGCGTCTGACCTGCGGCGCTGCCCCACGAGGATGCTGGGGGTTGTAGTTTGCGCGGGTAGCTCCGCCTCCTCCTCCTCCTGTGTTGGATGCTGGTCGCGGCCGAACGCGTGACGTCGTTACGTCATGGCGCGCTCGCGGATTGGCCCGGCAGGTCTCACGAGAGCCGGGAGAATGGCGCAAGCGGTGACGTCGGCGCTGACGTCACCGGGACTATAAAAGGGGCGGAGCACGAGGAGGCGGGCGCCATTTTGTGTAAATTGCTAGCAGGAGGAGAATCTCCCCACCCTCCCTCCCTATTATCTACGTGATTTATGTTTTTGGAAAAAGGGTTAAAAAAGTTTGTTGTAGTCACACGGCGGGGGCATCCTTGCAGAGGTTATGTTGAGCCGTTACATCCCCTCTGGGGATCCAGAGGCTTGGCATCTAGCAATGGCTACGGCTAGTTGGGGGTTTTACATATAATTAATATGCAAGGATGCAAATTATAATTTGGCTAATTAATTGATCACATGATGTTATAAGTGTCAATAAAGCTGTGGCCATTTATTTCACCCAAAAAAGATTGCCTGCCGTTTCATT
Organism: Hymenochirus boettgeri; assembly: GCA_019447015.1. Classification (NCBI taxonomy): domain Eukaryota; kingdom Metazoa; phylum Chordata; class Amphibia; order Anura; family Pipidae; genus Hymenochirus; species Hymenochirus boettgeri. The sequence goes on along the minus strand of CM033470.1, from coordinate 180,611,597 downwards.
TACATTAATATTTTGCTGGTAAAAGAAAAAAGTTTAAGTTAGTTTTAGGCAACCGAGGTATCAGCAGCAGGTCTGTGTCACTGCTATTACTGCAGTAGCAATTCATGTTGCCCTGATGCCCAGTAGACTTATGAGAAATCCATCCCTGATGGCAGCAAAGATATACTGATATTTTCATGCACTGACTACAAAGATAACCTTAAAGGCTATGTCCACCCCTAAATAAAATTTAATATCATGCTCCCCCATGTCCCCAGCCCCAACCGCATGTTTTTTTTTTTTTAAAAAGCCCCCCAAACTCTTACTTACCTCCCCTCGATCCTCCGCCGCACTGCCGGCCCTCTGCTTGCGAGAATGCAAGCAGAGGGGCGGGACCGGCAGTCGCGTCTGTGATTGGCTGAGCGGCAGCCAATCACGGACCGGCTGCCGGTCATTCAGTGCAGCAGGAAAGCGGAGAGGTAAGTAAGAGTTTGGGGAGCTTTTAAAAAAAAAAAACATGCGGTTGGCTGGGGGACATGGGGGCACAATATTAAGGGGATTTGTGCTAGGGAGGGATAGTAGAACGGGAGGGAGGGAGGGAGAGGAGGGAGGGAGGGGGAGGGAGGGGGAGAAGGCTGCAGCACGCATGGCAGGAATCTCCGGGAGCCAGGTAGCAGGCAGTGTCCTATATGGACCTGCTAGCCTCCTGGTGGGCAGTTTTTGGAACTTTGGGGGGGGACTACAGGAGAACCAGATGGAGTTGGGATGTGAGGTAAGGATTAAACTACACTACATGGTGGGGCCATTAGTTGGGGGGATTATAGTTTTGGGGGTGGACATGCCCTTTAAGGTGACCATACTAGGCCAATTTTATTTACAATCCGACATACAATCCGACATTTCCATTGATTGGCTGAAAAATTTTACATTTTTGCAATCTTATTGTGCGACATTAGATGGTAAAATCAATGGTAATTACGAACGGGAAATGGTTTTTTTAAGTCGATTGGTAAAATGATTGCAGTGTTTTCTGAAGTTCCAATTATTGTTAATGTAATGAAACCTCAAAATAGATGACATTCGACATAATCACAAAACAAATTGAATGTCAAACAATGTTAGTACATCTTAGTACAATTAACATTGTACTCTGTCTATCTGTACTATCCGTCGGTTTAAGATCGTAATTACGATCGTAATAGTGTATGGCCTCCTTTAGCAGTGCTGGAATCTCACTGGATCATAGATATCACTAATATTGATCCTAAATGTATCAGTGATGCATTAGGCTCCTTAGGTGATCTATTAGCTGCATGATTATACAATACCCCTCCCCACTCACCTTACCTTGTTTCCTGACATTTCGTGGAAAGCTGATTGCACAAAAGCACAAAAACACATCTCTCTCTCTCCTCTTTAAATTCAGTATTCCTTTTTTTATTCTTCCATTTTAAATGCAGAGCAGAAATCCCATTATCCTCAGCAAACCAATAGGAAAGCAATAGATGAAGTTTACACTTCAATTTTAGTTTTAATAGCAAGTAAATTACAAGGGTAAAGACTGACTGGCTGCTATAGGTTACAGGACCTCCTTTATGGTTGATGTTCTGATAACATTTAAGTATAAGTATTTCTATAAGGGGTGTCTTTGCTTGGGTGTGTTCTTTCAGATACTTCACTTTACTTTTTTTAGAGTCCAACCTGTGGTAATAACTGGCGTTTCTATACAGTAATACGAACATTTTTTTTATTGCAACCACAAGTATGCTTTGGTTTGATTTAGCTCATAAAATACAATTGCTCTCCTTGGGGGGGCAATTTCAGCAGTTGGGTGGCCTAATATCAAAACCAGTTAGCAAAAGATTTGGGGTTAATCCTTACTTGCTGTTTAATATAGTGGTGGAAGCAAAGGAGTATAATGGTTACAAAAATGTTTTTACTATATCTGTAATCTTATTATGAGCTATGGGCCTAACCTATGATGGATTGAAATTGGGAACCTAATGTAGAAGGATTTTCCTCATCAGAAATAAAATCAACATTGCTGTCCAGACCAAATAATGGAGGAGTTTGTTTATCTTTGTACTTTGCTCCCTTTACTTTGGGGTCAGATAAGCGCTAAGTATCTCCTGGGTGGTCGAGGAAGATAGCTGCTGTTCTACATTTTAACTTCTGACTGAACTTGAGAAAGGTGCTGCTTAGTTTCTGATTCTCGTTTTCTCTTTCATTGACTTTTCAAACAACTTCCAATAATGCAGCTGAAAAAAATCATGTATTGTCTCTCAGCGAGTGCAATAAAAAGCTTTATAACAATAACATACTGCATCTAAATGTAGGTTTCCAAAAGGTAACCCAGGCCCTGCTCTGAAAACAGTTTAATAAGATATTTGCTGGGCACAACACTTTCTCTTCAACTAGTGGGTAACTATTGTTATGCTGTGCATTGACTCTTTTAATGCTTCTATGTGCAGCTAACTGGGCAATGTTATCAAAACAATCAGTATAGACCTATTTATATTGTGATGTACAGTGTGCTGGAAATAGGTATTTGTGCTAATGTCATTCTAGCCACAGGCTTGGTTTATGCAAGCTGACTTTTATATACAGTATGCTAATGCTCCACAGAATACTGGCCCCTTTATGCTGACAGGTTTATACTTTGCTGACCTTCACAAAGTCATCTCTCAATACAAAGTATTTGATTGCATGTAGCAGCCTGGAGGTATTATTGTGTGACATCTACATTAAGGGTATTGCAATATAACAGAACTACATGTAAAGATACCTCTTTCCAAACTTTAAAAAAAACTGTTTTGTGATAACAAGTACATGTAAAAATATGTGTACAAATGATGTGCAAACAAGAAAAGAGATGATCAATGCACATTCCTGGGTCCCATATATCATAATATCTATGCTAGTGCAAACAGTAAAAACATGGGGGTTTTTAGTTACAATTTTATGCATAAAAGTGAAAAGCCTTCCAACCACGTCAAGGTAACCCCAGTATGGAAGGTCCTAACATTTTACCTTGGGTCATTTATCTGGGCTGACACTCCCTGCTTGGTTTTCTTGGTTTTTCTAAGGTTTTGGTCATTTCAGTAGCACTTCCACTATTTGTTATAAAGTAATTTTGCCACAGGAGTGCTCCCACAGCCCCCCTTTTTTACAAATGATGTGCAAAGCAGATATGCAGTAGTCATCACAAGAGATTGTTCTATATACTATTGTACGCATTGTATTCTGAAGGCTGTAGTACTTATGCAAGGCCCCTGATATTTGCTGGTCCCTAGGCAGCTGCCTAGGTTGCCTTGTGGATAATCCAGCTTCTTGGGATTAGGTCACACACGTATTTTCTCACTTTCTCTGGGCCTGGCCAATAGGAAGACACACTCTGAAAAAGGTATGTCTCCCCATTGGCTAGGTAACAGAGTGAAATAAAGAACACCATTTGCTATAATGGTGGCCATACATATATTCGATTTTACTTACCTGACCGAGCGCTCCCGCAACATCCGATTGTTCCTGCCGGAACCGCCTCTCCCGTTCCTCTATGTAACCGACAGGTGGTCACAAAATGAATGGTATTTTGCGATCGCATGTCGGTCGCATGGAAGAATGGGAGAGACGGTTCTGGCAGGATTGATCTAATGTCGCGGGAGCGCTTGGTTGGGTATTTGTATATAGGTATGGCCACCTTAAGTCTGGTGTGCGCTGATATTTTGTTTATGCTTGGAATTATACACCGATGGTTGTGCGGAAAAAACATTGAACTGTTTAGAGTGAAATAAGGAGTGGGGACAGACAAGAACAGCAATCATAACTTTAGGTGAGTATTCCTGCGGATCTAAACGCAGGGGAAAAAGAATAGAAATCATTTATTTAATTAGGATAAAAAAAACATAATACTGCTATGTAGACTATAAGGGTATAAAGACGCCAACCTGGAGTAACCTAATCCAACTACCTTGATGTACACCTGCTGGGTTATTTTGCTTTGAAGAAATACTTTACAAACTACAAAACAGAGCTTCAAATGACATGGTCACTGAGACATAGAGGAAAAATAATGGTTCTAGCAGTTCCCAAAAAAAGTCTTTAGACTCTGGGGAACATCAATTACATGGAGATTACATATGATTTGAAACACAGATTTTTATAAGGCCAAAGCTCGTTTATTTAAACAACTACACAACTGTTCTGAGATGCTGTCTAAACAGATCTAATTTCATCTGACTGTCATAGTACTATAATAAAGACACCATTTGGTCATTATGTTCTTAGAGACAAATTGGCCAAATAAGCAAAGTAGTAAAAAAAATAATAAGATTTTACCAGCCAAGAACATGCTCAATATACCCTAATCTGTCATCACTACAATTCCTCTGCCATAGAAAAGTTTATTCTAATAATTATATATTAATTCTATCCCTATATTAGTATACTACTTTTGGATTTAAAAAAATCCCAGAATAATCACCCCAGACTTAGTATAATTCTGATTTCCAATTAAATGATCCATATCTGTATTGTAAACACACATACTGTATCTAGCCATTAACCTACTCAACATCCAACACAGTCCCCTAGTCAACTGCAAATGCAGAAAGAAGTGTTAATCTGCCATCTCTCTACAGAGTTCACAGCAAGTTCATCTCATATTGTCCAGGCCAGGTTTCAGTTTAAGGCAATGTATAGCCAATAAAAGTTGTCTTCACTTGATAAATCTACTACTTTACGCATTCTTTTTCTTCTTACTGTTCTATGGTGGTTATAATTCTCATGTCTGTTTTTACAGTCACACACTACAAAACCCTTCGGCTGCTGGTGACATGGGGCTTCTATTCACCACATCACTTTTCACTCATGACAGCAGAAGCCAGTACCATTGGTGAAACTGAATAGGAAGTTAACTCACTATTAACCCAATGGAATAAGCAGTAACTTGTTGCCATGCCATGAACCATCAGGCGATTTGTGGTGCAATGACTTAATGTGTGACGCCACCTTCCCATTAATAGCAAGTTTACAAAAATAAAACTCCTGACCTGTATTCAATCCCATATTTTAGCTCATTCTCTTAGTAATTTTTACCTTTTCCAGCTTAATCGTGTTTCTAAAAGACATTCAGGGAGATTCGATAAAAGCTCTTATTGTTAAAAATGGTGCTAATTTTGCCCCAACCAATCAGATGTTAGCTTTCAAATGTTAAATAACATTTGATTGGTTGGGGCAAAATTAGCACCATTTTTAACAATAAGAGTTTTTATTGAATCTCCCTGATTGTTACTTAACATTCCCAGGTTCTCACACAGTTGGGGGGGTTGTTGTAAAACCTGTGTATTGCTTCCTAATTTTTTAAGGGAAAATGCTTTGTGTATATCTCTGGTGCTTCACTATATTTTAAAAACTTTACACCAACGTAATTAACCTTCATGCTTTCTGTTTGGACTTTATAAATCACCATAAAATACATGTGCCTTTATATATGCATCCAAAGTACTGACCCCTAATAATATCTGAAATGGTCTCAGTCCCTTCAATTATTTATTCAGCAGATGCATGATCATAATTGACCCACCCAACAGCCAATTAGAAGAACTTACGCCATACACATTGATATTTTTCAGCAAATACTGTCAGATCCAGTTGCAAGCGCAGCATTTTCAAGGGGGGATATCTAAATGGGTTACCACTGAACAAGCGACAGTGAACACTGTCGGTCGCCCGTTTGCCTGGATCAAATGAACGTGCAATTTGACATGCCGGTTAATCATTGCCGATTGTGTGGCACATAGGAGACATTTACCGCGGCCGACCACTCTATAGCAGTGATCGTCGGGACAGAAAATTTGTCTGTGTGTACCCCGCCTAACGTTCTGTTTAATTGAGAAGTCCACATTTGTATCGGGGCCAATTGACCAATACACAAAATTTAACTAATACACAAAAATGTTGGTCGGTGTGTGGCCAGCGGTAAAACTACCAAGGGAACAAGGGGGCACCATCTTATTTTTCCTATGACAGGTGCCCAGTGATTCCTAGTTATGCCACTGTGTGTGACTAGAAAACCAAAAGCTTTTGGTCTTTTTACCACTAAAGTTTGCAATTACAATGGTCACGTTTCTATTCTTATCCTCCTTGACCTCTCCTCTGCTTTCAACACAGTTGATCATTCCCTCCTAATGCAGATACTTCACTCTTAGGGCATTTGGAATGAAGTGGCATCCACTTGTTCTCCCTCTACACTATTTCCTTGGGCGATGTTCTTAGCTCTTTTGGCTTCAAGTATCATTTATATGCAGACGACACTTAAATCTACTTGTCCACACCTATGCTAACTCCTGACATCCAATCATGTGTCTCTGACTGCCTCCTTGCCATCTCCTCCTGGATGTCTCAACCCTACCTCAAATTAAATCTTTGTAAAACTGAACTGATCATTTTCCTACCTAAACCTAGGGGCATATTTATAAACGATCGCTATTTTCGGCTATCGCAGGACATTACAATGACAAATAGTGCTATTTTCACCTTATTTATAAAACCGATTGTTTTCGCTGCACGATAGTTTTTGTCTTATTCATTACATTAAGTGTGGTAACTTAATTTCTCTAGTGTGGTACACTAGAGAGATTGCTCTCTAGTGTAATTTCAGAGCTATTTTTGTCATTTTTTTATTTAAAGCTATTTATAAATAGGTGGAATTTTCCCCTTTTCTCCCTTTTGTTTTTTTTTTTTTGCAGTTTGACCAGAATTTTTGCCAAACATCATTACTTACTGGAATGTTCCATTAACATGACTATTTCTTACACTTATGCGTTTTCGCCACCTCAGACTTGGTGAATTCGAATGGCTGAACTTAACGCAAAAATACGCTTTTCACCATTTTATAAATATGCTTGAGCTGTTACCGCAGCGATGTATGGCGAAAAGCGAAATGTAGCGGTAATGACCTTTCGGCACTGGTTATCACAAAAGTCCAAATTTGGCGAAAAGTCTACGTTAAAGAAGGCAAAAGTTTAACGAACCTTTATAAATATGAAAGTCTACGTTAAAGAAGGCAAAAAGTTTAACAAACCTTTATAAATATGCCCCCTAGTCCTGCCCCCTCTTTTTCTATCTCTGTTGACAATTCCCCCATTTTCATGCGGCCTAGGGGTAATTGTTGACTTCTCTCTCTCCTTATCTAGCCACAACTATGTTGCGAAAACCTGCCGCTTTTTCCTTTGCAATATGGCCAAAATCTGCAGGTTCCTTTCTTTCCCGACCACCACAATGCTTATTCATGCTCTCATCCTATAGTGCCTGGACTATTGCAACCTACTGCTTACTAGTCTTCCTGTTTCCCACCTCTCTCCCCTTCAGTCTATACTCAACTCTGCTACATGTATTGTTTCACTCTTTAATAAACAGGATCCCAAATCTCCTCTGTACCAGACAACAACCTGGCTTCCCGTTAAACAGCGCATTGTATACAAAATCCTTCTCCTAAAATTTAAATCCCTTCGCTTTGCTGATCCTCCTTATATTTCCTCTTTAATATCCCCATATGTTCCTGCCCGTACCCTCCGCTCATCACAGAACCAGCTTCTGTACAGACCCCCCACTTGTACTTCTTCCTCTCACCTTAAACCTTTCGCTCTTGTAGCTCCCATCCTCTGGAATTCTATTCCCCTCTCACTATGTCAAAAAAACCTCATTTAGCAGCTTTAAATCTAGCCTTACACCTTACCTATCTGGTAACCAGCACAGTATATAATTGCTTTATTTGGACTGCATACGTCTCACTCCTGCACTTATACCCTTTCCTTTGTATCTGTATGTTACCCACCTAACAATATTGTAACCTCTTCGTGGCAGGGACCTCCTTTCCTCTTGTGGCAAAGCTCTAGCACTTTTTCAGTGATGGACCTACCGCCCCCAAAACTCCTGCGACCGCGGGGGGGTACGGACGATAGTAGCCCATAATCTTTGCAGGGACCTGCCATTTTAAACAGCTGATAGCCTGTATGAAGGAAACATACACGCGATCAGATGTTTAAAAGACTGGACCTGAACTTCTGGTTCGCTATCAGCTGTTTAAAACGGCTGGTTGCTGCGCACACCGTGAAAGCTGCAGAGATCTTCGTGGAGGAAGGAGGGGGTCAGGGGCCCAGCCTCCAATCGGGGGGGGGGGGGGGCGGGTCCATTCAGGTATGCCCCTGTTCTATTTATATAATTTATATTTTAATGCACTGAACTATTTATGTATTCGTTCACAATAAACTATACATACATACATACAAGCACAACTGCAGATTGTTCTAATGGTTAATATGCTTGGGTAATTCACATTATTTATTCCCAACCCCCAGCTATTTGTTTTTGGCTTTTTTGCCATGAAATGAGACTCTTTGTTATTTACACGTCCTTATCTACTAATGTTAATACTTCTAGGTCTTGTCATTTGTCTGTGAACAGAATACCCGCAGTGTCTGAATATTCCATTACTGCTCCATTTGTTTTTCTATCTTTTCTTTTCAGCAAATTCCTGCCACACTTTTGTTCACTCCTTTGTCTTTTGAAATGCTACTTTAACTTGTGACAAACAGCACATTCCACTGTTTTTATTTACTCTGCTCTGGTTGCAAATGGCAAGCGCAGCCTATCACAGGTGCCATATTTGACAACTATCAACAGCTTCTGACAGGCAACTAAGATAGATATCTTAATTAATTACCTTTCAGATGCAAATGGCTATAGGGGCTGAAATGTTGGTGTCCAGTAGGAAAGATCTTCCATGCTGATTTTAAACAGAATAAGATCAATACACTTTCTGATAAAAACTGGAATACTGATCAAACTGATCTACTGTGTACCATCTGGCTTCAGAAGATTTCAGCTTGAACTCCACTTACGATGACGTTCCCCCTATAGACATTGGCTGTAATTTACCGATGACATTTTGAGAAGAGATTTCCGGTTTTGGCATTAGAATTGCAAAACCGTGATTTTAAAGCAGAATATCAGTTTTGGTGACCAGAATGTAACCTGCCAGCCATGTCCACTCCTCAGCACTAGAGATAGCTGAACTCACTATCTAAAATCTAAATCTAAAATTTCTGCCAAAAATTAATGTATAAATAGCAATGGTAACTTACTGTAAATGGCTCAGGGTCTGGGAAATGGTCTGGGCAACACGTATCAATGGGCAAAATCTTTTTAAAAAAAAACACAGTCCAGTACCGAAAACATCATGCGAAATGTCTTGATTTGTAAATTCAAAAATTCCTGAACTTTTGTTAATTATAGAAAACAGTTCTGCGGTTCGGAAAAAAATCCAAAAAAGTTAGAAATCTCCAAAGTCTGAATTCCGTTGGATCTGTAAAATCCACTTTCAGAACCGGGTTCAGGTCCATCTCTACCCAGCAACAGCTGATTCTGCCCAAACAACCATTGTCCTACTACAAATATCCCAAGGATGATCCATCAGCAAAGAAGTGATTAATAAAGTTTAATAAATAGGTGTTGGGAATTAGATATCTCATCATGACTGAAGCTAATTAACATACTGTAATTAGATTTCCTCTGTGTGTTTATCCAGATACAAAAGGTAGATTAGGTTATGGCCAAGCAAGTAAGGTCTTCAGCACACCAAAATCCTTCAACACAAAAGTGACATGTGGCTATGTACCATAGCATAGTTCTGAGTCATATAGACTATCCAATAACTCATAGACACACATACCGCATGTCACACTGAAACATAATATTCACAGTTGTGTGTCCATGACTGTTATAGAATAGGACTATTACTTAACAAAAAAAAATTAATTTGTATCTTAAATGTGGAATTAAAGCCCCAAATCCAACGCCTTCTTTTTAAAATACCCAAGGTAACAACCTAAAGCAATATATGAGTTTGGGCATCCAGGGTGTCTAGCTCTAGAGTAAAGTATCTCTCACCCACAGCTTCCACTCCACCAAATATAAATTTAAAACAATATAAGGTAGGTGAAATGTACTTGTCCTTTCCCAAGCATTGAGAAAGGACAAGTGGGTCCGAAACATGTAGCATGCATGCTTTTGCAATAAACCACATGTGTCACAGCAACAGTCCTGTGTCATTGTATATTTCACCTACCTTATATTGTTTTGAAACCTAAAACAATGTTAGGACCTAGAGTTTTAGGTCCTCAATCCGAGTACTTTAAAAGGGAGTGAGTTTTGGGCTTTAGTTCCCCTTTAAACATATATAAGTAAGTTCCTTCTCCAGCCCAATGTGGTTGGACACTTGCCAGGTAGTAGTAAGTGCACCATGGATATTTCCATCTATCAGGTCAAAATACTGGTGGTAATTTAATTCACAACAGCCTAATGAAGACCACATGATGGGGAGAATACGACCAAACTACAGATTTGGGAAACTGCCCAGTCATTTTGCAACGGACACTGAAGATGTAACGTTGACCGCAAACCATGATCTGGAAATGCCATGGGAATGTTGGTGGGTAAAACCACTGCTACATCTGACTTTATAATCAATTCAACATTCATGTTGGATTGAATCATTATAATACCAGGTCAGTGTATGTCCATACCAGCCAATTTTTCCCATCAGACATACTAAAACCACAGACATTTAAAACCACGTGATTGGGTGAAAATTTCAAACATGTCCAATCCATTTTTTTTGTCCAATTTTGATGAAAAAAATTCAATGTAGCCTAAGGCTGGGTACACACCATAAGATATTTTCAGCCAGAAAATATCACATGTTGTGGGGCGGCTGGCCACATCAGACGAACAGGTGATTGGGACTGCTGGTAAATCATGGCCGATTGTGCATATTGCTGGGACCAACAGTCATTTGTTCTGGCAGATGCATTTTTATTCTTAAACGATTTTTAAAAATAGCCCATATGGAACTTTCACAAAAATAAAGTATAATGAATTAAACATTTTCTGCCATTCAAGTGCTTATTTTTCACTTAAAATAATAAAAAAAATCTTTCCTGCAACAGTTAACCCCCAGAAACATTGCTCTACTGGATTATGGGTGGGACAATACCATTACATCTTATCTGAGACAGTGATTACAATTGCTGCATTAAGTTCCCCCACAGGGAATACTAAAGGCTCATTTACACTTAGGTTGGGTATACACGAAGGGATGCTTTGTCCTGACTGAGTGTTCACTACTAGCGAGCACTCGGGCATGCCAAATCACTGTTGGTCGTGGCAATAGTTACCTTGGTCGACAGTTTGCACAACCAAACATGCAGCCTCATGATCGGCCGTGAATGTCCTATCATTCGTTCTTTCGGGCGTCCGACATCAGTTGCAGCTGAAATGCAGATCTTTCAGCCCAGGGTATCGGTAAATTGGGCCAAAAAATCTGCCCATGTGTACCCAGCCTTAGACTCGGACCAAAACAGACCACAATAAACACTCAGTTTTGCTCTATTTTTCGTATCGTTTTAATTAAAACCCCCGTTTCTGGACAAAAACACGTGCAGCAGCGTGTCGGGTCAATCCTATCCATTAAAAGAACATGCATTTTGACAAAAGTCAATGCAAATGCAGTTTATGTGTGGCCTTAGCCAAAGTATTAATGGTTTGAGTTTTAAAAAGTGTGTGATCAGTCTCTCACAAGACAAAAACACAAATAGTATTTTAAAATTATACCCTTATCCCTTATATTATATAAATACATTTATAATTTCATTATAAATGAAATGTTCGAATGTTCGAATATGCAAGTTAAATAAATAGTTATATCAATATTAACAAATATGTAGTAATGTCATTAAAGTATGTAGAAATGTAAATAAGGAAAATCTATAAATAAATAAAAGTACTAACACAGGCCCCACTCCTGTTTTGTAATGGTATCTTCAAAATGGACTGTTAAGCCACACCCTAGGAAGTTTTACAGGGAGGCAATGGAAGCTTACAAAGGAACATATTTATCACTTCCCTTTTAGTGTTGTATCCAATGGTGTGCTTAATATTAGATTGACAGCAGTGTTAGCAAATCAAAACATTTTCTGAGTGTTAGTAGGAAGTAGGAAGTAAGTAGGAAGTTGCAAGGTTTATATGTCACTTCCTTTGTAAAACATGTGACAGTCTCTCACCTCACCCCACCCCTCCTCTATCAATAGAAACAAAGGAGAGCTGCTGTTTGCTGGACAGTAAGAGATATCTATATGTCAGGGATAGGCAACCAGTAGATCTCCAGATGTTTTGGAAGCTACAACTCCCTGAATTCCTAAAACTACAGAGTGCTTGTAGAGGAATGCTGGGAGTTGTAGTTTGAATTCCCTAACTACAAAGTGCTTGTAGAGGAATGCTGGGAGTTGTAGTTTTCAAACATCTGGAGATCTACTGGTTGCTTATCCCTGCTATATATGATAGGGGGACTGAAAGGAAAACATCTCCATGCCCATTTCTCTGAGACAATGAAGTGAGTTTATTAATCGTTTATTACATTATTTAAGCAATAGACCCCATAAGAAGCCATGAACCTGTGTCCTGAACTGATAAATGTAATAAGATTGAAACATGACAGGATAGTCTGGGTTCTTAATAGGACCTCAGATTTACCAATAGTGATCCCTCTCTAACACATTTACCAATAGTGATCCCTCTTTAACACATTGACCAATATTGATCCCTCTCTAACACATTTACCAATAGTGATCCCTCTCTAATACATTTACCAATAGTGATCCCTCTTTAACACATTGACCAATATTGATCCCTCTCTAACACATTTACCAATAGTGATCCCTCTCTAACACATTTACCAATAGTGATCCCTCTTTAACACATTGACCAATATTGATCCCTCTCTAACACATTTACCAATAGTGATCTCTCTCTAACAAATTTACCAATAGTGATCCCTCTGTAAGGGCTAGGCCACACTAGCGCGTTTTTCACGCATTTGCGCATGCGATGTTCAGTAAAATGGAAATCGCGGGAACGTGGAAATTTACCATTTTTGGTGCGTTAACGCATGCGTTTCCATAACGGAAAACAGCAAAATTGCATGCACAAAAGCAAAACGCACAAGAATCACGCACACAATCACGTGCCTAACAGAATCCCTGAAGACAGCTAAGAGGGCTAGGCCACAGTAGCGTGCTTTTCACAAGTTTGCGCCCGTGTTTTCACTGGAAAATGGAAATCCCGGGAATGCGAAAATTCCCGCAATTTCCGATGCACGTGCGATTGTGCAACTCTTCGCGTTTTGGTAATGCATGTGTTTGCCATTTTTGGTGCGTTAACGCATGCATTTCCATAATGGAAAACGGCAAAATTGCATGCGCGAAACGCACAAGAATCACGCACAAAATCGTGCGCAATTACGCTCGCGATTGTGTGCCCGATTTGGTGTGTTGTAGTGTGGCCCCAGCCTTAATGGGCAGGGTGAGTACTGAAAGTCAGATTGATAACTTTAATTATAGAATGATCCATTAGATCTATTATTGGTTGGAAATTTAAGGGGGAAGATTGATTCAAGCTCTGCACAACAGTTGTATTTCACTGTGGAGTTTCTACTGAACTATAACACTCTATACAATGTTACAATAAATAGATCAAGAATAGAGATGGACTGGATTGCGGATCTGAACACAGTTCTGCAACGGATTTCCGTGATTCATGGATTTTGCGGGAATTCCGCTTTGCAGATTTTTTCGAGATGCGTTCGAAAATTCAAAGAAAATTTCAAGGAATTTTGGAAAATTTTGTAAAAATTATACAGTAACTTACTGTAAATAGTTTTGGGACCTGCAAAATGGTTTAGGGAAAAGATTCTTTCTGAAAGAATCTGATGGTAACAAATTCCAGGGCCGGATTTACCAGTTGGCACGCACCTAGGGGTGCCTGAGGTTGGAGTGGCGGCTGCTAATCTCCTCCCACCAATCCAACCCCTTTATAGTCTATTTTCTTCCCCAAAAAGAGAAAATGGGTGTGGTTTGTGGGTGGCTAAGGGCGCCAGGCTCTTTGGGCCTACAGGCTCCTGAGGTGTAAATCCGGTGTAAATCCGGCCCTGATTATTTCTGATTAGAAAAAAATCTGATTGGTTACTATACCAATCAGATTATTTTTAAAAGAATCTGATTGTAACTAATTCTGATTGGTTACAATTACATTCTTCCAGAAAGCATACCAATCAAATTCTTTCTGAAAGAATCTGTCTGTAACCAAATCAGCTTTTTTTTTATTTTTTAGAAAGAATTTTATTGGTATACCAATCAGATTATTTTCCAATCAGAATTGGGTTACAATCAGATTCTTCTAGAAAGCATACCAATAAGATTATTTCTAAAAGTATCTGATTGTAACCAATTCTGATTAGATACAATCAGATAGAGATGGACTAGAACTCGAACAAAAGGTGGAGCAGAACTATTTGAGTTCGAACGAACTCGGACTTTTCGAACTATCCCGGACCCGGATTTTCGATATTTTCCAGACTTGGAATGTTCGAACATTTGAATATGTGAGTTAAATGTGAGTTAAATTATACCTATACGCGAGTAAATATCAAATTTTTCGAATCCGCGAGTCGAGGATAATTATTGAATGTTCGAACGCGAGAGCTTGAAAGTAGCAAAAGTAGTAAAATCAAGTTTTTTCCTGGATATTCAAAGGTGTTCCCCAGACCATTTCCCAGGTCCCACAGCCATTTACATTAAGTTATCATTAATATTTTAATTGTGTTTTATTCAAACTTTTCTATTTGACTCCCACTGACTTTAATGGGTTCGTTTTCGAACTTTCCATATAGTTCGAAAGTTTAAAAACGGACCGAACTTTCGGAAGTTAGGCCATCTCTACAATCAGATTCTTTCTGGAAGTATCTGATTGCTATACTAACAAATCAGATTATTTTCCAATCAGAATTGTTTTCAATCAGCTTATTTCAGAAAGAGTCTAATAGGTTAGTATACCAATCAGATTATTTCTAAAAGAATCTGATTGTAACCAATTCTGATTGGTTACAATCAGATTCCTCCAGAAAGCGTAACAATAAGATTCTTTCTGAAAGTACCTGATTGTAACCAATTCTGATTTGAAATAATCGGATTATCTGTTCCCCAGACCATTTCCCAGGACCCAGAGCCATTTACAGTAAGTTACTGTATCATTTTTACAAAATTTTTGAAAATTACTTTAAACTTCAAATTTTCTAAAATTTAGGTGACCCTCGAAAATAGAATGTGTTATCTCGAAAAATAGTTTGATCACGAGGAAAGTTATGTTTTTTTACACTTCTGGATGTATGTAAATTTTTCCCAGACCATTTTCCAGGTCCACAGGCGGACTGGATTTTAGCAGTTTTAGCGCAGGATTTTCAAGGGGGAAATACCTGAATGGGTTCCCACAGAACAAGCCCAGAAAAAGTGATATATATGGATAATATAATAATATTATATATACTCTTTACTTGCCATGATTATTATCACAGTTAGCCAATACAGATATCACCATCTCATTTGTTATATATTTGAATAAGTATATATTCTTTTTTACTGAGAAATCCACATGTATGGGCACATCGAATGATTGTTCTGTATTAAGATATGCAATCTATAGAACAGTCTATGGACACCAGGAGAAGTGGAACAGCAGACTGCACTGAGCAAGCAGAAAGGGGCACCAGGCACCAGTAACCCCACATAAACATGACAATGGAGTGTGGGGGTTGCCAGGCCAAGTCAGTGTTGCCCTAGCAGGAATGTCTGGCAACCCTGGATGTAAGATAATTAGCTAATGCTGGCCATATAATTGGTAGATATTAGATTAATCTCTTTTTAATGTCTAAATAATGCCTTTTCATTGTGTCAACATTCGTGTACAACCCATTAATTTTGCGTTCACAAGTTAAACGCAAAAAAGAACAGATCAGACTTCTGATGTTGCGTGAATGTCGGAAGAAGAGTACACAGTATATGGGCACCTATTGTCAGAAAAATAAATCAGGTTAGCTTTTAAATAGATTACTGCGGTTATGTCTGCCATACACCTGGCTGACATTACATTAATTTGACTTTGACCTGAAGAATGGGTATTCTAAAAACACCTGGCCTGATTATTTTGCGATCGGGTTTAGGGGAAATGGTCACAAAGTAATTGGGCTATGTGGTTTTTGGACCATCGCAGGCAAGTCTGAGAAGTTTGTAAATGGCTTAAGACAGCTGATTGGCTGCTGCAGATTAAGGGATGATCAGAGTGCTTTCAGCATTCACAAAGCTACTGTATCTGGCTTAAAGCACTGGTTAGATTAATAAAACTCACGGTTTAACATAATAATACAATTCAAAGGCTGTTTGTTTAAAATGAAAAGCTGATTCACTAATGTCTGTATTAGTCAATGATCAACACAAGTATTCCACTGCATGGAAACATAAGCATGTCTTGAAGAAAGGCCCTATGTTTAATCATTACCCTTTTGTTACACACAAAGCAAAAGCAAAGCTTGGTTTTACGGTCTTCTTATTTAAAAATATCACAGTGCATCTTTCACAATTAATTTTGTATTAAGTTTTACACAACTATGTATTAAGATTTACACAACTATGTAGTGCGAAGTAGAATATAGTGCAACTACATGTTTTAAAGAAAAAAATGATCTTATAGGTCCTAATCTCTGGGTACTTTACAGAATATCTGTAATACTTGAAGCACTCCTTCAGCACACCACTCCGCTCCTCCTCAATCTTTCTGTCAGTGCCAATTTGCGATGGGGCCAATGGGAAGACACTTCTCACAGAGCGTGCCTTCCCATCAGCCACATCCCGGACTACAGACAGAAGAAGGAAGAGAAACTGGCTGGCAGGGGAAACGTTAAGTATTACAGATAATCTAGCTGTTTAGGTCCACACCCTGGGTACTATTGGGTTCTAGAAAGAGAGGAGGTGAGTATAATTGTCCTTTAATCTTCCCATCCAAAGATTTCGATTTTTCTGTGCATAATCAAATGCTTCCATAATACTGACTTCCAGTGTGCAGCATCCCTAAGGGTGGGTACACACGAAGGGACTATTTGTCCAAACCGAGCGTTCGCTACAAGCCCATAGGGAACTGCATGTGATTTGCCAGCATCGGTCATGGCGGCGCCTGAAAGCGCCACCGGTTTTTCAGCCCAATCGACCAATACACGGAAGTATCGGTCGATTGGGCCGAAAAATGTGCCAGTGTGTACCCAGCCTTAAAGTGTCCATTATTGTCTCTCTCTTTGCTCTGTGTCCAAAATGTGCCAATGTACAACCAATTTTAAGTAACCCCTACTTATTTTGGGGTCTAGAAAAAGTCCCACTCAAGCAAGAAGCCTATCAGATATTCTAATTTTAACAGGTCCCTTAAACACATACAAGGAGATTCACCTAGATTCGCAGGTGCTGTGGGCAAATTTACCAGAGATTTACCAGAGGCTGCACGGCTAAGGTGAATCTCACCCCCACGTACTGTAAGAATTTAACACTAGCTATCAGCTGTCATTAAATAATGATTCGCATAACCTCTGGTGAATAGCCTGTGGCGGCTGTGCAAATATCTCTTGCGATACGTGTACAGCCACCGCAAACTAGAGGTTAAAGTTGCACTAACTGATCGTAAATTGGTTAGCAAGACCCCTAAGGGAGCACTGCGTGTCTGCAGCGCCTCCCAGAAAATCTCCATCTTAGATATTAATAAATTGCAGAGCTCTGGAATCTATAGGGGCATATTTATTAAGGCCCAGTATAAGTTTCTAGTAATAATGCATTTCCAAGCAGCATCTGTATTCCAGTATGTGGTTGTAAAATATTAACACAGTCATAAAATACCAGTATCAGTATTTTACAGCCATGTCATTATTTTAAGCCCATGTCATAAAATACCACTGTGTCCTGTCTAAAGAAGATATCATGTGCTACTGGTATTTTGCCACAGTTGGTATTCTGCAGTGTGGCCACAAAATATCAATATGGTAACACAGCCCCAATACCACACATGTGAGGTATTGCTATATACTGTATATTGATGCCATGCCTCCTTATTCTCAGAGATAAGTTTCTTTCACTTATTTACTAATATTAATAATATCCCAAACTCATCAAGTTATATTTTTCTCTAGGAAAATGATTCAATAATCAGTGTTACAAATGCAAAATGAAACATTTGAATGACGGGTATGAAGACACTAATTTACCATTAGGTAACACAAGGGATTCCCATTTCAAAACCTCAGCCCCACCCTAGTGAAAAGAAATATCCTGCACAATTTCGTAAAAGTCATTTTCTTCTTTGAACAAAATCTATGTGAAAATAAATCAAAGCTGTCTGTGAATGTACTGCCTCTGAGCCCGATATGTTGATGCAGCTGGGAACAATAGAAACATATCTTATTTTTGGAAGGAGATAGATGTATGAGAAATCTGGGCTTGGATGCTTTGAAATGAAATGTCCCACATGCTAAGTGGAAAAAGAAACAGAGAGAAGGGCGTGTGCAGAAAAAAGTGCCCTTTGACCTCATGCACTGATCATCATCTTTTAATGTACTGAGAATTGTGCTTAGAATACGTCAGCATACAGTAATAAAGTTCATTCAGTGTGTTCGTTTGTTTTTACTTATTGTATTTCAGAATATTGTGCAAGATGTGGAATTATAGTTAAATATTTTATTTCTAAAATACAAAGCTCTCTCTGCATATAAATTTAAGATCGGAATCCATTTTTGGTTAAAAGCCATAAGTTATTGTTTCATAGTTATGGATTCTGATTAGACATTAGATCACAATATGAATGGTAACGAACGGGACCTCGCAATCTTATGTCAGCCACATAGAAGATCCATAAAGGTGGTTACTCCGAATTTGATTGTATGCCATGGATCAGTCTACCACAGAAGGTGTAATGTATGGGCTGTTTTACTGTAGTGCCACCAATGATCTAGGCATCAGGACAAACTGATACCAAAAGGATGTTAATGAGCCTCCTGCAACATCTCACTGATGTCATTAGCACTATATAATGCCACATCCTTGTGCAATTTAGTCTGTAAAAGTGGCCATACACTACAAAAGGTTATTACGATCGTAATTGCGATCTTAAACCGACCAATACAATGTTAATTGTAAATAGATGTATCATAAATATTGTTTGACATTCAATTAGTTTCGTGATTAATGTTGAATGTCATCTATTGTGAGGTTACATTACATTTACATTTAATCAGAACTTCCATAAACACTATAATCATTTTACCAATCGAATTTCCAGATCGTAATTATGAAAAATGTTGCTTGATAAGATAGGGAAAATGTACAATTTTTCAGCTTATCAATGCAAATGTCAGATTGTACATAAAATCGGCCTTTTGATGCACAATGCTGGCTATTGATGCCATTGTACAATATGCACAGCATATCAGTAGTGTGGCATAAGTTGCACTATAGAAACACTAATAAAATGCTCTATGGGACACCTAAATGACCGCCATAAGCTAACCATTTAGGCCTACTTCTCCTGCACATTAGGCCTACCTTGGCTGCAAATTTAATGGTATTGGCAACTTTCATAATTCAACATAGAAAATCTCCTGCAGGAACAACCATCCAGTGACTGACGGTGAAATGGTGACACTTCTTTTGTGATCACCATTTTATAATATATAATTGTATTGCAATTAGAATAATAATGAAGATAGAAACTGTAGTTCCTACCAGATACATATAATGAAGATAGAAACTGTAGTTCCTACCAGATACATAGATACATATCAAATCTGAAGACTGTTAACATATTCTAATCAATTTTTTCCCGTAGGCTGAATCCATTTATCAATAGTGACCTATTGATGTCACTACACTGCATGCCTGTTATGCTTCAGGGACAAGTTCAATGACCACTGCAGCCCTGCCATTATCAATTCTTTTTTACAGCACATGTACTACAGTCTAATGTAATGCTGTCAAAGAAAATATTCATTTATATTGAAATGCAAGGCAGGAGCAGAAAATGAGCTTGCATTACTTATCCAAGGTCACATTAAGGTGGCATTAGGATGAAAGGCTTGTCTACCCCTGGAAAAAAATCAAATTGGTTTCATCTACTACAGCTGGCTGAATTGTAGACTGGGGACCAGAGCTATTTATGTGTGTGCTATTTATTGGCATTTATTAAGCAGAAAGGCGCATGCTATTGACCCTTTACCAGGCAATAGACCCTGGTATATGATATGATATTTCTAGACACCTTTATTTCAGTGATGTTCAAAACCATAACCTTTTAAATTATTAAAACCAGAAATTATGAATTGTCTGGAGGATCGAATGACACATGATCAATTCAAATTTAGAGATCTTGGGGGGTTTAGATCTTGGAGGCCCTAGCTTTTTTGTATTGCCCTGGGCAGCTTTTTTCTGTCTCCAGCCTTGATTATAATCTTCCTTGCCTAGTTGGGCTGGGACAAAATATTCATCATTCAGATCACCTGCAAACTCTGCCAATCAGTGCCTTACAGGTATGTCTGCCACAGAAAAGGGTTAAACACAGTGTAAATATATTCCTATTCATAGAACCAAACCAAATCTATTCTATGCAAGTCATCCATTCCATAGTCTCCATTTACAAAAAAAAAAAATCAGCATGTTGTATTATCAGACAACTGCTTTTAATACCAAAATTACCATAATTGCTATGATTTCTGATTGGTTATCCGCAGCCTATCATCATCTAAACCATACCCTCTTCCTTCCTGTTGCTTAGGAGCATGAATGATCATTTAGCATTACAGCCTCTGTTTCTCAGATTTCAGTCTACAGCATCTGCCCATTTAATACGCAATATCAGAAGCCTTAAAAAAACACAATCATAACCTTGTTGCCAAATAATGGTCCCAGTCAAACTGGGCACCCAATTATCAGTTAAAATAAATCACTTCACCAATGCACAATACAGTGAGACCTTCTAAAATACAGAATGTATCACGTGCAGATTTTGTATCAGACATTTTATAAATCATTGTAATAATATATAAAAATGATAGAGCAGGTGACATACTAGGTCAAAAGACAGCTCTGTTCCTGCACTGACCATAAAGCCTTTAGAGGTCAGTTAATCAGACCAGTGAGGCAAAGTAGAGGTTAATTCAGCTGGCTGACATCTAATTCCCAGCAGAAAAGCACATTTTAGGTCTGGTAATCTTGGGATTCCCTTTAAATTCAATCTTGAACATGTATTGCAAATTAGACCAATCATCCAAGGCTAGGCATTTAAACAGACAGACAATAATACATACTGCAGAGAGACATGGAAGTAAGATCACGCCAGCAGTTCAGCACACCTACTATGGCAATGCCGTCATGCACACCATGCCCTACCACTGAGGACAGCACCAATGCCTTAAAGTGATGAATCAGTGGATGTGTACTGGATTGTAACCTAGCTCAGTCCTATGTGTATGTATGTATTATACACACATGGGTAGTTCCTGTTTACTATGGGTATATAAAATGCAAATAGAGTATTATGTAGATATACACAGTAAGGATGTGTTGGTTAAGCAATTGCTATTCATTGTATGCAGTTCTATTAC
Source organism: Hymenochirus boettgeri (assembly GCA_019447015.1). Classification (NCBI taxonomy): domain Eukaryota; kingdom Metazoa; phylum Chordata; class Amphibia; order Anura; family Pipidae; genus Hymenochirus; species Hymenochirus boettgeri. Next base: position 180,590,044 of record CM033470.1, on the reverse strand, counting down.
ATGACACTGAAATAGGCCAAGAAAAAAGAGAAAGCTACCATCTCCAACTATTAGCAGTGGTTTTAAGGGTGGGAATTCCAACCTGACGTGTCTGCAGCCAAGGGAAGGGGTTACCCTATTTTTTTTTTTATCATCATAAAAATACATTTACATTCTGGATTTTTTTTAGAGTGAAAACCAAGAAGGTAAGAAAAAAAAGCAAGTTTTAAATAACAAAAAGCCCCCTCCCCCTTAGACCATTGCACACACCAGCTGTTGAGTCCTACTGCTGCTGGAGTAGCAATGCAGATTTTTCTCCCTTCCATTGCAGCATGTTGGAGAGGGATAATGACACATTTGGGCACCAATTTGCATAAGATAAGTAGTGTTATCAGTATAGCAGTTATAAGTTGTATGTAGCTTCAGAACAATTTACAGAAATATCCCCTATTGTGTATCCATGGCCTGCACTGCACAGCTTTCCTCTCTGCTAAATCCCATAAAAGAGAGTGATGCTATTGGCAATCTGCTGGACATGGCTAGCACATCCATGATGTGGTACTCACGCACTGTCTCCTGCTTTGGATCCAAACCGCTTACAATCTGCTGGACATTCCCAATTTTCCCTTGCAGTGTATGCACTCGCCGTGCCGTAACCTGAATGTCTACTTCAATCTCATGGAAGAGGGAGCAAGCTTGCCGGGCCACATCTGACAATTGCCTTAAAATCCGAGACATGGCAACATTGTTAAAGGCACCCAAATCCTGTGGGGCCACATCTTTATCCTTTCCATCAATAGGTACTGAGTCCCTTTCATCTAAGGGCACCTGCGCTGAAGGCACCGCTGCCACTGCCAATTCTTCTCTGGCACTGCCCCGTGGATGCTGCTGCCTGTGCTCTTCTCCCTGATCCCGGCAACAGCTCCCCTCTGCCAGGGTGATGGCATGCCTGCACAGCCACTGGGGCTCCACAATCCGCTTGGCAAAGGGCATTGCAGATCTCCCCTTCACGTCAGTGCAGATTAAAGCCTCGGTTATCCAATCCTAACAATACCACATTAAAATTCCACAAGAAAAAGGATAATAATCCTTTTGACATCTAAAAAATGAAAAAGAAAACAAAAGCAGCAATCAATAAACCAATGTGCCACTCCTGTGGTGATTCTTTAGTCAGTATAGTGATATTCCTTTAATACCATGCAGTTCCTAAATGTTGGTAGCTGATGGTTGTTATATCCATGTTTTACACTCCTTATACGACAATGTGCCAATATGACTTTGGAATTACTGCAGCCCAGCACTGCCTCCTGGAATCCTCACTTCCCTCTGTTCATTCAGTTGCTTTCTGGAGATATTTTTTTCTGCCTCTCTCTCTCTGCTTTCACCATGCCAGAGTGAGGCAGACTAAAAACCAGGAGGTAGGAATTCACTCAGTTGTTTGAATAGAGAGGAGGAATCAGAAAGGGATGGGGAAGGGGAGGAGGTGCTGAGAAGGCAAGGGGAGGAATCAGGATTTCTGACTCTGCCTTCTTTATCCACATGGAGTCACTGAAGTACCCAGCTCCACTGCAAGACACCCTGCAGCAAACAGCCCTGACTCTGCCTAGCCAATGCAAGTATATAAATCCCCTTGTACAGTATTTCTATACGCTGTCATTCTAGGGGATACACACAAACAAGAAGAAAAAGGAAGAACAATTGCATTAGGTAGCATGTACAAATAAATCCCAAACACACACACTGCAGACACTGAAAAATAGAGCATTGTTTTAGATACTAATAGATCTTGATGGATGCTTCTGTGTTTCTTCCCATAAAGAAATAATCAACACTATAGCAATCAAGTCCCATTGCACAATAGTATTATTAATACACACCCCTTACTAACCAGGTGTTTAAAGTACACAGAATAAAATACACCAACAGGCACATGTTCACTCAAGTCTGTTACTGCAACAGCCTGGGGGGGGGGGGGGGGTCCCAAGAATCTCATACGTCTCACTCTTGGATTACACAGGGTGAAATGTTATCCCCTAGTTTGATTACAAGAGCCTAGCAGCCTGCTTATTTTCACAGTAATGGCTACACATTTTGCACCCTCTACCGTCAAACTTTATAAGTTGGTGCTGAATAATTTCTGAGATAATTAAAGCACTTTAAAAAGAAAAAGTGTGCTATTATACAGCGGATAATGTACCCATACTGTAAATTATAAGGGTATTTAAAATTCACAGAATTACGAAGTGGCTTCTAATACCTTTATTATTTTAATATTTTACAGTTTGTTCTAGACATGTTCCCCAGTGTCTACCACAAAAGGCCACTTACAGTAATAGTTTTAATTGCAAAAAAGAATACTGTGAACAATTGATTCATTAAAAGATAAATGGATATAAACGTATATGTCTACTAGTCCATCACTTTAAAATGATATTATTAGATCCTTAGCATAACTAGGAATCCCTGGGCTCCCCAGCAAATCTATGATGGGGCCTCCTTGGCTCCCGTCCCCTGCCCCACTCGGTTGGTCCCCTGGTAGTTACACCCCTGTATTAGATCTATTAGTTTAGAGTATCTGCAACAGCAAATTAAAAAAAAAAATTTTTTTTAAATTAATCTCTTAGGGCTTGGCCAAACTAGCATGTTTTTCACGCCCTTACAATTGCGTTTTGCGAGACACAGAGCAGTGCATGCAACATTGCCCAAATCTCAAAGTATTCGCATAGTAACGCATGGGGAGCGCGTGTTGGCATCGATCCTTGTGTGGCCTCAACCTTAGCCTGAGGCAACACTACAATGCACCAAATCGCGCACGCAATCGCTAGAATTATCGCACGCAATTACGTGCACGATTTCTGTGCATTCACGCACGTTGTTTCACTTTGAGCATGCATTTTCGCTATTTTCAAAGAAAACCCATGCAACTGCACGAAAAAATGCTTGAGCACAAAACAGAAACTGCTGCGCAATCACAGGTTTTCTCTTTGTAAATAGCGAAAATGCATGCGCAAATGCGCAATTAATGCCATGTCTACAGATTGAACTGCCTGCTTTGAACTTCAGTCATATTTTGAAGTTAAGTGAAGGATGAGCTGTTTTGGGGGACTCTGGAAATGATAGTTGTCAAGGTAAGTGAGCTGAGGAGTGAGAAATGTAAGAATGATTGTCCTTTAATTTGGTCATACACTGGGAAATAATATGTCAGTGAATAACTGTTGTTTTCTGGCTTACACATTCAGACAAACCTCTTTTACAGGAGACTGGTTGCCACTTGGTGCTGCTACACTTTCACAGTTCACCGCCATTGATCGTGGAGTCAATAGAAGACCACACGATGAGCCATGCTTTACCAACATGTCCGATTTGGTCAAAAGGATGACTGACATTGGCTAAAAAATTTACTGCAGATATTTCGGCCCAACCGAGCGATATACGTAAACATCGGTTGGTTGGGCGTAAATGTCTGCTTGTGAGCACAGTGGAGGGAGAGCAAGATAAGGGAATTGGGGAAGAAAAATTAAAATGAATAAGTAAAGTTGTAAAACCTGTTGATATCAATTTAAAAGATACACCATATATTAAATGGCAGGAAACTTACTTTAGACTATGCCAATATTTTTGGGTGTGTACTCTTTAATAATGTAAATAAGCTGATTTTAGTTCACTTGTCATCAAATAAAATGGAAAGAATAACATGTGATGTGATTACATTTCAGGAGTTTTCTTCCTTAATCAGACCTTTTTTGGCCATATCCATTGTCAACCACAACTCCATTTAAATCAAGTGAACCAGTTCCCACTATGTGCATTGCATTCTGATCCTATGCAGTCTATTTTTTAAGCCCATGTGTGCACTACTTTTGGTCCATTTGTGTCCACACATAAAAATGCAGGGAAAGGTGGTGCACCGTGTTAGCCAGTCAAAATGTTTATAGGGTAACCCTTTTGAAATAAAAAATAACAAGTGTGGTATAAGGGTGATACCTTTATTGGCTAACTAAGATAATCATAGCAAGCTTTCAGAACATTTTAATTCCTTTTTCAAGATGAATATTATTCAGGTATTCCGCTTGAAAAAGGAACTAGAATATTCTGAAAGCTTGCTATGAGTATCTTAGTTAGCCAATAAAGGTATCACCTTTATACCACTTTTGCTATTTTTTATTTCAAAAACGGTTACCCTATACACATAAAAATGCGAATACAATGCAAATTCGCTGCACTTTAGGCTTATTGGTTGTATTTGAGTCCCTATCTAAAGCAGGTGCTTTACTCATGGACATGTAAATCAGTCCATGGAGATTGTCTAAGGGAGACTATTATAATGGAGAACAATGTTAGTGACCAGCTGGGAAGTGACCCTGTTTGCAGCGAACTATAGCAAGGTTTCAAACTAGAGGGCTTCAGTGGCAAGCGCAAGAGTTTCAAGGGGGGATTCCTAATTGGGTTACCATTGAACAAGCCCAGAAGGAGGTTCATGACCGAATACATTCATGTGTTCTATTATATATATGGATCATATAATAATATTATATATATTCTCTAATTGTCATGATTATCATCACAGTTGGCCAATACAGATATTCCCTTTACCTTTGTTAAAATCTGAAATCTGAGGTGATTTCGGCAGTGGCAGTGAACGCTCTGGTCCACCATTATATAGCGGTAAAAGGTCAGGGCAGAAAATTTGGCCATGGTTACCCAGCCTAACATTCTGTTTTGCTGATAAATCCACATTTACACTACATTATCATTAGGGTCTTTTAAAGTCAGAGCTGTGACACTTACGGTGGATCTGACAGAATTTGCAGTAGAAGCCGATAACATTGAACCATGTATAGGCACATTGAACAATCATTCTTTATAAAGAATATATGGAACAATCATTCCTGTGTATAATATATATATATAATATAATGTTGACAATCAGCTATACATCCACCTCCAGGATTTCTTAATGTCCCTATTCCTGCTCAGTTAGCTCAATCACAGTGGGGTAGGTACAGTAAGTTCTGTACGGACACACTCTGGCCAAATCTGGCAGGGGCTACATAGCTGTGGGCACAGCCTCTTGTAAATAGGTTTGCGGCAGCGTGTCTCTTGCAATAATCTTGCAGTTGCCGCAAACTAGAGGGGTTAAAGTTGCTCTAACCAATCGGTTAGTGTCACTTTAAGCCCTTTTAAGAGCTCTGCGGCTCCATATCGCCTCTAAGTAAATGCCTCTATATGTCATACTTTTGGTTCTTGTTACATAATTGTATGACATCATTCTAAATCAGGATCCCACTATTCTTCAAGTTCTTTGTTTTTTGCTGCTCTTTTAAATGGGCCAATGTATTAGAAGTTTGTTTTCATAATGTATCCTGACCTAAAGATATACATACATTTTTGCATTGAACCTTAAATAGCCACAGTAACAACTTGTGAAGTACTATATTTAGCCAAATTATACAGTGAAGGAGACTGAATTTTTCAAACTGGCCTGATAGGAAAAAATATCAGCCGATCATCAACTAATCATCCATACAGGGCCCAGGCTCAAATAATCGCATGGTCTATTGAAGACAAGTTGTGTACAAGGCACAACTTGTAATTGGGACCCAAAACAACAACTGGCTAGTTATCAGTATTAATAAAATAATACAGTAGTTGGGTAAAAGGATATCGCTCTGCGACTGTTATACTACAGTTCCCAGCATTTTCTGACTACCTGTGGTATGTGTGTGCTGCACATGAGATAGTTCAGGGGTACCTTCCGGAGGATTAAGTTTTCCAGGGTGGAATGTCTATATACAGCTACTAAAACTAAAATCCAGAGACTGAGGGCAAAAATGTATGTTTTGTATCAGTTTTCCTATTTAGGTCTGACCATATTTTGTAGCACTGTACAATTAATTGATATCAGGTCCTTTCTGAAAAGCTTACAATATTAAGGTCTTATCATATACACAAACAAATTATCAGTCTATAAGTCCATAGGAAAGATTTTTGTACCTGTGCTGGTACAAAAATATACTCTACAACAACAAAAGGTTACACACCCACATGCAACCTACATTACCTGTAATTGCACCATTTTACCCACAACTGAACTGCTCCCCATATGCTGAAAGTGACGCAGGGCCTGCAGTCTGCTCAAACACCTAGGTTTACTATAAAAAATGGCCCACTGGGCAAAATGCTAGTTGTAGCCTATTCATATGGAAGCTAAAAGAGTGCTTGGAACAAAAAATAAACAAGGAATATTCCTTTAATAGCAGTAACTAATAAGTAAATAAAAGTGAACAAATAAATCAGAATAATAAGCACATAAAAGTATATAGCAATAAATGAGTACCCGACTTACCAGGATCCTTATGCCAGCAGTTGAGAGGCTTCTTTATCTCAGTTTGCCAGGAGCCATCGATCACAAGGTTTGGAGGTCATCCATTTAGTCTCTGGGTCACTTGTGTACTAGCCCTGTGGTGTGGAGAGAGAGGGATAAGCAGAATTTTTCCTCTTTTTTTTTTTTTGGTTTTGGACTATTGGATATCGAGGTGACTTATAGCTTTTGGTGCTTTTTATCTTATTTATCTGGTCACGGACTTATGGACATGGTTCTATTTACCATTTATCATCATTTATTGCTATATACTTTTATGTGTATATTATTCTGGTTTATTTGTTCCTTTTTATTTATTTATTAGTTACTGCTATTAAAGGAATAATGCTTGATTATTTTTTGTTCCAAGTACTCTATCTTTTAGCTTTCATGTGTTTGCTGGTGAACTCTAAGTTCTACCAGTTTTAGAACCCATCCTGGTGGGTATTTGGAACTGTTATGCCTCATTTATCCACACCTGTTTTTACCTATTCATATGGGTTTGAATATAATGCTTTATACATGATGCTTCAGTTAAGTGGGCAATACATTTCCATACCGATCAAATTGCAATTACTACACACAAGTCACTCAACTGAATCAAGATTTCCCCAGAAAATGTTTTGATCTGGAATCCAAAACAGCTTAGCCCATAGCCTAAAACAGCCTGACCTCCTGTACAGACCAAACAGCAAGGATCATGTGTCAATAGCAGTAATACCTTTCCCTGGAGTGAAGGAATAATAGGTCAACAATTCTCCTGCAATGGACAGTCATTAACCATTGATCATGTTCACTCGGTACAATACATATGTTAAAATATATTGCATGCTTTCCTTTTCGTCTGCTTTTCTTAAAGAGTTTACTAGGGCACTAACATAACATGACAATGAGACAACTAGATGAATCTACAGAAACACTAAGCTGACATCACTGTTTAATTGTGCATTTGCAGGGGGACCAATGGTGTCAGCAAGGTGTGTCTTATACACAGGCTAGGGGTAGTCTACTGAAATATGATGAGCTGATGCTTTACAATTTCCCTAAATTACCAAAGTGGGTAATAATGTGTGCAATCCATTGCTATATATTATGTCAGATGAGGAAATAGAAATTATGTCAACAATAAATATTGGGCAGGGCAAGTACACAGCAGGACAATTAGCATAACCAGTACATGGTGAATTTACCTCCAGGATCCTATTTCTGTTTCATATTAAAAGGGAACATCAATGCCCTGAAGGCTGTGTAAAGCTGGGGAATCTCAGTTATCTACACAATACAAGAAAATAGGTGTAACAGCATCTGCAAGCCTCCCACTGTCTATTTCACACATAAAGTGTACCAATGTATGCATGATGCTATTAGTAGAAACAACAAAATTATTTAGTTAGTTGTGCAGGACATTCAATAATTTTGCTACTGTGAATGTAAATAACATTTATTTATATTGGATATAATGAAGGCAATATTTGTCTACAACTGCATCAGCTTTGCACCAAAACAGCAGATGTTCTGTGGTGTTAAAATCTCCTGCTCATGGCAATTTACAGGTGCTGCAGTTAAGTGCGGGATGTATGAATAGTGAACAGTGTGTGAAAGTGTGAATAGTGCCATAATGCTTGGCAACGCATCTTAGGTGAGATTATGATATATTTAATAGTGATGAATCCTGGTTTTGAAAAAAAGCTCTTGAATACTTTGGGAACATTCGAAAAATTATGATTCAAGTTCTGCAGAACCATTTTCTGAATGAAACTGCTAGCTTTGTTCATCTCTATTATTTAACTACTGACATATACAGTACATATACAGTGTCATATACAGTACACTCTTTCAAAGCAGTCTTTGGCTATACTATCTGAAGCTAAAGGTTCATACCAATGAGGAGTACCAATAACTCATTGGTGCGATTTACAACAGATATAGCAATTGATATGTTAATGTGGCCAGGAAGAGCATCAGGATTTTTTTTTTAATTTGCTTTTCAGATCAAAACTGTACCTTGTTTTGCTGGAGGGGAGGAGATGAGATAAGGGACAATCTTTTTGGACAGCTTTTGTATGCATTTATTGTGGCTTGTGTAAATGGAATGCACTTCTGTAAAGTACAGACATTTCTCTTCATCATTTAGCCACAGGCTTCCATGTAGGTGCATCATTTCTTAGCCTAAGCTATCCATACACGAATCAACTTATGTATGATCGATTTACAATTAAAACAACTTGTCCAATAAGTTAACCGATCACAGAACCACACAGCAAGTAAACACACTTTAAAAACCAAATGTCTCAAAAAACAGATAATTGTATGATGGAAAACATGATCAAGGTCCCATTCATACTATACTTTGAAAAGATCACTTCAAGTCAGTCGAATGCAAGGAACCAATTCATATAAAGCCTGACCAGTTTATGGCTACTTTAACATTATGTGAACCCAAGAGTTTATATAAATACATGGCCATACATACATTTCATATACAAAATCGCAGTACAACCAAACATTGAAAGAAAGAAAAAACATAAAATATGTTACTAAATTCTATTTACCAGCAACATAGCAGACAATCTTTACTTGTCTTGTCAAAGCAATCATCTCTTATCATGGCATGTTAAATTCTTTAACCGCACCTTGAAATATTTTCTATCAATTTTGTCACTTTGTTCCTGGGGATAGATCGACAGAAATGTAAAAGCACAAATTATTATTTTATAAATATTGAACATTGAGATGTCTGTTTTGTTGATTTAAAGGAACTAAAGCCTCCAGACAACATTGTCCCAATAGACAGAACTCATTCACAAAGATACAAGTTGTGTCTCACATATCCCTTTTCTGTGGCTGCTCTCAGAATCCAAGTAAAGGTAGAATAACTGCAAATGGCTATTTTATTACATGTGGCCTAAACAAAACGTGTTTCGGGCCACACAGACCCTTTCTTATAATCCATCTCTTTGTTTTGGTGGAAGTCTTCCACAGCTTAGGGTTTTGCGGTACACTTTACAGGAAGCTGCAGCTTTGCCCCTAGAATCTGATAGCCAACCATATAACAGCAGAGAGGTCTGTCTCTGTTAATAACAGATCATGCTGTAGCAGATCCTGCCACTCAGACACAGAACAGAAATGTAACAGTGTTGAAGGCTCTCTCTGTCCCCCCACGCACTACTTTGCATATTGCATTTCATAAAAAAAAAAAATAAATAAATCTTTGCAGTTTATTTCCTATCAAGCACTGGGGGGTGATTTTAACTTGTAACATCATGGGCTGTGTGTTTCTAAAAGGAATGCATTATACTGATAAGCCATCACAGCAACACAATAAAAACAGGTACATTTACAAACTTCCAGGTAGGCTGTCCACAATGCATGCAGGCTGAAAAATATACTGTAGTGTAACAAGCAGCTTTCCAGGTCTTATCAGAGTCTTCAATATTAATGTGGAGACATTTGTATAGAAAATATGTGCACTGAGACAGTGTACAGTTGGGTCAATTGGTCACATGCTCACAAGGCTGCGACACCCCACCCTCCAAAAAGTAATTTCAGGGAAGTACGGCACATCCCCTCCACTAACCTCCCAAAAAAGCAGAAATAATAATGTAAGAACACTTATATGTCTACTTACCAAATGAAGAAACAAATCAGGATGATGCTCTGGTCTGCCTCTTGTATTGTGCTTAGGCTGGGTACACACCAGCAGATATTTTTGGCCAACCGACCGAAAGTGCCGTGAACTGGTCGGTTGGCCAAAAATTTCTGATGGTGTGTGGCAGCCGGCCGCGTATCTGTGAATTCCGATCGGTTCAGAATTTGCCGCGACAGAAGGGCATTTACCCGGCCTCAGGGAGGCTCTGTAAACTTCAGCGAGAGGTGGGATGTCTGACTTCAATAAAAAAAAGGGTTTTCTAAATACTCCAAAAGAATGTTCAAAATTGTAAAGATTGCAAAAAAGTTTAATTATTTTACAAATATTGTTATTAAAGCTGTTGAAACAATGACAACAAATGTCTATCAAACATACATGTAAATACATTGTGTGTGCTACACAACGCAGTGTTTATATTCCAGCAGATTTTCCATTCCTTTTTCCTTTCACTGCATTCAATACTATACTTGAAGGAATTATTATTGTGCTAGAAAATAATTTTGATTAAAATATAATCCCCTTCCGTTATTAGGCCTGTTCTAAACTTTTGACCAAATAAGCCAAAATACCTCTTACAAAATACCACTGTAGAAGGGGAAATTATTTACCACCAAAAGATATATATATTTTATTTTCCTCCCCACTGGGACTGTCAGTGACAGTCCGGGAGGCAGCCAATGGGAAGACACGCCTCCTTGCAGAGCGCGTCTTTCCATTAGCTGCCGCGCAACCTGTCACTCAAAGTGCCAGTGGGGAGGATCGGACCTGAGCGACGAGGGAGATTACAAGTAAGTAGTGCAGGACTTTTGTAAAGTACCCACAGGTGAGGACTTAGCGTTTTAGGTCCTCGCCCTGGGTACTTTGCAGTACCCTCCTGAGCCTACCTGTGGTGATGGAAAGTTCCTGACATCTTGGATCTTTATTCAAGTCTCCGCTTTCCGTGATTTCGTGGATCTCCTTCTTTTGCAGGTCAGAAAAAGCACTGTCCTTGTATTCTGGGTGTGACATCAGCGCGCCGCGCTTGTACAAACTTTCCATCAGCCATAGGTAGGCTCAGGAGGGTCCTAGAACAAAGGGGGGGGGGAATGATTACTTAAAGCTGCTGCTAATTACACTTAACTTGTTTTTAGAGTGTACTTATCCTTTAAAATTGCTTTTAGAATGTGCAGTTATCTCAACACAACAACTAAATTTATAAATATTTTTTTAAACTTGCTTATTTTGTTATGTGTGGTAAGGTTGCATCAATAGAAGAAATATGTTATTTTCAGGAGATTTGGTCCATTGGAGAAGGTGCACCAAAGCCATTCTAAATATCCTTGCTACAAGATTTCTAATTCACTGTGAAGGGGTCCTCGGGCAATGGGTTTTCCTAGCCTACATCTCAGCTTACTTAGTCTTAATTGGAAACAGGAAAACTTCCCTGACTTAAGCTTTATACTCTGGTTTGCTGTAAAACAAGATAGGTTTGCTATCATTACTACTAGGAATGGGTTAGAAGTACAATTCGATTTGCCAAAAGTTCCTGTGGTTGAACTTTTCCTACCTTTCTTCTTTAATAATGAAAAACATTAGAAGCACAGCTTGTATTTTCAGCATACCAACAAACAACAGCAAACAGCCTTGGGCTACCCTAGTGCTTGTTTCAATCTGATGGTATAAAAGCATGCAAAACAGAAATACTATCAAAACCTGTTTGTAATGTATTAAGTTAAAAAAAAAAGTCATGGAAATTCTTAAATAACAAGCCTGTTGTAAATGAATCGAGGAAATAACCCATGTTCTTACTTTCAGGACTAATATGTTCTGTTATTATTTTAGAATGTTATTTATACTCTGTTCCTTTGAGGTTATGTTAGATACATAGACTGTCCAATCATGTAGTTGTGTCCATGGTCTCAAGACACCTCTTAATACTTAATTATTCTGTCACCACAACGCATGTGCATATTAGAAGTCCCTTATGAGCATTTGCTGTGAACTCCACAGTTTTTAATTCTGTGTTCTGTATATTAGTGGTAGTATAATCCTGTGTATTGTTAAATGCAATGCAAGTTGAGATAGATGCATTCTTTAAAAATATCACTATGCATGTTAGGCCCACTCATTTTCATAAGGGGTATCTATTTCTTCTTTACCAAGATATGTATTTACCACTTGCCTGTGTGGATACACAGTCTGGGGAATTAAACCTGCATCCTCTGTGTTGCTAAAAACAATGATTTTACCTGTAAAACAACAGAGATACTATATGAAGAACTACTATATGTAGAATCTTTATCTTTTGCTAGGAAATAATGGAAGCAAAAAATAAAAGTCTGTGGATTTGAACCTGTGACCTAGTGAGCTGTGTGTTTCTAATACAAGCACTTTCACGGGTGAGCTACTACAGCACATGCAAGGTAAAAATCTTCTTTTGCTAGGAACAGAATTTTTTTTTAAAAGTTAGTAAAATCAGCTGACTATTTTGTATTGCCCCAAAGGGCTGTATGCAATTCACACTGGTCAGGAAATAAACTGAAAAGTACCAAGCAGCTTTCAAAGTCTTATCAGAGGTTTCCATACTGGTGAGGAGACATCTGTATAGAAAACACTTTGTGCATAGAGATGGTGAATACTGGGGTCAGGGGGCATGACCCTTTGAAGACTACATGGGCTGTGAGTTGTACTGGCAACAACACGGAAACCTATTGTATTCTCACAAGTACATAAAGCTACTTACTAGAAAATAATCTTACAATAAATAGGTTTTCTGGGAAGAAAAGCTTTCATTTTAGGATTTTTTGGAAAGTCTACATATTTGTATGAGCAGCTTTAGCCTCTGTGTCTAAACTGCAGATTTAAAACAGGTTTATCATGTTTTAAAAGTTTACGCTACTTAACAGACTATTATAGAAATCTTGTCTTTTATTTTTGCATGAGCCCTACCCCCTACCTCCTTCAATCGCCTCAGTCAGTCTGACAATCCTACAGCTTCCCAGGAAAGTGTATAATTGCAATAGGGTGGAAACTGATGTCACCCTTGCATGGACTACCCAACAGCATGGACAACTTCCAAGATTGCTCATAAGCTGCATGTGGAGATGCAGCTTGGCCTAAGAAAAACAATAAATTGTACTAAGCAGAATGCTAGATAATAGTTTATTTTCGTCAAAACAGTCAGTAAGCATGTCACACGTTTTAGAGGAATTTCTATTACAGACAAATACTTAAACCTGCTACAAAAACACTAAAGGAATGATCAAGTTTAAAGAACAAAAACACATGAGGCATGATGATTTGGTACGTGTGACTAAATTGGTTACAGGCACTAAATGCAGTACAATGCCATATTCCTGTTCTTTTGGTTTTTGTAAAATAAAGTTGATTGTGTTGATATAATTAGTTTAAAGAAATATAAAGTCATTAGCAGAAGAGCCGCTCAATTCTATTTGAAAGAAAAACAAACACAAAAACAGATCAATAATCGACACAAAAGAGTGTAGAAATGAACAGGAGATCTGCCCTAAGGTGGTGTTCTGGATGACTTGGTCTGTCTCTGACCCTTAGTGTGCCTTCAGAGAGAGAGGTGTGTCTCAAGATTTTGGTAGTGGAAATATGTTCACCTGTATAGCAACCTGCTCATGCCCCACCCAACTTCATTCTGGCCATGTCCCAGAACACAAGGCTCACTAAAGGACAAGGCTCAGCAGTCCGTGACACTTGGGCATATAAGTTCTTATGTATTGGGAAATTAATACATTTAAGATGACAAGAAAATGATTACATCTTTAGATGAGGAAAGGGTGGTTCTCGGTAAGAACAGTGTAAGAAAATGGCTATAAGTTTCAATAAAGGACTAGATGCCTTTTTTAGAATTAAACAAGACCTATTATTACCACAAAGAGAAATGTTTATTAAAATGCATTCTTATGCCTATTTCTTCTGTCTCTGTTCTACATTAGGGGAGAAGCTGCACATTTCTTCTTTAATTTGTTTACCGCTTGGGTAAGGTAAAAGTTTGGAACTTGTCCTTATTTGACCATGACATCAGTGTCACACAGAAATATTTTGCTTTCATTTATTGCTGCTAAAGGTGGCACTGGCCCTACAAGCTATTGAATTTTGGGGTGCTTAGTTTTTCATGTACTAATTCTGCAGGCTTAGTTTTTGTTGAATAAATAATGGAGTCTGGGGTAAGATTTTAATAATCTTAGAACCCATTAAAGACCAGCTAAATTCTTATTATTTTCTTATTTGTAAAAAATGATTATGGTGCCCAGACATCCCACACCGGAAAAGTGAACTTTTCATTTAATACATTGATTGAAGAACGGGAGGTTAAGGAGCTATGTAGTGTTTAAATCTGGGCGGGCAGCCAGCCAAAAAAAAAACAGGGGTGAAATGTAACAACTGGTAAAGGCTGAACCTGCCAAGGGATTGATATAGCAAAAAAAAGTAACTAATCATCCAACTGATTACACTCTCACCTCCTAATGTAGAGAGAAAGAAGGCAGTGAATGGACCTGCCTTGTACCTCACTAATACAGCACTTATTTATTACATCCCTGTATAGTAGATTATTTAATTTGGTCTAAACTATAAAAATCCATTTTGTATAAATATTACACATATTCATTATTCTAGAAATGCAGTATTCGTTACTTATAATAATAGAATCTATCTGTAATGATGGATGGTGCTGGACACTAATATTGCACTGCTGGCAATTTTAACTACACTGATTACTATTAATAAAAAAAGGTTGGCATGACTTTAAGATGGAGTTTTCAGTGGTGAATCAAAATGCAGCAGAAACCGCTACTAGCCTATCAGAGATATGATTCCCCCACACACCATTAGACTGTACTGAGAAATAAGCAAAGGGACTGTGACCAGTGGCAGTCCCACTGAGCAGCCCAACAAACCCAACTGAGTGAAAACATGCCGCTTGTGCCAAACTGGATAGTTGCCAAGAGAGGGTAGCACAAATCTGGCCCTGCTTAAAACACTTTGACTGTTTTTTTGGTGAGGGGTACATTTCTGCAAGCACTATAGCTCTCCCTTACCCACAATGCAGAATAAAGTAAAGGGCCCCTGAGACCTTGTAAATTACCAATCCCTACTATTCCCAACCAAAAAATGTACTTCTATTTTCACACACTTTTGTTTTCTCTATTCTTCTTTTCTTTTTTTTATGCATGTTTTTTTTTTATAGAATATGTTGATGGACCAGATGCAACTAAAATAAAAATATAAAAACACTTAAAAACTTCTTCTGCAGACTGAAACCGAAGAGCTGTCTGGGTGGGTTTGTAAAGATGTTTGAAGACAATCCTAATTGGTACATTTCAACAGTAGGATGACCTGGCATGTGTTATGATCTCAAATAGCAGCCACCTAACACCATGTCTTCTCTCAGAGATAAAAGGGTTCAGAAAATATGTACAATTTACTTTTCCCATAAAGATCAGGTATCAGGCTTATCCTCCAGGTATTCAATGCATTTACAGCCTTAGTCATTTTTCCCAGCTTTTCTCCCACAGCTGTATTTTAGAAGAATGTGAAAAAAAGTTGTGTGCCTAATAAAATACTGCTTAGTGATTAATCATGGTGGCTGTCTCTAATGTGCCCAAACTGTTTTGGATCGTTATATCTTGGAGATCAGAAGAAACTTTCCTTTAAAATTTAAAAATTAGGCTGCATGGTGTGTACAATGATTTGAGCAAAACATACTAACTGCACAATGCTTAAGCTGGGTGACCCAGTACAGTTCTTTAAAAGATGACAGACGGAATCATTTTAGAAAGATCACCCTACACACAGTCTCAAGTGTTCTCCCATATGTAAAGAATAAAGCCTCTGAGGAAGTGGTGAGCCATGAAATGCATCAGGTGGGTGGCCCATTAGAGCACTTGATACCAATACATACCTCCTGGTTATTGATGGTTTTAAAGCATTCCAGAACCCAGTGTATTGATATAATAAAGAAGATTGTTTTTGATATCTATGTATCTACTCCCAGAGCTGAGTGAAGTCCCTATTGGATCTGGATGCACCACCTGGAAACAGGGGTGGACTGAGTGCTGCCATATTTCAATCCAAACATGTACACGTATTGAATTTCACATACCTTAAGCTATTCTACTGTTCAAATATGCTTTAAAAATGACAGGTTAATTCTAATTATCCCAATAGGGCTAATGTTATGTAAACATAACATTAGCCCTAATGTGGGAAAATGTAAAAAATTAGATTGTTTGTTTTTACAGCTTTGATTATCTTCATACTTTCTCAGAAAGTTTTACATAGCTAATATATTTCTATAAGGGGAGGAAATGCTTCTGGATAACATCACGCTTTCCATTTAAGTAAAGGCTATACCTTCTATGAGATTTTACATAATAAATATAAATGCACCACATGGTCATAAATATCTTGGTGGTGTCCAACTTGATTTATTAATGGAGAAATATGCTCACCTCCTCCTCCCTCCACACATGTATAGTTCCCAGAGTAAGGACCCAAACCACTAGGTTTACTGCTTCAATCCCCTCCGTGTCCATTGATCCATCAGCAAGAATGCCAATGAGAAAATATCTTCTTGTTGGTGCCATCTAGGAGAAATGGAGCAGAGATGGAAACTTTAGGTAGGTAAAGCTACTTAAAGGGCATGTCCACCCCCAAAACTATAATTCCCCCCACTACTGGCCCCACTGTGTAGTGAGTAAAAATTCTTACATCCCAGCTCCAAATGGTTCTCCTGTAATCCCCCCAAATTAAAAAAAAAACTGGCCACCAGAAGGGAAGCAAAGTCCATATAGGACTCTGCCTCCTGTCTCCCCTCTGGAAGAATTTTAGCATGTGCAGTTCAGCCCTCCCCCTCCCTCCCGTTTTGGTCTCCCTCCCCCTCACTCCAAACCCCATTGCTACATGATAGGGCTCCTTCCCCCAACCGCATTATTAGATTTTCCAGAGACTCTTCCGATAGTTACTTACCTTACCTGTTTCCCCCGGCAAACTGCCAGCAGCCACATCCGTGATTGGCTGCCTCTCAGCTAATCAGGGACGCGGCTGCCGGTCCCGCCCCCTGCTTGCAGTTCCGTGCAATCAGAGGGCCGGGACTGTGCGGCAGGGAAAAGAGGTGAGGTAAGTTACAATCGGGGAAGGTGCCCTACCACATATAATTTTTTTTTTTTTTAAAGGGTGGACATGCCCTTTAACTGTGAAGAACCCTTCGGTACTATACATTAATCGAGAGAAGCAGGAGGAGGTGAGTATAATTGTCATTTAGGTAACTAGGATATGTCCTATCTTGGCACATAACAATCCTGCCTTAAACATAGTGTGCCCAGTGTCGGACTGGCCCACAGGTTTACAGGGGAATCCCCCGATGGGCCCACATTCCAGTCACCCAAGAAATCAGTGAAAACTGCTTAAATATAAATACAGAGCCAAAGGGACTGTAAGTTATGAGTTATAATAAGCAACACGAGTCAGTAGGAATAAGATAGATATGTAAATAGGTAATAACAGAGATATAAAAATGTTAGATGAGCCCGCTAAACTCATCCTTGTTGGTCCCTGGTCTCAGATTTCCTGGTGGGTCCCAACATTCCAGTCCAACACTGAGTGTGCCAGCTATTTTCAAAATGGCCATACTAAATCCTTGTATAGCAGTGTGTGCAAACCTCTGCAGCCACCACTAATCCCATATTAAAATTAAACTAACCCATGATAAATTACTGCGAAAAAATGAAATGCACATCCAATAAAATCATTAGTAAAAGGTCCACAGTGGAACTCGGGACAGGCGACTGAATATAAAAACAGAAACCACAATAGATATAAAAGTAACAACAAAAGGTAAAATGTTGTATTGGAAACGTGGGACCGAAAAAAAACCTTCTCCAGCCTGGAATAGTGCCAGTCGATTAGGATAAAGCAGATGTGGTGAAATATTCAAGAAGGCCATCTAATGCCAGTTTGGAAATTATAGACCTGCATATTTAACATTCACACCATGGAAAATATTTCAAGATTTATTCCAAGACTTTATTCAACAAGATGCGTTTAAGATTATTCTAAAATACACTCATTGTGGTTTCATGAGAGACGGTCCTTGTTAAAGAAATGAAAGTACAAAGTTTACACAATGACACATCATTAATTGTTATTTAAAGGGAATGTCCACCCTCTAAATAACAATCTTTGTATACAAAGATTGTTACAAAGCCCGATCCTCTGCAAACACTGACCCACCCCTCTGCTGCTATGAAGAGCTGGTTTTGAGCTTGCACAGCAGCAGAGTAGGCAGCTTCGGGAACAGCCACCAGAGATTGGCCATGACATCATTTCACTTGAGGTTTACTAACGGCTGTTCCCGGAAACTGGTTACTTATTGTACCACAAGAGGGGAAGACACAGCTACGGCAGAGAATCAGGGTGTGTAGGTAGCGTTAGAGCTGTCTTTGGTGAAGGTAAGTATACCTGAACAGAGATTGTTTTTTAGTGGTAGAGATGTTCGAAACTGTTGAGTTTCGTTCCGTTTTCAATTTTTTTTTGATTTTCGGAAAGGTCAAAAATTCGAGTTTCGATTTTTGAAAATAGTCTACTTTCGATTTTTGATTTTCGAAAAAATCATCTACTTTCAATTTGCGAAAATCATCGACTTTAGATTTTCGAAAATCGTCTACAAGGAAGGGGCAGATACCTTATTACACACTGGTTCCTTTTCTTCAGTTCCCTGGACTTTGTCCATCATGTGGTCTTCAATAGAATGCAACATCAGTTAGGCTAAATTCTACATGTGGACACTTTAATTCCTGACTACAAATATTGATCAGTAGGGTTGTCATCTGGAAAATTCTCCCAGTGTGTACAGCACTAAATTTCTCTCTAGAAAATGTTTTTTTAGTAAATACATTAAAATAACCCTTCAACATGAAAAACTATATAACAAACTTTGGCTCATATAATAATTTGAACAACAACAGTCTGAAGTGTATATGCACTTATGATAGGCCTTTTTAAGCAGTTTTGGCTATACTATTCTGAAGCTAAAGGTTCATACCAATGAGGAGTACCAATAACTCATTGGTGCGATTTACAACAGATATAGCAATTGATATGTTAATGTGGCCAGGAAGAGCATCAGTTTTTTTAATTTGCTTTTCAGATCAAACGGTACCTTGTTTGCTGGAGGGGAGGAGATGAGATAAGGGACAATCTTTTGGACACTTTGTATGCATTTATGTGTGCTTGTGTAAATGGAATGCACTTCTGTAAAGTACAGACATTTCTTATCATTTAGCCACAGGCTTCCATGTAGGTGCATCATTTCTTAGCCTAAGCTATCCATACACGAATAACTTATGTATGATCGATTTACAATTAAAACAACTGTCCAATAGTTAACCGATCACAGAACCACACAGCAAGTAAACACACTTTAAAACCAAATGTCTCAAAAAACAGATAATTGTATGATGGAAAACATGATCAAGGTCCCATTCATACTATACTTTGAAAAGATCACTTCAAGTCAGTCGAATGCAAGGACCAATTCATATAAAGGCTGACCAGTTTATGGCTACTTTAACATTATGTGAACCCAAGAGTTTAAAATACATGGCCATAATATACATTTCATATACAAAATCGCAGTACAACCAAACATTGAAAGAAAGAAAAAACATATAAATAGGTTACTAAATTCTATTTACCAGCAACATAGCAGACAATCTTTACTTGTCTTGTCAAAGCAATCATCTTATCATGGCATGTTAAATTCTTTAACCGCACCTTGAAATATTTCTTATCAATTTTTGTCACTTTGTTCTGGGGATAGATCGACAGAAATGTAAAAGCACAAATATTATTTATAAATATTGAACATTGAGATGTCTGTTTTGTTGATTTAAAAGAACAATAAAGCCTCCAGACAACATTGTCCCAATAGAAGAACTCATTCACAAAGATACAAGTTGTGTCTCACATATCCCTTTTCTGTGGCTGCTCTCAGAATCCAAGTAAAGGTAGAATAACTGCAAATGGCTATTTTATTACATGTGGCCTAACAAAACGGTTTCGGGCCACACAGACCCTTTCTATAATCCATCTCTTTGTTTTGGTGGAAGTCTTCCACAGCTTAGGTTTTGCGGTACACTTTACCGGAAGCTGCAGCTTTGCCCCTAGAATCTGATAGCCAACCATATAACAGAGAGAGGTCTGTCTGTTAATAACAGATCATGCTTGTAGCAGATCCTGCCACTCAGACACAGAACAGAAATGTAACAGTGTTGAAGGCTCTCTCTGTCCCCCACGCACTACTTTGCATATTGCATTTCATAAAAAAAAAAAATAAATAAATCTTTGCAGTTTATTTCTCATCAAGCACTGGGGGGTGATTTTAACTTGTAACATCATGGGCGTGTGTTTCTAAAAGGAATGCATTATTTACTGATAAGCCATCACAGCAACACAATAAAAACAGGTACATTTACAAACTTCCAGGTAGGGCTTCACAATGCATGCAGGCTGAAAAATATACTGTAGTGTAACAGCAGCTTCCAGGTCTTATCAGAGTCTTCAATATTAATGTGGACATTTGTTATGAAAATATGTGCACTGAACAGTGTACAGTGGGTCAATTGGTCACATGTCACAAGGCTGCGACACCCCACCCTCCAAAAAGTAATTTCAGGGAAGTACGGCACATCCCCTCCACTAACCTCCCAAAAAAGCAGAAATAATAAGGTAAGAACACTTATATGTCTACTTACCAAATGAGAAGAAACAAATCAGGATGATGCTCTGGTCTGCTTTGTATTGTGCTTGGCTGGGTACACACCAGCAGATATTTTTGGCCAACCGACCGAAAGTGCCGTGAACTGGTCGGTGGCCAAAAATTTCTGATGGTTGTGGCAGCCGGCCGGTATCTGTGAATTCCGATCGGTTCAGAATTTGCCGCGACAGAAGGGCATTTACCCGGCCTCAGGGAGGCTCTGTAAACTTCAGCGAGAGGTGGGATGTCTGACTTCAATAAAAAAAAGGGTTTTCTAAATACTCCAAAAGAATGTTCAAAATTGTAAAGATTGCAAAAAAGTTAATTATTTTACAAATATTGTTATTAAAGCTGTTGAAACAATGACAACAAATGTCTATCAAACATACATGTAAATACATTGTGTGTGCTACACAACGCAGTGTTTATATTCCAGCAGATTTTCCATTCCTTTTTCCTTTCACTGCATTCAATACTATACTTGAAGGAATTATTATTGTGCTAGAAAATAATTTTGATTAAAATATAATCCCCTTCCGTTATTAGGCCTGTTCTAAACTTTGACCAAATAAGCCAAAATACCTCTTACAAAATACCACTGTAGAAGGGGAAATATTTACCACCAAAAGATAATATATTTTATTTTCCTCCCACTGGGACTGTCAGTGACAGTCCGGGAGGCAGCCAATGGAAGACACGCCTCCTTGCAGAGCGCGTCTTTCCATTAGCTGCCGCGCAACCTGTCACTCAAGTGCCGTGGGGAGGATCGGACCTGAGCGACGAGGAGATTAAAGTAAGTAGTGCAGGACTTTTGTAAAGTACCCACAGGTGAGGACTTAGGTTTTTAGGTCCTCGCCTGGGTAACTTGCAGTACCCTCCTGAGCTACCTGTGGTGATGGAAAGTTCCTGACATCTTGGATCTTTATTCAAGTCTCCGCTTTCGTGATTTCGTGGATCTCTTCTTTGCAGGTCAGAAGAAAAGCAGTCCTTGTATTCTGGGTGTGACATCAGCGCGCCGCGCTTGTACAAACTTTCCATCAGCCATAGGTAGGCTCGGAGGGTCCTAGAACAAAGGGGGGGGGGAATGATTACTTAAAGCTGGTGCTAATTACACTTAACTTGTTTTTAGAGTGTACTTATCCTTTAAAATTGCTTTTAGAATGTGCAGTTATCTCACACAACAACTAAATTTATAAATTTTTTAAATTGCTTATTTTGTTATGTGTGGTAAGGTTGCACAATAGAAGAAATATGTTATTTTCAGGAGATTGGTCCATTGGAGAAGGTGCACCAAAGCCCTTCTAAATATCCTTGCTACAAGATTTCTAATTCACTGTGAAGGGGTCCTCGGGCAATGGGTTTTCCTAGCCTACATTCAGCTTACTTAGTCTTAATGGAAACAGGAAAAACTTCCCTGACTTAAGCTTTATACTCTGGTTTGCTGTGTAAAACAAGTAGGTTTGCTATCATTACCTAGGAATGGGTGTAGAAGTACAATTCGATTTGCCAAAGTTCCTGTGGTTGAACTTTTCCTACCTTTCTTCTTTAATAATGAAAAACATTAGAACAACAGCTTGTATTTTCGCAATACCAACAAACAACAGCAAACAGCCGGGGTACCCTAGTGCTTGTTTCAATCTGATGGTATAAAAGCATGCAAAAACAGAAATACTATCAAAACCTGTGTATGTATTAAGTTAAAAAAAAAAGTCATGGAAATTCTTAAATAACAAGCCTGTTGTAAATGAATCGGGAAATAACCACAGTTCTTACTTTCAGGACTAATATGTTCTGTTATTATTTTAGAATGTTATTTATACTCTGTTCCTTTGAGGTTATGTTAGATACATAGACGTCCAATCATGTAGTGTGTCCATGGTCTCAAGAACCTCTTAATACTAATTATTCTGTCACCACAACGATGTGCAATTAGAGTCCCTATGAGCATTTGCTGTGAAATCCACAGTTTTAATTCTGTGTTCTGTATATTAGTGGTAGTATAATCCTGTGTATTGTTAATGCAATGCAGTTGAGATAGATGCATTCTTTAAAAATATCACTATGCATGTTAGGCCACTCATTTTCTAAGGGGTATCTATTTCTTCTTTACCAAGATATGTATTTACCACTTGCCTGTGTGGATACACAGTCTGGGGAATTAAACACTGCATCCTCTGTGTTGCTAAAAACAATGATTTTACCTGTAAAACAACAGGATACTATATGAAGAACTACTATATGTAGAATCTTTATCTTTTGCTAGGAAATAATGGAAGCAAAAAATAAAAGTCTGTGGATTTGAACCTGTGACCTAGTGAGCTGTGTGTTTCTAATACAAGACTTTCACGGGTGAGCTACTACAGCACATGCAAGGTAAAAATCTTCTTTTGCTAGGAACAGAATTTTTTTTTTAAAAGTTAGTAAAATCAGCTGACTATTTTGTATTGCCCCAAGAGGGCTGTATGCAATTCACACTGGTCAGGAAATAAACTGAAAAGTACCAAGCAGCTTTCAAATCTTATCAGAGGTTTCCATACTGGTGAGGAGACACTGTATAGAAAACACTTTGTGCATAGAGATGGGGAATACTGGGGTCAGGGGGCATGACCCTTTGAAGACTACATGGGCTGTGAGTTGTACTGGCAACAACACGGAAACTATTGTATTCTCACAAGTACATAAAGCTACTTACTAGAAAATAATCTTACAATAATAGGTTTTCTGGGAAGAAAAGCTTTCATTTTAGGATTTTTTGGAAAGTCTACATTTTGATGAGCAGCTTTAGCCTCGTGGTCTAAACTGCAGTTTAAAAACAGTTTATCATGTTTTAAAAGTTTACGCTACTTAACAGACTATTTAGAAATCTTGTCTTTTATTTTTGCATGAGCCCACCACCCTACCTCCTTCAATCGCCTCAGTCAGTCTGACAATCCTACAGCTTCCAGGAAAGTGTATAATTGCAATAGGGTGGAAACTGATGTCACCCTTGCATGGACTACCCAACGCATGGACAACTCCAAGATTGCTCATAAGCTGCATGTGGAGATGCAGCTTGGCCTAAGAAAACAATAAATTGTACTAAGCAGAATGCTAGATAATAGTTTATTTTGTCAAAACAGTCAGTAAGCATGTCACACGTTTTTTAGAGGAATTCTATTACAGACAAATACTAAACCTGCTACAAAAACACTAAAGGATGATCAAGTTTAAGAACAAAAACACATGAGGCATGATGATTTGGTACGTGTGACTAAAATTGGTACAGGCACTAAATGCAGTACATACCATATTCCTGTCTTTGGTGTTTTTGTAAATAAAGTTGATTGTGTTGATATAATTAGGTTAAAGAAATATAGTCATTAGCAGAAGAGCCGCTCAATTCTATTTGAAAGAAAAACAAACACAAAAACAGATCAATAATCGACACAAAAGAGTGTAGAAATGAACAGGAGATCTGCCCTAAGGTGGTGTTCTGGATGACTTGGTCGTCTCTGACCCTTAGTTGCCTTCAGAGGGAGAGGTGTGTCTCAAGATTTTGGTAGTGGAAATATGTTCACTGTATAGCAACCTGCTCATGCCCCACCCAACTTCATTCTGGCATGTCCCAGAACACAAGGCTCACTAAAGGACAAGGCTCAGCAGTCCGTGACACTGGGCATATAAGTTCTTATGTATTGGGAAATTAATACATTTAAGATGAAGAAAATGATTACATCTTTGATGAGGAAAGGGTGGTTCTCGGTAAGAACAGTGTAAGAAAATGGCTATAAGTTTCAATAAGGACTAGAGCCTTTTTAGAATTAACAAGACCTATATATACCACAAAGAGAAATGTTTATTAAAATGCATTCTTATGCCTATTTCTTCTGTCTCTGTTCTACATTGAGGAGGAGAAGCTGCATTTCTTCTTTAATTTGTTTACCGCTTGGGTAAGGTAAAGTTTGGAACTTGTCTTATTTGACCATGACATCCAGTGTCAACAGAAATATTTTGCTTTCATTTATTGCTGCTAAAGGTGGCACTGGCCCCTACAAGCTATTGAATTTGGTGGTGCTTAGTTTTCATGTACTAATTTCGCAGGCTTAGTTTTGTTGAATAATAATGGAGTCTGGGGTAAGATTTTAATAATCTTAGAACCCATTAAAGACCAGCAAAATTATTATATTTCTTATTTGTAAAAAATGATTTGGTGCCCAGACATCCCACACCGGAAAAGTGAACTTTTCATTTAATACATTGATGAAGAACGGGAGGTTAAGGAGCTATGTGTGTTTAAATCTGGGCGGGCAGCCAGCCAAAAAAAAAAACAGGGGTGAAATGTAAAAACTGGTAAAGGCTGAACATGCCAAGGGATTGATATAACAAAAAAAAGTAACTAATCATCCAACTGATTACACTCTCACCTCCTAATGTAGAGAGAAAGAAGGCGTGAATGGACCTGCTGTACCTCACTAATACAGCACTTATTTATTACATCCTGTATAGTAGGTATTTAATTTGGTCTAAATATAAATCCATTTTGTATAAATATTACACATATTCATTATTTAGAAAGCAGTATTCGTTTCTTATAATAATAGAATCTATCTGTAATGATGGATGGTGCTGGACACTAATATTGCCACTGCTGGCAATTTTAACTACACTGATTACTATTAATAAAAAAAGGTTGGCATGACTTTAAGATGGGTTTTCAGTGGTGAATCAAAATGCCAGCAGAAACCGCTACTAGCCTATCAGAGATATGATTCCCCCACACACCATTAGACTGTATGGAAATAAGCAAAGGGGACTGTGACCAGTGGCAGTCCCACTGAGCAGCCAAACAAACCCAACTGAGTGAAAACATGCCGCTTGTGCCAAACTGGATGTTGCCAAGAGGGTGGGAGCACAAATGCGCTCCCTGTTAAAACACTTTGACTGTTTTTGGTGAGGGGTACATTTTGCAAGCACTATAGCTCTCCCTTACCCCAATGCAGAATAAAGTAAAGGGCCCCTGAGACCTTGTAAATTACCAATCCCTACTATTCCCAACCAAAAAATGACTTCTATTTCACACACTTTTGTTTTCTCTATTTTTCTTTTCTTTTTTTATGCATGTTTTTTTTTTATAGAATATGTTGATGGACCAGATGCAACTAAAATAAAAATATAAAAAACACTTAAAAACTTCTTCTGCAGACTGAAACCGAAGAGCTGTTGGGTGGGTTTGTAAAGATGTTTGAAGACAATCCTAATTGGTACATTTCAACAGTAGGATGAATGGCCTGTTATGATCTCAAATAGCAGCCACCTAACACCATGTCTTCTCTCAGAGATAAAAGGGTTCAGAAAATATGTACAATACTTTTCCCATAAGATCAGGTATCAGGCTTATCCTCCAGGTATTCAATGCATTTACAGCCTTAGTCATTTTTCCCAGCTTTTCTCCCACAGCGTGTATTTAGAAGAATGTGAAAAAAGTTGTGTGCCTAATAAAATACTGCTTAGTGATTAATCATGGTGGCTGTCTCTAATGTGCCCAAACTGTTTTGGATCGTTATATCTTGGAGATCAGCAGAAAACTTTCCTTTAAAATTTAAAAATTAGGCTGCATGGTGTGTACAATGATTTGAGCAAAACATACTAACTGCACAATGCTTAAGTGGGTGACCCAGTACAGTTCTTTAAAAGATGACAGACGGAATCATTTTAGAAAGATCACCCTACACACAGTCTCAGTGTTCTCCCATATGTAAAGAATAAAGCCTCTGGGAAGTGGTGAGCCATGAAATGCATCAGGTGGGTGGCCCATTAGAGCACTTGATACCAATACATACCTCCTGGTTATTGATGGTTTTAAAGCATTCCAGAACCAGTGTATTGATATAAAAGAAGATTGTTTTGATATCTATGTATCTACTCCCAGAGCTGAGTGAAGTCCCTATTGGATCTGGATGCACCACCGGAACAGGGGTGGACTGAGTGCTGCCATATTTCAATCCAAACAGTACACGTATTGAATTTCACATACCTTAAGCTATTCTACTGTTCAAATATGCTTAAAAATGACAGGTTAATTCTAATTATCCCAATTGGGCTAATGTTATGTAAACAACATTAGCCCTAATGTGGGAAAATGTAAAAAATTAGATTGTTTGTTTTTACAGCTTTGATTATCTTCATACTTCTCAGAAAGTTTACATAGCTAATATATTTCTATAAGGGGAGGAAGCTTCTGGATAAAATCACGCTTTCCATTTAAGTAAAGGCTATACTCTATGAGATTTTACATAATAAAATAAATGCACCACATGGTCATAAATATCTTGGTGGTGTCCAACTTGATTTATTAATGGAGAAATTGCTCACCTCCTCCTCCTCCACAACATGTATAGTTCCCAGAGTAAGGACCCAAACCACTAGGTTTACTGCTTCAATCCCCTCCGTGTCCATGATCCATCAGCAAGAATGCCAATGAGAAAATATCTTCTTGTTGGTGCCATCTAGGAAATGAGCAAATGGAGAGAGATGGAACTTTAGGTAGGTAAAGCTACTTAAAGGCATGTCCACCCCCAAAACATTATTCCCCCCCCACTGGCCCCACTGTGTAGTGAGTAAAATTCTTACATCCAGCTCCAAATGGTTCTCCTGTAATCCCCCCAAATTAAAAAAAAACTGGCCACCAGAAGGGAAGCAAAGTCCATATAGGACTCTGCCTCCTGTCTCCCTCTGGGAGAATTTTAGCAGTTGCAGTTCAGCCCTCCCCCTCCTCCCGTTTTGGTCTCCCTCCCCTCCACTCCAAACCCCATTGCACATGATAGGGCTCCTTCCCCCAACCGCTTATTAGATTTTCCAGAGACTCTTCCGATAGTTACTTACCTTACTGTTTCCCCCGGCAAACTGCCAGCAGCCACATCCGTGATTGGCTGCCTCTCAGCTATCGGACGCGGCTGCGGTCCCGCCCCCTGCTTGCAGTTCCGTGCAATCAGAGGGCCGGGATGTGCGGCAGGGAAAAGAGGTGAGGTAAGTTACAATCGGGGAAGGTGCCCTACCACATATAATTTTTTTTTTTTTAAAGGGTGGACATGCCCTTTAACTGTGAAGAACCCTTCGGTACTATACATAATCGAGAGAAGCAGGAGGAGGTGAGTATAATTGTCATTTAGGTACTAGGATATGTCCTATCTTGGCACATAACAATCCTGCCTTAAACATAGTGTGCCCAGTGTCGGACTGGCCCACAGGTTTACAGGGAATCCCCCGATGGGCCCACATTCCAGTCACCCAAGAAATCAGTGAAAACTGCTAATATAAATACAGAGCCAAAGGGACTGTAAGTTATGAGTTATATAAGCAACACGAGTCAGTAGGAATAAGATAGATATGTAAATAGGTAATAACAGAGATATAAAAATGTAGATGAGCCGCTAAACTCATCCTTGTTGGTCCCTGGTCTCAGATTTCCTGGTGGGTCCCAACATTCCAGTCCAACACTGAGTGTGCCAGCTATTTTCAAAATGGCCATACTAAATCCTTGTATAGCAGTGTGTGCAAACCTCTGAGCCACCACTACTCCATATAAAATTAAACTAACCCATGATAAATTACTGCGAAAAAATGAAATGCATCCAATAAAATCATTAGTAAAAGGTCCACAGTGGAACTCGGGACAGGCGACTGAATATAAAAACAGAAACCACAATAGATAAAAAGTAACAACAAAAGGTAAAAGTTGTATTGGAAACGTGGGACCGAAAAAAAAAACCTTCTCCAGCCTGGAATAGTGCCAGTCGATTAGGATAAGCAGAGGTGGTGAAATATTCAGAAGGCCATCTAATGCCAGTTTGGAAATTATAGACCTGCATATTTAACATTCACACCATGGAAAATATTTCAAGATTTATTCCAAGACTTTATTCAACAAGATGCGTTTAAGATTATTCTAAAATACACTCATTGTGGTTTCATGAGAGACGGTCCTTGTTAAAGAAATGAAAGTACAAAGTTTACAACAATGACACATCATTAATTGTTATTTAAAGGGAATGTCCACCCTCTAAATAACAATCTTTGTATACAAAGATTGTTACAAAGCCCGATCCTCTGCAAACACTGACCCACCCCTCTGCTGCTATGAAGAGCGGTTTTGAGCTTGCACAGCAGAGAGTAGGCAGCTTCGGGAACAGCCACCAGAGATTGGCCATGACATCATTTCACTTGAGGTTTACTAACGGCTGTTCCCGAAACTGGTTACTTATTGTACCACAAAGGGGAAGACACAGCTACGGCAGAGAATCAGGGTGTGTAGGTAGCGTAGAGCGCTGTCTTTGGTGAAGGTAAGTATACCTGAACAGAGATTGTTTTTTAGTGGTAGAGATGTTCGAAATGTTGAGTTTCGTTCCGTTTTCAATTTTTTTTTGATTTTCGGAAGGTCAAAATTCGAGTTTCGATTTTTGAAAATAGTCTACTTTCGATTTTTGATTTTCGAAAAAATCATCTACTTTCAATTTGCGAAAATCATCGACTTTAGATTTTCGAAAATCGTCTACAAGGAAGGGGCAGATACCTTATTACACACTGGTTCCTTTTCTTCAGTTCCCTGGACTTTGTCCTCATGTGGTTTCAATAGAATGCAACATCAGTTAGGCTAAATTCTACATGTGGACACTTTAATTCCTGACTACAATATTGATCAGTAGGGTTGTCATCTGGAATTCTCCCAGTGTGTACAGCACTAAATTTCTCTCTAGAAAATGTTTTTTTAGTAAATACATTAAATAACCCTTCAACATGAAAAACTATATAACAAACTTTGGCTCATATATAATTTGAACAACAACAGTCTGAAGTGTATATGCATTATGATAGGCCTTTTTGAGATTTGTTGCTTAAATCTGGCCACCCTTGTCCACTTGTAAAAGTAATACCAGTGAGTAAATTTCTGAGGTTTCATAGGATTAGCTGTAAGGATCTACCTGACGCGCTCCCTCGCGTTCCGGGACTGGTGACGCCGCCGGCGCCGGACGTCGGCGTCGTGACATCACCACGTCTGGACGCCAATCGGCGCGAAGATTGAAATAGGCACTCGCAGAGGGAGCGAGTGCCTATTCGTAGACATCGCTACCAGACTGTCAGGTTGTCAGTCTGTAGCGCTCCTTACCTGACATTGGATCCAGCCTTGTATCCAGCATTTCTCCAGTCATTGGATCCAGCCTTGCATCCAGCATTTCTCCAGTCATTGTATCCAGCATTACATCCAGCCATTGTTTCAACTCCAGTGTTCCAGTCATTGTATCCAGCATCGTATCCAGCCATTGTTTCAACTCCATTGTTCCAGTCAGATCCAGCATTGTATCCAGCATTACATCCAGCCATTGTTTCAACTCCATTGTTCCAGTCATTGTATCCAGCATTGTATCCAGCCATTGTTTCATCTCCATTGTTCCAGTCATTGTATCCAGCATTACATCCAGCCATTGTTTCAACTCCAGGTTCTCCAGTCATGTTATCCAGCATTGTATCCAGCATTGTATCCAGCATTGTTTCAACTCCATTGTTCCAGTCATTGTATCCAGCATTGTATCCCATCATCAGCCATTGTTTCAACTCCATTGTTCCAGTCATTGTATCCAGCATTACATCCAGCCATTGTTTCAACTCCATTGTTCCAGTCATGATCCAGACATTACATCCAGCCATTGTTTCAACTCCATTGTTCCAGTCATGTAGTCTCAGATTGTATCCAGCCATGTTTCAACTCCACTCCATTGTTCCAGTCATTGTATCCAGCATTACATCCAGCCATTGTTTCAACTCCATTGTTCCAGTTATTGTATCCAGCTTTGTATCCAGCATTGTATCCAGCATTGTATCCAGCATTGTATCCAGCATTACACCCAGCCATTGTTTCAACTCCATTGTATCCAGCATTATATCTAGAGATGTCCGAACTTCGCAAAATCTGGTCCGCTCGAGGATCCGCGAATTTTCGGGAAAATTGGAAAATCTGCGAGCGGACCCATTAAAAGGAAAAATATCCTCGAAATTACGAGATTTCACGTATTTTGAAAATTTTCGAAATTACGAGTTTCTCGTACTTTCGAAAATTTTTGAAAATACGAGAAAACTCGCGAGTTCAAAAAGCTTCGAAAATATATATTTTCGAAAATACGAGTAATCCTCGTCATTTCGAAAATTTTCAAAAATACGTATTTCCGAAAATAAGAGAAATCCTCGTATTTTCGAAAATTTTCGAAGATCCGTATTTACGAAAATACGAGAAATCTCGTAATTTCGAAAATTTTCGAAAATACGAGAAATCCGCGGTTTGGAAGTTAGGATGGCGGAAAATCCGGAAAAATCCGCCGTTCGCGAACGGGATAAATCTGTGGCGGATCCGGGTTCAGATCCGTGAACCGGCCATCCCTAATTATATCCAGCATTGTATACAGCATTGTATCCAGCCTTTGTTTTAACTCCATTTATCCAGCATTGTATCCAGCCATTGTTTCAACTCCATTGTTCCAGGCATTGTATCCAGCATTGTTCCAACTCCATTGTTCCAGCCATTGTTTCCTGCTCCTTTTGAATCCTGCCCTACAGTCTGAACTCCTCCTAAAAGGTACAGTGAACCTCGTCCCTTCGGGACTCAATTCATTACAATTAGGTCATCATGAGAGACAAGTGTGAGGTACAGGTTATGTAAGTATGGGATCGCCTTGTAGATTTAAGGAAGCCTATGATAGAGCGGTTATATGCAAAAAAGGTTATCCCTGTGGAAGCATAGCATCCAGGAGCAAATGTCCAACCAATCGGGATTTAAATCTAATCACCACAGGCCACCCTTGTGGGAAAGTATTTAATGCAATCAATAAATACTGTGACCTGAGCTTGTAGATCAGTGATGCCCAATACACATCTCTCACAGACCCTTGGGTGGGTGCGACCTGGGCATGCTGGGGCATGGCTAAACCTATGGCCATGTTACTGCATTGGGGGCCACTAGTGCGGCCCACAGGGTGGCTCAGATTGGGCACCCCTGCTGTAGAGAGTCCTTCCCAAGTGTCCATGTGCTATCTATAGGAAATCAAGATCAATAGTCAATGTAATATGCCTACGTATGCTGTCCTTGGAAAAGAAGGTTGATTAGAATAATTGGCTCTACCCCTCAGGGTTGTAATATAAATGTCTTATAAATGTAGTTAAGATCAGTGCAGGACAGGTAAACTAACATTTGTCCTTTTTCTAGCTCTTAAACAGGAAAGAGCTAGAAAAAATAGATAATCAACAGTAATACTACCTATGCACTATGCCTGGCTATCTGTGAGTGTCAATGCCAATATATTGATAAGACAATACACAGATTAAAAGACTGAGTCTATGAGCATCTACATTCTATGTCAAATTTGGATTCTAGGTCAGCCTTGGGTTTACACGGTAGAGAATGCCAACAAATGAAATATATTAGGTTTCAAGGGATTTAAGGGTATGTCCACCCAAAATAAAAATTTTTGATATAAGATTCCCCAAGGGCTCCCAGCCCCAACCGCTATATTTGTATCTTTAGAAAGCCCCCCAAACTCTAATTACCTCCCCTCTTTCCTCCGCCGCGCTCCCGGCCCTCTGTGCGAAGAAATGCAAGCAGAGGGGCGGGACCGGAGCCGCGTTGTGATTGGTGAGCGGAGCAATCACGGACGCGGCTGCCAGCAGCTCACTTCGCAGAGGAAAGAGGAGAGGTAGTAAAGTTTGGGGAGCTTTCTAAAGGTACAAATATAGCGGTTGGGGCTGGGAGCCCTTGGGGAATTTATATATTAAACATTTTACGCTAGGGGGAGGGAATCGGGAGGGGGAGGAATCGGGAGAGGGAGAGGAGAGGGAGGGGGAGAAGGGCTGCAGTACGCATGCCAAACTTCTCCCGGAGGCCAGGTAGGAGGCAGAGTCCTATATGGACTCTGCTAGCCTCCTGGTGGGCAGTTTTTGGGACTTTGGGGGGAGACTACAGGAGAACCCTATGGGGCTGGGATGTGAGGTAAGGATTAGACTACACTACATGGTGGGGCCAGTAGTTGGGGGGATTATAGTTTTGGGGGTGGACATGCCCTTTAAACGGGTCTACTTAGGACCAATGGGGGTAGACAAACACAAGAAAGGATTGAGAACAGTGGTGGATTCTTGTATTAAAAAACAGATTTTCTAAAGATTTAAGCAAGGAGTGGAAAGTGACATGCTTTATTTAGTCACGACCCATTTTATTCTCTGCAATAGTTTTGTAGAGATCTGTATATTTACTGTATATCTTTTGCATTTAAAGGCCCGTACAAACATGTGATCAGGGGGGACCAAGCCGCGATGCAAGATGGTGTACAAACAGGTGTTTCAGCCGACCGTCAGAAAGTGTATGGATGCTCGGTCGGCACATTGCACACAGTCCCGAGTGTTCTCCCAATGAACATTATAGGGAGAAAGCTCGGGACTGTGTGTTTCAGGGGCATACCTGAAGGGGCCTGGGCCCCCCGTGAGTTTGGGGGGGCCTAAACCCTCCTCCCTCTGTAGAGTGCAAGATCTGTGCGGCGATGTGCAGGTTTTAAACAGTT
This sequence comes from Hymenochirus boettgeri, assembly GCA_019447015.1. NCBI lineage: Eukaryota > Metazoa > Chordata > Amphibia > Anura > Pipidae > Hymenochirus > Hymenochirus boettgeri. The sequence goes on along the minus strand of CM033470.1, from coordinate 180,556,715 downwards.
GGTCGCGCGTATGAATGAAACATACGTGCAATCAGCTATTTAAAACTGGACCCGAACTTCCGGAACTGAAACAGAAGTTCGGGACTGGTCTTTTAAACAGCTGGTTGCACTTATGTTTCATTCATACGCATGATCAACTGTTTAAAACCTTCACGTTGCCCCACAGATTAGGGGCTTGTGGTGTGCCCTACTACCGTCCGGGCCCCCCCACGGTCGCGGGGGTGGCAGGGATCTGATTGGCTGGGGCAAATTTAGCACCATTTTAAACGATAAGAACTTTTATTGAATCTCCCTGTAAGAGTCTATTAGCACCCGTAAGTATATGTGTCATTTGGAAGCAACCATCTTCTAGATAATGCATGCTTACTGTGTAATGTTTTTTGTGTGGGGGGGGTTTCCTTGTACTTTTATGCAAAACATTATTTAAATTTTTCATAAGGGATGTCTTTAAGTGTATTATATGGGTATGTATCCAGTGATTCCTATATGCATAAAAAGGTTAGACACGCTGTGGGTGGGACCTCTGATGAGCTGTCATTAGTGACTCTAAACACATAAGGACCATGTATGCTGTGTACTTGCCTGCTTGTTTTTAATAGTGATGCTCCAAAGCTACATTTTAATATTCGGTGAAACAGAACTGTTGATTTATCTATGGAGGTAGAGGAGCTTTCTACTTGTACATTTGAACAGTAAAATATAGACTTACAGGGAGATACAATATCGCGGGCTCGCGTTACTTACCTTAGCCAGATCCCGCGATACAATAACTGACGTAAACGAGATTACATCAGATATTGCATCGCGGGATCGGGCTAAGGTAAGAGCGTGGGTTTAACGCCTCCTACACAGTACCGTTAAGTGGCGCGCTATGTAGCGCAAAACTTAACAGTAGGGGTTTTGCATCTATAGCACGGCGCTATTTTCAAAAACATTTGGAAATGGCGCTGTGCTCTAAAATCCGTCTAAATTTCTTCGGGTTAACGTGGGTTTTGGACGGAAAAGCCCTATATTGAATCTCCCCCTTAATTTGATCAATGTTATGTTTCCCAAGTAGCTTCTCCAAATGATTTCAGTCTGTACACAGTACTGGTTATGAACATTCGCTTTGTTAGTGGTAATATGGCCAAACTGATGCCTTTATTTAGCATGAAAATCAATTTTCTCTCTATTCTGAAACATTGTTTAAAATAAAGCATGTTGACACCCGTAGAATTGCTATGTGACGCCTTTAACTGAAATACACCAGCCTGTCATGTTTTGCAATTAGGAGGTTAGGCTCTGGCATCATTATTTGTTGACATGATTGTCTTTGATTGGTGCTGTCTTCATTTTTTTTATTACTTTGTTTTAATAATAAATAAAGAAAGTCAAGACTTTGTTCTTGCTGGTTTTCAAATTTATTTGATTGCAGTGTGTAGGCTCTTTCTGTGAGCACCTAAAGAGCAATGTAGAATTCTCCTCTCCTTGCATCACCAAAATCCATGCAGCTGTCAGTTTGCTTATTGGTTGCCCAGACTGCTTTGTTGTGGTTTGTGGAGTACAAAGCAGCAATCTGTAATTACACAGTTTGTCATTTTCTGGTGTAATTTTCCTTACAGAACTGAAAAAATTTTTTTTTTCCCAAGTAGAACGGTTGTGTTGTAACAAGAGTGGTCATTTTGATCAATGCATTAAACCAGGATGTTCAAGTCTCGTTAGCATTGTTTTTATACTCTGTTACATTGGGGATTTGAATGCTTTGACAGTTTGCGTGCTTTCTCTGTTTTGGTATTTAAGTTATCATCACTGCTGATCTCTGTTTCCTTCCAGAATTAGGTTGGGAAAATTAATGCCAATCAACAGTCAAGAATATTTTTTAAATGGTGACTGGAACTGGAACATACATATCCCCTAAAGCAGAAGTGCCTAAGCTTATTACTTCAGGAGCTAAAAATGAACAATGGCAAGGCATAATAATAGTAATATACAACCAATGTCTTTTTATGCCTAAAAAAGTCACTGAAACTGAAGGAGTCTTCCTGTCATTTGAACTGATGACTCTACAGTGAGGATTCTACTTTTATGTGCTTTGAACAAGTAACACAATCCTTTTCCATTAATTTATCCATTCACGTCATCAATGTTCCCTTTTATTTTAGATTGTCTGCACAGATATATTAACTGATGCACTACAGACTGCAGGTATGTGTGGTCCTGCCAAGTTCTCAGCTAAAGGGTAACAAGGCTATGTACACATGACCCACTACTGGATGATCTACCAATAGGATAAATAAATAATGTAAAACACACATGGCAGCCCAAGTTCTAATCCTGCATATTGAAAAAAGAATTGAGCAATATATATTGGTCACTGTGACTGTAGCAGCAAACTGGACACTCCTGCATATGCATGCAACTCTGCAGAACTACCACAATATACTCACACACCGTATGTTTTCTAGATTAGCAAAGTTGTAATATTTGTAAAAGGACAAATGTTAATCTAAATGTTCACTCCAGAGTAAGTGTTTAAAGGGCATGTCAACCCCTAGTACCAATATACTTTCCTTCCCCACAATGAGATTGCTATACTTACTTACCTTCATACAGTCCCTGGAGTTCCTTTTACCTGCTTGTCTCTGATGTGCTGGCCTCTTACCTCATTTGCAAACTCAATCAGCTCTTACAGAGCTCACCCTCCTGCAGAGGAGGCACAACAATTTGCAGTTGTAAATCATTGTTAATGATTTCACAGAAGTTACAGATGGCTGCAACCAGGAAGAATTAGCTCCTCAACAAAACAATATTGGGAGGTAGGAATAATCAATCCCACCTCCCTGCCTCAGGTATTTTTCATTTTAACTGTTGCAAAAAAACAAAAACAACAACAACTTTATATCATATGCAATACAGTTCTCCTTAACAAAAACTGTTATGGGGTGAATATGCATTATTTAGTCAATCAAAAAGTAAATTTTTACAGTGCAGTTGTCCTTTAACTTTAGTAAATACTACTCAGCAGGGCAACTTTAATGTACTCTGAAAAACCTTTGCATTAGAAGCAGTTCACTGCTTGCGATGGTTACTAAATAAAATGGTGCTTTTCTGTTCCTAAGAAAAGTCAAATACATGTTTCATCTCTCCAATGTTTTGAAGTTTTCATTTGGGTTAAGTTATGTGAAATGTTTCCCTGTTCTGTCTCTGCTTAGTATGATTTGCAGCATCAAAGAGTTTTTGAAGGATTATGTTTAGTTTTAGCCTATTAGCAGAGTACACAATTCTAGACATAGAAGTATGCTAATGTGCCCTGAGTCCGATTATTACAGAACTTGCTTGTGAAGGTTCTCATTCATCCAGGTCATGGTATATCTGTTGTATTCAATTAGATCAACTGGACTTGAAGTTTAGTTCTTGAAGACGTTTTGCTAGTCATCCGACTGGCTTTCTCAATTCAGAATGACTTGTACAAGAATCTGTGGCAATTATGTACTCTGGAAAATCCCAATTAGCATATCACAGCCAAGTGTTAAGGGTGTGATTGGATAGTGGCTAAGAGGTGTTATAGGAACGCCCAGAGTAAGGTGTCAAAACAGCATTGTACATGGAAGACAGTTGGTGTCGAACCCCCCCACCTCTATTTAGGCTTGGTTTCTTTATTTTCACATAAATGGCCTCCTTAATACCTCTCTTGAACCAGTCACTTTCCTTTGCCAATATGTTAACATTACAATCTTCAAAGGTATGTCCTTTATCCTTAAGATGCAGGTACAGGACTGAGTCCTGACCCAAGGAATTAGCATTAATGTGTTCTGTGAAAACTTGTACTTCCTTCTGGTGGATTTTAACCCAGGTGTCACCCACATATCTGAACCAGTTCAACAAAACTGAAGATATAGTACTCGGTGCAGAGGAAACTATGGTGTCCTGTGATGTGACATCTCTCTTCACCTGTATACCCACCAAGGAGGCTGTTGACATGGTGAGAAAACAGCTAGGCCAAGACAACACTCTTACCAGCAGAACTGATCTCAACCCAGAACAGGTGTGTTCCTTACTGGACTTGTGCCTGAATACCACCTATTTCAAATACAAGGATATGTTCTATAAGCAAAAACATGGATATGCTATGGGATCTCCAGTTTCACCCATTGTGTCCAACCTTTACATGGAGGAGGTAGAAAAACAGGTGCTTAATACCTTTAAGGGCATAGCACCCAGTCACTGGTTCAGATATGTGGATGACACCTGGGTTAAAATCCACCAGAAGGAAGTACAAGCTTTCACAGAACACATTAATGCGGTAGACCAAAACATCAAATTTACAAGAGAAGAGGTACAAAACAACAAACTGGCTTTCTTGGATTGCTTGGTAGAAGTTAAGGAAAATGGTAAACTGGAAGTAGAGGTTTACAGAAAACCAGCACACACAGATCAGTATTTGATGTTTGACTCCCACCACCCTTTAGATCACAAGCTGGGTGTCATCAGAACCCTGCAAAACAGAGCTGAGAACATCTCCACTAGCACAGAGGCGAAGGTGAAAGAAATGAAACATCTCAGAGGAACCCTTAAAACTTCTGGATATCCAGACTGGGCCTTTGTCAAAAGAAGTAGAAGGAAAGAAAAGAACACGAATACCAACAGTGAAGGGGAAAAACAAGACAGGAGAAAGAACATGGTCATCCCATATGTAACAGGGGTCTCCGAGAAATTAAGAAGAATTTTCAAACAACACCATATCCCTGTCTGCTTTAAACCGAACAACACACTGAGGCAGCAATTGGTAAATCCGAAAGACCCAATACCCAAACACAAGAAAAGCGACATCATATACGCAGTGCAGTGCAGTGAAGAATGCTCTGATTTGTATGTGGGGGAGACCAAACAGCAATTGCATCAACGTATGGCCCAGCACAGAAGAGCCAATTCGTCTGGTCAGGACTCAGCCGTGTACCTGCATCTTAAGGATAAAGGACATACCTTTGAAGATTGTAATGTTAACATATTGACAAAGGAACGTGACTGGTTCAAGTTAAGGAGGCCATTTATGTGAAAATAAAGAAACCAAGCCTAAATAGAGGTGGGGGGTTCGACACCAACTGTCTGCCATGTACAATGCTGTTTTGACACCTTACTCTGGGCGTTCCTATAACACCTCTTAGCCACTATCCAATCACACCCTTAACACCTGGCTGTGATATGCTAATTGGGATTTTCCAGAGTACTAAACTTCAAGTCCAGTTGATCTAATTGAATAAAACAGATATTACAGAACTTGTTTTTGCAAGTTAGTCATTAGTAACATGGATGCCATGAAGATAATGTTTTCTAAACTATGATATAATTATTTGCCTTTCAAATCTTTTTAACTCCAACATGATGGGGAATCTGGTCACTTCTTGTTATTCATTCCATTCTGAAACTAGCAGGTGGAGACATAACCAGTACTAGGGATGTACCTTAGTTTTGTCCAGAAACTGAATTTGTTGGTCAAAACTATTGATAAAATTTCATCAGTTTCAACTGTACAAACTTTGTGTCAAAACTTCCCATTGTTCTGCGAACCCACAGGCAGAACTTACTCAGGTAAACTTGTGCATCTTTACTGAATCAAGCAGGTCACAAGGTTTTAGTTTATATTTAGACATTAATAGAATCCAAGTTCTTCCCAGTAACCATTTTCCAGCACACTTGCACTTGTAGACAAAATTAAGCAATAAGCAGGAAGATAAATACAAGGCGGTATGGGGGAAAAGAAGTTAAACCCACCCTACCTGATGAAATATCAGGTTAGCATGGGTTTAACTCCAATTCCCAGGGCCTGTAACATTTTGTCTTAAAAGCACAGGTACCCTTAAAGGTAGTTTTTGCACTACTATTTAGAGCAAAAAGTAATGCCTTTAAAATGCTGGCGTAATGATGGCGCAGCTTACCTTCCAGCTTTCCGCAATGCAATAAATCACGTCAAGTGATTATTGCATTGCAGGAACCCAGAAGTTAATATGCACTCCGGGGAAATTATTGAATCTCCCTGACTGTTTATTGACACAGATATCATTACTAAATCACAAATAAAATGAAGTAACTGTAAAGCACATTATATCCTCAAAACAACAATAAATACATATCACAGTATAGTAAACATCTAAAAACTAGTGTGGGGCCTAGTGACTAGTTACTCACTAAGAAATCACTTTCCCGTGGAGAACAACCCAAATAGATGGGATCTCCTTGACACCAATGATAGGACTTACATTTAATATTATGTATATAAAAGTCCAGATGGGACATCTATGAAAAAGAAAAGTTGGTGCAAAACAGCTCAGTGGTTAGCACTAATGCCTTGCAGCGCTTAAGTCCTGAGTTCGAATCCACCATCTGACACATCTTCAAGGAGATTGTATGTTCTCCCTGTGCTTCTGTGGCTTTCCTTTGGGCACTCCAGTTCCCCCACAATCATAAAGACATACTGATAGGTTGTATGTGCCAAATAAATGTTCTTACATTGTAAGTTCTTCGGGGCAGGGTTTGATGTGTATGTAAACATGTAATTGTAAACCTCTACAGAAGATGTTGGCGCTACATAAATCCTCAATAATAATAACCTGGAAATTATAGACCAGAATGGCATCTACCATTTAGCACTGGATGCTCTCATCACATAGCCACATGGCCGCTTGTTCCTACTCATGAATCCACTTTCTAATGGCTCTTCACCCAGAGGGTTGGATTGAGTAATCCTAGGTCTAGGTAGACATTTGCACCTTATTCTTTTCTGCATGCTTTTTTACATTTTTTACTAAACTATATTGGTTCATTATTGTAAGGAATATAATGTGACAGCAAAATGGTAACTGCATAAACTACTGACCTTAAATGGCACGTGGATAACAAAATAGCTCACAGCCCTGTGAACTTTTCTTTGTCAACTCAAGATATAAATACAATTTACAAAGGGACAGAATTTAAAAAGGATCACTATTAGCACTGATTTGTTTCTGCCAGACTTTCATAAAGAGGTGAATTTTCATCAGTGGTAAAATAGCACTAAACACGGAAAGTCTGACAAAAAGTCAGTTTACTGCGAATTAGACAAGTAAAACAAGATCAGGGCATACTGATGGCATATAGCTTAACCCACCCTGATAAGTTTTTAAAGGGAATGTCCATCCCTTTTTTGCACTTTTTATATATTATACATATTGATCCCCCAGCCCCAACCGCCGTAATAAAATTCTTAGAAAGTGCCCCGATATGTACTTACCTTTCCTCTATCCTCCGCGGCAGTCTCCAGGCCCTCTACTTGCACGGAAATGCAAGCAGGGGGCGGGACTGGCAGCCGCGTCCCTGATTGGCTGAGAGGCAGCTAATCAGGGACGCGGCTGCCGGCTGCTCAAAACATGGAGGATAGAGGGAAGGTAAGTAACTATCTGGGCACTTTCTATGAATTCTGTTATGGCAGTTGGGGTTGGGGGATCAATATATATAATATATAGTGGGGATTTTACACTAGGGGGAGGGAGAAGAAAATTGGAGGGAGAGGGAGGGGGGGGAGGACTCTCCTGCGCATGCTTCAGACCTTGTCGAAGTGGAGGCTGAGACAGGCGCAGGATGAGTCACCCAGACCTTCTACACTACACTTTCCTGGACTTTGGAGGGGCACAGAATGGCAACCATAAGTAGCTGGGATGTAAGGTAAGGATTTTTGTACACTACAGAGTGGGGCCAGTATGGGGTTAAATTTGAGTTTTGGGGGTGGACATGCCCTTTAAAGTAGTGTGAAAAAGAACACTTATCTTTGTGGCGAAAAAAATAATCCCCCAGGCAGATTTTCTCCCCTGTTAATATAGTGGATAATGCACCCCCAACTGTAAATGATAAGAATATTAGAAGTCACCGAGGAGTTCCGTGACCATATAAAATCACAAGGCCACAGTTCGAGTATCTTTTATACAGGGCACGGAACTCCGAGGTGACTTCTAATATCCCTTTAATTTACAGTTCGGGGTGCATTATTTATTATAACCTACCCCTTTGTGGCTTCTGGGTTCCTTCTCCTCCTGGAATTGTAAGATTATAATATCTTACAATTCCTCCCATGGAAATCCACTACAGGGGTAGGTTATATGGCTGATTTTCAGTATAGCTAATATTTAAAATGGCTTATTCAGCCATGGCAAGGGCAGCGATTAGATAGGAAAAAACTTTTTTTTTTTGGTGATTTGCAGAGAAAACTATTTTGCCAAGAATTGTACACCTATTTAAAAGTGTAAAAGCATAAAGTTTCTGAATTCTGCGTTTTTACACCATGAATTAGAATATCTGTAAGGCTTTGAAGGAACATTCCCAACATTCTTCAGGATAACAACTCTGATATATAATGACCAGGGAATCCCTGTCCCTTCAGTTACACCTAATGAATTTCTTTTAGCATTATGTCTTTCATCTGTTTCTATGGAAACACATAGGATACAATCTGAAACTGTCTACTCCTATTACATTTACTTTTGGGTAAGTAAGAAAAAAAAAAATATATATATACTTACTTAGTAGCACAGTGTAGTCGGTTAGTATAAAAGTGTAGTCAGTTAGCAGCACAGTGTAGTCAGTTAGTAGCTCAGTGTAGTAAGTTAGTAGCACAGTATAGTTAGTTAGTAGCACAGTGTAGTAGGTTAGTAGCACAATGTAGTCAGTTAGTAGCACAGTGTAGTCAGTAGCACAGTGTAGTAGGTTAGAAGCACAGTGCAGTAGGTTAGTAGCACAGTGCAGTAGGTTAGTAGCACAGTGCAATAGGTTAGTAGCACAGTGTACTAGATTAGTAACACAGTGTAGTAGGTTATCAGCACAGTGTAGTAGGTTAGCAGCACAGTGTAGTAGGTTAGCAGCACAGTGTAGTAGGTTAGTAGCACAGTGTAGTAGGTTATCAGCACAGTGTAGTAGGTTAGTAGCACAGTGTAGTCAGTTAGTAGCATAAAGCCAGTCGGATGACTAGCGAAACGTCTTCAAGAACTAAACTTCAAGTCCAGTTGATCTAATTGAATACAACAGATATACCATGGCCTGGATGAATGAGAACCTTCACAAGCATGTAACAGTAGATCAATAAGAGAGGAAAGGCCTTCATTAAGAGACCCAATCCCAGCTATAATAGGACTACCTTTAGGTGGAATGCCTTCTTTATGTACCTTAGGGAGGTGGTGAAATACAGGAATAGTAGGGGAATTTGGCAATACTGTCGTCAACATAGAATCTTTAACAATACCGATAGCTAATCCTTCTTGTATGATACCCTCCAACTCCTGACGAAAGGTCCCAGTCGGGTCTCGTTCTAACTTACGGTAAGTATTAGTATCGCTAAGTTGCCTCATAGCCTCATTATAATAATCAGTTTTATTAAGAACCACCACTGAGCCCCCTTTATCCACATTACGGATAATGATAGTCTCATCCTCTATCAATGTTTTAAGGGCATTCGATTCCTTTTTCGATAAATTATTAGATAGTCTTTTCTTATTATTTATTTTAGATGATGCTAGAAGTGATCTTAGATCCTTCTCCACAAGTTCTTGAAATTTATCTATCACCTCTGATCTAAATTTATAAGGATAGTAGGATGATTTACCCCTCAAATGATTTATAAGATCCTCAGATTTTAAGCCCACTTTTAATTCCACTTTTAATTCACCCTTGTCCTCTACTACCTCTGCTAAAGCTCTAAGATTATTAAGTGCTGTTACATCACGTTCACAATCCTGATCTATACATAAATAATCATCAGTTTCGCCCAGTTCATTATCCTTATTAAGAAAACATTTTTTGAGTACAATTTTACGTACAAACTTATTAATATCAACAATTGTATCAAATAGATTAAAGTCTCTAGTGGGAGAAAAGGACAGTCCTTTTTCCAAGACATTCAGTTCATCATCAGGAAGAATTTTGTGTGATAAATGTAATACATTACATGACAACCTTGTGTCTTTCTTTCCCTGAGATTGTATCTGAGAATGTCTCTTCCTCCTCTTCCTCCCCCTTCAAACTTTTTTGGAGTGGATTGAGTTTGATCCTCTGTATTATCACGGTCGCGGGATTCTCTATAACCCCTATGTGAACCACCTCTAATATTGCTAAATATTTTCTTTTTTTGATAATCAGATGTAGATGAAGAGGATTTGGAAAAAACCTCCGTGGCTCTCCGTTGTCTCGCGGCATCGCTATAAGATATGGTAGAAAAAGAAGAGGAGGCAGTATCTGATAGATAATCATCATCACTTAGATCACAGTTTTGTTAGTCTTCTTTAAAATGGATTTTTTATTCTTTTTAGGGGTAGTTATTACATTAGGCTGTCTATACTCCCTAAAGAAGTATTGTTTATCATATATATTATCAGTTTCATAATCCTGACAATCTCTATTATATTTCTTATTTTTAACAAACATAATTTCAAATGAATTCAATCTATACTTCAATTGTTTATTAAAATCATTAAATTCACTTGTCTCTTTAAACTCAATTGCCTTGCTATTAAGTTTCTCTACTTCGGTTTTAGTTTTTTCTAAAGTCAATGCCTTATATCTCTTAATTAACAGCATCAATTTTAATGAACATCGAGATAAAATGTTATTCCAATCTGTAATAAATCCAGGGTCAAGTTCACAATCAACCTTAAATGTGGGATACTTCCTAATCCTCAACCCTCTTGGGATCATCTGGTTCTCCAAATATTTTTCAAAAGTAATAATGTCCCTCCACACTCTCATTTCTTTCCAACTTCTTAAATATACTTTTAACATAATCTATAGAATCCACACACATGTGCTTATTAAATACATTGCGCACCCGTTGGTGCCTATTTTCATTGCTAGGTCTCAAGAAATCAGACTCAGTCTGTAGGTTGACCATGTTGGAAATTGTTAATATATGTATATATATATTTGTTCGTCACGGGAGATAAGCTATAAAAGGGGCTTATAAAAGAAACTCGTACAGACACCTATACGGCACATATATCCTCAGGCTGTTCCTAAATATAGTGTATATAAACCAGTTACAAAGTAACCAACTGGAATATCCAATTAATCCTAATTTGGAACAAATTGCATCGGAACACCCTGAGAACGGCACTCCTATAGATCATTAACTTAATAGGGGAGCTACCTATTGTGGCAACATTATATCACTAAACAAACACAGAATAAATAGGTGCTACACCCCCATTGGCCACAGTATTAGATCCCGACTCGGTGAGTATAAGGTATAATTTCACACTCACTTATCAAGAGGGGTGGTTCGGGTGCGTATCAGCCCCGAACCCCTCGCCACAGCGATGGACGTGTTCCTCACGTACCTCCAGGGGCCCGATTCAGGCACATGTAATAGAGCCCCAAACACGATGTAACATATATATAACTCACCGCGTCTACCAGGTGGTCCAGGTGCAAACAGCCCCAGACCCGTCGCTAGTCTGTATCATATAACAGCAAGCAGATAAATAGATGGTCCGCTGCACAAACTGGAACACACAACAGTCGGAGTACCGTTCCAATATAACAATTTATTAAGGTGGAAACAGCTTAACGCTGTTAACTTTTTTTTTTTTGGTGATTTGCAGAGAAAACTACAGCATAAATTTTCTGAATTCTGCGTTTTTACACCATGAATTAGAATATCTGTAAGGCTTTGAAGGAACATTCCCAACATTCTTCAGGATACACTCTGATATATAATGACCAGGGAATCCCTGTCCCTTCAGTTACACCTAATAATTTCTTTAGCATTATGTCTTTCATCTGTTTCTATGGAAACACATGGATACAATCTGAAACTGTCTACTCCTTTACATTTACTTTTGGGTAGTAAGAAAAAAAAAATATTATATACTTACTTAGTAGCACAGTGTAGTCGGTTAGTATAAAAGTGTAGTCAGTTAGCAGCACAGTGTAGTCAGTTAGTAGCTCAGTGTAGTAAGTTAGTACACAGTATTTAGTTGTAGCAGTGTAGTAGGTTAGTAGCACAATGTAGTCAGTTAGTAGCACAGTGTAGTCAGTAGCACAGTGTAGTAGGTTAGAAGCACAGTGCAGTATGTAGTAGCACAGTGCAGTAGGTTAGTAGCACAGTGCAATAGTTGTAGCACAGTGTACTAGATTAGTAACACAGTGTAGTGGTTATCGCACAGTGTAGTCAGTTAGTAGCACAGTGTAGTAGGTTAGTAGCATAGTGTAGTAGGTTAGTAGCACAGTGTAGTCAGTTAGTAGCACAGTGTAGTAGGTTAGTAGCACAGTGTAGTCAGTTAGTAGCATAGTGTAGTAGGTTAGTAGCACAGCGTACTAGGTTATAAGCGCAGTGTAGTAGGGTAGTAGCACAGTGTAATCAGTTAGTAGCACAGTGTAGTAGGTTAGTAGCATAGTGTAGTAGGTTAGTAGCACAGTGTAGTCAGTTAGTAGCACAGTGTAGTAGGTTAAGTTAAGCAACAGCTTCACTAGTTTAAGCGCAGTGTAGTAGGGTAGTAGCACAGTGTAATCAGTTAGTAGCACAGTGTAGTAGGTTAGTAGCATAGTGTAGTAGTTAGTAGCACCGTGTATCAGTTTACACAGTGTAGTAGGTTAGTAGCACAGTGTAGTCAGTTAGTAGCATAGTGTAGTAGGTTAGTAGCACAGTGTACTAGGTTATTAGCACAGTGTAGTAGGGTAGTTGCGCAGTGTAGTCAGTTAGTAGCACAGTGTAGTAGGTTAGTAGCACTGTGTATTAGGTTATGAGCACAATGTAGTAGGTTAGTAGCACAATGTAGTAGGTTAGTAGCACAGTGTAACACACAATATATAGAAAATTGCACACAATTAGAATTGTTTGTGCACTAGAATTCTGTTGTTTGTATGTATTATATTTTTGGTCTCTAGTTGCACTTTAATATGGATGTACAACAGCCCAATTTTCTATATATTGTGTGTTACATTGAAGGTTTGACCAAGCCTTCTGGGAAATTGTACTCCACCCAGAGTTAGGTCATGTGCTCATTTGAGTAAAGTATTTTAAACTAGAGAGTCAGCTTCAAGCATCCAGGCCACACAGGAGAAGCTGTCAGCTCATGCAGCCAAAAAAGGCAAATACCAGTAGGTTAGGACCCAGTTAAAGAAAGCAAGCTTGACATGGTGACTGGGCTTAAAATAATTTGGCCAACTTATTGAACTCAGCTAAACAATAAATGAGGAACTTCGGCGCACACCGGAAAGCAAGACAACAGCGACTCTTCAATATAACACGCTTTATTTACACCAGTGCCATAACAAACAGGAAACTCCCATAGCCTTACACGTTTCGAGAGTAACCTCCGCTCTTAGTCATAGGCTGGAAAGACGAGAGACGAGATGAGTGCCTTCTCTTCAGTGACGGACCCAGGGTATGTTCGCACCCGGGTCACTTTACTGACAGTGTAAGTCCGAATGTATATAGAGCACAGATTTATGTCTCATATTTGGTCTAGATATTGTTAGTTCGAGAATTAGAGCACTGTGTTTTGAACTAATTGCTTTTATTTATGCAGAATGTTTGTTGTAGCAACCTTATGGAAGTAGCCAATATGCAATTAGAATTGTTTGTGCACTAGAATTCTGTTTTTTTGTAGTAGCACAGTGTAGTCAGTTAGTAGCACAGTGTAGAAGGTAAGTAGCATAGTGTGGTCAGTTAGTAGCATTGTGTAGTCAGTTAGTAGCACAGTGTTGCCAGTAGTAGCACAGTGTAGTAGGTTAGTAGCACAGTGTGGTCAGTTAGTGGCACAGTATAGTTCGTTAGTAGCATAGTGAGGTTATTAAGAAGCATAGTGTGGTTAGTTAGAAACATTTAGGGCCCCATTTACCTCTGTGTGAAATAAGGTGTTAAACTCTTGCTAACCGGTATTGTATAGGTTAGCACGAGTTTAACTCCTACATTGCGCCAACAGTCCATGTATTGCAAAAGACACCTGTGCAACTGGCGCAAAGTATTTAATAACGTGTTTGCACTACTTTTAACGCCACCATTAAAGACCAGCTAATGACTAGATGCAGCAACTGATCTCATAGAAGGGAATAAATGCATGAAACCTTAAATAGAATGTAATAGGTTTATTGAATGTAACAACAAATATTATGTCATTGATAATGACAACAAATGTTTATTGTTTATATGCAACATTGATTTAAAACTTAGGTATTTGTATTGTATATGCGTTTGCCTAGAAAAAACAATAAAAATTTACAAATTAAAAAAAAAAAAAAAGACCAGTTAATGGGGATTTAGCTTTAGCTTTCGGGATGTACCCCAGGCACAAATTCGGAATTAAATACCAGATTCTACATTTATCTGGGGCAATTCTGTCTCCGGGTAAATGAGGCCCATAGTGTCTGCTATTACCAAAGTGTAAATTTGACAGGCATTTACATATCAACTCCTGGTGGTATTTATTGTAAGGATACTGTACAAAAATGAATCTACAGTCTGTTATATTTATGCAGATCAGATAAGCACATGCTTTTTATTTAATTGATGTATAATGTTAAATATATTATATTGGAATCCTTTGGTAATTCGTAAAGGACCTGGCAATGAGGGCAATGAAGAGAGTCGGAAAAATAAGAGTGATATGTAAACATAACTCATATCCTGTCAGATACAGCCTGGCGTGGGAAGGTAGCCCTGTGATTATTCTATGTCTTAGTTCTGCCATCCTTTTCATCACTATTCACTTTGCACTTGTAAATAAAACTATAACCAGCACTGACATATGTCTAGATATATACACCACAGTTCATGGCAGACCTGCTCTAGCTCTATATATCTCCAAAACCTTCTTCATGAACCGGAAAACCCTCCCTTGCCTGCAGTATTGGTTAAATATTAAGGGCACTGGTAATTGCTTAGGGCTGGGCCACACTGGTGCATTTTTGCAGCGTTTTGCAATCTGCAATGATAGTTTATTAATAATTTAAATAGTGGGAAGTAGGCCCCACTGTGTGCGCTGCAATTGGTTGCGATTTGCCATCCAAGTGATCACCATTTTTTGTCAGTTTTTGTCAAAATCACAATTAATACAAGTCTACGGAAGTGCATAGGAAAGCAGATACATTTAACATGACAAGCGATTTTTCTTTTACCCATAATCCCCTGCGAAACACAAGTGCAATTGCATGTAAAAGCGGATACAGAAACGCACATCGTTTTTTTGTGCGTTGTAGTGTGGCCTCAGCCTAATAGTCTGGGATAACAAGGGTTGTATTTGTTTCACTTTGTTAATTTTATAGGGTTGTAAAGTTTCCGTTCCTGGTCTGTCTGGTCTCTCTAAAGATGGCCATACACTCTAACGATGATGGGTAAATACTGTCGGGGAACGAAGGGATTTACCCATTATTGTCAGTGTGTAGGGGCTCTTCCCGACCGATCGTAGTGCCAACGAACAACCATAGTCTTTTCTGAAGCTATTTACAGACCTGCAACCATGGCTTGTGGCTAGCTTTAAAAATGATTTAGAAGTTTGGGGACGGGGCTGATGATGCAGCTGACGATGCTCTCTCCCAGCAGTGGGCATGCTTAAACCTTAAACTTGGAGGCAGACCCCAAAAAACTGGTGATGTCAGAGATTACAGTGCTAGCAAGAAAAAACACCCTTTATACTGCAGTAATTTTGGATAGACTGAAGCTAGAAGCATGATCCTGGAGTTATAATATTTTTAATATAGGCCACTTGTATGGGGACCACAGTTCCCCTTTAACATGATTAGAAATAAAAAAATAAACTAATACAGTCTGATGCTTAAGGTAATGGTAACACAGATACATATAAATGCTACTGTTTACTTTGTATTGGTGATTTCAGGCACATTTTTTGGGGTAGGTTTAGATTATATTAAAAATATGGTTCATGATATTTTCATAGAAAAAAGACACAAACATATACTGTATATCTCAGTAGGAATGGACATAAATCCCATAAATTAATAAAAAATCTTATAGTTATGTTTAGCATCCATATTTTGTTAATTAAATTAAGTTAATGACATTTTAAGCAGTGATCAGGTAATGAAATGCTATTCTACAATCAGCCCTTTTAAAGGGTATGTTCCTTACTTTACTTTTTACTGTCTTACTGAAGAACAGGGGGTAAATGCGCTATGTCTTGCCTCCTGTTCTTCGGTAAAACTTGCAGGAGTTTGACATTCTCCAACACATCCACCCTCCTCTGAACTGTGTGACAAGTGCCAAGGACTGTGGACTTGTCGGAGTCTTTGAGCAGTGCTGGATCGATACAGGTAAGTTCTTCCTCTGCTCCTGCAAGTTTACTGAAGAACGGGAGGTAAGATATAGCGCATTTACCTCCTATATTTCAGTAAGACAGTAAAACAGCAATGGACATACCCTTTAAATAGCACACACTTTAAACAATTTTTAATTGTATACAGTATCTAATATACAGAAAACTGTGAGCAGTTTACCTGGTCTATATTAATACCATTTCTGTCTCCTGGAAAGTTTTTTTTTTTTTTCATTTCCTGGATAATAAATCAATTTCCAGGTAATCATCAATCAATAATTTATTCACGAAAAAAGGAAAAAAGGACAACTGTCCATTAATAAAGTCCTACTGCTAAGTACATCTGAATATGTATCATGGGTCATGCCATTACCTAATTATTTTTCTGTAGAAACAAGTACATCTGCTAGTGACAGGTTCAACCAATGGTTGTATTACAGGTCTATTGAGGACTGACATTTACAACACACCATTTGCACATTTTAAAGAGTTAATAAAACATTAGGATTCACTATTTGATGGTCTTTAGTTTTGTCACTAAATGCTTGCAGCAATCAAGTCACTTTGACCGAGTTTAAAGGAGAACTAAACTTACATTCTTACGAAGATTTTCTTTTAGCAAGGCAAGAGTACATGAGATTGCAGGTTAGGGGACTCCCTCCCAACCTAAAACTTTACCAAGTGCAGAGAAACATACTTACCAAGCTTTGTTGCCACTGCTTCAGCCTCTAATGCTACTTCTGGGAAAGGAGTAGCATTAGGGGCCGGACCAGCCCCTAATTGTGATTGACTGAGAGCTCCACAGCGCATGCCAGTATGCAGGGAAGGGGAAAGCAAAGGAATATATAATTTTTAGGGACAGGATCATTTAAGTACATTTAAACTGCATTGTAAACCCTGTCCTGCATCTGGGAGATGCATAATCTCTGTGCTGTTATATGATTGGCTGCAGCTTCAATGTTTTTTTTTTTGTTTGTTTCAATGATTTTGATTGTTTTTTATGTTTTACGTTTTATGTTTTGATCTGTTGAGCACTACAGAGAAAGTATATGTACTGTACTGTGGACATTTAGCTTAGTATTGTTGTATATTTCTATTGTTGTCTGGAGACTTAAGTTCCCCTTTTAATGAAAAACATTGTTAGATATATTGTTTAAAGGAATATACATCATTTCCCACTTTTTCTTCTCTCCTACCTTCAAAGTCTTCTTTCCCCCCGATATTTGTAAATAGTAGATTTAAGACATTTTACCAGTTTTACTAACTCAAGGGGATCTTACCACATTGGATTCTGAATTACAATGTTTCAGGATATTACAAAACTGTGGAGCCAGATTGATCTGCTTTGAAGGATTTATTCACCTGCAAATAGTGAAGGTTTCATTTACGTTCAGGTAGGTATACTATTGAGAAATGCATTGAACAGAGCTATCTTCCCTCTGCAGCTCTGTACTAAATTGTTTCTAAAACTGAAACAACTAATATTATTGTAAATTTGTATAGGGCTAACATCTTCCATAGTGCTTTTCAACTATAATGATAAATTCACATCAGGCCCTATCAGAAGCGCTTACAATCTATTATGTTATTTCACACATACAACCTATCGGTATGCCTTTAGAGTTAAAGGGGTAATGATGAAGGCTAAGCAGAGAGAAAGCAATCTGTCACAGATTGCTTTCAATTAGAGCAAATCAAAAATGTGTTAAATTGCAACCTATTTCCATGAGTGTTCCTAAAATTTTGCCACCTGAAACATCTTTTTAAATTCTAGTTTTGGGGTGGACATGTTCTTTAACATACTGTTACTGTCCATTCTGATCCATCCCCCTGTGCAGGCACAACAATGCACATGCCCCTTTCTTTCCTTATTCTAGGAACGTAACTCCCATGTGGTGGCTGAAATGCAGTATTGCAGGAAGAAAGATTTTTTTTTGTTTATAGGCCACATTTCTAGGTGACCACAGAGGGGCGGTGTGAGCAAATGTTTCAGTTTGCTTCATGGTAGGGACGCCCTGGTCTATTTCTGACAACCTCAAACACACCATGGCACCATCAAATGGGCTGAGCTAATAACTGACTGGCAGGTGTGTGTGCATATTTTGTGAATGGTTATGATTTGATGTTTACTGGCTTTATTAAAATCACACTACAGGATATTAGGCAGATATTCTATACTAAGGCAAAATTGGTGTGAATGTTTATTGTAAAGTGTAAAGCTAATCCTAGCTCTGGTACTTCCATCCACCCTGGATATATATGGATATAGATGGTTAATTAGTATGCATGACCAGTGACCTGGTACTCATGGGCAAATATCTTGTGGCTGATTAATCCCATATCCAAACATTCTATTGGATTGATACAATAACTGACCGCTCAATTTAATAAGCTTTAGTTCTCATTTAATATTTTGAATGGGGGACTTTATATTATTTTCTTGGCTTTTTAAACTTCAACATTCTTACAGTTTTTCTATGTGATTACCTGTAACCAGACGCTGCCAAGTCAAAGCTATGTTGGGGAAAACTAAATTGCAGTAAATGATGTTTTGTGATCAATGACGTTAATAACCTTATTTATGAAATATCCGTAAATAGAAAACAATTTAATTTTTATATTTTTTTTAAGCCATATTCTCTTCTATAAAACCAAGTAATGATTTTATCAACAAAAACAAAAGATTTAAATGATCCTGCATGCATTCTATAACAGCTAAATAACAGATACATTGTTTAATGTATTACGCCTTGGGGTTTAAGGTGATTAGACTGATCTGTAAATGTAAGATTGAGGGGGGATATCAATCAAAATGTGTTTGTTTTTTTTCCATTCAGATTTTTTGGTTTTCCAGACCTCAACTTTTCCTCCACCATTCTTGATAACTGACATTTTTTGAAGGCCATGTCCCAGAATAATATTTCCTACTCAACTTCCCCACTCCCCCATTGTTATATTTACTCACCTCCCTGCAGTCCCTGAAACCTACAAAACATACTCTTTCTCTCCGCACATGCTCCGCAATGCTTTCATATGTGTGAGATGCCAGCTTTTTTTCGAGTTGCAGAAGTTAGTCAACTTCAATGGCTGAGTCTGCATTCGGCCGTTCCTCCCCACTCTAATTAAAAACTCTTTCCCATCTTCTTGCAGCCTTCTTCTGATTTGTGAGCATCAGTTATTTTATTTTTCAGAATGCTAGAGAGAATGCTGTATTCCTTTGCTGTATTACATTGCTTGATTGTTTAATCAGGAACCAATTCTGAAATACTGAAAGCAGGCATAAAAGACATTTACCCAGAGCCGCTATTGCTCTGGGCAAATGTTCCTTCCGCGATTTAATATTGCGTTAGCGCAGCGTGATTTTGGCCTGCATTAAATCATGCACTAAAAGTAGCGCAAGCGTGATATTAAATCACGAGCACCAGATGCGCGGGTGTCTTTTGCGTAACCCGCACATCCGCTGCTAATTTGGGGATAACTTCATATTATTTTCCAGTGGCTCTTGGTAAATGAGCCATATTGTTGTTTGGTGGCGAGAGAATAGTAAATCTGCTGCTTGCTGGTATTTTAATTTGCACATCTCTCAGGACAGTTTTGTGTCCTTGTCAGCACTTTATAAATAAATAATGATTAAAAAATTTACACATCTGAGAAAGAAGGCAGTAGAAAAAAACACATGAAATATTGTATGCACCACATTTCTTCCAACGGTACCATACAAATGTGTAATGGAATGAAATCAGTTCAACTGACTTGATGGACAAATCAAACATTTTCATAAAAATAACCCTATGGCTTTGTACCATGTTGTGATTAAGGCGCAGTTTATTTTGGTAGGCTACCGTATGTATCATATGAACAGCCAAACAAGAGAAGTATGGGGCTGCACCCAGGATTTACTGCATATAGACACTAGAGATGGCCAAACTTCTGAAAATTGAGGATTCGCGGATTTCTGAAAAAATTTGGAAATTCGAATATCCGTGAATTTTGCCATTAAAGTCAATGGGGAAAGAAGTTTGGAAATTTCAGCCAAAAATAAGGGATTAAATAGCAGTTGTAACTTACCGTGAATGGCTCTGGGACCTGGGAAATTGTCCGAGGACCACATTCACACAGGAAGAACAGCAAAAAAACGGAAGTAGTGAGCCCCATTTCCGGTTTCCGTGGGCCATTTTTGCTAATCCTCGAAAAGCTGATTTTCAAGGATTCTCAATTTGGCTGTTCAAGTATTCCTGAATGGCCAAAAGTCCTGCGGCTGCACATTCGGGGGTCCTGTGGCTTCCTTAGAAGGACCATTGTGGCCCTTTGGGGCTTAAGGAGTCCCGCAGCTCAAACCGCGACCCCCCCTCTCTGGCACTTAAAAGTGCCCTTGTGGCCCTTGGAAGGTCCCTTGTGGCACTGACATGTGCCTTCTGGGGATTAAGGGGTCCCGCAGCTCGAACTGGGACCCCTCTCCCTAGCACTTATTGGAATAATAAAATTCAAATATGATTGGTTAATGTGTGAACATATGAATGCAAGCATTGAAATATTAACCAATCACAATTGGATTTGGTCCTTCAGCAAACCTATATAAAGAGGTGCCAACCCCGCTGAGCTCAGAAGTCATCACAGTGATGGCAGAAGAAAGGAGACTCAGGCAACACCGGTGACGTTGATGTCTCCAGCGCCATCGGCATCACTGGCGGCCGCAGTGACATCGCCCGGTGTTGGTGACATCAGCAGAATCGATGTCGCCAGCTGAGAAGAAAGAGGAGCCAAGGGGGGTCCTGTTTTCGAGCTGCAGGACCCCCAACAATGGCACTTGTCAGTGCCACAAGGGCCCTTCCAAGGGCCACAAGGGCACTTATAAGTGCCGTGGAGGGGGATCCCAGTTTGAGCTGCGGGAGTCGTTCCCTCTAATTTTAAATCGGCTGTGTGCACAGAAATATATTTTCTGTGCGCATATAAAGTAACATTTTGTGCGCTCCATAGCACAGCACAGATTTTTTTTAACCTATGTGCACAGCTTAGGGATCCCAAAGGCACTTGTCAGTGCCACAAGGGCCCTTCCAAGTGCCACAAGGGCATTTATAAATGCGATTTGTGGGCCCCCGAAAATCCGCCACAGATCCGGGTTCGGATCCGCGAATCGGCCATCCCTAATAGACACCGAGACTTACATGTAAAAACATTGGTGTTGGGATGTTTTTTATACAATAAATCAACGTTTTTCCATGTTAGACTTGTTGTCTATTTGCAGTAAATCCTTAGTGCATCTACGGTCCCCTTCTTCTCTTTTTTGGCTCATTATATTGCCGGACCCTGGGGACGGGTCTGAGGCATTAGCACCCGAACCACTGAAGTTACACGGTGAGTTATATCTGTTTATATATATATATATATATATATATATATATATATGTTTTTCCTCCTTTGCTCCTAAGAACAAATGTAGACAATTTGGAGAGGGGTATGGGACACTTTTCTATGTATCATTTGTATGCTCTTTCTGTGCCTTTTCCATGCACGGAGGTTATGCAGGAGGGGCTCGACCGGCATCGACTCATTTGATTGGCTAAGGTATCGCGCCTTAGCCAATCACAGGAGCGGATGCCGGTCGAGCAAGGGGTGCCCATGCACTTTCAGATTACCTGCTTACAATGTTCCAACCAACATACCGTCCACTTGCAATCACTATTCTGGGTGCGGTTTGCATGTGCTCCGATAAGCAGATTGCAGTGCAACAGGCATCAATGCACCTAGTATGGCTAGACCAATTGCCCAACACTAGTGTTTACTTTTTAACACTCGATCGCATCAGGAGTTAAAATGGATTGGTGGGCCCTAACCCATAGGGACATATTTATAAAGGTGCAGTATTGCTACTTCGCGATATCATGCCTTTAACGAGGACTGTTTTTCACAGGTGCGGTCATACATTTACGACTGAGTTGTAAAATACCCGTTCAATACCAAAGCTATAAATTTATGGCTGCAGCCATAAGTTTATGATAAACCTGCAATATTGGAACATTCCGATAAATAGAGCCTTTAATTGTCTGTTTCTGAACTATAAATAAGGAAAATGTGTGTCCTTTGTTTCCTAGCGCAAACTACATATAACAATGCGTAAACATAACAATGACAAATATATCCATGTGTGTTTTAATACAAACCCTTGCAGTATTACAGCTTTTATATATAACTGTTCAAAGCAAATATGTGGACAGAGTTTAGAAACCAGATGGTACAGTTTAAATGCCATGCTAAACAAAGGTTGGGATATTTTGATGTGACAGGAACACAGGTGAGATCATATGCCTGTGATGAAACTCAGGGAAATGCTAACTTGATCATGAACAATATGGTCTTTGTACAGTCAGCAGGATACAGGCACCAGTGACTTCAACCCACCTCCAACACTATTAACCCATCTGAACTGCTGCATTTTTTTTTCTATTGCCTAGGAACAAAGGACAGAAAGATCAGGTTGCACTTTGGATTTCATTGCCTTTAATTAAAAACAAATGGATTATGTTTACTACATCACATGCTTTCATTTTCTATAACAGGCCTAGCACAGTGTATTGTACTGGTGTTCACACAACACCTGCCAAAAGGATAGACCGGTTTATCTTCCTTTAGCTGAATCAAAGGCAAGATCGTATCTCTTGTTTCTTTTAAAAACTCTGCCATATGAGAACTTGACCACTAGACTTTGCATCTCCTTATATATCACAATCTCCTAAACTTTGACTAACCGTGCAGACAGATAATTTATTCTGTTGAAGCATAATAGACATGTATTGCCTCTGTCATGACCCTAGCAACCTTAATTAAGCACCCAATACACGGGATATGTAGTAGAAAAAAATATATAGCGCACTCCAGTTTTCAACAACATCCAGTGTATTTATTAACACATGTAACGTTTCGGTACCCGGGTACCGAAACGTTACATGTGTTAATAAATACACTGGATGTTGTTGAAGACTGGAGTGTGCTATATATTTTTTTCTACTACATATGACTGAGTGGCCAGTGGCTAGTGGCCGTATAATAGCGCCCAGCACTAAAATTACTTGTTAAAGGGGTGTGCGGAGACCAAGTGTTATACTCTTTCAATACATGGCATAGACATTTTGTGTGATTTTAACAGTCGAACCCCCTTTTATGTTTTTCCGATCAACCTTTCAGCAATGCTGAGCGGTTTATCGGAAAAATGAAGATCTGGCAAGGCGGAAAATCTTCTGTGCCAATTTCTTCGCATGTTTCAAGTCTCAAGGTGGGGAACTTCAAGGGGTTCTTCCGAAAGGAATTCTTATCATCGTCCTTGATCAGAAGACCGTCTGGCTAGCTTAAGGCTACTTTCAGATTTTTAAAAATCCTTTTTAATATTGTTTTAGGGCTAGGCCACACTGTCCTGATTTTCTTATGTTTGCGCATGCGCATGCGCCTTTTCCGATCATTGGAATGGCGATTTGCGTTTGCGTTGCAGTGTGGCCGTGCCCTTAAGTAAGAGTGTTTGAATTTTTAATTCTTAAAAAATAATCTGTTTGGTTATGTTGAGTTCATGGATTTCACAATGTCATTTTTGTTTTTTGCAAGGAACACAGTCACTTTAAACTGGTTTGGCGGCTGCTTTGTATAAAAAAAGGCTGGATCCCAAGTATGTAGAATAGAGTATCAGATTCCTAACTTAAACCTATGCCCACGATATAAGGATAGGCTTACTTAAAATGAATTAGGATTACAGGATGTGAGTATGATTTGTCATAACAGAATGTGCCAAGATTAATTTGGAATATAGCCCGAATTGTCCCATTTTATTTGACCATATTTTATTTATGTTGGGAGTTGAGCAGATCCATTTACTAAGTAAACAGAATGATTTCCTCTGTGTTTGCTTCTGAAAAAATGCAAATAACAAGCAAAACTTTACAATTAATTCCAAATTTACAAGGGATGACATACCGTGCCTTAATGGGAGACATAAAAAATGCTGGTATCTGTATTTTAGAGTCTTTTTATTTTATGCAGTTGGAAAATAATGGTGCAGTCATAAAATACGAATCAGTATTAATATCAGCACTGAAATAAAACAGTAATTGGCACTTTTCCTTTGAAACAAAAAAAACAGGTAGATGCCAAATTCACTTTAAAGGACAACTAAAGCCTCAGAACAACATTGAACAAGAAGGCAGATCTCCTTGTTATAAAAGTATTAATTTGTGTCTCACCTCTCATTTCGATAAGGTTGATGAGAAATGTAACTTTCTAACATGGGGTTTGTAGTTTATTTCTCAGCATTCCAATATCACACAGTGTGGTCACTGACCATTATGTTCTTTACAAATGATCACTCCTAAGTTATTGCAGGAACTTGTTACAATTGGTTCAGTTGGTCACACACACTTGTAGCCTTTAGCCAATCCTATTACAGGACAGATTAGGTAAGGGAGCATGTGACTGAGATCAGGGGTGTGGCCAGTCACTGTACATACACACAGTTATTTAAACCAGTTCTTCAAGTGGAAACATTTACTTTAATGACATTTACTGTATTGCTATTTACTGAGTGTAAAAACTGGGTTTCGTTCTCCTTTAATCTCTGCACTAAAAGAAAAGGGTAAATGGCACACTTTCCCTGCACTGCAAGAAATAACACTTGTTGTTTTACTTGTTTCTGCATTAAAATAAACTGGATGTTGCACCCTTACATAGACAGTCCATATTATAAAATTAAATAATTAGATGTATAGTTAATTTAATTCTAAGCATGGTGTTTCTGGTGATGGGCAAATTGGAAGGGGCATTCTGAAGTTAAGGTGTCCATACATACTGTATACCCGATATTACTTACCCGACCGAGCGCTCACGCGACGTTAGTTCGATCCTGCCGGAAACTTTTCTCCTGATATTCTATGCGACCGACATGTGATCGCAAAATGAATGGGATTTTACGATCGCATGTCCGTTGCATAGAAGATTGGGAGAATCGCCAGGCTGAAATATCCTCAATGAAAACAGACGCTGGTGAAATTTCAGTGCAACTAATTGACAAGTCCATAGAAATTTAGAGGCATGTCTGATCACCCAATTTGGACGCTGGTTCAAACAAAATTGGAGCATCATGGCCAAAAAAGTACCAGATTTTCAACCTACTTGCCAGAATATTGTTCAGTCAGGTCTAGATATTGCCTAGTGTAAAGCTAGCCCTGAGGATTCTATGGGCCCTAAGATAGAGCCCTTAGATTCACCAACTCCAGACCACACCCTCCAATTTACTATGCGATTTCCTCAGCCCATTATCACCAGCACCATACTTAAAGTATCCACTATACAGTACAAGGATGATTTAGGAAAGATTACCCTGTATGAAGAGCCGGACAATTACCAGTAAAACCACCAGAGCTGTCTGACTGAATTCAGCAACAAATCACTTCAAATATGTTATCTATCACAAGCATGCCTGCACATGGATAAACATATGCAGTTCCTACTTGTGGTGCTTGAGTCATGTTACATGTAAAAAGGATTTCCAACCAATGCAATGAAAGTTCAATAACTGGAGCTTATCACAGGTTCTGATCTTAATGGTGTTGGCTTGTACTCACCTCACAGCTGTTTGCTTTGGTCGCTTATAAGGTGAAATAGGCCTGGGTATATGGCTGCCTTCTTCCACATTACAGTCAGGACTGTGTCAGAAGGTCCTTAGCATACAAGCCCCTACCTGTAATGTGAAAGAAGGCAGCCATATACCAAGGCCTATGTCCTTCTGGGAAGGAGAAACCTTTCATTTAGTGTTTAAAAACATTACTGATTATATAAAAAACACTATTAGTATATACTGTATATAAACTTATAATGTAAAAAAAAATGACTGCCCCAAAATGACTTTCAAGGGAAAACAGGCCACCACAATAGAATAGAAAAATCTAAATCTCTAACACTAACTAGAGCTTGGGGAATATTTATAATCAATCGCCATTCCGCTAACGCAGGACAACACAATAACATATAGCGGTATTAACTCGGTGTTTCTAAAGAAATTTTTCACTGCTTCGGTAACATCCCCGTATTGACTGCATTACTCTAGTATCACAGATACTAGCATAAATGCACAAGACAAAATCAAAACCTAGAAGAGCTGTCGGTATATTGATGATTGTGTTACATTAAATTATAAGAATAGTCTACCCCCCCTCCCCTGCAGACAATTATTTGTTTTGGGAAACTGACTGACACCTCCCAAGGACCAACTCGCAGACTAAAGTTATGGCCACAAATGCATTTTCGCCACCTTAGACTTGGCGACTTTGACTGGCTGAACTTAACACAATGAAACTTTAATCGCCATTTTATAAATATGATCCAGCAGTTACCGCTGCAATAATCAATGTAGCAATAGGTTCTAATCATGCTTTATCAATTGCGCTGGTGAAAACATCGGCAATAGCAGCAGCAAAAAGTTACCAAACCTTTATAAATATGCCCCCTAGTAAATCAGGTTTGGCTAAAATTAAATAATTCATCAAGATGTGTTGCACGAACAGACAGGGCAATGCTTTCTTTTTTTGTTGTTCACTCCTGTGTTGCACTGGGTACTATCTCTGTGGGATCATTGAAAGTAACTTTAGCATTAGATAGCCCAAAACATACTGTAACATGAAATGTATTGCACTGGGTGTGCAGAACAAATCAAAGCAGAACCCTTGCTAACCCCTAATAAATAGTGTAGCACTTATTTGGACTAGAGTGCCCAATATTACATCTTTCGCAGTGTCTCCTAGAATGCCAGCATCAGTTTGACAGTAGTTTCAATCAGCTGTTGTCTGATCGAATTGTTTCATTTTGCTGAGATGGTGAAGGTTGAGATAGTGGAGCAGCTGGTTACTCAAGTGTAATGTAAACTATACTACTATGGCCTACTAATAATAGCCCCAAATGCCTGAGAATGACACTTATTTGAAAATGTTGGCGGCAGATGAGTTTCCAAACATTCTTTTTATAGGAGGACTTTAAATACCCTCTATATCAAATTTATTGCAGAAAAAAATAGCCCTTATTTCATAAACGTAAGAATAAAGAGTCAATAGATAAAGGGATAGCTACAGAGAAAGTGGGAAAAAATAGAGGAGAAGGGATAGACAGATAGAATACCAAAGGAAATGAGGAAAGTAACAGAACCAGGTTTGAACGAGGGGCTCAAAGCCCACACGGCACTCCAACTGTATCTAAAAGTACCTGGAATAAATGTCCAAAATAGGACAATCAATCCAAATCAATAACTAGGTCCAACAATGGATATTAGACATAACATCACCTTTATTATACACGTATCAATGAATAAAACAAACACCCCTAAAAACATCTCAAAGTGCAATGGCGTACATATTCAGTGCATCATTAATGAAACTCAGCAGGATCCAAAGGACACAGACAGACCATTGAGGGCTAGAAATAGTGTTCCAACCTTGTACACTAGTAGCACCAAATGTCCAAAATATAGGTCTACAAGCAGCTGTAAGGATAAGTTAGTGGCAAAGCATAACGTAGACATGTGGGAAAAGTAAGCCGCGTAGTTTGGCGGATAGAGGTTAGTGCACCCTATAAGTCCTGATCATCCGGGCATAGCAACATGGCGAGATATGGCCAATGTGGAAAAGCAAACAAGCACTGAATAGAGGAAGCAAAAGCAGTCCAGGTCAAAATGTCAGTACTGTAATGGTAATAAACGGAACAATCTCACCAAACTTAGTGCATAGGTGAACTAAGTATTCTTACTTTGTAAGAATAATGTAAGAATAATTTCAAGTAATTTTAGTATGAACGCAGAATGTTTATTATACTTTGAACTGCGTGTGGCTAAATATTCCTGGATAGCTAGAAGGCCTTGTTTATGGGGAATAGATTGATATAGGGCTTCTATATCGAGGCCGACTAATACAGTAGTTTCCTTGACTTGAATTGATTCTAGGTTTCGTAACACATCTAATGTGTCCTTCAGAAATGCCAGTATAGTGTCTAAAAATGATCGTAATGCCCGATCAACAAATCTAGAAATGTTTTCAGTAGGGCTACCAATGCCTGATATAATGGGGCGACCGGGGGGTCTAGAGGAATTTTTATGTAATTTAGGCAGCCAGTACAGGCAAGGTAGAACTGGGTGTTTATTAAACAAAAAGCGAAGATCAGCTTTGTTAAAGGCCAAATCTAGACATTGTTCTTTGATGAAACATGATAGGGTATTTAAACATCTTCAATATGACTGTCCAGTAACCATGTGACCCGGAAGAAGAGGCGCCCTTACAGCTGCATGTAGACTTATATTTTGGACATTTGATGCTACTAGTGTACAAGGTTGGAACACTATTTCTAGCCCTCAATGGTCTGTCTGTGTCCTTTGGATCCTGCCGAGTTTCATTAATTATGCACTGAATATGTACGCCATTGCACTTTGAGATGTTTTTAGGGGGGTTTGTTTTATTCATTGATATGTGTATAATAAAGGTGATGTTGTGTCTAATATCCATTGTTGGACCTAGTTATTGATTAGGATTGATTGTCCTATTTTGGACATTTATTCCAGGTACTTTTAGATACAGTTGGAGTGCCGTGTGGGCTTTGAGCCCCTCGTTCAAACCTGGTTCTGTTACTTTCCTCATTTCCTTTGGTATTCTATCTGTCTATCCCTTCTCTTCTCTTTTTTCCCACTTTCTCTGTGGCTATCCCTTTATCTATTGACTCTTTATTAGTATTGTGTTCACCAGGATTTGCACCCACTTTAATTAGTTATACTGTTGGCACCATATATGCCTAGATACACGATTTAGTGCATCTTCCTTGTCTATTTCCTCCTTTACCCCCCCTTAGATAAACGCAAGAATGTCTTTGTGATCCCTTTTAGACATCCAAAGAAACAGTGACACCATGTGATAGGAAGAAGCTGCAGAGGATATTGCCTTATTGCACTGAATAATTTGGTGCAATAAGGAGTTTTTTTTTTTAATTTCAGTGTTTATACTGTGCGGCAACTGTCAGTTATTCCAGTTTTTAAAATGTAACTTCCATGGCAATACAAATATTTGTATACATTTTTGAAGTGCTGCCCCTGCTTTCTGGTTCTTCCAGTTAGCAACTATCAGTCATGGCTGTGACAGTTGACATCACTGCTAAGGACTGAATGGTATTTCCCTAAATTCCTTCTCTGAGCATGTGACCATATGATTGCTAGGATTCAATTCTAGCATTTATATGGTCACATACTGACCAATCATATTTTAATAAATCATTAAAATGTGATTGGTCAATTTATGACCATATAATTGCTAGGATTAAAATCTTAAGCAATTAAAATTGGATTTGGTCTTTTAGCAATCCTATATAAAGAGGGGCAAACTTGCGCGGAACTCACAAGTCTGATTGATGATGAAGACAGAAGACTCGGGGATCAAGATAGCGGTGTAGTTATTATCCGCAACAGCGGTGTCACCTGCGGGCAAAGTCACATTGGCGGACTTCGGAGACTTCAGCAACCCCTCGCACCCCACCTCACCAAGGTAGGATAGCTCAACATATTTTAAAGGGGCCATTCTTTCTAAAAGATATCATTATGAGGGTGACGCCACAAATAAAAATTGTTAATTGAAGTGCATGTTCACACCTAAAACAGCTGGTTGCTTGGGAGTTATCTGCCCACAATCCCCACTGCTAATTTTACCAATTTATCACATGCATTTGTATCCAGATATTTAATGATAAGTTATCATCCATTCTGTAAAAGCTATCTCAAAGCTCAATGATATTTTCATAAGCTTAAGCATGTGCAGTGGAGGAAGCAGAAGAACAGCAGTCAAGCATTGGTAGTGATATCAGCAATTACATCCTTGATTGACTGCATGGAGGGAGGAGCCAACTTACTTTGCCAGAATAAAGGCAATAATTATACTTAATATCTGGTTAATAATACATCTATTAATGTGCTAAATATATCATTTGGGATTGGGGCAGGTAACCGAGTTTTTTGTTTTAAGGGTGTACATGCACTCATCTAGTGCCAGATTATTATGTACAAATATGATACGAAAGGGATAATGTGCCCCTTACAATGTAATATAAGGATATTATGTCACCGAGGAGTTACCTGACCATATGTAGAGATGTCCGAACTTCGAAAAATCCGGTCCGTGCGAGGATCCGCGGATTTTCGGAAAAATCCGTAAATTCAAAAATCCGCGAGCGGACCCGTTAAAACGTATTAAAATGAAAGTTCGGCAAAATCCGCATTAAAAGTGGTCTAAATAGCCTTGGTAATGTACACTTAATCACTCAGGGACCTGGGTAATGTCCTTAGAAACACGTATCAATGCCTACAATACCTAAAAATTACAGTCCGCTAGCGAGACCGGTATTTTTCGAAAATACGAGGATTTCCGTAAAAACAAGGATTTCCGTAAAAACGAGTACCTCCGTACAAGCCTTTTTCGTTTTTTACGAAAATTCTCGTAATTACGAGAATCCGCATAATTACGAGGATCTTCAGTTTTTCCGGGTCCCGGAAGATCGCAGATTCTCGTAATTGCGGAGATACTCGTATTTTCGAAAAAATTTTCGTAAAAAAAAAAAAATCCGCAGTTCGGAAGGCGGAAAATCCGGAATAATCCGCCGTTCGCGGACGGGATAAATCCGCGGTGGATCCCAGTTCGGGTCCGCGAACCGGCCATCTCTAACCATATGCGGCCGAGTGCTTTTATACCGGGCCGGGTGTGGTAATATCCTTATATTATAATGTGAAGGGCGCATTATTTTTTTTATAATATATAAGTTAATGAATCCTTCCCCTCCAATTGCATTTTAAATTCTAACCTTGTCTCCTTTCCCACCTAAATTTAAACCCCCCAAGCTGCCTATTCTACTGGAATGGGAGGGGCAGTAGGATATAAGAAATGAGTCACCAGTGACATAGCTGAGTGATTTTTCTAAGGATATATACCACTGCACCTCCCATTATATCACATTTATTATATAAGGGAAAATACGCTACCTACAGTGTAATATGAGGATATTTCACCACCTAGGAGTTCCCAGACCATATAAAAGCACAAGGCCGTAGGCCGAATGCTTTTATACAGGTCAGGCAACTCCAAGGTGAAGTAATATCCATATATTAAACTGTAGAAAGCGTATTATTCCATATAATACATAAGGTTAAAAAAAAAATCTAGCACAGGCACTCTTGTCTTCTGCCCTCCCTGTCTCCCCCTCCCCTTTATTAGTAATGTAGATAAGAAGCCTGTTTTTGTAAATACAAATAGTTAATTGCTGTTTACAAAAACAGGCTTCTTATCTACATTACTAATACAGGTGGTGAGAGAGAAATGGGGAGGGGCAGTGACAGACAGGAATTCACTCAGTGACATCACTGAGTGACTGATTATATAGATTCTCAACACTGCACTTCCCCATTCAAATGCCAGAGCCTTATGTATTATAAATGTATTATTTATACTAATTGTTAGTCTGCTAGCATAACTGTATTGCCTCAGTGCATTTTTTTAATATTGCTTTAAAAGTGTAAAGGTATGCAGCCCTCCCCATACATTTTTTCCTGATTTCGAGCCTCTCTCTGCCTTCAATTAGCCATGCAGTGAATTCTGTCTGCCTCTAACTGTCACTCAAAGCTAGCATGTGAGAAAACACTCCTCCACCCATCCTTGATCACTGATTATGTAGGCTGTATCCTAGCAACAGGACTTTCAAGTTTGTTTGACTGGCAGAGGAGGAGGAGAGAGGTTGTAACAGACATTCCCAACAGCCAATGACAAGTGTTGTGTTAATCAAAAGGCCCTTCTCAGGGCCCCGCTGGAGGGAGCCTCCACCCCCCCAGCGGCTCCCTCCCGTCCCCTCCCCGGGAGCGGCCGGGGCGGGGGGCTTGGAGGGGTTGCCGGGGAGGGGGTGCGCGGCGGGTGGTCGCGACCACCTGCTGCGGCCCCTTCCCGACAGCCCCTCCTAGCCTCCCGTTCCGAGATTGCCGCGAACGGGGAACGGGTTGGGAGGGGCTGCTGGGAAGCGGCGGGTGGTGTGGGCGGGGCATACCACCCGCCGCGGGGCGGGGCATACTCCTACCCCGCCGCGGGGAGTGTGGGCGGGGTAGGAGTATGCCCCGCCCCTTTAGGAGCGGCGTCGGGAAGGGATTTTAAGTCCCTTCGCGGCGATACTATACAGTATCGCCGCGAAGGGGCTTAAAATTACCGCAGCACATCGCGGCCGCGATAGGTATCGCGGGAATAGCGCTCGCCGTTATAAATACGGCGATAGCGCTATTTTCGCGGCCGCGATGTGCGGCGGTAATTTTTTTGCGATATTATCGATTCTTTATAAATATGCCCCATAGTACAAGTCAGAAAGATATAAGGTCAGCGAAAAATAGGGTGTAACTAAATCGTCCGTAATTTACCAACATTCCTAAATGTTTAGAATGA
This sequence comes from Hymenochirus boettgeri, assembly GCA_019447015.1. Taxonomy (NCBI): domain Eukaryota; kingdom Metazoa; phylum Chordata; class Amphibia; order Anura; family Pipidae; genus Hymenochirus; species Hymenochirus boettgeri. Next base: position 180,523,981 of record CM033470.1, on the reverse strand, counting down.
TATTTTGTCCTAATCGATCAAGATATTTGTTTAGAAAGTTGATTGGGGCAAAATATCAACCCATGTTAACAAACATGCTGGTGGGTGTAGAAATTTGTACATAATAATTTTTACATTACCCTGCACTAGTGGACAAAAACAAACTAAGAGATGTTACACATGAGACAAATAAGGCTGATCTTCCTAGTGACAGACATACTAATTGGTAGTCTGTTAGTCAGAAATAAAGTGGCCCCTCATATTTTGGCCTGACTGATTTTGCAGTCCATTGAAAGCCACAGGATTCCATACCTTATGTACTCTGGAATTATTGAGAAGAGGCTATAAATAGGGACTTCAAACGGATGTTGACCACTAAGCATCATACAGATGTCAAATTTCGCTCAGGGGGCAACACACGAAGGCAGACGTTTGTTGGTCCGCTAAGATGAATCCACGAATGACTGCCAACCAAGCACATGCAATTCTCAAGTGGAAGTTAATATTGAGACTGGGGAATTCATGGGAAAGGGTCAGACTATTTATTTATACCAAACATTGTTGCCTGTGTATTTAAATATACTTTTTTTATTCGTATGTTTAAATAATGCCATGAACAGGGACTAGTTGTACAATATATACGAATAACATGTAACGGACAGCTTATTGCAAATATATATATATGTATGCATACTGTATACAGAAATCAAAATTTTCCTTCTTTTTGTCCAATCTGATTTAAAGTTGATTTACACAAATGATACAATTTACATAAAATAAAAGCAATATATACATTACAGTAAGGCAACATTCATGGCCATTATCTGTGTTTCATATCGTGCACATTCATTTCATCCATGAACGAAAAACATCTTCTTGGCATGAATCATCAATAACTGAGTATATTAAAAAATGAATACTTTAAGTGGCAAAGGGAAGGAGGAGGAAAACAGAAAAGTTGTATCCTCAGGGAGACAAAGCTTGGGTTGTTTAGTTGAACACAAATGAAGTGCAGAAGGACATACACTGTGTGCATTGCAGATCAGGCATTTCAGGTCATGGCCCTTAGGATGCTGGGAGTCCATGTTCACTATAGCTTATGACAGTATCAGCTTTGTAAGGTTAAAAAGTATTAGTTAACATTTTCAAAATTAAAAGAGTTTATATTTGTTTCACTAAGAATGAGTAAAAATGTCTTGATTTTTCATTAAGAAGTGCAAATGTGCCATGTTTCATTTATGTGTTTGCTGTATCTACTCTATTGCCATTATGGTACAGTGCTGCTTACTACTAGAAAATAAAAGATTTATAGTGAAAAGTTCACTTTTTATCACGCTACTTCACAGGCGACAATGGAATATAAGTGTTTCCACCATTAAAATGTCCATAGGAAATGTATTGGTAAAGAAGTGATTGTTTACTGCATGCAGTAGTTTTTAGTTGATGTTTTCATAACCAGTGATTTAAAAGATAAACAGGGAGATTCAATAAATGTTCTGATTGTTTAAAATGGTGCTAATTTTGCCCCAGCCAATCAGATCTTATTTAACATTTGAAAGCTAACATCTGATTAGTTGGGGCAAAATTAGCACCATTTTAAACAATAAGAACTTTTATTGAATCTCACCTGAAAGCATATGTAATAACTGCAATATGAAGCATTTTCCATACTAGCCCTTCATTATGTAAAGAATTTCCACTACTGGAAATAAAACTGCAGCGTAGCATGTTTATATTGCAAAATTCAATGTATAAATCAGCTCTCTACAATCAGTAGCAAACATACAGAAAATATCTTGATAACAATATAAGACTGCCCCCCCTCTTGCTCTCAGTAACAGCATGAAAACCCTAAAAAAAAGTCTCTTCAAATGGGTGCGAAATGACTGTTTTTGCGGTTATCTCCACCATTTTTTCTATTTTATTGTTGAAAAACACAAACTATTTCTGCTGAACAATTCAGAACTGTACACCGGAAGAGAAGAGATCATTTGTACTCTCGTTTATAGAACAGGTAATGAGCATTATGACAGACTGTCATTCCACTGATGCTCTGATAAGGCTTGTTCACACAACGATCTTTTGTATAGGAAATTCTAGTATTTGAATCTCTCGCGCGGCTGGTTATTACAGTACTGTTTTACCTGACAGCAGTTTTAAAATAAAACTGTCATCTCTTCATGATTTCAGAGAGTCGTTGTGGAGCTCAGTGATGAGAATACAAGGATTGTGATCAGTTCTGTTGAAAATAGAAAAGCTGCAGCCTGCTGCAACAACCAGCAATCCATTCTGGGTGAACATGGTCATAGTAAATAATGAAGTATTTTTGTAGTAGTTTTGTAGTTTTTTTCATTACACATACCAAACAGCACAATAGTCTACATGGTGGATTTTCACCATCATGAAACAGCAACAGTGTAAGGTGCTGAAATATGTGCATGTTTATCTTTCCTTCATCAAATAAGCCTTTTGCATCTCCTTCCTGGCACTGGCTGATGGTCATTGGACAGGGACAGGACGAAGCTGTTCAAGTTGAGATTCCAAGGTAATTCTCTCCTGGTGGACTTTCTAGCATTACAAAAAATTTAACGAAAACCATTTTAACTATAGATGATTTAGGAAGCATTGGTTCCTATCTCAGGGTACCCATAAAAATCTAAAAAATACAAAATGCACATAATGTTATTTTTGTCAATTCTATTTGGTATTCTATTTATGATAGGCCAGTTAGTAGTAGGAAGTAGATATAAAAGGTAAACCACATAAAGGTTATCAAGGATATCAAGCTGTGAGGCTGGGTGTGTATATTAATCCTCTGGGTGAGGGATTTATTAAGGAAAGGAAGTAATGTCAAGTGCACTATCTTTTTCTTTAGTCATTAAGGTGCACCTTTTACTAGAAGATTTTTCTATGGCTGTATCTATAGGTGCACTACCTACACTACACAATTGCTTACCTGCAGACGGCAGCAATGTTCCAGACAACCGCCTGGCTCATTAACTTTACAACAAATGCCGATCGTAAAGCACTATTTGGCTGGGGGATAGCCAACAGCCGCATCTGTGATTGGCTGACTCTAGGTCCGTCCCCTGTTCATCCCCGGAAGAAGCTATAGAGGCTGAGGGAACGTAGATGGGTAAGTCTATTTCTGGGAACGTAGTTAAAACCCTAATATATAGGGTTGGAGGGGGGTCCCCTACACTATAGAAAAGTTTGTATTTGGGGGTGGAGATACCCTTTAAAGGATAGGTTCATTCAAAAATTCAACCTAGTTGAAGAACATTAGGTAAAGGAGCTCTGTCTTATCTCCCTTTCTTCATTTAGGGGCATATTTATAAAGGTTCGTTAACTTTTCGTGGCCGTTTTCGAGGGCGCGGCGGGTGGTCGCGACCACCTGCGCGGCCTTCCCGACAGCCCCTCAGCCTTCCCGTTCGAGATTGCCGCGAACGGGGAACGGGTTGGGAGGGGCTGCTGGGAAGCGGCGGGTGGTGTGGGCGGGGCATACCACCCGCCGCGGGGCGGGGCATACTCCTACCCGCGCGGGGAGTGTGGGCGGGGTAGGAGTATGCCCCGCCCCTTTAGGAGCGGCGTCGGGAAGGGATTTTAAGTCCCTTCGCGGCGATACTATACAGTATCGCCGCGAAGGGCTTAAAATTACCGCAGCACATCGCGGCCGCGATAGTATCGCGGGAATAGCGCTCGCCGTTATAAATACGGCGATAGCGCTATTTTCGCGGCCGCGATGTGCGGCGGTAATTTTTTTGCGATATTATCGATTCTTTATAAAATATGCCCCATAGTACAAGTCAGAAAGATATAAGGTCAGCGAAAAATAGGGTGTAACTAAATCGTCCGTAATTTACCAACATCCTAAATGTTTAGAATGATATTTTGTCCTAATCGATCAAGAATTTGTTTAGAAAGTTGATTGGGGCAAAATATCAACCCATGTTAACAAACATGCTGGTGGGTGTAGAAATTTGTACATAATAATTTTTACATTACCCTGCACTAGTGGACAAAAACAAACTAAGAGATGTTACACATGAGACAAATAAGGCTGATCTTCCTAGTGACAGACATACTAATTGTAGTCTGTTAGTCAGAAATAAAGTGGCCCCTCATATTTTGGCCTGACTGATTTTGCAGTCCATTGAAAGCCACAGGATTCCATACCTTATGTACTCTGGAATTATTGAGAAGAGGCTATAAATAGGGACTTCAACGGATGTTGACCACTAAGCATCATACAGATGTCAAATTTCGCTCAGGGGCAACACACGAAGGCAGACGTTTTTGGTCCGCTAAGATGAATCCACGAATGACTGCCAACCAAGCACATGCAATTCTCAAGTGGAAGTTAATATTGAGACTGGGAATTCATGGGAAAGGGTCAGACTATTATTTATACCAAAACATGTTTGCGTATTAATTTATATACTTTTTTATTCGTATGTTTAAATAATGCCATGAACAGGGACTAGTTGTACAATATATACGATAACATGTAACGGACAGCTTATTGCAAATATATATTATGTATGCATACTGTATACAGAAATCAAAATTTTCCTTCTTTTGTCAATCTGATTTAAAGTTGATTTACACAAATGTACAATTTACATAAAATAAAAGCAATATACATTACAGTAAGGCAACATTCATGGCCATTATCTGTGTTTCATATCGTGCACATTCATTTCATCCATGAACGAAAACATCTTCTTGGCATGAATCATCAATAACTGAGTATATTAAAAAATGAATACTTTAAGTGGCAAAGGGAAGGAGGAGGAAAACAGAAAAGTTGTATCCTCAGGGAGACAAAGCTTGGGTTGTTTAGTTGAACACAATGAAGTGCAGAAGGAACATACACTGTGTGCATTGCAGATCAGGCATTTCAGGTCATGGCCCTTAGGATGCTGGAGTCCCTGTTCACTATAGCTTATGAAGTATCAGCTGTAAGGTTAAAAAGTATTAGTTAACATTTTCAAATTAAAGAGTTATATTTGTTTCACTAAGAATGAGTAAAAATGTCTTGATTTTTCATTAAGAAGTGCAATGGGCCAGTTTCATTTATGTGTTTGCTGTATCTACTCTATTGCCATATGGTACAGTGCTGCTTACTACTAGAAAATAAAAGATTTATAGTGAAAAGTTCACTTTTTATCACGCTACTTCACAGGCGACAATGGAATATAAGTGTTTCCACCATAAAATGTCCATAGGAAATGTATTGGTAAAGAAGTGATTGTTTACTGCATGCAGTAGTTTTAGTGATGTTGTTTTCATAACCAGTGATTTAAAAGATAAACAGGGAGATTCAATAAATGTTCTGATTGTTTAAAATGGTGCTAATTTTGCCCCAGCCAATAGATTTTTAACATTTGAAAGCTAACATCTGATTAGTTGGGGCAAAATTAGCACCATTTTAAACAATAAGAACTTTTATTGAATCTCACCTGAAAGCATATGTAATAACTGCAATAGAAGCATTTTCCATATAGCCCTTCATTATGTAAAGAATTTCCATACTGGAAATAAAACTGCAGCGTAGCATGTTTATATTGCAAAATTCAATGTATAAATCAGCTCTTGACAATTCAGTAGCAAACATACAGAAAATATCTTGATAACAATATAAGACTGCCCCCCCCCTCTTTTGTCTCTCAGTAAACAGCATTAAAACCCTAAAAAAAGTCTCTTCAAATGGGTGCGAAATGACTGTTTTTGCGGTTATCTCCACCATTTTTTTATTTTTATGTTGAAAAAACAAACTATTTCTGCTGAACAATTTCAGTAAACTGTACACCCGGAAGAGAAGAGATCATTTGTACTCTCGTTTATAGAACAGGTAATGAGATTATGACAGACTGTCATTCCACTGATGCTCTGATAAGGCTTGTTCACACAACAGATCTTTTTGTATAGGAAATTCTAGTATATGAATCTCTCGCGGCGGTTATTACAGCTACTGTTTTACCTGACCGCAGTTTTAAATAAACTGTCATCTCTTCATGATTTCAGAGAGTCTGTTGTGGAGCTCAGTGATGAGAATACAGGATTGTGATCAGTTCTGTTGAAATAGAAAAGCTGCAGCCTGCTGCAACAACCAGCAATCCATTCTGGGTGAACATGGTCATAGTAAATAATGAAGTATTTTTGTAGTAGTTTTGTAGTTTTTTCATTAACACTACCAACAGCACAATAGTCTACATGGTGGATTTTCACCATCATGAAACAGCAACAGTGTAAGGTGCTGAAATATGTGCATGTTTATTTTCCTTCATCAAATAAGCCTTTTGCATCTCCTTCCTGGCACTGGCTGATGGTCATGGGACAGGGACAGGACGAAGCTGTTCAGTTGAGATTCCAAGGTAATTCTCTCCTGGTGGACTTCCTAGGAATTACAAAAAATATAACGAAAACCATTTTAACTATAGATGATTTTAGGAAGCATTGGTTACTTATCTCAGGGTACACCATAAAAATCTAAAAAATACAAAATGCACATAATGTTATTTTTGTCAATTCTATTTGGTACTATTTTAATGATAGCCAGTTAGTAGTAGGAAGTAGTATATAAAGGTAACCACATAAAGTGATATCAATATAAAGCTGTGAGGCTGGGTGTGTATATTAATCCTGGGTGAGGGATTTATAAGGAAAGGAAGTAATGTCAAGTGCACTATCTTTTTCTTTAGTCATTAAGGTGCACCTTTTACTAGAAGATTTTTCTAGGCTGTATCTATAGTGGCACTACCTACACTACACAATTGCTTACCTGCAGACGGCAGCAATGTTCCAGACAACCGCCTGGCTCATTAACTTTACAACAAATGCGATCGTAAAGCACTATTTGGCTGGGGGATAGCCAACAGCCGCATCTGTGATTGGCTGACTCTAGGTCCGTCCCCTGTTCATCCCGAGAAGCTATAGAGGCTGAGGGAACGTAGATGGGTAAGTCTATTTCTGGGAACGTAGTTAAAACCCTAATATATAGGGTTGGAGGGGGGTCCCCTACACTATAGAAAAGTTTGTTTTGGGGGTGGAGATACCCTTTAAAGGATAGGTTCATTCAAAAATTCAACCTAGTTGAAGAACATTAGGTAAAGGAGCTCTGTCTTATCTCCCTTTCTTCATTTAGGGGCATATTATAAAGGTTGTTAACTTTTCGTGGCCGTTTCGCGGACATTAACGCATAAATCGTGTTTAACGCGATTATAAATGTCCGAAAACGGCCGCGAAAAGTTAACGAAGCGTTAACCCTTCGCGGCGATACTTACCTGTTACCGCCGCTTCTATTATTAAAGCGGCGGTACTGGTTTCGCTTGCTAGTATCGGCTGTTTTACTTCACCACTTGAAGGTGGCGAAGTCAGCCGATACTAGCCTCCCGCGGGGGGATGGGCAGTCAACCCGCGGCGGGGTGGTCGCACCCGCCCCGGGAGACACGCCCACCCCGCCCACAACCCCCCGCGGCGGCGGAGACCACCCGCCGCCGCTTCCCAGCAGCCCCTCCCAACCTGTTCCCCGCTCGCGGCAATCTCGGAACGGGAGGCTAGGAGGGTGCGGGAAGGGGTCGCAGCAGGTGGTCGCGACCACCCGCCGCGCACCCCCTCCCCAGCAACCCCTCCAAGCCCCCCGCCCCGGCCGCTCCCGGGGAGGGGAAGGGGGAGCCGCTGGGAGGTGGAGGCACCCTCCAGCGGGGCCCGAGAAGGGCCTATTGGGGCTTAGGGGGTCCCGCAGCTCTAACCGGGACCCCCCTCCCGGCCCTTGTAAGGGCCTTTGCGGCACTGACAAGAGCCCTTGCGGCTCTAACAAGAGCCCTTTGGGCTTAGGGGTCCGCCAGCTCGAACCGGGACCCCCTCCCCGCCCTTGTAAGGGCCCTTGCGGCACTGACAAGTGCCTTTGGCAGGGTCCCGCAGCTCGAACGCGGACCCCCAGTGTGCGGCTCTTAAAAGAGCCCTTGGGCGACGTCTTCGGGATGGCGACACCAACCCACTCAGGTCGCCGATGCCAGGCAGGCTCACTGCGGCCGCCAGTGAGCGCTGGCAACCGCCGGCCTCAGCGGAGCCGATGTTGCCAACCGCTTCTTTCTTCAGCCATCTACTGCGATGGCATCTGAGTTCCGCCGCGGAAAGCTCCTCTTTATATAGGTTTGCAGAAACCCTTTACATTAACCAATCAGATTACTGGAAAGTTCTGAAATCTGATTGGTTAATGTAAAGCATGCAAACCAAGCATTAAAAAATTGGCCAATCAGAAATGAATTAGGGGTTTCTGCAAACCTATATGAAGAGGAGCTTTCCGCTGCGGAACTCAGATGCCATCGCAGTAGATGGCTGAAGAAAGAAGCGTCTGGCAACATCGGCTCCGCTGAGGGCGGCGGTGCCTACGGGCTCACTGGCGGCGCAGTGAGTCTGCCTGGCATCGGCGACCTGGTAGGGTTGGTGTCGCCAGCGAAGACGTCGCATCGGATCAAGACGCCGGCAACATCAGCCTCATTAGGTCGCCGGCGCGCGGGGGTGCCCCTGGCGGCGCAGGGTACCTCTCGGGGGTCGGCGGCCTCGGCGAGAGCTGGTGTCGCCGGGACTGGAAGAAGAAGACGCGCCCAAGGGCTCTTTTAAGAGCCGCACACTGGGGGTCCGGTTCGAGCTGTGGACCCCCTTAAGCCCCAAAAGGCCCTTCTCAGGGCCCCGCTGGAGGGAGCTCCACCCCTCCCAGTGGCTCCCTCCCTTCCCCTCCCCGGGAGGGGCCGGGGCGGGGGGCTTGGAGGGGTTGCCGGGAGGGGGTGCGCGGCGGGTGGTCGCGACCACCTGCTGGGCCCCTTCCCGGCAGCCCCTCCTAGCCTCCCGTTCCGAGATTGCCTCGGCGGGGAACAGGGGTTGGGAGGGGCTGCTGGGAAGCGGCGGCGGGTGGCCTCCGCCGCCGCGGAGGGTTGTGGGCGGGGTGGGCGTATGCCCCGCCCCCTTAGGAGATGCGGCGGGAAGGGATTTTAAGTCCCTTCGCGGCGATACTATACAGTATCGCCGCGAAGGGGCTTAAAATTACCGCAACACATCGCGGCCGCGATACATATCGCGGCCGCGATACATATCGCGGGAATGGCGCTCGCCGTTATAAATACAGCGATAGCGCTATTTTCGCGGCCGTGATGTGCGGCGGTAATTTTTTGGCGTTATTTTCGTTCCTTTATAAATATGCCCCTTAGTGTGCATAAAGTTTAGTATATGCCGGGAGCTGTGACTCCACAGTGGATCCCGTTAGTGGGTAAGTTTTGCCCCTTTTGTTCCAGGCTCCTGTAAAATCACTCAAAGAACATGAGGTAAGACATAGCTCCTTTACCTCACGTTCTACAATTAATAAACAAACAGATAGGTACCTTTTCAGTGAACCTTTCCTTTAAAGTCGATACAGCATTCATCTTTTTAAACATAAAAATTGTTTTTTAATGTCCCACTAGAGTTCAGCTAAATAAACAATACATAGAAATGTTTGTAATGTGCAATTCTGAACATATACAATCAGTAAAATTGTGACAATTATTAGGATCACTATATATGTCTAGAAAACTACATAGGATAGAAGCATCAGCAGAATGTTGAAAAATGTAACCATTTAAATTAATTTCTGGTATCTGCGTGTTGGTCCTAGTAGCTCAAGACACTTGAAGTAAATTTGATTTGCCGTATCAAAACAACTTACTAAACAGAGTTCAGCTACTGTAAATTCGGATCCTGATATAATAGTAGCCACGGGCGATAGTTCGACGCAACTGAGCATGCGGCACATAGAGGGCCACACGATCAGCTGTGGGTTTCCGACCAGTTCAACTGCCTATTCCTCCGATTTGCAGGTGGCCCAGTAAACGATCCAATATTTTGGCCCAAATGAATAATACACTAAAATCTCGGTTGGTCGGTCCAAAATATCAGATGATGTGTACCCATTGCCATTGTAATGCTCTGTAATGAGACAAAACTGACACTACCACATATAGGCTAAAAAAAAATCCTTTATTGGTAACCACTCAAGTGCTCTAATACCCAAAGAGCTGAAAGTGCATATAATAGTATAATTTCAGTAATTGTAGTATAATTTGCTATTTGACTTTAAGCTTAACAGGCTGAATGCTCTGGAACTATTATTTAATCAGAATTTGCATGACTCTTGTGGCCGCACATTCATTTCCATTTTTTGACCGGTGAAGCCAGGTGGTGCTACATTATTTATATGCTGTTCTTATATGGCATTTTAATATTATTATATAATCTATGGGGGGGGGGTGTATAGGTGTTGGTGGTTGTATTTATATGCACTTTCAGCTCTATGGGTATTAGAGCACTTGAGTGGTTACCAATAAAGATTTTTGTACATTTATTAGCCTATATGTGGTAGTGCCATTCGTTTGGGGACTGTTGTCTTAGGGGGCCTGTGTCTCCCCACTTTTTTTAAACATAATTTTTGAAAATGTACCGTATATAAGCCGAGGTACCTATTTATACCTGAAAAATTTATAAAAACAGATTGACTCGAGTATAAGTCGAGGGTAGAAATTATGACCACTACTGCCTTCTGATTCTATATTGTTTTGTTGCTTAAGTTGCCCTTTAAATGGACAGCAGAATTCCCATACATGAATCACATACAGTAATAGCCAAATCCAGTACCAGTAACCTCCAATTCCTTGGCACTCCAGATGTTTGGAAACTACAACTCCCAGCATGCTTTGTTGCTGGGAGTTGCAGTTTCTAAACATGTGGAATGGCAAGATTCAGTAAACTTTTAATTAAGCTTACCATCATTTACAATTCTCCTGAACCCCATATTGTAAAGGGCACTCTGACCCCCATATAGTAAAGGGCACTCTGATCCCCATATAGTAAAGGGCACTCTGACCTCCATATAGTAAAGGGCCCTCTGACCCCATATAGTAAAGGGCCCTCTGACCCCATATAGTAAAGGGCCCTCTGACCCCATATAGTAAAGGACTCTCTTATCCCAATAGTTAAAAATGTCACCTGAGAGTTGAAGTTTCAAGCTGTCATTTGCACTGAACTAGCAGCTGTTTTTTGCCCCTAACTGAGGAGACCCATCAGATTTACAGCATCCAGATGAGCAGTGACAGTGCTGAGTGAGTCCAGCAGCCTGACTACTGGAAGCAGAAAGTATAAAGGCACATCAGCTCCTGTAACTTTCTATGCAGGTTAACACAGCGCCACCTACTGGTTACTATCCGCAATTGCAGAATTTGGATCTAAATTAGGACTTGACCAGAGTATAAGTCGAGGTTAGGTTTTCAGGCTAACTTTAACGCCTGAAAAATTCGACAAATACTCGAGTATATACGGTATTTCCCTATTGTGCACCGCTGCATGTCAACATTCCAAAGGCAGTTTTAAGGAGTTGTGCACCTGTCCACCCATATAAGACAAAACTGACACAAATGAGTCAGAAATGGTGTATCCACAGTCTAAATGTAATTTTTAAACACACCCTTAAAAACAATAAACAAAAAAAAAGATTTGAAAAATGAACTTCATGGACTATTCTTTTTGGTGAACAATTATGTCACAGGTCAGCCTCGTGATCGCACGTCTCTATGGACCTTTAGTTAGCTTTTTTTTGTCATTAATGACATTTCTTAAGCTTGTTTCCTAGGGATATACTTAAACAGAGCTTCATAGCATTCTTAAAGGGCATGTCCACCCCCAAAACTATAATCCCCCAACTACTGGCCCCACCATGTAGTGTAGTTTAATCCTTACCTCACATCCCAGCTCCATAGGGTTCTCCTGTAGTCCCCCCCCAAAGTCCCAAAAATGACTACCAGGAGGCTAGCAGAGTCCATATAGGACACTGCCTGCTAGCTGGCCTCAAGATTTTTGCCATGCGTACTGCAGCCCTTCTCCTCCCTCCCCCTCCCTCTCCCTCTCCCTCCCGTTCTACTATCCCTCCCCCTAGCATAAAACCCCTTAAGTAATCATTTCCCCCATGTCTCCCAGCCCCAACCGCATATTTATTTTTTTTTAGAAAGCTCCCCAAACTCTTACTTACCTCTCCTCTTTCCTCCGGCGAAGTGAGCGCCGGCAGCCGCGTCTGTGATGGCTGCCGCTCAGCCAATCACAGACGCGGCTGCCGGTCCCGCCCCTCTGCTTGCATTTCCTTGCAAGCAGAGGGCGGGAGCGCGGCGGAGGATCGAGGGGAGGTAAGTAGAGTTTGGGGGGCTTTCTAAAAAAAAAATTATAGCGGTTGGGGCTGGGAGCCCAGGGGGGACCATATATAAAAAAAAATTTTTCAGGGTGGACATAGCCTTAAGCTCAGATTCCTCGTGCATTAAAAAATTACTTTTGTGCTTTTATCTGCCACAAAAGAGACCTAAAGCAAGAATTTTATTGCAGTGCTTTTGTCAAATCTTGATCTTATAAGGCAAAACATTGCTAAGAAATGAAATTAAGGTCACTTCTGACTCATTTAATGCAAAAAAATGAAAAACATTTCCTAGAACCTTAAGCTAGCCATACACAGACAGATGTACTTCCAATTAGATCTCCATTTGGGTGCAACGATTTCGGATCTCAAGAACTGCTTAAAGCTTCCCACTATGAGCCTTCATGTCTGCTCGACATTGTTTTATTGAGTGCAAGATATTCAAACACAAAAATTGTATGGTCTTAAGCTACATACATAGGTTGAATTTTGTCTGAAAAATCCAGCTTGGCCAAGGAACGGTGGGATGTCTGTGTATGGGCTGTGAAAGGGGGATTGTGGGGGACTGGACCACAATGTAGATTGGAAAAATGAAAAATAGTTTTATTGAACTATATAAAATGAAAGCAGAACTATACTTACCTCCCCCGCTCATCTTTTCTTTACCATTAAAAGTCCCCAGTGTGAGGACCTAAACTACTAGGAGAGGGCAAAACTGGATGGACTGGCGATGGGAAATGAAGGTTAGTAAAGCTACTTATTGTGTGTAAGAACCCAGGGATTAGGACCTTTGCTAACTCAAAAATGCCTATTTTTAGTAAGAAATATCTGGGGGGAAATGTAATTATTTGGTGTCTATATATCCCCTCACTATAAACTATGGTTCAGGTGTTAACTTTTTAATAAAACTATCACACTTCTAGCTGACACCTTGAAGAACCATAATATGCATCTACTGTAGATACTGTTACAATACACCACATCACAGAGTGATTTAACCATATACTGTGCAGGAAGATGAAAACATAAAGCTAAAAGTATTTGCATTCTCTAAGTCAGTAAAACCACATTTTTTGCTGCAGGGTTTTATCCGACATCTAAATTTTTTTCATCTTTACTCATGGGAGTCAAAAGAGGTTTAACCACCAGAGATCATATCACCATATACACACCTCCAATTTGCAGTCTTTTCACTGGAGTTCCAGTTAAGTTCAGTCAATTGACATTTCATTCGACTTGTTCATATTTGTGTAAGTGGAATATTTTCTTTGTTAGATAGGAGTCACTGGCATTTGCATTGAAAGTTTGAACTTAATGGACATTTTCAACCCAAAATAAAAATGTAACTACGTCACCTTCTTCTGGTTTATAGCAAAACATAGTAATTTTTTACATCATAAAAGGAAACTACGCCACAAAAAAACTTTACCCCATAAATCTTTAATTCTATTGGAGGTAGGAGCAATTTCAAAGTAATTAGCAAGGCTTGCAGCTTTCAGTTTCCTTGTTAAGTTCAATGAAACTATTGTTACAAAAAAGTATCAGGATTAACTGATCCATAACATTTGTAACAATGTTTTTTATTGAACAATTGTCTAATTGTACAGCACTAAGAAAAAACATAAAATTAACAAATCTCGTTCAGTGTACAGTTTTAATTAAAAGTGAAACTAAAGTGAAAAAACAACTTGGGATAGAAACAAAATGCATGGTACACAATGCACCAGCTCAGAGTCAAAACAGCCCGACGACTGTAAAGATACATGGTTTAAAAGTTGTTCCATTGGGGCTGCCATCTTTGTTCCTCCTCCTGTACCCACTGCCTATCGCACATGCCTAAAAAGCAAACTATTAAACATTTGCGCAGCTAATCAGGTAAGCTGAACAATGCCACAGTTTTCTGGAAAATGTGCATATTTAAAGGGCATGTTCATCCTTAAAACAAAAAACTGGTTGTCAGTGTTTAAGGATTATTATTGTCTTCATTCTGGCATAGTAAGCTGGCCTATCACTCCAAGTAGTATAGCAAGGCTGTGACAAAAGTTTGCCTTTGCTATTTATCTTTTTTCACACAAACGTTTTCCAAGTGGTCCCCATGACGGCCACAGCTAGTGAAACACTACATGTAGCGTTTCTCTAGTGCCGAACATCTCAAACTGCTAGGATCATTAACAATGCCTGACCAATTGTCCATACACGTACGGATTATCATGCAAAACTGACATTCGTTGTGTAGTCGGCCAACGCAGGTCTTGTGCGCTATCGCACGTGTGTCCCTAGCTTTAAAAAGGTGACTTTTCTATTTAGTTACAAATGTGGGATTTGAAAGTTTTCACTATAACTGATCCCTGTATAGGTCAGTAAACAGTATGTTATTTGTTGAGTGCATTATCTCTAATGCTTAAGGTAACATGGGCGAAATCGGCCATAGACACATGATTTTCAGCCAAAGGACCCATTCATCTGTTGTGTGTGTTGGCTGCTTGAGGCTAAAGACCTGTTTCCAATTAAAAAATTCGATCAAATAAGCCGAAATATAATTGAATGTTCCCCGTGTTTTTGATATACTGATGAGAAAAAATAAGATTGGCTGAGGTGAAAATTTTTCCATCAACCACATCTTCCAGAACCCATCTTCTGCAGATTTCAAGCTACAGAATATTGGTGGCGCAAGGTGGTAAATTTCGATTGAAAAACCATCGGCCCGTGTATGGCTACACATTGCACATGTGTACAGATCTGATAAACAAAAGCCTTTTTTAGTCATTGTTAATAAAGTACAAAATGAATGTTATGCTTCCCTACATGGATGTGACAGTTATGTGTCATTTTTCAGGACATTTCTCACCTTTAGTTGTTGTTGCAGTTCACTGTTCAACCTGGCAAGCACAGCATTGGCCTCTTTATTTTTTCGGATGGCTGTTTGGATTGCTTTCTTCTGCTTGGAAGGCTGCCTGCAAGAGGATAAGCTCATGAAAACTGTGAATGATTGAATGTGGCACACTGCCACAGGACCACACACAATGCAAAATGTGTCAGCTGACAATCTAAAAGTAAAGCTGGGTACACACAGTAAAGATGTTTGAAAGATGACAAAAGATCAGGATACATACAGTACCAAGCGTTCTGTGCATAGGGAGAACCTTCAGGACTGTGGGTTACCCACAAATGCGGCCAACTCCCCTATAGGGTACTACCGCGGCCAAGGGAAATTTTCGGTCTTTCCCGAACGACCGCGAAGCCGATGGGAACATTCAGCGGCCTCGCACTAATTCATGAAAGACCTAGCTTAAGACAATAAAGTTAGGATACCAAATCTTATGTCAGTGTATTTACATGGTAAATTCAAACAAGGATTTCCTCAACTTCCTTTTCATTGATTTTTAAAGCCAGTAATTGTAATAACTGTTTCCCCTTTAGGTAATGATGGTAGAAGTAAAAATAAAAAAAAATTGTGATGTACTTTATTTCTTTAGTTCTACAGTTTTCTTGGTGGGCCTTTGTGTGTACAACTTATTACAAGGGTGTTTATCAGCCAGATGCAATATTGGGCGCAAAGGGCCGAAAATGAGTTAAACCTACGCTTCCTGATATAATGTCGGGTCAGCGTGGGTGTTTAACTGCTACATTTTCTATTAACAGCACAGGCACCCAATACAAAAAAAGGGAACGTTAGTTTTTGCACTACTTAGTAGCGCGAAAACTAACGTTATTTAAAAGCCAACATTAACCTCTGCGCTCCTTACCTGTCTTGTTCCCGCAATGCAGTAACTAACGCTAAGTGATTACTGTATCGCAAGAACCCGTAAGGTAGATGAGCACCGAGGGTAAGAATTACATCTCCCCTATATGTGAAGGCCATTGATCAGAAGGCCTACAATTGGATTAGAAAGAAAACAAAAAAACAATATAGTAAAATGAATCTAAATTGAATACCGCCTCTTGTATACCCTTAACCCTGTCCTGTTGGCAATCCTTCTAGTACCCTGTGCTAACTAGCTGTTACGACCTGCAAAGAAAATCAACATTTAATGACTAAAATCTATATAATTTGGAGAGCAGGCTGCATTTATTTTAAAAGCTGTTTAATCAGTTATGCCTCTCTCAGCAAACCAGTTGCCATAATTGGGGCATGATGCAATGTCTATTCATTGTAAAAATGCTTTGCAAAGGTTTAACAGAGCATGGCACACTTGAGCTAATGTTAATGCTATAGCTTTTACAGATGTAGCCCTGTCTGTGTCCCAGAATAATCACTAATAATCAGTTTCTTTCTTTGTTGGTTTATAAAAAGGGTTTTAGGAAATGATGAGATACTCTTGCTATTTAACTAGAACTGCTAGTCAGCATGTTTATTATCATACGCTCTTTGCTGGCGCTGCATTGTAGAAGGCCCACAACTAATGAAAGGGTTAAATCTATTTCCAGTTCACTATCAGCTGAAACAGAGTTGATGCCTGTAATAAAACTAACAAATGCAGCACAAACAAGTGGAAAAACAATGTTAAAAGGAAAATCAAATAAATGTACTGCTCTACAATCAGTAATTGACTAAATACTGTCCAAATCCAAACAATAGCTAATGCTTACATCTACAATCATATAGCACAACACAAATAAATAGCACCCCAAACACAAGCCACTTCTCTGCCATCTCTACCCATAAAAATACATTGTATATATAAACATTTGTTTTAAAAGGAGAACAATCAAATGTGAGCAGAGGCCAAAGATTTTATGTGTCCCTGATTCAAGGACTGTCCCTACATATATTGTTTACTTTAGTTGCTAGCAGTTCTTCTGACATTTAAATTCACTTGCAGTTTCTTTTATTTTTAACCCATGGGATTAGGCAGTACAAGCAATAGAAATAAGTTTAGCTGTTGTGGTACATATAAATCAGTAGTACGATTAAAAAAACAAAAGCTGATTGGACAGAAACGATGCCTACAATAAATGGTCCCTATATATGAATTTAATCATGTTCTGGTCTTTGAATAGTTAAACTTATAGAAAAAACATAGTGCAGAGCAGCAGGGAGGATAATGAAGTGAAGCTGATCTTGGCACAGCTCTGTGCAATGCATTCACCACAGTATACTTATTTAAAAGAACACTAAAGCCAAAAAAAGAACTGCGGCTCCACTCGCAGCCGCTTCTTCACTGAACAGCTGTTCTCTCCCGATCGCGCGCCCTATCTTTTGTATTGGCGCACATGCGCCTAAGATAGGGCGCGCAGTCGGGACAGAGCGGCTGTCAGTGAAGGAGCGGGTGGATCGGCTGTAAGGTAAGTTCCAGGTCCCCTGAGCATAATATTATTCACAGGGAGGTGAGAATAAGCATTATCACCTCCCTGTGAATAATACAAACGAATGGCAAATATTTCTTTTTTTGGCTTTAGGGGAGTTTAGTGTCCCGTTAAAGGCAAATTTGTGGTGGTCCTTAAGCTGGCCATACACTAGAAAGACATTAGATGGATTTGAGATATCTATCTAATGTCTAAATACAATATTTTTCAAGCAGTGGTTTTTATCTTAAGATGTTACTATCTGGCCCATTCATTTTGTGTTCTCAAATTGATTGTATGAAAGAACGGCCTAAGCAGTTCTAGCTAGATTGGACATTTATCTTATGAGAGATTGGACATCTGTCTAATGTCTTACGTAGTGTATGGGCACCTTTAGACTATAAACTATGGGGCCGATTTACCCATACTCGCTGAGCAAATATATGGAGTTAAAGTCGCGCTAACTGGTTCACTACTGCTTAGCGCAACTTTAAATCCATATGAGTGTCGGATGCGCGGGTTACGCAAAAATCACCTGCGCATCTGACGCTCACAATTCAATATCGTGTTTGCGCTACTTTTAGCGCTGGATTTTAACGCCAGCTAATAGCTGGCGTTAAAATCATGCAGATTCGCAAACGCGATATTGAATAGCGAAAGGAGCTTTTACCCAGAGCGATAGCGGTTCTGGGTAAATGAGCCTGTATATTTTTTCATGCTAATTATGATATCCTTTTATACACTATTAATGCATGTAATATAAGATACACTTTTAAGCTTACAAATTTATTTTGTAAAAGATGGTTAAATTCAGATGAAACCAGTAATTTAATAAAAGCTATATATCCAGACATGGAAATGTGGTATATTGCTTCATGTCGATCAACAACATACTAAGTGTATACAACAATCTTTCAATCCACTGCCAATGACAGAAGGTTTTCCGTCTGGCAGTGTTTTCTGATAGCCTACATATGATTATGCTTGTGCAATATTTATCGCAGCTTGGAAAATTGGACTGTAGACAGCTGCTAACTAAGAGAATGCGTCAGGAAATATGTTAAATTATTAATTTGGTCCAACTATTACAAGTTAGTTGGTTCCAATGCACGATTGCAATTTTAAAGTGTGATATCTTGCTATTAGACTGAAGGTAGACGTCAAGTTCTGTTCCTATGAATATTTTATGCACCTTTAACATAATCTATTCTGTTAACACTATAACACAACAAGGCTTACTGAAGACAACTGAGCACACTGCAAAGCCATACACATCACACATGTTACACTGTGCACGTGGTTGTCTATTTAAATTGACTCAAGCCAAGGGGCTTTCAAACCTTGACCAGATACCTACTTTAGGGTAGGCCTGTAAGTGGGTATGTGCTGCACCTATGCCAAACTCTCTACATCCTTCTATACTCTACATTGCCTTCTTAACCAATTAATCTGTGCTATATGGACAGGCAACAGAAATGTTACTCCTGCTGGTATTTTACAAGATATTTTCTCATTCAAAAATAAAGCCAAACAATAGAACTGCAGTGTTTAGTAAATAGGGGGCTTGGATAATAACTAAGTGCTCATGTAGTAGGGTGGCCAGCTTTGCCTTTAAGACCTGAACATGTATGAAATCCATATAACAAAAGGTTGGTTAGCATTTCCATTAGAAGCATTGGTTTCAGTGTAGCCATACATCATTTATTTAATGCAAAGGCAATTAGCACCGTAGCATGCATATTTCATACATGTTCGTGAACTAAAGGCAAATGCATTTTTCAAGTATATATTAGAATATATTTACATAATAAGAATATAATATTACAGCATACCTCCCAACACATAGGGGCATATTTATAAACTTTCCGCTGTTGTTATAACTGTTGTTTTTGAAAAAATCTGACATAGCGCTAAAGAAGCAGCCGTTTCCGCTCGATCATATTTAGAACGTCCGTGTCAGCTGACAAAGTGCCCACACACAGAACGATAGTCTGGCAAAATGAGCACTCATACACATCATGGGTTGGACCCCGCGATCGCAGGTGTGTATGAAGCTTAAGAATAACACTATAAAATGGGAAGGGAATGCATTTCTGTACAGGTAAGTTCTTGGGGATAAGATCTTTAGGCTGTTTGGCGATAAGTAAACTATAGTTTTACACATTAGCATAAGCTTTAAATGTAGATTTACTACTAAATTCCTAAATAGGGAAAGCATCATCTGATTGGGTTTTTTCTCTATTAACATTATTATTTTTGTGCACAAAAATGATACCAAAATACTACAATTTTTAAAAAAGAAATAGAACACTATCCTAGAATATTTTCACACCTGTATAGGAATTGCTTGAGATAAATTCCAAATGAATACTTTAGGCTAGCCGCATACTGGGCAGTTAGTTTAGGCAGAAAATCATTCAGGAGTCATTGAAACTTTATCCTAATTGCCCTGTATATGGCTAGATTAATCTCATATAGTGCATAACTTAGACATTTTTTCAATTATGCTGAAATACAAAACGTTTCGGCGTTGTCCCCTTTTAACAGAAAATAAAAGCTAAAAATGTATTTAGTGGAAAAGAAATACAATTTTCAACGTTTCCATAGAAGTATGGATTAACAAGGAAAATCATTTTAACATAATCATACTTTTGAACTGCAGGATGAGACTTGAGAGAGGTCACACTCGATGCAGAGGACAACTCCTGATTCTCCAGTACTTGACTTTCTGTGAGAAATTTGCGTCTTAATGGCTTTGTGGGAGGCTGGTGAAGTAAAATTTCCTTTAAGAGCACACACAAAAAAGATGAATTAATCGATTTAATACAGCTGTTTTCTGATTTAGAGTGTGGCAAACCTAGTTGAATGAATGCAGATAACTCTAAAGTAAAGCTACACCATACAATAATTCGACTTGACCGACCGAAAACTATGGGCGATTGTGTGGTCATCTATGTGACATCACAATCGGTCGTGGTTACTGTCGGGCGCGGCTGCTTTTGCAGCAACCGACATTCCTTCCTCCTGGCCGTTGGGTCTTGAACGGTCAATCAGGAGGAAAGCTGTATGGTGTGTACCAGCCTTTAGCCACACACACACACACACAGATTTACTGTATGGCCAATAGCACAAACAGACAGAAATCTGACCAAAGATCAAATGAGGCATACTTTATACTGGCTGATACAGAACAAAGTTTGGGGCCTATGTTCCCCAGGGCCCAGAAATCACAAGTCACTAGTCCCATAACTCGGTCCCCATATTATAAACTGCATCCCTGGTTAATTAAAGGAATAGTTAGTAAAAAATTACTGTGCATACAATATGTTTAAAAAAATAAAAAAATAAATAATTTTCGTGACTGAGAATCTTATCACAAACACAATGCATTTATGGAATTCTGTTTTCCTCTTTGCTGTTCTGCTCTTTTCATGTATTAATTTCACCCTGAAGTCATCTGAAAACTTAGCATAATTTTCTGCTGGTAGAGCTTAGCAAACCTGGTTTAAATCTGCAGTGATGTAACTCGATACATCCATGAACTATACATAGTTATGTATTATCAACGCCAACTGAAGTTTCTCTGTCTCTAGAGCATTGAGGGGCAAGTTAAAAATGTCATTAACAATGCCCCTGGAAGGATCACAATAAATTTAACCATAAACCCTGTGAAATATCACCCATGGTTTTTAACAGTCACTTGCCTGTACATGCTATTTAAAAAAACAAATCAGTTTTTAAATGTCACATGCTAACCTGCTAGATGCATTTAAAAGAAATGAAAATCAATTCACAACAAAAAAATGGTCATGCTCCTAAAAACAATATGCAGTAGGTAAAATAATTGTGTCAATCAATAAAAAAGAAACTGACATAGTATTTGTGAGTATAGTAGCAGCAAAAAATAGATAAATAGATTAATAATAGGCCAGGTTAGGATCCAGGTTTAATGGTGGAGGTTAAAATGTAAAGCAAAAAATCTTTAAAGGGTATCTCCACCTACAATACAAAGTTTTTCTGTAGTGTAGGGGACCCTAGCCCACCCCCACCAGCTATGTTTGTTTGCTAAAAAAAATCATCAAGATTGTTCTTACAGAGCTTCGTTCCCCCGGTGTTCTGATCTGGCCCTCTGCTTGCAGTTAATTGGAAGCAGGGGATTGGACCTGCAGCAGCAGCTGTGATTGGCTGAGAGGCAGCCAATCACAGACGCAGCTGCAGGCAGTGCAGAATGCCAGTGCAGAATGCCAGGGGAACAAATTGACGTACAGTAAGTACCTTCCTGATTATTTTTTTAGCAAACGAACACGGTGGTTGGGGGTGGGCTAGGGTCCCCTACAATACAGAAAAAGTGTTTTAAGGTAGGGCACCAGGCAGAAAAGATGGATCCAGAGGGAGGGAGGGGGTGCTCCACTGCATGTGCCAGAAACCTCTGAGGACAGGGAAGGGGCAGAAACCTTTTTACACACAGACAGGCTCCTGCTCATCAGTTTCTGGAACTTTGGCTAGACATTGCAGGAGAACCATTTGGAGCAAAGGAGTAACGTAAGATTTTTTTAACACTACACAGTGGGGCCAGTAGTGGGAACATTTTTAGTTTTGGAGGTGGACATGCGCTTTAAACTCTGCAGTATCAAAAAAATAACTGATAATCACATCATGCAGTATAGTAGTCCTAATGAACTGGCCTTCAGATGACAAACTGTTAATTATTCTTGTGGCCCACTTTTGCTCTAGGGGATATTTTCAAACAGTAAAATTGCACCAATATGCTTTGCTCATAAGAGCTAATGGTGACCTTCATACATAAGCTGCGATGCAGTGCGATGTCTCCAACACACTGCAGGCAGCCACTGAAATCAATATCGCTATGCCATAAGGCTGGAAAGCATCTTACAACATCACAAGTGTGATGTTAACATGCTTCCTAGTGTGAAAGTAGCCTTAATGTTCGACTGATAGAGAAAGATGGTGCAAATTGTTATTAAAGAATTATAAGAGGCAAAATTAAAGTACTCTTTCACATTAGATGGAAAATGTATAGATTCTGCACAGGGAAATAATAATAGCATTCCCACCTATGCATAGTAACCCTATTTTATTATAACTATAATTTAACATTTTTCAGATTTTGAAAGTGTCAGTGGCACTAGAATGTGACATCACCCAACCCCATTTGCAGTGTTGCATGCCAAGCAGGGATTGGTTGCCTAGTTACTGCAAAAATCTAAAACATTTGGAAAGAAAAAACGCAATTCTGTGTGCTGAGTCACTGTCCTAAAGTACATGTCCACCCAAAAATGAAATTTCTCATATCTGTAAACCTAAAACCTTAATATTAATATTGCTCTAAATGATGATAGAAGGAGTTCTTCAGCTTGATGCCTGCTGCTCCTGTACTGGATATTCCTAATAGACCCGTCAGTCATGACTGTGACCGATACTGTTGCCAATGAATATAGGGTCTACCTTGCTATTCCTTCTCTGAGCTTGCATTCAGAGGCCAGCACCAGGCTGAATAACTCCTTCTAGCAACACTTTGGAGGAGTGTGAATATTAAGGTTTCATGGTTGGGGTGGTGATCTTCATGAACAAGATATTTTATTTTGGGGTGGACATGCTGTTTAAGCATTTTTATCCATAAACATCTACCATAAAGCAGGGACTATCCCTGTAAACATTTTTGCTTACAGTGCCTATGAGTTATATGTAACAAAATGAAGCATGACCAACTTTTTTGACAGGGCTGGCCTCTTGTGTCTGCAGCATTTTATTTGTCTGTAGATGTAATTCAATCTCTGCTGCTTTCTCACTCTGGCAAAAGAAACAGATGGAAAAGAAAAAAATATAATGAATGTTCTTTTAAGTGTCAATCATATTGACTATAAATAGTAAAAAAAACTATTATAACCTTTTCTTGTCCAAATGAAAACACAGATATTAACAATGTTCATTCCACAAAGCTACATATGCATGACTGTACATTGTACAGCTATAGCACACATTTAATTGATATCCAGTAGAAGACAGTGTTTCCTTATGTACATAGACACCCGTGGCTAGGTAGCCTAATGTCATTCTGTAACTAGTAGCTATTTTTCTGGTCAGAGCAATAATTTCTACATTATTTAGTCACTGTTATAAATGAACAAAGAGAATTTCAAGGCATAGGATGGGGAAACTTATTGCTGTCCTTAGCAGTGTTGGTCTTTTTTTAAGACCAACACTACAGCATTATCAAAATCACATCATTATGACCTTAAATGGAAAATTAAAGCAAAGTGCAATGGGTACAGTTCTTATATTCGGTCATGTACAAGCTCACACACATATCCAATCATTCCTGTCTAAAGTATACTATGTGATGATCCAAACACTATACCAGGGAAAGTATTGCAGCATTCCAAAAAACTAATATTTAAATGGAATTCATGAAACTGTTCCCTAAAGAGTCACCTAATCTAGCTGCAAGTGAACAATGTTTAAATGGATTGTAGATTGATTTACTGCTAGTAATGAACAAGAGCAAAGACAGTTTTCCCAAGCAGTTTTAATGGTGTGTTTCATATCTACAGGCATCAATTTTCTTCCTTTAGGGATATCAAGTGAACAGTGCGGCCAGTCCCTGCAGAAACAATCTGAGACCTATTTCATAAAGTATCATATGGAAATATCAAGCCTAATTTCTACAAAAGCCACATGAAACCAACACAGCTGGCAACTGTATTAAAGATTCTGGAAATCAATAAGAGACAAATTTTGTTAAATATGTTTGAAGCTTTGCAGCTCAGGCATTAAAAAATGTGTATTTGAAGATACACTGAAGTTTAATTCATAAATTGTCTTTAATATATGCACTATCATGCAGGACGATTAAATCTCTGCAGTTTAAATAATAATAATAATTGGTCTATTTGAAAAAAGATCAGTGGGCAGATAACATATATTACACAATACATAATAAATGCAGATCTTACACTGGTGCACTTAATCAACACATTTTTTCCAAGAAAACAGTGCAAGAGTGGCAAGTGTAATGTCTCAGTAGATGGTCTTCACTACAAAGAGAAGGAATCTACACAAAACAAAGATTTAAGGGGTGTCTAGGAGTGAAAAGGAAATGCTTCATTAGCCTTTCAAGGCTCCAGATGTGTAAAATTAAATAACTTCATGAAATGAGAATTGCATTAAGAGGGCTTATGTAATTGCTTAAGAGGTTATGTAATTGTTAAATAAAGTTAGTTAGTAGTTTTGTTATAAAGTACATTGAAGCAAATTTTCCAATATCTTAAAAGTGCCATCTAGTGGAATTCAACAGGTATTTACAGAAATTCACACTTAAATGATAAATAAAGATCTATGCGAATGATAGATAAAAATTTATTTATGTATCTAATCTATCTATCCCTACTTCAAGTGATATACTTAGTTGAAGTATATAATATTCTGTAGAAGTATTAATTATCTCTTATGAAAGACATTTAATTAAAATAAACATGACATTCAAATGCAATCAAATATTGCACAGAAATCTATTAGAGCTAAAACTAAACTAAATGACCCTCAATGAAGTCTATCTTATCACAGTTTGAAAGATGGAGGGGGCGCACAAAATTCTTCGGTGTGTGTGTGTGTGTGTGTGTCAAAAGCTGATCATGAATTTGAATATAGAGGGGTACACATCATCCATTTCCCAGTGGACCTCTTTAGGGGCCATCAAAAGCATGACTTAAAGGATATCTATTGTGTGTATAAAGTTTATTTAAAAAATAATTAAAATGAAAAGTACTTGGGACACGGATACAGGATTGGTAATTCCTTCCTCCCAAATATTGTTTCTTTGAGGAGCACCAGCCCAAAGAAAACTGATTCTGCCAGTCTTCCTCCTGGCTTCAGTACTATCTTTAATACAGGAATAGTCCAGGATGAAAACTGTACGTGCTGTAGCTACTCAACAAAACAATATTGTGAGGTAAGAATAATCAATCCACCTCCCTGCCCCAGGTACTTTCTATTAATAAAAAGTAAGTTTTGAGTAAGTTTTTTGAGCACAGTTATCCTTTAAAGATAGGATTTGCAGCAGTTACAATAGGAATCAATAAATCATGGAAGGGTTAAGATGGAATAAAAAATGTATCAAGAGCCTATTTGTCTCCATTGTGTGTGAGTTTGCTGAGCGGTTCGTCTATGCTACATGTAGTGTTTTGCTGGAACCGCCCCGAAAACTGCCCTCCACATAGTTCAATGAGTTCTCTAGCCTTCCTGCCTAAAGTGTTCTACAGAATTGTTTAGATTTTAGGTTATTTTTGCTTTTCATTCTTCATCCTTTCATGTAATATACTTATTTTTAGCTGTTTTGTTTTTTTTACATCCTTGTGTGGAAATGTGTAAAGTGATTTTATGTCCATGGCAACTAGTATCATGTTACCATGGAAATGTGGATGAAAACAGGCCAGCTATATTAATGAATGGAATTATCCTCATGCAATCTGACAAAGGTGCATTCATATGCAATACATGGGTGTATTACTGTATGTACATTGTGCTCCATTGCTGTACTCATCAACTAGCTCAATACTAAAAGTATCTATATTACTGTATGTACTCAAATATAAGTTGACAGGAGTATAAGCTGAGGTACCTATTTTTTTTACCTCAAAAGCAAGTAAAACTGATTGACTCGAGTATAGGCCGAAATGATCACCACTACTGCATACCTGTAATTATCGTATATATTGTGCATTCCTTATAAGCAAGTACTTAATATCATACCGTAATAAACAGCAGAATTTACATACAGTATTGGTGCCAGTATAATACCGTAGCCAAATCCAGGAACCCCCAATTCCTTGGCAATGTTCCACAATCAAAATCTAGAGTTTTAGGCCAAAAAAAAGGCTCATGCCCACCACTCTAATCCCACTATACACCACAAAGACCCAAATACATTAACCTCCATCCAGTAACCCCCAATTCCTGGTCACTCCAGATGTTTTGGAAACTACAACTCCCAGCATGCTTTGATTGCTGGAAGTTAAACAAATAAAACTATAAACAGTAAGTAACAATTGAGTTATTCAAAAAAATATAAAGATGGTTATCTGTGCAATGGTTGTTGTGAGCGCCAGGTCACCACCCGCCCACCTGGGCTGGTGGGTAAGGTCAGGATTCAAATTTCCTGTGGGTGAGGGGTCTTGTTGTGAATTGGTACATGGAGTCAGGTCAGAGTTAACTAAGGGGCATATTTATAAAGGTTCGTTAACTTTTCGCGGCGTTTCGCGGACAATTAACGCATAAATCGCGTTTACCGCGATTTAAAAAAGTACGAAAACGGCCGCGAAAAGTTAACGAAGCGTTAACCTTCGCGGCCGATCTTATGTTACCGCGCGCTATTATAAAGCGGCGGTACTGGTTTCGCTCGGGTAGTATCGGCTGTTTTACTTCGCCACCTTGAAGGTGGCGAAGTCAGCCGATACTAACCTCCCGCGGCGCGATACTAACCTCCCGCGGCGGGATGGGCAGGCAAACCCGCGGCGGGTGGTCGCACCCGCCGGGAGACACGCCCACCCCGCCCACACCCCCGCGGCGGCAGCCGCTTTCCAGCAGCCCCTCCCAACCCGTTCCCCGTTGCGGCAATCTCGGAACGAGGAGGTTAGGGGGGCTGCCGGGAAGGGGCCGCAGCAGGTGGTCGCGACCACCGCGCCGCACCCCCCCTCCCGGCAACCCCCCAAACCCCCGCCCGGCCCCTCCTGGGGAGGGGAAGGGAGGGAGCCACTGGGAGGGGTGAGGCTCCCTCCGGCGGGGCTTGGAAGGGCTTTTGGGGCTTAGGGGGTCCCGCAGCTCGAACCGGGACCCCCCCTCCCCGGCCCTTATAAGGGCCCTTGCGGCAATTACAAGTGCCCTTGCGGCTCTGACAAGAGCCTTTTGGGGCTTAAGGGGTCCCGCAGCTCGAACCGGGACCCCCTCCCCGGCCCTATCAGGGCCTTGCGGCACTTACAAGTGCCCTTGCGGCTCTAACAAGAGCCCTTTGGGGCTTAGGGGTCCCGCAGCTCGAAACAGGACCCCTCCCCGGCCCTTGTAAGGGCCCTTGCGGCCCTTGTAAGGGCCCTTGCGGCACTGATAAGTGCCTTTGGCGGGGGTCCCGCAGCTCGAACCGGGACCCCCAGTGGGCTCTTAAAAGAGCCCTTGGGCGACGTCTTCGGGCTGGCGACACCAACCCCACTCAGGTCGCCGATGCCAGGCAGACTCACTGCGGCGACAGTGAGCCGCTGGCACCGCCGGCCTCAGCGGAGCCGATGTTGCCAGCCGCTTCTTTCTTCAGCCATCTACTGCGATGGCATTGAGTTCCTCGGCGGAAAGCTCCTCTTTATAAGGTTTGCAGAAATCCATAATCGTTTCTGATTGGTCAATTTTTAATACTTGCTTTACATTAACCAATCAGATTTCAGAACTTTCCAGAAATCTGATTGGTTAATGTAAAGCAAGTATTAAAAATTGACCAATCAGAAACGGATTATGGATTTCTGCAAACCTATAAAAGAGGAGCTTTCCGCCGCGGAACTCAGATGCCATCGCAGTAGATGGCTGAAGAAGAAAGAAGAAAGAAGCGGCTGGCAACATCGGCTCCGCTGAGGCCGGCGGTGCAGCAGGCTCACTGGCAGCGCAGTGAGTCTGCCTGGCATCGGCGAGAGTGGGGTTGGTGCGCCAGCCGAAGACGTTGCGTCGGATCAAGACGCCGGCAACATCGGCCTGTTGAGGTCGCGGCGCCACCGGGGGTACCCTGGCGGCCGCAGGGGTACCTCTCGGGGGTCGGCGGCCTCGGCGGAGAGTGGTGTCGCCGGGACTGGAAGAAAAGAGACGTCGCCCAAGGGCTCTTTTAAGAGCCGCACTGGGGGTCCCGGTTTCAGCTGCGGGACCCCCGCCAAAGGCAATTGTCAGTGCCGCAAGGGCCCTTATAAGGGCCGGGGGGGGGGTCCGGTTCGAGCTGCGGGACCCCCTAAGCCCCAAAAGGCCCTTCTCAGGGCCCCCGGGAGGGAGCCTCCACCCCCCCAGCGGCTCCCTCCCGTCCCTCCCCGGGAGGGCCGGGGCGGGGGGCTTGGAGGGGTTGCGGGGAGGGGGTGCGCGGCGGGTGGTCGCGGCCCCTTCCGGCAGCCCTCCTAGCCCCCCGCCCCGGCCGCTCCCGGGGAGGGGATGGGAGGGAGCCGCTGGGAAGCGGCGGCGGGTGGTCGCCGCCGCGGGGGGGTGTGGGCGGGGTGGGCGTATGCCCCGCCCCCTAGGAGCGGCGTCGGGAAGGGATTTTAAGTCCCTTCGCGGCGATACTATACAGTATCGCCGCGAAGGGGCTAAAATTACCGCAGCACATCGCGGCCGCGATAGGTATCGCGGGAATAGCGCTCGGCGTTATAAATACGGCGATAGCGCTATTTTCGCTGCCGCGATGTGCGGGTAATTTTTTTCGCTAACATGTTTCTTATAAATATGCCCCTAAGAGTTTCGGGGGACTCAAATCAGGGTTCCAGATTTTATGAAATTTGTTTGGAGCATTTCTGTGTCTGTACATAAGCATAAGCATTTGGATACCCATTTCTTTCCATTGTTTCTGTCCGGGCAAAGAGAGAAGTTCTGGGAGTAGTTTGTTACTCCAAAGGGGGGTGTGTTCAAATTGTCCTTGCTTTTGGAGGAGAAGATTAGAGAGATGCCATATTTTGACGGCTTGTTTATGTAGGGTTGTTGCAGGGCCTATTTATGTGGTTTCAGAGCTGTTAGGTAGGCGATATATGGGCCAGTAAGGTATAAGGTGGTCATGAGATCAGATGAGGGGGGGGGGGTTTGAGGGGTTAACCCAGGCTTGCAGGTGTTTAAGTTGTGAGGCCCAGTAATACAGTTGCAGATTTGGGCTAGACCACCCATATTTTGGGGGGCTTGCCATGTAGAAGTTTCTATTTTTGCTTTTTTGTTATTCCAGATAAAAGATATAATCAGACTATTGATTTTTGTGAAAAATGATTTGAGGATATAGACTGGGCTATGTTGAACCGTGTAGAGGATTTTGGGCAGTAAAAAGATTTTTAAAATTTGGACCCTTCCCCATAAGTTGAGTGGAACTTCCTTCCATGCTAGTGTTTTTTTTTTACGTGCGTAGATCAAGAGATGGTAGATATTTAGCAAGTAAAACTGCTGAGGCGATTTAGTAAGGTATTTGAAATGTTGCGTTACAGGGATAGAGTTGGGGAGTTTGTGTGCAGGGAAGGGGTCCAATGGGTATAGGGCAAATTTATTCCAATTAATTTGGAGGCCTGAATAATTTCTAAATTCGTTAATAAGTGTGAAGGCTGTTGTAAGGGATGTGGTGGGGTTTCTCAGATACATGATTAAATCGTCAGCATATAGGCCAAGACGTTCCTCATGCGGTCCTACTCAGAAGCCTTGTATTTCACTATTGGCTCGCAGGGCAGTAGCCAGGGGTTCTATCATGAGGGCAAAAAGATACGGGGAGAGTGGGCAGTCCTGCCTCGTACCCCTCTGTAGCGGGAAGGTGTCCGATAGTGACCCATTAATGAGTACTTGTGCTACTGGGTTGTTGTATAGGAGTTGTATCAACTTAATAAAGCCATGTCCTATTCCAAAGCGTCTAAGGGTTTCCCAGAGAAAAGGCCATTCTAGGGAGTCGAAGGCCTTACGGGCGTCTAGAGAAAGTATTATACGTTCTCCAATATTGTTTGTGTCTGGATAAGGATATGGCGAATATATATGGTTGTGGATTTAGAGGGCATAAATCCTGTCTGGTCAGGGTGTATAATATTTGTTTTTTTTTGAGTCTGTGCGCAAGGGCCTTCTCTAGAATCTTGTAGTCTGTTGTAAGCAGAGATATTGGCCTATACGAACTACAATCTTGGGGGTTCTTATCTGGTTTGGGAATCATGACTATCGTGGCTTTACATAATGAGTCAGGAAGGGAATTAGAGTTAGAAGATTCGGTGTACAAGCAGACGAGGGAGAAGTTGTAGAGCATATCTTTTAGAAAGTTCGACTGGAAGGCCATCCGGTCCAGGGGTTTCACCATTGGCATCTCTGCAATAGCTGATAGTAATTCTTCACTGATTAGAGGGACATCTAAGTTGATCCTCTGTGCTCGTGTCAGGGTGGGGAAATGAAGTTGGTTTAAGAATTGATTTTAGTTATTTCTTGGATGTACCAGATGGGAGGTGTATAGGGTGCTGTAGTAGTTGTCGAAGGTAGAGAGGATCTGGGGGGTGGTGTGTACTAGTGTTTTTTGTGGAGTGAGAATACTAATTACTGTGTTAGACTGAGTATGATCCTTAACAAGAAAGGATAGTAGTTTGGCAGATTGACCACCATTTACAAAGAAGTGTTGTCTGGTAAAAAATTGCTTACGGTTGGCTTTTTTAATCTGTAAATTGTTATAAGGCCGTTGTTGCTGTAACCAGAGTGCCTGGGAGTTACGAGTAGGTTAACTTATGTAGTTTCTCTCTGCTTGCATAAGTTGTTTTTCTAATTAATATTTATTTTGCTGTATTTCACTTAATAAATAAGAGTTATCAGCTGGTGTGTTGTGGGTAAGAAATTCTTTCAGTTGCTCAGGAATTAAATCTGGAGTTGGAAATTGGGAGAGCCAAAACTGGTGAAATTCCCGTGGTTTTGTGGAGTTTGTTGTGTTGGGGAGGTTGAGGTGGGCCAGTTTTTGTGAATGATCTGAAACTCCATGGGGTAGGTGGGCTATATCTGATAGTAAAGGGACTGTTTTTTTGGATAAGAAGATATAGTCAATTCTGGATAAGAAGTTATAGGTAGGGGAGTGGCAGGTGTATTCGTAGGTATTAGGATGTCTGTGTCTCCAGGCATCTATCCATGACCACGTTTGGGCGAGGGATGCCAGCGGGGAGTGGGATGTTGTATTGTGGGTGGGCTGTGCCGGGGGTATGTAGGCGGTCCATCGCTGGACAGGATACAGTGTTAAAGTTGCACATGCATATAAGATGGGAGTCTGGGAAAACGGACAATTAGGGGTGCTATTGCTTTCATAAATCTTCACAATATTGGAATCTGCACAAACCGGGAGCACAAAAGACAATCTACCGTGATGTTACAATTTAAAAAGCCTTTATTGTCTGCACGCCTTACACGTTTCGGACACACCAGTCCTTAATCATAGGCACAGCAGTTCCCTCTGCGAACAATCCCTATATACAAATTACAACCCCACGTGACCTCCGTTCGTGTTTCATTACGGTGTCTATCCAACAAGTTAACCCTTTTGATCCTCCCCTTGAATTACGAAGGGAGTTAAAGGAAAATAGTTGCTCCTTTAATCATGTATCCCTTCCGAGTCTACGTACGCTGCCATTCATGAGGTAACATAAGGCAACATGAAACGAACCCCCCCCATTTTATAAAAATTACATATTAAAAATCTGCAGGCAATACATATTGGATCAAAAGATAAGGAAATACTTTCAATTGGAACATGACGTATATGTGCACATATTACGCTATTGTCATATTACATTCCATACTAGCAGCATCCCTAAGGGCTCAATGTATATAATTCCACTTGCATATATATTACAGTTGACATCCAAAACAATTGACATCCAAAATTGAGTTCATGCCTTTAGGGTGCTATTGCTTTCATAATGTGTAGCCCAGAGGCTGGGGGGTTGTAGAGACCTAGGATAATTAATGGGGTGGTATCTATTTCGGTGGCAATAAAAATAAATCTGCCAAAAGGGTCAGTTTTGTCTAATAAAATATTGTATCGTAGGGTTTTGCGGAAAACGATGGATACTCCTCTAGAGTAGGCCGAGAAAACACTATGGGCTGACCAGCCCACCCATGGTTTCTGGAGATATCTGGTGGTGGAATATAATAAGTGGGTCTCCTGCAGGCACACTATGTTGGGTGAATGCCTGGTTAGTACATTGAATACTTGCATGCATTTATCAGCACGGTTCAAGCCTCTCACATTCCAAGATTAGTTTGTGGGGTTTTGTTGAGTCACCCATTGTCTAGGTAAGTTGGGAGTATGTGGGAGTCCATCCCAGGCACAGGGTTCCAGACAGATGGGAGGTGGCGTCGAGGCACCCTGATAGGTAATAGTGGTAAAAACATAAAGAAGATATTGTTCAACAGCTCATTAAAACTTAAAGGGGAAGTTCAGTGCAAATACGTATGCTTTTCAGAGAAAAGAGCACTATTTTTTCATCCCAATGACCTTAATCTGCCCATTCAGCATTTTGTCTGTGTATAAATAAATGCAACTGAAATACTGACTTCCTGTTTGCAGGACCACTAGTTGAGACCGTTATGGTCTTGCCCTTGATCCAGCGCCTGGGTTGATTCAGTTGCTCAGTAGAGATCTGAGCATGTTTGACCCATCCAACAGCCAATCAGTAGAAATAACTGTTAGGAACATTCCAAGGAAGTGGTGCATCCTGGGAAGAAGAAGGACCGTTAGAACCTGAAATGTCAGCTCACTAATGTCAACAGCAGGGAACAGCAAAGGGTATGAAATCAAACTGATTTTTCAAAATAGAAATATATGTAGAATAACTTAGTATGCATTACACAAAATAACAATTTAACAAATATTGATAATTTCCACTGAACTGTCCCTTTAAGAACAAACAAATATAACATTTCAATAACTTATTTGTGGATCCAGGGATCCAAACAGTACTGGTCAGTTTAGGGATCCAATATCCCATTATGTGACACAGTTGTGGAGGAACTGAGTATTTCTAAACTTAAACACTCGGAGACGTTTGAGGAGCCGTCTCCCGGCTGTCTTATTTTAGGGAATTAGGAAGTAATTAAATAGCAGGGTGGTGATATTGATATATATGAGGTAGTTACTTAACACCTGGGATTAAATGGGTGATCGAGGTAAGTATTAGTTCTCATCTCATAACAGTACTTTATAAAAAGAGAATAATCCAGCAGTGTTTCAGGGTAAATCTTTATGGTAGGGTTAGGATACCTTTAGGTCAGTCTCAATTTACATTTAAAGGGGAACTGTGGTACAAAAATGACTTTAGGTAAATTGATAGGAATTGCTCTCCTGAGAGTTTTTGCAATTTATTTCCATTGTTTATTTTACATAGTTTTGAAGATATTTTACATTATTGTGTGTGATATGGCAGCAGCATCACCAGGTCCAATGCACTTCCTGCTCTGAAACCTGTCATTCAATCTGCCCTGTGTCTCCTCCCCTTTGCAGCCCCCCTGGTCCATGCCACTCATGGATCCCATGTTCCCTCCAATTGCAGGCCCCCCTTGGCCCATTTCCTTACAGCCCCATGTGGCCCTGCCCACTCGTGGATGTTGTGGCCCCTCCCACTCAAGGGTGCCTAAGCCCCTCCCACCCGTGGGTGCTGTGACCCTGCCCACTCATGGGTGTCGTGGCCCCCGCCCACTCACGGGTGCCTAAGCCCCGCCCACTCGTGGGTGCCTAAGCCCCACCCGCTCATAGGTGCTGTGGGCCACTCTGACACCCCTTCCAATTGCAGACAGTTCCATAATTTTACTATTCTCACAGTGAAAAACTATGAAAAGGATAATGTTTCTTTTAGACATATTGGTGTTGTAAATGTACAAATCCAGTACTAGACCCCACTCACACATCATTGTGATCCATTTGCACATGTGATCTGTATTGCACAGATGCGCCCCCAATTTTTGCAGTGGATCCTATATTAGATATAGATGGAATTTGCAGATTGTCATGAATGTATATGGATCCAAAATAACCAATGCTAAAGAAAATCACAGTCAGTCAGTCACGGGATTGGATTTTAGACTCAAAATTACCAACAATTGTTATTGGTGATATATTTAGCTTAACAAATGTTAAACAGACACAACTCAGAATTTCACTTTCAAAATTCACTGCTACTTCAAAGGTGGTGTGCTTCACTTATACACCCCTATTACTTCTGTTTTCTTTATTGTTTATTGGTAGGTGGGGGGCACCTTTAAATGTCTAGGGTGGAAAAAATCTAGAACTATCCCTGGTTGTATGAGAAGTAATTAGTCACCATTTTCCAATGATATCACACATTATTAAATAAACTTTTGGCAGCCTGGAGATGTAGGAGTTAAATAAATAATGTCAATGCTGTTCCTTTCAGTTCAGGCATAAAGGCTCATATACACGTACAATTTCACACCTGACGAATGACCCCCGAATGCAAGGCACGCGGTCGATTGAAAAGCTGTTTCGCCCGATAAACGCAACTGTGTATGTGTTCGGTCAGGCGTCATTCCTTGATCCACCATGGCAGATCACACAAAATGCCATGTCCAAATTAGAATTCCCAGAATGGACCTAGTTATAAATGGTGTTTACCAGTTGGGTTTCAACCCAAAACATCACAGAGACATCAGTGGAAGACATGCAGAGATTGCATTAAGCTAGTAAACAATATTGTTTGTTTAATACACAGTTTTAAAGGAGAACTAAAGTCCCCAGACAACATTGTCCCAATAGAAAGAGCACATTCATAAACATACAAAAAGCTGTGTCTCACCTCTTACTTTGTTGTGGATGCAGGGTGATTAATGAAAATTACCTGTGGGTACTAGGGGTCAGTTTCCTTAATTCACCATATGTGGGAACACCCAGCTAAGTGTACGCAGCCCTGCTCCCTGGAAGCTGACATCCAAACACGTTACAACTTAGAGATCATCCCTCCCTTTGACACAGAACACAGATGTCAGTGCAGTAAACACATTACAAATGCTCCTGTCCCTAACAATGTATGTATATGTTTATTTATTATTATTTTGTATATTGCGCCACTTGGGGACACAGCGCTGTACAACAATAAATTCCTTTGCTTTTCATACAAAAAAAAAGTAATCTTTGCAGTTTATTTATTTGCTACCATGGATGTAAGAAACAGAATATTAACAATGCAGTAAAAAAATAAAAGTAAGTATGAGGAATCGAACCTGCAACCTTCTATACTTTGTCTTGCTAAAAAGCATGCTTTCTACCTCTATGCCATAAGGGCTACTAGGTGGATTATCATTACATATAGAATCTCTATCTTTTGCTAGAAACATAATAGAAAGAAAAAAAAAGTTACCCTGGGAAATTTAACCTGTGTCCCAATGGTCTGTTTCCAAAACCATCACTTAAGCAGTAAGCCACCACTGCAGATGCAAGTACATTTTAGTAAATGTCAGTAAAATCAGTTTACTATTTGGTATTGCTCCAAGAAGGCTTTCAGCAATTTACGTTGGTTTGTAAACAAAAACAGAGCTGCTTTATATAAAGTTTGTAGAAACTATATATTTTTCTAGAAACATGATAGAAACAAAACAAATAAAAAGCAATGAACTCAGGCAGTAAACTATGTTGTATTTTTTCACAAGTAAACTAGGCTATTTGAACTTATCACTTCTTTGGCTGTGTGTTCCTAAAAACATGGCATTTACACAGTGCACCACCAGCAACTCAAATGTCATTCCCAGTACATTTAGAAACTTAATCTTTCGTTAGAAACAAAAGCTAGAAACTCTGAGCATAGAGACAGTGAATCCTGTGGTCAGGGGGTGTGACTCTTTGAAGCCAACATGGGCTATAAGTTGTACTGGAAACATCATGGAAGCCTTCTTTGTTACAGAATCTATTACTTATACCAGGAATGCCAACCAATTTGACCTCAAGGGCCTCGTGTGCCCCTGACCAGCTTTGAGGGCCGCATAATAGATAAAAATTAGGGTGTGTATCACTTTTTTGCATGTGCCTTTTCACTGAGATATTGATAATGAACTTGGAATACTGGCATAAATGCCCATTTTCCATGTCAAAATCCGATCGGAAAAATCCCTTCCCGGAAAGCATTTTCTAGGAAGTGATTTTTCATTCATTGGCAAAGATCAATTATTAGGCGATGACCTAATATTGATCTCTACCCTAATTTTTGAAAAAAATCTTTGCTTAGTAGCAAACAAATCCTATTTGCGAATGAGCTCCATTCACAAATAGTATAGCAAAGTCACACACTGACTGCTTGCTTTATCAGGTAACCTCCCCCCACTCTTATCCTGATGATGACGACTTGTGTGTTGTCAAAACGTTGAAATAAAGTATATTTGAACTTATGAAGCCAGTTTCCCCGGGAATTACCTAGATATTGTTGAATTATCTGTAATGTATGGAGTTACACTACCTGGTGGCACCTCTATTATGAATTTTTTTTTTTAGGATGAGTGCAGAAGTCCCACGGAATCCCATTGGTGGGTGGGGGGAACCTTTAACTAAGTAATTAGTCACCATTTTTCCAATGATATCACACATTATTAAATAAACCTTTGAAAGCCTGGAAATATAGGAGTTAACCTAAATAATAACAATGCTGTTTCTTTCAGTTCAGACATAAAGGCTCATACACACGTACAATTTCCCACTGATGAACAACCCCCAAAAGCAAGGCACACAGTTGATGAACAGCCTTTTGCCCAATAATCACACCTGTGTATGAGTTCGGTCAGGCGTCGTTCGTTTATCCACCATGGCGGATCACACAAAATTGCATTAAATCAAATCTTCATATGCTGTTTTTACAAGCTGACAGATAACAAGGTGATTAAAAAAAAAATCTGTGATTTTACAGATTTTACAGCAGTGCAGGAAACATACAGAACTGTCAAAAAGACAGCTATATTACCAGCATCAAAACAATTTGGACTGGAAACATACAGGCCAATATTTTGGTTGGTTGGGCCAAAATATCAGCGGTATTTTTCTGTAATTTTTTACCTTAGGGTCCCTAGGGCCATAATGCCAGCAGCAGGAGAAAGAAGGGCTCAGCTTACTGTGGGAGCACTGGGAGAGAACCCCCTCTACCCTGTGTGAGCTCAGTGTCCAGGAAGGATTCCGGCAGCAGCATCAGAGGAAGAAGGGTTCAGCTGGCTGTCAGGAGACAAACCTCCTCTGGCCCCAGGGGCAGATTTACACCCCAGGAGCCTGTAGGCTCCCCACCCTTAAACACAGATCACACCCCTAATCCACACCAATATTCACTTTTTTGGGGGAAAAATATACTTTAAAGGGGGAGGACTGAGGGATTGAGTGGATGCTCGTAGTCACCGTGGAGAAGGTAAGAAATGAGTTTTCATCCTATATTACTAAAGAAGTAGTGGGCTAGTAGATGGAACATTCTGTTGGAAGGCATGGTAAACTGGGAATGGGATATGTATAATGGCCATTGTTTGGGTATGTCTACTAAAGGAGAGGTTAGTACATAAACAGGCTACCAGCAGGGATGGTGAGATCTGAATACCCCATACTGGGCACACCTGAGGGATGGAAACAGGCACAGTCCACCAGCATTCTGTGGATCCCAAACACAGTGGCTGATGGAATCAGCAAAGACTTTAAAGGCTTAAAAGATCTCTGGAGTTCTTATACGTATAAACATCAGCACTCTGGCATTAAAACAATAGGGCACTGTGCCACCAGTGTGGGCTGTGGGTAAACTATTGGCACCCTGGCATGGATAATGCTTTGTGATAAATGTTACAGACAAGTACCTAGTGTATGGGTAAATAACAAAACCTGGCTAATCCTAAACTGAATGTAAATTATTAATATATAAAAAATGACTCACCTGTGGTAAACAAGGTCGTGGTGGCAAAGCAGGTGGTGGTATCCAGCCAGCCCTGGCAGCTAAAAAGTCCAACAACACAAAAAAACTTTCATTACATGGACCACACAGGGTCACAGCCAAGCTTATCTTTTTCTTAGTCAAAAGCAATTGGTCGGCCATAGACTGACTTCACATTATGTTGATTTGACGGTCAATTTGATGGTTGTACCATCATGTAATGTTGCCTCCAGGTTGTCTGTTTTCCAGCTGAATCATGGTTTTAGAATGATATTACAGACATAATGACGGTCACAAAATAATTGTACTGGGTTCTTGACAGAACAACACGTAAAGATCAAGAAGTATTAACACAGTGTATAGACAGCCTAATGCATTAGAATCATGACCTCACAGAAACTATGATACATTTGCTCCATATCACTAAAGAAACCTTTATGAGGATATCTTTGTGTGTTGGCATATGTGTGAATATGCTTCCCTAGAGGTATACCTAATGAAAAACTAGTCATGATGTCATTAAAAAAGGATAACTGGCTATTCCCTACCTCTTCAATTAAAATCTTGATGTTTGTGCCGACCTGTGACGCACGATGTGTATGAATGGCCGTTTTGGCCATAATCGTGCTGTGTATGGGCACTTTATCAGCCGAAATGGCCACTCGTTAGGAGATCAGCCCAGCCTGTCGGGCAACAAGAGTTTCAGCTGATAAAGTGCCCATACACGGCACGATTACTAGAAAAATTAGTAAAAGTGATTGACTCCAGAATAAGCCTAGGATAGAAATTATGACCACTACTGCCTGATTCAGTATTGTTTTTAGGCTTTAGCTGCCCTTTAAATTGACCCTAACCTATTGGTGCCAATATAGTAAGCCAAATCCACTAGCCCCCAATTCCCTGGCACTCCAACTAAATAAACTGTTAGTCTTTAGAAAAAGTATCACAGTACCCTTATTTTTTAAAATCTATATGTTGGACTAATACAGCACTACAATAATTTTCTAAGGAACACTAACGCTCTTTGGGCCCCACTGCAATGCACTAAATCACGCACGCAATCGACAAGCATCACTCATTAAAACATACATGTGTATTAGTAGAACAGTTTGTTACATTTTGGAACTGTTCTGATACAATGTAAAAGAAATCCATGTGTAGTGGCAGAAAATGCAATATATTTTAAATAAACATGTATGTTTTAATGGGTGCTGCTCGTCTTGGAAACAAAATTTTTTTCCTCTTCTGGGGAAAACTGGGTGTTAGCTAGACACCATAGGTAGGATGAAAAAATTTTAATATATCAGCTTTAACTGTTATGTAAAGTAACAGCAATAGGAAATACTACACCAAATGCCCAACAATATTACCGTAACATCTTATTAATATAGGGGGTTATTCAATAAAAGTTCTTATCATTTAAAATGGTGCTAATTTTGCCCCAACCAATCAGATGTTAGCTTTCAAATGTTACATAAATTCTGAGTGGTTGAGGCAAAATTAGCACCATTTTAAACGATAAGAACTTTTATTGAATCTCCCTGAAAGTTTTTCTTTATTAATAAATAGAAAATACAAACCTGGAGAATTCTGTTGAATAATTCTGTTCAGGTCCAAAGAAGAAGCTCTGGAATGTGATTTCTGTGGCCTTGGAGGTGGTGTGGGAGGGTCTTCGGTTTTCTTCATTGTTCCTTCAAGTGATGTATTAGAATAAGATCTAAAATAAACATAAGAAGATTATACTGTAGATTAGATAGATAAAATCAGTAACATCTGACCTTCGCCAAAAGGCAAAAGGTGTATTATCCTAAGGTTGAACAGCACAAAATTCATTCAACATTTTTGAATGCCACAAATTATATTTTAGTTGTGTGCCTTATATATTAAAGGGATCCCTGTGAACATTACACATGAATGCTATAAAGACTATGGGGCTGCAAAAAATTTCAGAAACCAATCATATGTCATGTAATTGCAGTAACCCAGTAAAAAGCTTATCTTATTGTGAAAGTTCTCATTCATCCAGGTCATGGTTTATCTGCAACTATAGATCAACTTTTGTTTTTAGTTTTCTACAAGACCAGTTGATCTAACTGAATACCACAAATCTACTATCTAATCGGTCTCTGCAAATTGTTAGCAGAGGCAAACTTTTGCATCTTTAATTGCATTGGCCCCCAATTTTAGTATTGCTGCACATGTATAAACATTCTGAAAATATTTTACATTCATGAGAACTGGAAATGAGAGCTAAAGATAAAATGTTAAACTTTACAGCCTTAAGGTGGCCATGCACAGCATTGATATTTTAACACATTCTGTGAATTTGATCAAATCAGGCAAAATATTGTTTTTTGGATGTTTCAATTGATTACCCGGCAATATCGATCAGTTTATCGGAAAAAAAAAAAGATTAAACCAGGTGGAATATTTTTCGTCTGACTCATCTTTCACAGATTTTCAAGCTAAAACATATGGAAGATCAGTGTTGCAAGGCGGGAATTTTGGATCAGTTCTTTTGAACAAATTTTCAGTGGGCCAATATTAATAAAGATCCATGAATTGCCCCATGTATGGCTAACTTAATAGTTTGCTGCCTTGTTCTGTTTTATTTCAAATCTAGCTTTGAAAGTGTTAATTTTGTAGGGGAGCTGACATAAACCAGTCAAATCGGCATTGCCAAAGCCTCAAGTAACCAGTCTACTGGTGAATATATTGTCTGTGCATGCATACTTGTGGTATTGCAAATCCAATGGGACAGGGTGATGTCTGCTCCCTAGCCCCATTCGTATTAATATCTGAATGTCACCTAAAAAAAACAAGGCAGTTGTTCCGAATGCTTATTTATAACGCTTTCATTCATATTCTTTCATTCCATGGATATTTTTATACAAATATTTGCTTATTAAATTGCACATTATAGTAGCATGCTTGTTAGATACAAGCTAATTTAGCTCATTTATCAGTAGATTTGGCTTTTTAAATGCAATATTATTAAGAATTTTAGATATTAAAAACAAGCAGAATTCTAGTTTGCATCTGAACAATGTATACCTCATACTAGTTTTCCAATAAAATACACATCAGACAGAAGGATGAACAACACATTATTTATATAATCTGTAATCATTTCACAATATGTAATTAATGAAAAAAGAAATAAGGTTTAAGTATTGTAGCTGTATATTTAATATGAACAGTGTATAGTTTTGGCCATGCAGGTAAAAAATGGTTAAGTAACAATTTCTAAAAATGGATTCTAAAGATTGTCTTTTCAGAATGACATGAGCTACAGTGTGAGATTTCCATTTTAGGGTTGATTTCACAAAGCAGGTGTAAATAATTGTTTTACAGCAGTAACCCAGAGCGACCAACTAGTAAAGCAATCGGACTGCCAAGTTTTGATTGGTTTCTATGGGATGTTACTTTAGTGAAAAAAATGTACATCTGTTAAGCTGTAAAACTGCTTTGTTTCTTTTTATTACATCAGTGAATGGAACTCTTATTTAAAGGATGCAAAGTTAAGAACATAAACTGACAGGCATTTGGCATGTCCTCCATTCCACCATGATTATAAGTATTTTAAGTTGGTAACAAAGTCCAAAGCTTCAAAACACACCAGCAAAGTCCTAAAAAAGATATTAATTCATATATCATTCAAGTATTACCTTGACCTTGGTCTTGTTTTAAGAGTATAGGATTCCTGATGGGTGTCTGAAAAAGGCAGAATGTTTTTTCTAAATCTGTTAATGTTTCCAGGAAGAAGATTGTATACAACTTAAAACAAACTAAAGCACAGAGATGGATTAATATCATGTGGGGCCCTAGGCAGGGCCATAATTTAGGGCCACTTTTTTATTAAATATATTGTATAGACTATAATTGTTACTGCTATTGAAGCTGGGCCCCCAGAAGTTTCCTGGGCACTAGGCAGTTGCCTAGGGTTGCCTTGTGGATAATCCTGCTCTGCTAAAGCAAAACTAATTATGGGAACTCTCCCAAAGTTTTATTTCACAGCAAAAAAAATCCCTTGATGTGTCTTGCTGACCAGTGAGTAAGGATCACAGGTGTATTTATTTTAATAAATAAGGTACACCCCTCATATAAAAACAGGAGGACGCAGGCCAACTCTAAAGCTGGGTACACACGATTAGATATTTCGCTCCGATCGACCGATAGTTCAGTGTATCGGTCGATCGGACCGAAATTATCGCATCCGAATGCTCCCATGTCCGACCGACCCTTCGTCCGAATTGGACGAAGGGACGATCGGACATGGTGGAAAACCATGTCCGATCGTGCAGTCCTCTATGGACCGCACAATTGGTCGCGGTAACTACCGGACGCGGCTGCTTTTGCCGCGTCTGACAGTCCTGCCTCCTGGCCGACCGGTCGAAAGTATCGAACGGTCGGTCAGGAGGAAAAATCGCTAGATGTGTACCTAGCTTAAGGCGACTTTGAATAGACCTACATATTTAGGCAGTTGTTTGTGATAGTTGTGTCTATTTACAAAATAAAATCAATGTTGTCAGAGTGTTTTCTTATATAGGCCAGAGAGCCTCAATATGGACAAACAAATAGGTGTTTTTTCTTACCTTCAGTTGTTCTAAATACTACATTGGATTCCATATGTTATGGGAATCCAAAATCAAACAGATTTACTTATATTTCCCTGCCTTTAAAATGACCCATCAACCACCGCTCTACTTGCTGCAGAGCCCGAACTATGTGGCAAAGACTGATAAGAACGTTAGGGGATGGGAGGCTGCCAGATTCCATTCCAAAGGCTGCTCCCCCTTCCCGCTGGTGAGCACAGCAGCAGATTACAGTGTATTTGAAGGAAACTGGATATCCCTCCGCTCCCATCTGTAGACCAAACAAGTAAAGGTACCAGGAGACCTGGTAAGTGACTCTACAGCCCCTACCAGGAAACCATGTGAAAAAGGCAAAAGGGGAGGTTTTTCCAGTTTCCTTCACGTACACTGTAATCTGCAGCTGTGCTTGCACAAGGGGGCCCCATAAGGGGGAGGGGACACAGGGGGCCCACAAGGAGGAGGGGATACAGTGAAGAGGGACTGTCACATGGTTTTAGATCAGTATGTAGGAAGTGCAGAGGACATAAAAAAATAAATATCTTCAAATCTATGTAAATAAAATAATTAAAGTAAACTGCAAGAATAGCAATTCCTGTCAATCTACTTAAAGTCCTTTTTGGGCTACAGTTACGCTTTAAATGTTGTGCAAATAAAAAAATATTATTTTTTTATATATATTTTATAAATATTATTTTACTAAATAAAAAGTGTGATTGTATCTACAGTGTGGGTTTTAGAACTGATACAATATTAAGATTACTGATACAACTGCACCAGCACTTGTCCACATAATTAACATTAATGTATTCTCTAGATGCGGAAAAATTGTAATTATTTTGTTTTGACCTATATATTGTGCTTGAGCTGAAACTGCAGCTTAATTGCTGCTTAGCCATTATATGGACTTTTAACCAAATAACATTCAGAAAAGAAGAAGCTAGAATTTCCTATGTTTATTATTTTTCATTCATGAGTTAGATTTTCATATATCAGTCAACACTAAACTGACTTATTTATAAACATATTGACATTTTCTCATTATGGTAGTTTAGGTTCAATTTACATTTTACAATAGCATGTACCAAAACATGCATATACTTCTGCAGAATGTGTTACACATACAATCCTGGAGAATTATGTCTAAATAACTTCCAGTGTTCTGGTGCGGGATTTTTAATACATTTTATGAAAAGCGATGCACTGTACTTACTGAATTTAAAAGAAGTGAAGGATTTGGTGTCCACTGAACTTAATTTTGTGCCTTGTTAAAAAAAAGAATGAAAAATGCATAGTGGTAATGAAAAATCATTTTCAATAATTCTAAACAAATACAGCCATTTTATTCAGGCAAATATCAAAAGTTCTTTCAGGAAAGCCCTACATGATGATGTTAATATGGTCTCCTAATTTCATAATGCCTATATACCAATTCGCTACTAGAAGTGTAAAATCTACCAGGGTTTGTACAGGATAGACAAGACCTGGAAAAACATTTGCTCCAGGCATTGGGGACTCTTGTTCCATTTCTTCAAAAACAGCAAACTCCACCACTCAAATCTACAAGTGCTATCTTAAGTTACAAAGAACGATCTACCCAGTGCCCAAAATAATTATATTATCTACACTAGAAATGGCCAAGCCCCCTAACAAAACTATAATGGGGCCTTCACCCGGACTCATCTTTAATGGATTTCTGTAGCAGGAGGCTATACTGTATGTGTGGTGGGAAAAACAAGAACCTGGCCCCTGTGGTTGTTTTTCAAAAATATGTGTGTATTTAAAATAAATTGACAATGCGGTATTTGTACTAATGTAGTACGCTAATGCTACTTTGTTCTTAGGTGAGTTTTCAGCAGTTGCCATCCTAAAAATTGATATGGCCACCTTTCATTCAAAGTAACTCAGGAAGAAAATTGTAGTCACAATATGTTTTTTTTCATACCGGATTTGTCTTTCTCGGTAGAATCTTCTTTGAAATCCTTGTGATCTACTGATGCTTCTGCAGAGGAATTCTTAATCGG
This sequence comes from Hymenochirus boettgeri, assembly GCA_019447015.1. Lineage (NCBI taxonomy): Eukaryota > Metazoa > Chordata > Amphibia > Anura > Pipidae > Hymenochirus > Hymenochirus boettgeri. The sequence goes on along the minus strand of CM033470.1, from coordinate 180,479,259 downwards.
AAGCCATGAAAAATACTTTGATTATCTGGCATGTAGGCATATTCCATAAACCAATATGTATGATGTAAAAAGCAGATTCTTTATGTATACAGTCACTACTATATTATATAATGAACACAGTACTGTGAAGCTTTTATCAGCACAAGAACCTCTGTTCTATAGCAGCTCTCCACGGTACATTTTATTTTCTTTTAAAATTGAAATGTTAACACAGAATTGCATTACTGCCACCTACTGGATGATTCTGAGCACACTGTGGTATTTTTGTGTTACCTGCTCTATAGCGCAGATATTTGATGACTTAAAGCACTACCTCACTTAACATTTTCATTTAAAGTGACTTGGGCCTGGATCACCTTAAACATTTCTAACAATTGTTAAACTCTGTATCTGTTTGCCAAGTTACAGTATAGGCATTCTTTATTGATCTATTTCTTACAGAGAATGGAAACAAGAATGTACATTTACTGTAACTTGATCTTTCTCCAGCTTTGACCTGGTGATCATTTCCAATCCTGGACACTTTCATAGTAAAGGGGTAGTTAATAATGGGTATAATCTCCCATCTTCTGGTTTACTAAATAGCCACTAAATGTAAAAAAAAACCTGATTGATTCTGCTTTGATTTCTTTACATCAGGACAATTTATCTAGTAGATAATTTCAATAATACATGGTCTTTTCATTTGTTATGTGCCAGGGCTTCATTTTAATGTTAAAAGAGAAAAATGGATTTTTCAGAAGATAGTGGTTGACCTGGTTACTTCTACTTGAATTGTTTTTCTGGAAGTGACTATGTGCAATCAAAAATTAAAGGTTACCATTTGGTTTGAGAAAGGAATTTACTGGTGGAAATTTAGAGGGTTTTATTTGACTTCTTTTAAATAAACTCTTAGATATACAAAACAAGTGTAGGTTTAAAGCATTTGATAGATGCTATGTCAACCTTACCTACTATAATATGTTATGTACGATATATGGCAAAAACACATGAGTAATAGCCTTGGACTCTGTTAAGTAGTTCTGCAATAAGCACAAGCACATAAAAGTCTAGCATCATAAACCATGAAGAATATAAATTATTACTCACTGCCTTTGTACTGCTGCTTTCTTCATCAAAGAAAATGAATGGTTGTGCGTTTGCAGGGTCTTCACAGACAGTTTCTAGCTGATTGAGAGAACAAAAGTCAACATTTCATACATTAGCTTCAGACCACAATTAGTCCTAAAAAGAACCCCCTCCAGGGTGAGGACCTAAACCGCTAAATCTGGTTACAGACATTTAAGGGACACTAAACCAGAGTTTTTAAGTACCTAAAATCTATAATCTATTATTCACAGGGAGGTGAGAATGCTTATTCCCACCTCCCTGTGAATAATAGTATGCCCGGGGGACACTGCCGAACTTAGCTTACTGGCGCTTACGGCAGTGTCCCCCGGGCGTACTATTGATCACAAGGAGGTAGGAATGAGTGTTCTTACCTCCCTGTGAATAATAGAAACAGATTTTATGTACTTAACAAAGTACATAAAATCTGTTTAGTGTTCCTTTAACAATAAAGGGACGACCCTTTATCGCTAATGTGTACATGTGCTAGAACTTTCAGCGTTGGCATTGGAACAGCTCGACCACCTGTACTAAGTAGGGGGAATGTTCGTGACTGTAGGCTCATCTTTTACAGATTCTCTCTGTCATCATAGGCTGGGTACACACGGGGATATTATGTAAACACGGGACAAATGATTGTCGGTCGCTGCAACAATGGCCACAGGGAACCTCATGATTGCCCATGATTTACCAATGGGATCGATCGCCCGTTCATCCGATCAGGATGAATGGGCGACCAAGCTCGGTCATGGCTGTCCCGCATACACGGTAAGAGAGTGCCAAGTATCTATCAGTCGGACGAAAATATCAGTCGGGCGAAAATATCTTACTGTGTGTGCTGGGCAGCCGCAACTGAGCTTGGTCGCCCGTTCGTCCAGATCGTGCGGTTCCCTACAGACATTGTTGCCACGACCAACAGTCATTTGTGCCGTGTGTAAATAATTTTCCCAGTGTATACTCCGCCTTAGAAAAATTGGTACGGTGTCTACCCAGCTTTAGTCCTCACCCCTGGGTACATTCTCTGTACTAAAGGGAAAAGTTTTAAAAAGCACATTAGAAGACAGAGTCTGTAGCCAGGGATGAGGACTAAGCAAGCAGTCTAGGTGGTTGCTTTGGGTACTTTTCATGAACAGAGGAGGGGAGCAAGGAAGGTTAGTGTAATTGTCCTTTACATTTAGATTAACTTTGAGATAACAAAGAATATCTATATTATAAAATACACAATTAAATGTATAATGGTAGCTAAAATAAAAAAAACATTGGACCAAGTTTTGTTGTTTCAAAAAAATAAAACATTTTCAAACTGAAAAAAAAATACAAAATTATTAATTTCCATAGTACAATATAAAACACAAAAATATTTTTATGCCGATAAATTATTAGCAAAAACATTAACATATATAGGCCAGAATCTAGCTGAAAGAAACATGGCACAGATAATCTGCTCTGATCCTGTACCCCCTGGCATGCCACTTAGTAGCACAGCATGGGCAGATATAGCAAGGAGTTTATTCCGGTGAGCACTGTCAGGGTTGATATTTATTGCTACTAGAAATCACTGTTTCTCTCTAAATGATTAATGTCTGAAATAAATTTTTAAGCATCTGTATGATCTACACTTGCGAACATCAGCACAAAGTGTTAGTGACAGGAATATGTATTTTAAAATGGTAACATTCCCCATACCTCTATACCATATAACCCATTTATTTTAAAAGTAGCATATAAGAAGATCAGTATAAAAATAATTTTTCCTGGTTTATTGCACACAAAAAAATGCTGATTAGTTGTAAACTACTTTCCTTTCTAGGAACTGAACAAAAAGGCAAAGGCAGTCAGTATAACCATTCAATACAGCATGTCCTCTACAATATGTCATCAACTAAAGGCAGCAGGATTAAAAGAATAATTCACTAGAAAAGTAAACTTTTCCTTTAAAGGGTATGTCCACCCCCCAAATAAAAACGTAATATGTGTCAGGAAATGGGCACAAACCTCGACCGTGCGTGGTTTATCTAACTGAAAGCTGTCCCCAAATGTGCTTACCAGCCTTCATTCCCTTGCTGCCTTCTGCCTGTCTTCCGTGCCTTTTCCGTTCATGGAAGACAAGCAGAAGGGGCTCGACTGCCATCCACTCCTGTGATTGGCTAAGACATTGCACCTTAGCCAATCACAGGAGTGGATGCCGGTCAAGCTCCTTCTGCTTGTCTTCCTTCAATAGAAAAGAAACGGAAGACAGGCAGAAATCAGCGAGGGAACAAAGGCTGGTAACAGGACTGTTTCTAGCCATTTTAGTGACCTAGGCACCCTCCCCCCCAAAAAAAACCCCCCAAAAAACCCAAAACCTTGGCCTGTTAAACTACAGCTGGATTTCCTCCTTCTGCTTCTGACACCGTCTACTGCGACTGTTCTTTATAGTGGAACCGCTTTACTAGTTGGTAAGGCACACACTGTACCAGGTGAGGCGGGAGTGTATACATACGTTTGTGCGTATGCAGCGACACTGGGCACAAATGAAATACTGATTGGAAGGACAGGATAGGTTTCAGTGGATGCGCGGTATGTGGCACCAGTGTTCTCCCCAGAAATTGTTTCCAGCCGGGTAGGACAGAACAGGGAAATTTGGTGAGAGCTAAGATGTTTTACTCTTTCAGTGCTTTTCCAAGAATATTGGCATTAATAATTTCAGTGCCAGCAGAACATTACCATTAACCCCTGAGTGCCAGCAGACTTCCCCATAGTATTTCCATTAACACTTGCCAAAAGAGTACTACTATGAACCATTCAATGCCAACAGAAGTTACCTACATAATTGCACATTTATGTTTTGTTGGTTAGGTGCCATTGACATGATTTTTGCTTTAGTGACCTTAGATCTCCAGAAGGTGGTGATGTTTTATGTTGGACTAAATAAAAGTAAAATTTTATACCAAGACCCGTGAGTGCTGCTATTCTCTTCTCTATCTATTGATGTTAGAAGGTGCACCCGGGCAACAAATAAGAAGGTAATGGAGTGCCGTCCTGTTCATACTAATATATATAACAGTCTTAAAAGAGTATCAGCACTCCACAGGCCTTTCAACAAAGTGCTTTTATTCAAAGTGATTTTTTAACCCAACATGGTGCAAAGTGCATCTGTAGCAATGTTTCGCCCTTTGTCTATTGGCCTTTATCAAGCTTATATTTTGCATTACTTTAATTGCATACAAAGTTATAAAAGTACTAGTTGGTACCCCTATTTTAAATGGAATAGTCAAAATGAAACGTTTAGCCACACCTGTCATTGCTAAAACCACTACATGTGTTCATACCAATTAAAACAATTGATTCCATAAAAATATATAGCATATTAATAAACACTGTCCACACATTCACGCAACACAGCCCTCAAAAAGAAAGAATAGGAATTCTCAGTAATACAAATATAAGCCAAATAAAAATGTTCAGTAATAATATACTGCTCTGACCTGAGGAAGAGGGTTGATCCCTCGAAAGCTTGTCTACTAAAATAAACTTAGTCCTTTAAAAGTATCACAGTACTCTACTTTTTATTATATGATATAATGCTGCACCGAAAATTGCAATGCATTGTTTTATATGGTATTAAGTGACAGAAATAGTATTATGATTGAGGTAAAATATTTTTAATAAATTAACATAAAATAATGAATATGTACAATAGACCTTTTATTGCAAATTTGTAATATTTACTTAATAGATTAATAGATTCTCACCCATGGAAACCTGGAACACGACATGACCCTCTTTAGCCACAATACCTCTGGAAATGTCTCCCCATTGACTAAGCACAGCACAAAACAACACAAAACAAAAAACAACTAAGAATAAAGGGTATCTCTACCCTCTACATACTTTTTAAATAAAATGTAGGGCATCCCTTCCCACCCCCAACAGCTTTGTTAGATTTCTACAAAAAGAACCAGAACTGTACTTACAGCCCCTCACTCCAGCAGCGCAGTGATCTGGTTCCCTGCTTGCCGGAACTAGCAAACAGGGGCCAGACCGGCAGCTGCGGCTGTGTTTGGCTGAGAGGCAGCCAATCATAGCCACGACTGCGGGCAATAGAGAATGCCGTGGGGGTGAAGGGCTATAAGAACAGTTTGGGTTCTTTTTTTCGAAATCTAATATAGCGGTTGGGGGTGGGAAGGGATGCCCTACATTTTTTATTAAAGATTTTACGCATCGGGAGGGAGGGACGGAGGGAAAGGGCTTGCCACTGTCCTCTCAGAGGACAAGGAGGAGGCAGAAACCTTTCAGCAAGACACCTACTCTTTGGTTTCCTGGATTTTTGGACAAGCAATGCAACAGAACCATCAGGAGCAGAGAACCATAGGGAGACTATTTCTTTACTACATTGATTGAAGCCGGGAGGTTAAGGAGCTATGCCTTTCCTCCCGTTCTTCAATCAATTGTTGGAGAGCCAGGAACGAAGATACCAAAAGCTTACCTTTCGCCCGATCCAGCATGTCTGCTCTGAAATTCCCGACCGCTTTCTGCTTCTGTTCCACTATAAAGCGCATTATTGGGCATATGCGTTATAGCGAAACAGAAGCAGGAAGCGGTCGGGACCTGACAGTGAGGCCACGCTGGATCCTGCAAAAGGTAGGCTATTGGCATCTTCGTTCCTGGCTCTCCAACATTGAAGAACGGAAGATAAGGCATAGCTCCTTAAAGGGCTTAAAGTCCAGCCTAAAAACAAGGAGGTTTTAAAATGCTTATTACCCCCCAAAACCTGACTTTCGCTAGTTTCGTAAAGTTCAAAGATCCCCTAGAGCTTACTTACCTGACCTGGTCCCTCTCCGGCTATTCCACGCCCCCTGCTTCTGTTTTGAGCTCGTTGTGAGCAAAAACAGGAGCAGGGGACTTCTGAGCTGACAGCCACTTCTCTTCATGGTTGCGGCTGTCAGGCGATTGGGCGTGACGTCCATCGCGCCCTAACTGACAGCCGCAACCAGGAAGTGGAGCGGCTGTCAGCACCAGCCGCGAAGTCAAAGCGGCGAAGGTCCGGGTCAGTCAAGTAAGTTCTGGGGGATCTTTGAACTTTACGAACCTTGCAAAAGTGAGGTTTTGGGGGGTAATAAGCATTTTAAAACCTCCTTATTTTTTGGCTGGACGTTCCCTTTAACCACCTGGGCTTCAATCAATGTAGTAAACGAATAGTTCAATTTTCCATTCAATTTTAGTTTTGGGGGTGGACATGCCCTTTAACAAAAATGTTAAAAGTTTGTAAAATGAATTTCTATTATATTTAAAAGTAAATAAATGAAAACTGTGGTGTGTAATTATCATTTAGTTATCATAAAGTAACTCTAGTCTAATGTAATGTTTTGAATTTGGACTTACCTCTGTTCTGCTTCGTGTTAGTGTGGTTGTCCCACGACAAACTTCACATGCATCACTAGATATAGGCTTTAATGATACTGAAAGAAAGAAATTGTTACTGACTTTTAAATATTCTACTTCAATTCCATGTTACACAGATGCATCTGAGCATATTGTCATTACTAAATAAAATGCTTCCTTAATCCTAATTAGTGGCATTGTTGGAGTAACAGAGGATGCAGGTGCAGTAGAACCCGCAATCCCGGAAAACAATCTTTACACTTTCCTGTGGCTCCAACACAGTGTGTGGATTTCCTTGCCAACAGGATGTTCTAAATATCTCCTCTAACTGTGCAGGCTCATTACACCAACATTGATTAGAGATGTTTTATTACAGTGCAGCTTGCTGACTGCACACAACATTGACCCATTCCATTCGCTGAACAGGATAAGTAGATAATTATGGGTAAATGCAGAAAAAGCTGCAAACTCTACATAATCTCCACAATCATTCAATGCAGTATGTGTTTAGTGTTTCCTATTGCACTTCATTTCTGTTTAATCATCTTGCACTTGTTGCCCATACACATGCGATTACGATTGCATGTGTAATATGTCGGTAAACGTGCATTGTTAAGCTGCATAAACAATCCTGACCAATCACCTTACACAGTTTGCCGTGCTTCTAGAGCGCGGAAGGTAAGCTGCAGTGGGTTTCAGGGTTTTTATGCCCCAAATAAAAAAGTGTTATATTTTGCTCTATAATTTATTGTGATACTTAAATGTTATTACATTGTTTACCTGGCGCTGTTTTGACAACTACTTGAAAAGGTGCAGGCCCCGCTAATAGGGATAAATACCCACACAAATAAATATAGCAATGATGAAAACAGGTTAGCATGAGTTTTTAACTGTGGCCTCCAAACAAGTTGAGTTTGAATGAAAGGCCAGTTTCCTTTAAAACAAGCCCAACCACCTCTCTACCTGCTCCACAGCCCAAGATATAAAGAAATGACTGACCAGAAAGTTAATGGGTGGGAGGCTAACATGTGACATTCCTAAGGCTTCTCCTGCACAGTGCCACCGGCGAGCAAAGCCTCAGACTCCATCAGTGTGTGAGGGAGACATGAAGTCCCTCCTCCTCACTGTTGTGTGAAGTCCTGACAGTGAAGGTAAGGGAATCTACAGCCCACTATGTGAAAACACAGAGTTCTCACTATGTGTGTACCGGGTCTAAGGCTGGGTACACATGGAGGGACTATTTGATTATTTGACTATTATGACTATTTGACTATTATGACTATTTGACTATTATGATTATGTGACTATTATGACAAATGTCTGTTGGTTGCGGAAAATTCATCCACGGCCGAATTTGTGAACGATTAACAGTGTGGTCCCATAGGGAACTGCATGATCGATCTGGATTTTCCGACACGTCCGATCCGGACGATTGAGGTCGGTCGTGGCCGGCCACCCCACACCAGGAGATATTTTTGGCCCACCGACCAAAAGTGCAGTGAATTGGTCGGTTGGCTGAAAATATATTCTGGTGTATACCCAGCCATAGAATGTTGTAAACCATAGAATTTGGAGAAGTGGAAGTAGGTTTGTTTCAATTAGATTTTGCACTCTATTATTTGTATATTAATGGTGTTTAGAATAAAGGTTTCCTTTAAAAAAGGATTTAAATAAAATCCCTCGACTGGAATTAGAATATGTAAATGCAAAACAAGGTAACCACTTGATTAGCATTTTTATAAACACTGGGTATATACACATTATTGTTGCATAACCCATTTCAATCTATAGCGATGCAATGTACGGAGTGTTGCGTTTGATCTTTTAAAGCTTTGTGTTACTTTCTGAAGGCTCAATCCCCTCTATGTGTCTTTTAACAAACTAGATTAAAGTTACCTTTATCTAAAACTAATACAGACTGATTGATGTTTTAATAGTTACATTAAAAGCATTAAACGCAAACCATGCATCATAAATTCGACTTATACAATTGCCAAACATTGATATGAAAGGGGCCTAGAATAATACAGAAGAAATATAATGCTATAATGTCTAGGGGAGGTAGAAGCAAATATTTCTACCTCCACCTCCCCTGTAGTTTCAGGTGATCGCAACTGTCAGTCTCTCCATGCCAGTCTCCCAACTTAATCCTTTATTTTCCTGACTGTTTTTTTTTTTTTATAGCTCATGAAGAAACTGACAAACCCAGTCCAGAATGTGAGTTGGACTGCATTTAACTATTCATAATTGGCACTGTAAATCCAACATACACCATTCATAAAAAGAACTATTAGTGCTCACCTGTCTGAATGTTGTCAGGCAGTAAAGTTTGGGGCAAGGTTTCAGGTACATCATACCCATTTTTTCTTGCCACAATAAGGTGAAAGGCAGTGCAGAACTCTGCTAAAGTCAGGGATCCATCACAGTCTACATCACTAAGATCCCTATAATAATATAAGGAAACAAGTTACTGATGGTGAAGTTTGCTTATTAGTATTAATACATTGAAGGGAATATGATTGTACTTTTTTGCTTGTACTTTGGTCCCACTGTGAGAATTATTTGCTTCACAAAAAACTTTTAGACCTGAAGGAGAATCATCCCAAAATCTGCATACCATTATCCATTGGCTAGATGGTGTAAAGGTCAGAAAGCATGCACAAGACTTAAGGCAATATCCACCCCTCTCTGCAATAATCTATATATTGTAGATTACCCCCCAAAAGCTGGACATCATTTTATAGAAAAGCTTTAAATCGGCTCACAGACTGAGATATCATACTTACATGCTCCTCCTCGATCCTCCGCCGTGGCTCTGCACTTCCGGGTAAGGCAGTCACTGTCACGGCCAATCACTGACTGCCATTCCCGGAGCAGTCTCCACTGTGGCTACTCAAGAACAGCAAAAGAATACAGCAGCCGCAGTGGAGACAGTGTGAGTGAGGAGACTGGAAACGGCGGTGGATAGAGGAGCATGTAAGTCTAATATCTCGGTCTGTGAGCCGATTTAAAGCTTTTCTATAAAACGATCTCCAGCTTTTGGGGGGTATACTACAACATATAGATTTTTGTAGAGAGGGGTGGACAGTCCCTTTAAGAATGTAGATTTTAACTAAATGCAATATAGACATCTGAAGGTCTATGTATTATAAAGCTAGTTTTTAGAACATGAATACAAATATTTTTAATTTTTATGGCTAAACAATTCTTTATTTAGACCCTTTACAGGTACAGTGTAATAAAAGGATATTACGTCACAGAGAATTTCCCTGACCATATAAAAGTACAAGGCCTCCTAGGTGACATTATATACTTATGTTATAGTGTTGAGGGGATCATTATTACTTATAACACATAAGTGGGATTTGTTGTATTTTTCTTGTTTCTCTTTATTATTATTTTTTTATTAAAGGGATTGTCCACGCCAGAAATTAAAATTTGCCCCACAGTGTATTGTTCAAAAATCGTTACCTTTCTCCTTTGCTCCTTAAGGTTGTCCTGCAGTGCCAGGAGCTGTCTTTGTGTCTTCTGCTATCTGCCTCCTTCTTGTCCTCCCTGAGGACTCTGGCATGCGCTGTGGAGCTCTTCGCCCTCCCTCCCCCCCTCTGGATCCCTCAGCGCTCAGAGGCAAGATCTCTCTTTTAAAATAAAAAAATGCACACACTGTAGGGGACCCTAAACACTATATAAAAATCTTTAAAATCAGTCCAGAAATGTACTTATACACCATTGTTCCCTCGGTTCCTCTGAAGACTGGCAGCCTCATCCGTGATTGGCTGACTTTCAGCCAATCACAGAAGCAGCTGCTGATTCCGTTCTTCTGCTCTTCTCTTCCCGGAAGAAACAGTGGCAGAGGCCAAGGAATGAAGGTTGGTAAATACACTTTTAGCCCAATTTTCAAGATGTTAATATAGCATTTAGGGTTGGGGGTGGTTCCCCTACAGTGTATGATTTTTTTTAGATTTTGGAGATATCCTTTAACATTAATTTACTAAATTAAGTTTTCATTTTTATTTTTAATTTTCCACCGATTCCATCGATGTGAACATGCCCTTTATTACTGATGGAATAGCTAAGAACCTTTTTAAGGGCCAGGCCACATTAGCGTGTTTTTTCTGCATTTTGCGATTTACATCCATTTACATTCATTTACATTTTACGATGCGCAATGCCATTTTATGTAAATCGTGGGAAGTAGGCCCCACTGTGTACACTGTGATCCGTTGTGATTTTACAACGATTTTAATACAAGTCTATAGAAGCACATAAAAAAGCTGACAGAAGCAGAAAGAAACAGACACAATTACTATGACATGTGGTTTTTTATGTAAACGCAAACGCATGTAAAAGCAGACACATGCAGATGGCAAAAGTGGACAGAAAAGCATAGCAATTTTTTTGTGTGTTGTAGTGCGGCCTCAGCCTAAATCAGTGCTTAGCTGTTTCACCTCAAAATACTATGACTTGTACTTTAAACATTCAAAACATCATGAAACGCTGTGTTGATTTTAAATATCATTATATTTTAAGATTTGGGGGGTGCATTATTCATTATGCATACTATGGTATCAGAAGCATTTTGAGAGGCAGATTTGACTGCAAAGTTAAGGCTGCACTCAACACCCCTTCTTGATAGATTTGACTGTTTGATGATGGCTCTCAAAGAGGGAGATTGAGTTGCAGCAGTAAACTGTACTGTTCTCCTCCTTCTTTCGTGTCTCCAGGACAGCTACTACTGCACACGAGAAGCTTATTAGGCAGCCATTATTTACAAATGGAGGAGGTAACAGTGAGGGGAGGGGGAAGGGGGGAGTCCTGCAGAGAGTTCTGACACCATGGAAAAACAGAGTCACTGACAGTGGTAAGAGAAAGTCATAACAGAGTACATGAATTTAAGTTTGCAATGGGGCAAAGTGTTTTTTCACTGTAGATGCCATTTAAGGCAGTCTGTATTTTATGTTATGTCAACAAACAAGTGAAACAATGTTTTTGTTGGGCGTTTGTTGCCTGCTCCCAATAAACATAAATCTACCGTGGCCTTAAGAATGAAAGTATCTTAGCAGTTTTGAAGCTGCTGAAAAATCAAGCAATTAAGATATCAATGCTCTAACAGGGCAATAAGTCACAGATCCTAACTTACCTGCACTCATTCCCCTGATGGATGAGCCACTTTGCGACCATTAATACATCATGGGAAAATGTGTGTAAGCTATAATCTATTTCAGGGCTTTTATGCCCCAATTGAAATAAGGTTAATTTTCTCACCAAATAGTAGCACAAAATTTAACAAAACGTAACTGCATCACTATCCTTTTTCCATGAAACTTTGAAAATGGCACAGACACCATAAAATGAGTGATAAACCCTCACTGACACACACAATAATAAATAGGGTTTTACACTCATTTAGCACATCCCCCTTATGTATAAAACAATACAATTATTATTAAGAAGACAGTAAAGGAAATGGTTCTTACCAGATATGGGAGAGTTCTGAAATAGGAAGCTTTGATTTGGTAAAAAAGTGTTTTGCCACAGATCCTGCAAGAAGCATACATACAGCTTGTAATGATACAATGCTACACTAAGTGTGTGCTTATAGCTAATGGAATGCAACATAATGCACAAAATAATTTACAGTTCATAATATTTTAGATTGTGATTCCCTACAAATGCAAAAACCAGAACAATAAAAAGTGTTACTGAACACAGAACATTTGCCTTAGGTCATCGTTACTGTAATAAACTGGGCAAAAATCGAACAATATGGAACCATTGTTTGGTTATTCTTCCATACAGTCAACATGTCCTGAGAAGGATGCTTTTCATTGAGAAAACAGACACATAGAGATTCATATGAAACAAGCGAAGCACAGGGTAAGAGGCATCAACATTTATGTTTACTGACGTATCATTTATACTGTCAAAATGTCTTTATGGGAATCTTACTTATGGGTTAATCCTTAATATTTGATTGAAGCAGCAAAAAGCGTATCATAAGAATACAACGTAAGGAAATGATAATATCCATTTATTGACATAAATGTACAACTAATATTTAGCTCTCTTGTATCCTTTCAAACAAGCCTTCGCACAGCTACCTTATGTGGTTGATCCAAAAGGATGATAGCTGGGGATAATAAAACTAGTATAAACAAAAAAAGTTATAACTTTTATAGATATATATTTAAAGATTGAACCTCTATGGGGCAGGGACCTCCTTTCCTCTTGTAGCAAGGCTATAGTACTTATATTTATTTATATAATTCGTAATTTATATATTTATGTACTGAACTATTTATGTATTTATCCCCTTGTATGACTTTTTGTATTTTGTTAATGTACAGCGCTGCGTCCCCAAGTGGCGCTTTATAAATAAACTATATATACATACATTTGGCTTTTTAATACATATCTATAAAAGTTACATTTTAAATTAGTTTGGACTTGTTAAACCTACATTGAATTATAATTAGGGTGATTGTAATATAGGGGGATATCTTTCCCTGTTGCTTTTTTGTTTATACTTTACCTATGAACACTTTAGGGAGAGGAAAAAAAAAATTTCAAGCTTGTGGATAGGTTTAAAAATGATTTAGAAGTTCCGGGCGGGGCTTATGATGCAGCTGATAAAGCTCCGTTCCAGCAGTGGGCATGCTCCAACCTAAAACTTGGGGGCAGACTCCAAGTGCTGGTGATGTCACAGCTTACAGTGCTAGCAGGAAAAGACACTCTTTATACTGCTGCTAACTTTGGAAAGACTGAAGCTAGAAGCACGATCCTGGAGTCATTTTAAGGGTAGGAGTGTGTTGTTTTTAATAAAGGCCAATTGTATGGAGACCACAGTTCCCCTTTAAGTGTAAGGCCTTAACCTATACAAGTACTTTACAGTACACATTTCTAAAACCACAAAACCCCTAGCTCCTAGACATTTATTTTTGAGACAAAACCTAAATAATTAAATCAGGGGTCTGCCAAGAAAGGCTAGTTCAGCAATGGCCACTCATACAGGAAAACAAGATTCTCAGTAATTCACACAATGCTTAATCTGCTCTGTGGAAGTTTCACAAACCTGCATGACTTCATAACAGTTTAAATAGGATTGTTGTGTTGTATTTGTACAAATGTAAATGTGACAAAATGTAACATTCATTTGTATAATGGAAAAAGCCTCTATAATGAAGTAAATAATGTTAAAACCAAAAAGTACTTACCAGAAATCAATGACTTTAAGTCAGATTGGAGTGTTAAGAATTGGTTAGTGTAATATTCTCGCTGTTCTTCTGTTATCCTCCAGGGGTCCTCAGAGTAATTACAAGTACTGTCAAGTGAGTCTCTTTCCGCTGAGAGTGACAGCTACATAAAACAAGAATGATCATTTAGTAAGATGTACTGTAAAAATGAATAATGTTCCTTTCTCTATTAGTATATATCCAACATAAAGTATTGGCAAATAAAGTATTCTTACACGGGTGGTTACTATTATTGGATACAAACCACTGCAGAGATATACTGTATATCGGGAATTGATTCACTTTGAAAATACTTTTAAAGACACCTTTTTGATATCGAGACTGAAATCTGCTAATTTGGAGAACTGATGAATCACACACAGCTCAAAAGTTGCTAACTTGTTAAAGGGTTAAATTCTATTTTTTAAGCTAAAAAATGATGGAGTCTTTTTAGTAGTACAAATTTAGGATGGTATAGAAGAACTAAACTTCAAGTCCAGTTGATCTAATTGAATACAACAGATATACCATGACCTGGATGAATGAGAACCTTCACAAGCATATTTAGGATGGTAATTAACTAATTTTATGGTATTTTTAAATATATGTTATTATTAATTTGGCTGGCCAGCCTACTAATGATCTCATGCTAATTCTATGTTTTTAGAATATTATTAGGATTCACAATTAGAATTCTCTGAATAAAATTGTTTATATCAATCTATTCCATATTCTTATTACAGTGGGGCTGTTATCCCCAGGGAAATTCTTTTTTTAGTAGTTCTTACAATAGTAGGTGGTGCATTAACATAAACAGTACTTTTTAATTAAGGGATTAGTATTAAGGGCTGATGTAAGAGATAATATATTCATTTTCTGTGTAATACAAGGATAATAGAAATCAATGTGCAGTCCTATGACCAAATAAACAACGGCATCATAAAACTCTGTGACCCCTCTCTTTGTTTGGTATCCATTTCTGTAAGCCGTGCCCTCTGGTGTTTGTATTATCATATGCCTGGGAGTAACAGTGGGTTTCCAATGATCATTCTGTGGCATTTAGTTTTGTTAGATTTGTTGGATTTTTGCTACTGTTTGTTATATAAGGAATAATGATCACCTGTAAAGTGTAATATAGGGATATTACATCACCAAGGAAGTCCTTGACCATATTCGTATGATTAATGTTCGGGCCAATTAATATTGCACAAAAAATGGTTGGGGACAATCACCAAACATTCGTTAAATTGATTATATCCTCACCCCCAATGGCATTATGTGTTCTTGTATATTGTTAAAGTTTGTTAGTTGCCAGATGATGTGAAGAAGATCTGAAGAAGGGAGGAAGCTACCGAAAGCTTTATTAAGTAAACTATTGTTAGTGCAAATAAAGATTATCACATACTATACTTTCTCATCCTTTTGTATGCATTATTCATGACTACTGATGTTTCCAAATTATTGACCCAGGTGTTTGAGGTCTAAGTGAATGTTTTGTTTTTTATTATTTGTTTTGTAGTTAAATGCAAAAACATTACTGGGTTCAATTAATCACAAAAAAAGCTTCTTCTGAAATTCTGGGTCAAATTCCAATCAGGCCAAAGCCCCTCTGTGACTTTTTAAAATGCCATAATTGCTTGCGGGGGTGATTTTTGTAAAATCCATGCAGCCCCCTGAAAATCATTTGGGACATTTTGTTCCTGTAATTATTACATTTAGAAATGCTTGGTCTCCAAAGGACAGGATACCTTCAATGTGATTAAATGAAACTAAATATAATAGTTGCTTCTGTTTGGTCATGCCTTGGTGGGTAAACACAAACTTATGTTGTAGAATTGGTGGAACTAGAGCTTTGTCATGCTGATGACATAGAGAGATACAGCTGTTACTTTGGAATAATTGCATTACATTTCTTTATATTTTACCTTAAGTTTCTCCCTTGAGTTATCGTAATTCCCAATGTAATAAAGACCTGACATGCTCTACATTAAACTATATGCTCCTTATGTTCTTTTCTGCTGCTGGGAAAAAAATGATGGCCTGCAAGTGCTTCATTCTGCTCCTGCCCCATAGCCACAGTATGGAGAAAAGAAAGAGACGCTGCATTACTAATTAGATGGCTGGTTGGTTTTCTATAAGATACATTACAAATATACAGGTAACAATCCATGTTCCTATTACAAAGGGAATCACAATGTCTAATTTCTTATTATAATTTAAATCTCCTTGAACAAATTATTTGCCCATTAAAATCTCTCAGCATGTTATGATTAAAACCCCAAAGTATACCTTCCCATACGGAGATCGTATGAGAGCTCTGCCCCCTTGTCCCAGACTGCAACACTTTGTGCTAGGCTGGGTCCTGGAAATCAAAATTGCCAGGGTGGGATGTCTGCATTTTAATGCTGCAATTCTAATAATTAGGTTGCTAGCTATGTCATCTATCTATATATCTTAATCACATGCATACTGCTGACTGTATTGTTTTCTCTTCACTCATGGAATTAGAATCTAAAAAAAACATACATGTCTACTACACAATTACCAGCAAAAAAAGACTAAAAAAAATCGTTTGTTTCCATTTTTGCCAAAATTCATGGATCTTTGTAAATTTCCCCTTTGACTTGAAATACTGAAACAAGCATTGTACATTAAAAACTCCTCATAATCTTTTAAACCAATCCCAGGCTAGGAATGATCATGTGGACGTATTATACTGGATTATTGCATCAAAGAGTGTGATGCAAAACTATATTTGAAATAAGTCAGTTGGGCATGAATTTAGATTTCTGTTTTGCAGAATTTAAAGCTACAAATAATTTTAGGTGAAATAGGAATAATATTACAACATTTTTAATAAAAAGTTATTTAAATTGGATCAAACAGTTTTAATTGAAAAAACACCTTCAATCACTTAAAAATGGCAAGTTGAACTAATTTACTATTATTAGATATCAACGAATTTCAAGAATTTTATTGGACTAAGTTACCAACACAGACGTGAAATTGATATATGTTGATTTCCATAAGATGTATAAAGATTTATAATTTTACCAATTAATTTAGGTACTTAAAGAACTGCTGATACAATGCAACCACTACTGACGTACCAAGATGTACAGTATGTCCATGACCAAGAAAAACTAGAATTTTAAGGTCAAGGGTGTGTTTGGGTATTTAAACTGTGGAAGCTTGCTGTATCTGTAATAATAACACCAAGAGGCTTATGTAATAATCTGCAGTGACCAATCATGTGTCATATAACTGCAGTGAGGGCACGGCCACACTGCATTGCACTGGAAGCTCTAACGCAATTGCACTCGATTGCGTGTGCGATTTCAGTGTGATTCACATGCGACTAATGTGCGTTTGCAATTTCTCCTTTTGAGATAGGAAACCGCATGCGATTGCACATAAAAATGGTGCTTGCATGCTATTGCATTTCACAAACGGATGCGCAATTACAGCACATCTGAAATTGGGCAATTTCAATGTATTTCCGCAATTTTAATGTGCAAACGCGAGCGCAAAACATACGGAAATTGCACTAGTGTGGCCTAGCCCTAAGCCAGTAAAAAGCGGTAAAAATTTTTTTTGTGATTCACAAATTTTTTTTTTCAAGTGATTGACTGTTGCAAACCTCTTATTTTATAAAGCCCAAGTATACGGTATATATGCAACTAGCTACACTCTACTATTAAAGTTATGACTTGGAATGGGGTTTCCCTTTCATTTGCTTTTATTTTGGACCAATAAATGAATGTTGTTTAACCCCTGTTCTGTTCAGTGTTATGTGTTTTCATTGACTGTTAGTTTTATTACCTTTTTTTGTATTGGAGAAAAAAAGAGTTCTACCAACTGCTTACAATGCAGTTGTGGGGGTTAAATGGAGGAGTAAGGGGAGGAGGGGGAAAGCCCACAGTAGAAAGTCAATAACAGAGCAATTCGAGGGGTTTAAATGGAAGAACAGCTATTTGGGGGATATGCTTCCACAGCAAAGTTTTAGGAACCTTTCCCTAACCATGAAGAACCATATTTAGACTATAAATATATAACAAGAAGGCTCCATTTCCTATCCATTAGGTTACTCCAAACACCTATTACTTGTAACAAACTTTGCCTAAACTTTTTTTAACCAAGAATTAAACACTTAACGTAAATGAATTTAATAAACTGAGGGTTATATATCTCAGACAGTGACTCAGAGGTGTTTAAAGAGGAAAAGTGGGAAGGGGGTTTGTAGTTTGATAAGACAGATGTCGCCTTAAACAATAGATATTGTGGGCCCATCCCTCAGCTAAAGGTCCATTTAATTTCAATTTCATCTGTGATAGTGTTTGGTCTCTATTAGGGGTCCTGCAAACAGGAAGTTAATATTTAGGAAGCATTTATTTATAGACGGACAAAATACTGAATGGGAAGCTTAAGGACATTAAAATGAAAAAATACTGCTCTTTTTTAAAAAAGTATATGTATTTGCACGGAACTTCTCCTTTAAGTGTTCTTTTCTTTTAAAAAAAGGGAAAATGGGTAGCATTTACAGTTATCTGCCCCCTTGGCTACGTGGCTCTGAGTACCCAGTAGATGGTCATGGTAGCTACCTCAAAATGGAATATGGATATCAGGTTCACAGCCTGGGGGGGAATAATTAGCTGTCAGTATTGGGAAAGTATCTTTTTTATTTCCTTCTTAATTTTGTTGACTGATCTGCACTATAATTGTCAATGTTACTTCAATAAATATTTTCAATTAAAAAAAGTAGAGGTAAAAGCTACAAATGGCTGTAGGTGTAGCCATACCAGTGAATGTCAGATGGGGAAATGTTGACTAGCTTATTTGCACTATTACAGTAGCATGTACAGCTAATGGCCCCAAAAAAGTGCATGTCCTGGTTAAATTGCATATGTAAATAATGGACCTTTGTACATCCACACTGTAGACACTATTATTGTATATAAAACAAAATATTAGTACATCTACAGTTCACTGTGTTACTGCTTAAAAGTCTATTGTTCTCAACTGGTTTATAAGATGACCAATTAATAATAAACCCAGCTGCCATGCCTTGTTTTTCTAGTTTTCTAGGTGCTCATTTGAGAAAAGTACTTAGGGAAGGAGAGACGGCCTCTAGGTAACATGGCACATAGCGTCTTTCAGCACAAATAAGGCTTGTAGTTTATGTTACTAATGAAAGCAACCAAGGTGTCCTAGCCAGCATTACTATAAATTGCTTAATTTATCGACCACTTGCTTTAATTTATCCACAAAGGAAAGTATAGTATAATTCAGGCATAACATGAGAATAAATCATGTACGCAATTTTAATTAAATTGGAAGTGCACTAATATTCTATTTTGCTTGTATGAGAAATAATTAAAGGTTGAAGGAGACTTGCTCACTGCCCCAGCCTCCCAACTGGCCTAGCAGTTCAACACAAAGTTGAGCTCTGCTTCCTGTTGATCCTGCCAAGACATCTTATATGTAGCAGAAAAAATAATCAATCATTTGGACCCTGACCAAAAAAATACTTTTTAGCTAAAACTCTTATGTAAAGATAGATATGCTTTACTCCTTCAGACAGGTGGACATTTGGCTAGGAAGTAACTAAAATTACAGGTCATATATTGTTGTAGTAAACAAGTTCTGGGCTGTATCAAAATGTATTTAGTCTGAAACTTTTATTATGATACTGTAAATCAACAAAACATTGGAAGCAAATTAACATCTGGTATCTGGAAAAAGGACAGTAAACATTTCTGAAAATATATTTATGGTAAATTAAATAATTATAACAGGCAAAATATGCATAAATACATATTGCATAAATGCATATTAAAAATTTGTGCAAAGCAAATCTAAATCAAAAGTTTTAATAATTTGAAGATTTAAAATTAAAGTTATTTCTGTTTAAGTTGTGCTGTATTTCAGGTATGTCAAACTTGCAGCCCTACAGAAAAAAAATGACAATTTCCAGCAATCCTTGACTCCATACTGATGCCAGGGAATGCTGGGAGTTGTAGTTTTCAAAACACCTGGAGGGCCGCATGTTTGACATCCCTGCTGTATTTCAAAGAAAGTTCACAAACGTATTTATGAGATAAGGAAATCAGACATACTTATTTAACCTTTTATTCTACAGATCGAGTCAAATACTTTTTTGCAATTCAGTTAAGTCACAATATTTTTATTTTCAATTTTATGAATGTATTCTCCACTGTATAACCTCTAGGAGTCCAAGATTACATCTAGCATACAAAGCATTAAACATATATCAACAGTGCCACATTCCAAGAAAACTGGAAATGAACAAGAATCAAATAACCAAACTATGTACACATATTTGAAACTAGCACTATCAATGTTATTTCATACTAAATATGAAATATTTTGGGCAAAGTCAATGCCCCAAAAGACATTCAATGTCATTTAGTTAGTCCCATAGTAAAGAAATAAAACACGGGTATGTTTCTTTCATTTGGTGTTGAGCGCTGTTTATGCAGCATGCTTTTTCTCTTTCCCTTTAAATTCCTAAGACGCTGCATGCAGATGCCAAAAACTGTGTAAAAAGCCTTGCAGAATTAACACATGGTGGTAGATTTTGGTAACATAAAAAGGTCTATATTGATTTATTAGAAATCAATATAATTTATATTTTTTCTAAATATATATGTTACCAACCAAAGCTCAGTCTATATAAAATGTGCAAATGAGCATTTAAAATAAAGGCATTATATACAATTTCTGATGTATGCTAAAGACAGTCATCACAATGCTGAAAAAGAAAGGCTAGTATACATTGTTTTATTGTGGTACGTTGTATTCGGTTTTATATAACGTGAGATCTTTGCACCTGCACTACACTGTTAGTTATTCAGCAAGACACAATGAAGGCACCGTTAAGGGTGGTATATTCAGTTCTATATTTGAACTGAATGTCTATTAAACAATAATTATCAAATAGAATGTAAAATTGGAATGTACTTTTGTTGTAATGTGTTTAATAGTTGAATAAAAATAAATTTGAAATAAACTAAAAAACACACAAAATAACAAAAATATCTGAAAACTATTGGTGATTCTTCTAACAAACTGAGATTGTGCCGTTTCCTCTGCAGCAAGCTGGGAGCCATATCATACATGTGAACCAGCTGAACCATTCGCTGGTTAAATACAGCTCTCTTTGCAAGCGTCTAATTGAACACACTTTACCTGTTTCTGCATGCACTGCACAATGCTGGAGAACATTTGTTCACCTCTCTGCGGGCTTGACTGTGTGTGATGAAATGTTGGAAATGCAGCAAACACTGAACTGGCAATAACACCTTCAACAAAAACAACACATTTTCTGCTTTCCGCTTTTTTAATTATCTACATCTAGAAAAGATTTTGTGTCCTTTCACAGACCCATTTCTGGGATTTTTTTTACTCAGTAATGAAGGAGAGATGTACGTAATTTTTATATATATATTTTTTGTTTGTTTGTTTGTTTTTAGCACAGTAAAAACATTATCAACAAAAAATAGCATATATTCTACATTTATTTCCAACCATCAAGATCCACTCATGATTCTTTATTGTGTATGCATGCATTATGAAATGTAGCCAATCAACTAACAACCCCATCTACTAGTAAAACAAACCTTGTGTATTTAATAATCTACCTGTAACAGTCCCACTAAAATAATATCTTTATGCTGCCATTCTTATTAGCAGTAGTTAAATAATCCATTTGACATTCTTTACGGTGTATAAGATTTAATAAAAACTTTAAAATGATCACTAATACCCCATGTGCTTTGGAGTATTGCTGTCAGCTCCAAGTTAGATATTATTCTTGTATAACACAGAAGTGATGGATATACTACAAGACATAGGAACAAGCTGCCAGATCATACCAGCCTTTGGATGCTGCAGTTGGTTAAAAAAACAACATCTGCACATAGTATCATGCTAATAGTGTTTGATTTTGCAAATTAATGAGCAGTCTGAATGAATGAACAGATTGCTATATCATGTGAAATACAAATCCAATATTCAGATTGTGCAGCAACATCTGTAGATACGAGCAGGGCACAATACAGAATGTATGTGCAGAAGATGCTTATGAATTTCCTGGAGGATCCTGTGGTGGATTTAATGTGTAAAAATATTGTAATCCCTTACCCTGCGAAGTGAAGGCTGCAGAGGTGAAGGCTGGATTCCATAGTTCAGCGGCAAGTGTCCATCCTGCTGAAGTAGAGAAGGTTGTCTAGTCTCATATACTGCTGCAGAGAGGGAATAATAAGAATCTGTCATGTGACTGTGAGGCTGCTGTTGCATGGATACAAGGCTCCGACTGGTAATTAACTGAATTTAAAGCAACACAAAGCTGATAAAAGTCACCTACCCTATTCAGAGCTGCAGAAATTGCAATCGTATCAATTAACAATAAACCATAAGACAGAGAATAATAAAACATGCTGATAATAATACAACACAACATGCTATATTTAACCTCCACCTAGGACATCAGTTTTTTCCCTAGTATTAAATACACGTAGGATAATGGAACCCTCAATGTATAAGATGCATCAGTGAACAAAAAGACATGTTCTAGAATTATTTATAAAGGTCAAAACTGTGTTATAAGGCAACCATTTTTTAAAGAAATAATTCTTTAAGATGTAAGGATCAGTATTCCACTGCCTTAAAATGAGTTGGGAGTCGGACAGCATAGAGATCATGTGCACTTTAACTATTGATCTTTAAGGATAAAGAAAAGAAGGTAGAAATACTCCAATTCTACCTGTGGTAGGAAAGCTACCAACAACTGAACACCAGGGTTTACACCAGGGTTTAGCGTGCTTTTAACATGATCTCCGCAGCAGTTGCACGCAATATTCAAAAATGTTTGTGACTTTTTTTTTTTATGCCAGCAACAAATCCTTACCCCCTGGCAAGCACATTCTTAGTTAGTGCTTTCAATGGTTAGAGATGAGCACCGGTTTCTAAACAAACCTGGTTTAAATCGGAACTGCAAATTTTCTATAAAATTGTGAACAAAACATTTATAATTTATCTAATTATCTCTCTATGCAACTATGTAATGCTGGCCATTAACTATTTTAGATGTTAAAAAAGGTCAGCAGAAGCTATTGGTAACACATGCACTATATCCTGTGAAAGCTGGAAGTGCCAGCAATATAAAGTTTACCTTTCTTCCTAAAAACAAAGCTTCTGGAGACTGTCCCATAGCCTGTTTTATGGCTTGGACATGCTCAGTGTGCTTGCATGCAGGGAGAGACGAATTCTACAACCAAATACTTAGGATCCCTCTATGCTTTTTGGAGGGGGAAAGTGTTTAGACTGTTTACAGTCATGAAATTTTTCATGTCTTTACTATCTGTATTTTTATAAAGAAATCATATAGAAATATAGGTGGTGCATTTTAATTAGTTTTCAAGCTAAAAATAAGGTAAAATGGCAATAAACATTAAGACTTCCATGAACAAAATATATAACAGCATTGAATTCTATAAGGCTATGTAAAGAAGAAAAATAGCATAATAACCTAATAAAACGCCTATTTCTGAATTCTGCTGTCTTTGTGTTTTCTTTTTAATATCCTGCAGCTGTATAGCTATCAATATTGTGCATCCAGCTGCTGGCTACCCTATGTCCCTGTGATGTTCTTGCAGCAGCTGCTATTATTTTATTTTTGCTAAATATATTATAATCAGATATATTAAATTCTCTCATTTCTACTACAGCCCACTATGTGTCAATATTCAAACCTCACATTTCTTCATTTTTCCTCCATACCTCTAGCCAGACCCTCTCCTTTGTATATGGAGCTCCAACCAAAAACATTTATGTATTCTCTTTACAGCTGTATAGCATCATTAGACAATAATCGCCAAACAAACTGAATGTCAAACAATATGTATGGTAGATCTACGTACAATTAACATGTACATCTGTCTATCAAAGTATCATTCAGTAATACAATCGCAATTATGATCACAATAAGCTTTTGTAGTGTATGGCCACTGTAACATGCAATGTTTCTGCATCACCGCACTGTAGGATGACCTTCCACTTTGTACTGGATGATAATCTAGACAAGCCATTTGCTCTACCTTTCAGTGCTTTTGAGCAGCCTCCTTAAAAAAAACAAGAAAACTGAACATGGGCACCCAAACATATAGGGTGGAATTTACCTAGAAAAACAATCAGAAACTTTTAGTAAAAAGTTAAACATAGACTGATATTGGATTTAATTTTGTGTGTTTTTATGCAAAATAGTCTTTAAAACACATGCAAATATAAAATGAATTAATACCAAAGACATGAAAGGAAGAAAACCAAAAATTAACATTCCTTTTTATGATTGCGTTTTAGCTAAATTCCACTGGTATTGTCTATTGTAGCGACTTCACTGGTCAAGTTCTAATTAGCTCTAGATTGTTTTGAATAAAATTAATATCACAACTATTTCTCAGGTGATATTCATATAAATAAATTCTGTGAAGCGTGAGATGTCTAGGTAATTACAATGTTTCCATGGCAGCTGTTAAGCAAATGCCATGGCTTCTCTTGGGCTTTTAAAACATTACATGAGCTGCGAAAAGAACCAATCTGAAAATCATTCTACTGATGGAATGCCCTAAAAGGTGGTGTGGCATTTACTAAAGATCTGCTTTGGCAGCATATTATTTACCCAGAAGCCCTTTTATGATATTTATTTGCAATAAAGCAGTGGAGCAAAAACAGGTTCATTAACAGGGAGCCGCAAGCACATGGGAAACTATCACTATCACGCTTGGGGTTCTGGGTACATTCCATTTTGAATCTTACTGTAGCTATTTGCTGGTGTTAAAAAGTCACACTTAGAATCGCAAATGCGACAACAAAGGGTTGGTGTAAATCAGTCCCTGTTATTGTCATCTTAAACTGACGCAAAGCCTATGTAAATGGGTACCGGTAAGTGTCAATTTAGGATGAGAATATCTCCTGGTATTCAGTTGCAAGCATATTCAAGATAGGAAATGTGTGACAATGGCTATTGGTAAATCTGTCCCAAAAAAAAGTCTCTTCCTGCTAAATGATATATTCATATACAGGGTTATTCAATAAAAGTTCTTATCGTTTAAAATGGTGCTAATTTTGCCCCAACCAATCAGATCTTATTTTACATTTGAAAGCTAACATCTAATTGGTTGTGGGCAAAATTAGCACCATTTTAAACGATAAGAACTTTTATTGAATAACCCTGATTGTGCCTATAGAAAGTCATTATCCCTTTTTAAGAAGTTACTTACATACGGCCAAAATGTAAAAATCTGTTTCCCCAATTCTCTTTTACAAATGATATGCAATTGCTGAAAGCAGACCTAGAATAATTATCAAAATGGGCAGCAGAATGGCAGATGAGATTGAATGTTGATAAATGTAAGGTGATGCATTTGGGGTTTAACAATCCTTGTGGCACCTACACCATAGATGGCTCTGTGCTAAGTGAATCTCTGTTGGAAAAAGATTTGAGTGGTTTAGTAGATACTGTAACTGGCTTAATTGTAGCAAGCAGTGCCAGAAAGCAACATCTGGAGCTAGCAAGCTACTGTCTTGTATAAACAGAGGAATAGATTCAAGGGAGAAAATTATTATTCTCCCTCTTTACAAGGCACTGGTAATTGAAATATGCAGTGCATTTTTGGAATCCCATATAGAAAAGTGACATTTTGTAAATGAAAGGAATTCAGAGAAGGGCAACTAAATTAATAAATTAGGGCTGTTTACATTACAAAAGTGTTGATTGTGCGGGGAAATGATTTGCATTAATATATAAATGGGCCATATAATAAACTATCTGGTGCATTGTTCACCAATAGATGATATGAGAGGACTTGTGGACATCCTTTAAGATTAGAAGAAAATAAGTTACATTTTCAGGTTAGGAAATTTTTCTTTACAATGAAAACGGTAAATCTGTGGATCTGTCTTCCATCCTGTGGCAATAGTTCATTAAATAGCATAAAGAAAGGGGGTAAAGGAGCTATGTCTTACCTCCTGATCTTCAATTAATGTTAAAGAGCATGTCCACCCCAAAAATTATATTTTAATATGTTTTTGGCTGTTTTATAACCTGTTCAATGCCTCCTTCCTTGTGCAATCTGAGCCTGCATTCCAGAGTACTGATGGATAAAGCTGGCTGTAAAGCAGTGAGCAGAACTAAAAATCCCTGTAAAATGATGCTACTTCCAGCCAATTCTCAATGTGCCCTTTATGCGTCTATTCATGTGTACAGCTGCTTTTTCAAATAAGGACCCTGCTTGCTCTGCCTACTCCAAGTAATTTCCACCAATTGGAACAGCCTAGCAGTTTTCACTGTGTGGGAATAACAGACTTTCTCAAGCAAGGTAACTTAAACTCATGTGATTAGGAAAGTTCTGATCTGTGAGTTAATCACTGCCGTCTGCTTTTACAATTCTACCTTTATGCTGTGTGTGCTGATTGCTGTGATTTAGGAAGTGGGAATTAGGGGCAGAGCAGGTTTATCCATTAAGGCAACCTAGGCAGCCACAAAGTTGTCAGTTACTTTAAGCCGCTGTGTTCATTTGGCAGCATTAGGATTGTTTTCATGTTGAAAGTGAATGGCCTATACCATTTCAGCAATTGTACAGCAAAGGCTGTGGTCAAACACAATCTCTACTGAGCATCTTATTGCCCAGCAGGCTGAATCAAAGGGCAGGACAGTAACTTACACTATAAAGTGTTCTTCCACACAAAACGTCAGATTAGGTTTGTTATGGGCCATGACTTAGCTCCGTACAGGTAACATCATCTACACTATAAAATACATTGCACTTTTAATTCTGTGTCTGAACTGCATAATTGACAAGCTATGTACATAACCACTCCAGCTGTTGAAATCTCACCCGCAATGTGATGGTCAACTCTGCATTGCAATATCCCATTGTCATGATTTTTGTGTGCGGAGGAAGATTTTTGAGGTGAAACCACACCGGTCTTGGCATCTGACTTTAAAAGAATTATCTAAAATGAAATTATATAATTAAAAATAAGGCGTGTTTTGATTAACCTCACAAAAACGTTAATGCAAACAAATTTCAGTATTCTGATGTTTTAACTACTTTAACTGGAGCATTTTAAACCCCTTCTTAAAGGCATTGTACAAATAATAAAATAACATTCCCAAGGCCCGTTATTTCTTAAATGAATGGATAGTTATGACACTTCAATACTATTATTTATTATACTTAATCCCAACTGTTATTTTTACCAGTATATTACATGTGTTTGTAATCAGATGTTTAAAGGAACACTAAACTTAAAAAACAAGTATTTGGCATCCGTTTCTATTATTCACAGGGAGGTGAGAACGCTTATTCCCACCTCCCTGTGAATAATAGTTTGCTCAGGGGTCCTGGAAATTACCTTACCGCGCTCCTCTCGCAAGCCGCTCCTTCACTGACAGCCGCTCTGTCCCAACCGTGCACGATCGGGACAGAACAGCTGTTCTGTGCAGGAGCGGCTTGCGAGAGGAGCGCGGTAAGGTAAGTTCCAGGTCCCCTGAGAAAACTATTATTCACAGGGAGGTGGGAATAAGCGTTCTCACCTCCCTGTGAATAATAGAAACAGATGCCAAATACTTGTTTTTTTAAGTTTAGTGTTCCTTTAATTATAACTTCTCTTCCGTTCCAATGTCAGCAGTCATAGCTTTGATTGACTGCATGGAGGGAGGGGCCCGCTTACTCTGCCAGAATAAGGACAATAATTATCCCAAAATATCTGGTAATAAATGCAAAATATACCAGTTGGAGTTGGGAGCAGGTGGACATTTACTTTCCATTATGTATGTTATCATTGTGATCTACATTACTGATTTTTAGTTAGCGCGTGGACATGTCCTTTAATAAGTAACGAAAGTACTAAATAACCAAAACCTCATTTGGGGTCAATGATGTCCTGGTCCAGATCCATCATTCTAAATAGTTTAAAAAGCAGGAAATATATTTAGGGGATAACTGTGTAATGTCACCAATGCTAGTATTACAGTATAGGACACTCGTTGGGAAAATAGAAAGGAGAACCAATATGCCTATTGAACGCATTCATAGGTTAGACACCAACAATGTTTCCCAACAACTGCACGGGTGCAAAGTCCATGCCTGATGGTTTTCTACATACATTATGATTAATTTTACATTTTAGGTGGTCCCAGTGTAAACTAATTGCTCATACCTTTATTCAGACCCAATCATATGTTGCTGCACTAGTCTGAAGAGTGCAGATAAGGGTAAAATGAAGGACTGGCAATAGGGAGTTCATATTTTACAATTGACAGTAAAACATTACAGGGTATATTGTAATAGAATCTGAAGAGTCATATATATGTATATACATATTGAAATTACACTATTGAAAATATTTTCACTATTACAGAGATGAAGTGCACTTCTGGCTCTCTCAAGGCACGTGTTCAAGAAACACTGATCTAAGCAATTGGCCAGTTCACTCAACCTGAACTGGCCAGTATTATCCCAATATGCAATAATACTGAAAATGTAAGCTTGTGTTGCCAATGCCTGCTTTGGTGTAAGGGGGAGGCTTTTTCAAGACAAGAATCAATTTCTTAGGGTGTTGTATTCCGTATTAACCATTCATATTAGTGCTGAAGTTTTTCTTTAAGGGATTAATGAGGTTCTACAGATAGAACATTTTGATTTTGATGATGAAAATGTTGACTTCAAAAACATTTACATTTGAATAAATATTTTACAAAGGATTAGCTCAGAGGAAGACATGGTAAGTTCTGGCATGGTAAAATGAAGCATTGAACAAAAAACAAATGTTAAAATACCAAGATCAAACAGATAATTTGTTTCACATCACTACTGCAGCAGCAGCAAACACCACCTTACTGCTTACCCGCCAAGCAAGATGCCCACACTGAAGATCTTGGACACAGCTAGCTTCTGTCAATAAAATCACTTTTCAAAATGCTTTTTGCAATATTCACTAGTAAATGTTATTTGTATACAAGGTTTCAGTGTTTTCCTGTATATGACAGGTAAATAAGGGTTTTCATGGGCTCTTTCTAAGCTCTTGGTTCACAGGTTACCTTGCGCTTCTTATTTTATGTGGTCAAGCTGCTAACACACAAATAATATACTGTATAAAATATAACTTCTACTAGAATGACTGCAGTGTTTGCAATTTTTGTATTATTCGAGTTTAATTAAAGATGTATATTATACTGATTAATAAAGTGAATAGTGTAGCACTGTATATAATATCATTATAATCATTGCATTACTATGTAGTAGTGTATAATTTCCATGTTTCCATGGTAGCCCTTACAAAGTGCTTCACCTAATAAAAGGTTTTTACAGCATTCTACAAGCTAAATGCAGAACCAGAGAGCCAACTACAGACCGGTTTCGGCTTTATTGAGCCATCATCAGTGTAGCCTATTTGCATATACTAAAGGGGAGCTGCAAAGTCCAATCCTTTCCCTATCTTATTTAATTTATGTAGTAGTATGAAGCTTTAAACACAATGAATAATATATAGGGCTTCTATATGGCTATGCTTTACATGCTCTACTTTCCCACAGAGTATGATTACAGCAGTACAAGAAAAAGCCTGAATTCAGACTGGACCCTGAAATGTAAATGCTAAATCTCTTACCACTGCATTAACTCACATAGGTAATATGCACCATCATTACTAATGTCAACGTAGTGATTTTATTTTTCCTAAGGATTCAGAAATCCAGAGCTTTGTTTTATCTTGTTTGCCTTCTCCTTTCCTGAACGCTTTACTGTGCTAGTTTCCCTTTGACATTTACATGCATTTGATGGAGACTAAGCTGCATTCTGGAAAGTCAGATGCGCAGGTTCTGAACCAGATGTCTATGTTGAAAGTTAGTTATTCACTTAGATTTGCTTGCCTTTCATTCAGATTGTATGTCTTGTCCAACACAGGATTACCTTGTCACTGTTTGGGAAAAACACACAAACACATTTATCTTCTTTAAGGAGAACAGAGGCAGTCTAACGAAAACTTGTGTTTCCCTTGTGTAAATCACAGAAACCAGCAAATTACATTACTACGGAAACAGTACAGAGCAGCCATCCTATTTAAAATAAACTGTAATAAGTGTAATCAAATGATAGAAAACAAAAGGAAATATCAAGCAATTTCCGTCTTTGTGTAATTTCATATCTTTACAATTATCCAAATGTATGATCGTGAATTATGCCTTTAGAAATAAAAACATAGACAGAAAGACCAGAATTGACAAAAATGTATACATTCTAAAATAAAACTTATTTGTCCTATCCCATAATATGTAATGGTAAGAGAAACGTATTTCTGACTGCTTGTTTGGAATTATATTCTGCATTTGATCTTTTACTGTGTACTATTATAGTATACAAGTTAAAATTGCAAAGAATTTCTTCAGTGCCTGCCCCTCTCACCAGAGTGGTCATTTGAATCTGGTTTGGGGAAAAAAACAATCTCTCGTTACTGTTTAGCTTCTGTAATGCAAGTAGTCAGGTTCCTTGAAATTGATTATCGATTTCTTTAATTATCTATTGAAATGGCCGAACCATAATTATTTTTTTTCCCCTGATACCTACAGTATGTGCAGGTATCATTCAGACAGCTGTTGAGCCCTAAACTGGTGCATCAATCACTTCTTCTATGATGGTAGCCACTATTTATGATGGTGTTACCAGTACTTCATGTGGCAGCCAAGGCAGGAGGGAGTTCCTGTCCATATTTGCGATTTAAAAAAAAACACGTTTCTAGTTATTTCTTACCTGTTTTTCCCCATCACTTTTTAAAGAACGCTTCTCTTTTGATCCAGAAGTCAGGCCTTGTGTATCCATAATCTGCAGTAGAGCTCCATGTTTTATCTCACAGTCATTTTTCATAGGGAAGAATCGAGGAAGGGGCAGTTCTTTCCAAATCATGCAAAATTTATAAGAGGCATTAGCATGACAATATTTATAAAACCTTGCTTATGAATAATTGAAGTGTTCTTTAACAAAAGGATTCAAAAATGTTGACATGGCAGTGTGTCAAGATTGACAAAAGAGTAGTGTCTAATTATCTGATCTGCTTTATATATAATCAATCAAGTGACAAACTTCTACCAGCCATGGAAATAACTACAGCTAAAATATACAATTAAAGATGAACAAAACAAAAGGCAACAATACAGAACCCTGGAAAGTTAGTTTTTCAGTGATACTTCTCTCCAAAGTCATTTCTAGATCTACTGTGTCTCTCCTCTGGGCAGTTAGTATAGGGAATAGCACCATACATCTGCTTTGCACTGTTGACTGGAGAGAGATTGACCTATGGAGTTGATTTACATCAACACACTGCCCTGTGGGAAATTGTAAAGGTATTCCTTGTAAAATTTAGGAAATGTAAAATCTAATTTTCCATAAAGTTTCTTAGATTAGTTTGTCTTTAAAATGAGACTATGACATTAAATTAACTATTCACTGGTGTAGGTAACGTGTACCTGGGGGCCCCGCAACAGAGCCAGCTAGCAAGTTCCAAATGGTTTCCAGCCACAGCGCCAGCAGGAGACTGTATACATTGCTACTTCCTGCTTCTTCTACAACTACATGCAGACGTGCAACTCTCCCATGTGTAGGGCCGCTGGACGAATATGTACTGAGAAGTAGTAATGTGGGGGGGGGGGTGTTCCTGACAGTGACTGCTACCTGCAATGCTTTCGCTCCAATGATGTAAGCATCCCATTGACTTAAAAGGGAAGTTCAGTGCAAATCCCGATGACCCTACCCTGCCCATTTAGCATTTTGTCTGTGTATAAATAAATACTTCCGAAATACCAACTTCCTGTTTGCAGGACCCCTAGTAGAGACCGTATGGTTTTGCCCTTGACCCAGCGCCTGGGTTGATTCAGTTGCTCAGTAGAGAACTGAGCATGTTTGACCCATCCAACAGCCAATCAGTAGAAATCACTGTTAGGAACATTCCAAGGATGTGGTGCATCCTGGGAAGAAGGACCTTTAGAACCTGAAATGTCAGCTCACTAATGTCAACAGCAGGGAACAGTAAAGGGTATGAAATCGATTCAAAATGGAAGAGAATATGTAGCATAATACATGCTAAGAATTTAAAAATAATGATATTTACCACTAAACTTTCCCTTTAGGAACTTTAGGATCCTTTTCAAGCAGTGGCAAGTACATGCTGCTTTAGTTTTCAACAGTATTTTGTGCCAGCTGCCAACCATTTACCACTGCCAATTTTACCATTGGCATTGTCTGTGCGTCACGTGCCATTTACCAACAATTTTTTCAATGTCTGTGTGCCAACCCTTTTGCTAGTGCCAGTTTGGAAGCATTTTACGATTGTCTGTGTGACAACACAGCTCTTTAATGGGAGGTCCTATGCCTTTAATATAAAGCACTGGATGGACCACCTCATCTCTCTTTTTAAAAGCCAAAGGGCTGGGAGGAAGTGAGAAAGCCTGCTATATTGATCCAGTGCGTAAGTATGAGGAAGGCAAAAGTTTGCTAATCATAAAAAAAATAGTAAAAAAGGTTAGAAGTTAGGACCTTCCAGACTGGGGTTACCTTGACATGGTTGGAAGGCTTTCATTTATGTGATCACAGTAATGTATA
Source organism: Hymenochirus boettgeri (assembly GCA_019447015.1). Lineage (NCBI taxonomy): Eukaryota > Metazoa > Chordata > Amphibia > Anura > Pipidae > Hymenochirus > Hymenochirus boettgeri. The sequence continues at coordinate 180,446,879 of CM033470.1, read as the reverse complement.
CTAAAAACCCTTTGTTTATAATGTATGCCAGTGTGCAGATAATATGATATTGTATGAGGCCTAGGAATGTGCATCTTTTCTTTGATTGTCTGCGTGACAACCATTTTACTTGTGGTCCATCTACTAACCATCTCTCTGTGCCACATATACATACAAAATCTCTCAGTAGAGCAGTAAAATCTTTCAGTAGGGCAGATAGTCCAGTCACTTCTTCTTCTATTTAAATTCATTGAAGAACTCGTCTCACTTTTCTTTTTTGAAGGACACTGAGGACTATGTTCCACTATCACGCACTGCAGCGCATGCAGGATTTTAGCAAAGGGCTGCTGTGCATTATATTCAATTTGTGGTGCAATCCTGTACACATCTTTTTTATTGTAATGCATGCAATACGCACAAAAAGTTGTGCATGCATGCGTTCCAATAATGGATCGTAGCCCAGAGCACATTGTAGGAACACTTCGATAGGATTTCATGGGCAATACAGGTGGTGCTGTGCTCCTCGAGTTTGCTTTCCATGTTTGTACTCAGCGTTGTATGTATCGGGGATTTCTCAACAATAAAGTAATGCTTTTATCTAACTGAGAGCGTGCAGCCTGCTTCCTGACTTTTCTTCAGTGTATACGGACAGATATTTACACCTCTGAGGTCGTGAGGTGCTGGAGGCGTATGAGCGCCGCTGTACTGTGCAGGGGTAGAGCGCCTGTGAGTATACATACCTTCCTTACCCAATTTTTCTATATATATCTATAAATGAATGTTAAGCAGTACTTACTCTAAAGTGTGTGTGTGTTGTTGCAAGACTTCAATCCAGAACTTGTTTTGCTCAAACCCCTGCCAGATTATCTGACTCTCTGTGAGGGCAAGCATGCTCAGTAATCCCTATAAGGCAGCATTGGGAAAGGGAATTTCCCACCATGTAGTTCACATACCGACTGTCTGAATTCCAGCTACAGCTAAACTATACATAACAGAATAATTTATGATACTAAGGCACTTGATTGACAGCTGAAATGTAAGGTGTTTCAGACTGGATATCTAAAGAAATAGGGCATAGATCAACAAAACAATGGTACTGTTATAGTTGGGAAGTAGTTTCCAGTAATGGGCAATTTAAAAAACACATTTCCCAGTGTACATATCCTTTAAATTTTGCGGTTAAATATTAGATAAATAGATAGATAGATAGATAGACAGAGACAGATAAGGATAGACACAGACAAACAGGTAGATTGACAGGCAGGGACAGACACTAACAGACAGATGGAAAAATAGATATAGAGAATAAGAAGCATAGATGGAAATACAGAGTTTGAGATGATTAGGGGAGTTTGAGATCCCTTCTCCATTAAAACTTACCTTCCGACATTCCTGCGACATTCAAGTGGTGTAGCAGGAACCGCCTGAGCCGTTATTTTTTGCAATCGCAAAATGAATGAGCCAAGTGGAACCGACGTGGGAAGGTCGGAAGCTGCTAGCGCTTTTCAGTGTATAATTCCTTTAAGTTAGTATTTATGTCAAAGCTCCCATCCGTCCCATTTTCGGTGGGACTGTCCCATTTTTGGGGTCCTTTCCCGCTGTCTCGACACTGGGCAATTTCCCAGTGTCTGGCCAAAAAACTTGGTGAAAATCGGAAAACCGGAAGTGAATCTGCAGGCATTACACTCAATGCAACATCCATCTGGGGTTTACAGTAACAGGCACAGCATGTTCTCTGGCTTCTTTCACATACATAAGCCCCCCAGTTCTTTTCCCAGCATTATCAAGCCCCCAGTTCATTTCCCAATGTTATCAAGCCCCCCAGTTCATTTCCCAGCATTATCAAGCCCCCAGTTCATTTCCCAACGTTATCAAGCCCCCAGTTCATTTCCCAGCGTTATCAAGCCTCCAGTTCATTTCCCAGCATTATCAAGCCCCCCAGTTCATTTCCCAGTGTTATCAAGCCCCCAGTTCATTTCCCAGCATTATCAAGCCCCCCAGTTCATTTCCCAGCATTATCAAGCCCCCCCAGTTCATTTCCCAACATTATCAAGCCACCCAGTTCATTTCCCAGCATTATCAAGCCCCCAGTTTATTTCCCAGGGTTATCTAGCCCCTCAGTTCTTTTACCAGCGTTATCAAGCCCCCAGTTTATTTCCCAGGGTTATCTAGCCCCCCAGTTCATTTCCCAGTGTTATCAAGCCCCCAGTTAATTTCCCAGTGTTATCAAGCCCCCAAGTTCATTTCCCAGCGTTATCAAGCCCCCAGTTCCTTTCCCAGAGTTATCAAGCCCCCAGTTCCTTTCCCAACGTTATCAAGCCCCCCAGAGTTCATTTCCCATTGTTATTAAGCCCTCCGGTTCATTTCCCAGCATTATCAAGCCCCCAGTTCATTTCTCAGCGTTATCAAGCCCTCCAGTTCATTTCCCAGCGCTATCAAGCCCTCCAGTTCATTACCCAGCTTTATCAAGCCCCCCAGTTAATTTCCCAGCGTTATCAATCCCCCAGTTCATTTCCCAGCGTTATCAAGCCCTCCAGTTCATTACCCAGCTTTATCAAGCCCTCCAGTTCATTACCCAGCGTTATCAAGCCCCCTGGTTAATTTCCCATTTCCCAGCGTTATCAAGCCCTCCAGTTCATTTCCCAGTGTTATCAAGCCCCCAGTTAATTTCCCAGCGTTATCAAGCCCTCCAGTTCATTTCCCATCGTTATCAAGCCCTCCAGTTCATTTCCCATCGTTATCAAGCCCTCCAGTTCATTACCCCCCGTTATCAAGCCATTCAGTTCATTAGCAAGTCAGCTCAACAATGTAAAATGGCAGTAGTGGTCTTTAAAATGGGCGTTACCTCAAAAAGTGGGTGTGGTTTTTTAAAAAGTGGGCATGGTCCAAAAAATTTGCTGCGTGCTTACGCGCACGTCCGCACATCTTCATTTTGTCTCTCTTTGGACTTTTCAAATGTTGGGAGGGATGTTTATGTAATGGGTAGGACTAAAGGTGACAGGGTAGAGCTAGGGTGGATTAGAAAAATTAGACATTCGTCTTTAAAGAAATGTCTAACTTATCTAATATCTTAGTAGCGTATGGGCTCCTTTACCATGACCAGACTTTCACATTTCCATTAACTTTCCCAGTGTCAACATAAGAAAGTGGCAGAGGTAGGGATCTTAGGGCTGTAAGTCACAGAGGCTGCTCATTCCACAAGCATCAGCTTTAATTTCCCTGTGTTAGAACTGCTCTTTGTTCGTTTTAGCTGAGCTCCTATTCCTCCTCCCTTTTACAATGTTCACCTTCCGCTTGCTGTGTAGAAAGAGCTGAACTCTGCTTAGTCTATTCAGCAACAATGTTGCAAACATTGAACATACTGAAAGGGAGGGGGAATAGGCATTAAGCTAAAACCAGGGTTTCCAAATTTTGTCTGCTTCAGTGCAGAAGAGGGTGTGGCCATGCCGTCATGGTAGGTGGGAGAGAAGGCGGTGTTAGGGACGGGTCCACCGTCGGGGTGGTGGTAAGTGTCAGGAAGTGGGCATAATGGGGTGGGGAGTGAATAATAAGGGGGGGCTGTTAGGGTTTGTTTTTTGATAGGCATTTCAGCCCTGACTGCGAGGCTTGGGATTTTGTCCCTGAAGTCAGGACAATCCCACCCAAATAGGGATGCCAGTTTTAACACAGGGAAGTTAAAGGAACACTAAACTTAAAAAAACAAGTATTTGCCATCCGTTTCTATTATTCACAGGGAGGTGAGAACGCTTATTCCCACTTCCCTGTGAATAATAGTTTGCTCAGGGGACCTGGAACTTACCTTACCGCGCTCCTCTCACAATTACTGAATTACTTTTCTATACACTACATGTGAAGTACAAATTAATTAAATAAGGACAGACATTCGGGGAGAGAGATATTCCCAGTATTGATTAATAAGGTTACATTTGTCTGGACATGAATTAGATACTAGGCGTAAAATGGTTCCAAGGACACAGCTTTGGTTCCAACTGGTCCACAGAGAACCCAAATCACCCAAAGATTAAAGGAGAAGGAAAAGTGAAAAATAATTACATTTTTAATTACTAATTGCTAAGCAACCCAATCAATAAATTACACAAAAAGTACCAAAAAATTCCTTGCTTTCAAATAGCCTTCAGACACCCTTTGTTACTTTTAATACAAACCCCTAGGAAGACGTTTTCACTCCCAAATAAATAACCTCCTAACCTTTTTATTATTTTTATCCCAAAATAGCACACCTGTTTACTCCCAACTCTGCTGTTGTATTGGAAACCACAACAATCCAGTAAACACAGCCATGATTATAAGGTAAAAAGTTCCAGATTTGCTTGCTGTAAAGGAAGCACCATGACTGGTACGAATGATAAAATTTGTTGTAATTCTCCATGAAAGGAGTCAAAAGTAATTTTACAAATTCTCATTCAAACACCATTTAACTTGGTGACCCAAGGGCCCAGTTGTGTGCCTAGGGAGAAATGGGGTAAGACACTACGCTGCAAAGTAGCTTACCCCACCACCTAATGAAATTGCAAAAAACAAAGCCAATCATGGTGCTAACCTGCCACACAAGGATGCCATATAAGTGAAAATGGTAGGGACACCTATTAAAAACACATGCAGCATGGTTGAATGAGAATGAATGTTAATTGCAATTACGGTAGTGCAGCTCTGCTAATTATATTTTTAAACAAGTCCCTTTCAGTTTAAATGATCTGGCATCCCATGTGCCAAAACATAGCTCTGGATGCTTGCATGGATTGGATAATGCTCACTCGTTGTGCAGCATTATTGAGTGTTATCTGACAATAGTACTGTGTAATGATGGCGCTGTACACTATATAACCAGCTCTTCTGCAGAGTAATATGAGAAAATGAGATAATTTTCCAGAAAATGTTAAGTGTGAGCTTGAGAAGAAGAGAAATAGATTTCTGGTTGTAGAGGTAAAGGAGAACTAAGATCTAAAGCACATTTTCCTGACCTACCGCACATAAAAATGGCTAAAATAATGTGTAACCTTTCTTACATCTTGGAATAACATGTATAACAAGCTACCTTGTTTACTTTTCAGAGCATTTCCCCCAACCCATTGACCGAGATTTGCAGCTGAAAACCAGTAATTCATAAAAACAATAATGTTTGTGCAGTAAACGTACTTACCACTTTTAATGCTCTCTATGCAGATTGGGAGACCGGTTTGTGCTGCAGCAATTAACTTCAAGGCAACAAAAAAATGAGCTGGGCCAAAGGAACCCACATGTTTAGCCCCACACAGTTCTGAAATCTAGAAGATTAAACAGAATAGTTGGAATCTTTTTTAAAAAGTAATGAAGGATCATATAACCTATTAGAAATTGCTACAACGATGTTTGCATTAACCGAAGACGACAAGTAAAATATAGAAAACAAAGGGAGGACAATTTTATCAGTTCTGCTCACATCCTGTTATTTTTCTCCTGTTAAGATATTTATAACCATCAGCATGCAAGAATTACATAAAATGCCATACCCAAAAATACTTTTATGTAGTTATGTAGAGATGAGATTAGATATATCACATCACTGTGATTGTGCTACAGTGCATGTCAAAGAAACTCTATACTTACACGTATCAATATCAAACAACAAAATGCAGTTATTTACAAAAAGTACATTTATTGGCTACTGTGTAATATCGGGTTTGCTTGGGTTTTGCAGATATCTATTCCAAAAGTTTTTGGGAACATACCATGCAATATATTTTGAGTTAAATTATGTTACTATTTTGAACAGGGGTTCCCATCCTTGCCCATGCTGGGGAGGTGTTAAAAAAGCAGTGGAGCATGGGAAGAAGAGGAGGAGCATCACCAACAATAACATACATTTTTAGGCAACTCATAACAATTGGAAGGTTCAAAATATAGCAGTTTGGATCATCATTACATGATGAAATACCTGAACTGAGTTATTTGATTTTCATTTATTATTTGAGGCACATCCGAGTCTATGCTTACCTGCCACACATCTATGATGTGGTACCATCTACATAAAGTGGTTATGGTAAGAGGGTTGGAAGCATGAAGTGGACATTCCCTTTAAGACTTTTGGTTACAAACGTATTATGTAAATATACAGCTCCATCATAAACTATAGTTGTGAGAAAAATGGTCACAAAGATCTTTCGGTCATAGAAAGAATATACTGCAACAGAAATGAACTGTTTCTAACAAAATCCTTTTTTGAATTACAGGACCAGAATAACCAGTATGTTAATACACATGAGTCACTTTAATAGTTTGGGTGTCACTAGTGCTTTAAGGCATTTGCTATATGTTGAACTTCTAACCTCACTTCCATAAAGGTCATAGAGTGGCACTCATCGATGCATTAAAGGACAACTTCACCCTCATAAGCATCTTTTAGAAAGAATGACCTCTTTAAAATATGTTGATAGATCCTACTTTGTCCTCTGAATTCATTACTGTATGCCTGCTATGCTTCTAGAAGCCTCATGGAAACTGAGCAATTTAAAAACCTGTACTGAGCCTGTACTGAGCCTGGGCATGCTCAGAAGAGGCAGACAGTGGATTAACATTCAGTCATTGGCTGTGATGTCAACTGTCAAATCCATAACTGACAGTTACTAACTGGAAGAACCAGGAAGCAGAAACAGGACATTGTGCTGGATTTCAGGTTAGACTTATATATTTCACATTTCAAACTATTACTGTTTAAGGTTTTGGGGGGTGAATTACCTGAATGTAAGTTTTCATTTTGGGGCTGGACTTGCCCTTTAATTGGAAGTGTAGGTTCTACACTAAGTTGCCCATTAGTATGAGTTAGTATAGTATTTGAGGTTGAATAAAGACATATAAGTTATAAGATACCCCAAACCTTCCTACGTACAATATAGTGTTGTCCAACATTTAAACATACAATTTGATAATCATATCTTATGTGTATCTTATGGTATACCAGTAAATGGGAAGGACAGATGTGAAATGACTAATAAGACAAAAACATGTGGTGCACTAAATGAGGGTTAGGCCACACTAGTGCGTTTTCGCCTACGATTTCCGCTAACATGGAAATTGTGGGAACACGAACATTCCAGAGATTTCCTATGCGCATGTGATTGCGTGTCAGTTCGTGTTTTGCGTCAAAAAAATTTTGCGCAATCGCGAAAAAACCTCTTTAAAAATAGCGAAAACGCAAATGCGAAACAATGTGCGCGAACGCAAATAAATCGCACACGCAATCGGGTGCGATAACGCGCATGGTTCTGTGCGCGAGTTGGTGCGTTGTAGTACCAACTCGCGCATACACACATAGGTATATATAAATATATGGTATAAAATACCATCCTGCTGTGAATTTGCCTTCTAAAGGTCTATCTTACAAGTGTAGCCTTGCTAATTATAAACCAAAATTGGGGATCACCCTGGCCCCAGAAAATAGGGGTGACACATTTAAGAGGACAACAAAACGTTTTATGGGAATTCATTGATACACTAGCAGTCATAAAATAGTCATCATAGTTCTGTTGGGGTCCAGTGATTCCTAGTTACGCCATTGAGCTTGGCCTAGTTTACAGAAACACAGATCTGTCAAAATGTATGTTGTAGTGTGACTGTAACTATACATAAGCAGTGAACTAATATGCTGACTAGTCAAGCTTTGTCAAGTGAGAAGAAGTGTGTATTTCCATTGGTTAGGCCTTAGGCCAAATGGGAAGTGGAAAAACAACTCAACATGTAGCTAAAAGGGCAAGATAAGAAATGTTTAATTAAACATAAAGAGTCCAAACGTTGTTGCAGATAAATGAGTGAAAAAGGAAATAAAATATTGAGTGGGCTCCTTAATGCTTCCCTTAACTAAACTTTCACGCAATCCACAGCAGCAGCGCTGAAATTCCCGACCGCTTCATGGTTGAGCTTAACTTTAGTGCGCATTATTTTGCATGCGCACTATAGTGAAACAGAACCTGGAAGCGGTCGGGACCTGTCAGTGTGGTCTCAGTGGATCGTGCAAAAGGTAAGTTTCTTCTACTTTTGTTCCTGTCTCCACAGAAATGTATTGAAAAACGTGAGGTAAGAAATAGCTCCTTTAATACTGTAAATGCATTAAAGGAATAGTTCAGGACCAATCCTATAGATTACTATTCATTATATGTTTAAATAGAAGACAATTAAACAAAAAGTAAACAAGGGAACATTTAACACACAAAATTTCAAATAAGTTATTATTTCTGGAAAAATGCAATAAACATTTTGCTTTTAAATTTCTATTTATAGGGCATGTTCACGCCTCAAATGGAAAATGATGTACAGGTAAACTACGCCAAAACCTCATTAGGTACAAAACTAACAGATGTAGGACTAGCCTGTTCTTCTCCCCCTCTCCAAGCTCTTTATAAGCTTGCACATGCTCTGAGAAGGCAGCTAGAGGAAAAGCTTTTGGTAATTGGCTCTGATGTCAACCATGGGTGAATTTAGAGGAGGACTACAGGTACCCAGAATCCCCCCATTCTTCTAATTTATAATTACCAACAGTTCTGGCACCTTGAAGTCATAGGAAAGTGCAAGGGTGACATACCCTTACATACTGTAAAAGATAAATGTTAATTGTTTGGGGACAGGTGTGAAAATAATCACATTAGATTTATTTTAAGATTTATTTTTTTTTACATTTTGAGATAATATACATGTTTTTTTTTTTTACATGGTTTTACACGGTAAATTCTAATATTCCTTTATTTTAGATTATTCATGCAGTAAAAAATCTAGGGCCAAGGATAATATAGTAAAGCATAGGAGTGGCATTTAAAAGAGGTGTGCCTTAAATGTTGGTGGTGTGCTGTGCTTACCACTATCTATAACCCTATCCCTTGGAAATTCATCTCCCAGTTTTGTAACTATTGCAGTTTTAGAACTATATAAAAAGGAAGGTGTTAGCATACATATTATGAAAAGTTTTTTTAAACATATTGGAAACAAACTAGAATTCCAATAGTAAAAATATATCACTTCCATTTTCTCAAAGATTTTTCTGTGCTGTGTAAAAAGGAAAAATGGACAAGAATATCTTGTTATTCAGCACCTCTTTTCACAAAATAGAAGCATCCTTCCTTAAGTTGAGAAACAGGCCTGTCTGCCTACAGGGAAGGGAGATTGCAGTTACCATGGCAACATCCAGGACTGCAGCACTTTAGTTACTAAGAAATGTTTGATATTCAGCTAGTATACAGAAGATAAATGCTTTGTTGCTCACAAAACCTACATCATATATCAATAAAGAAAGCAACACATGGCCTTTCGGCAATGTTTAACATTTTCAGTCCTTAGGGTAAATTTGTTAGAATGGAAACCTTGCAAATTGCTGTACTTAACATTAGTCTATCTTTGCTCAGAGAATACAAGATGATAAGGAAAATGCACAAAGATGGAAAAGTTTTGCCCCAAAAACTTGCAACCCATAGCAACCGATCAGCGGTATGTTTTATAGGTCGGATGCTGAAAGCTGGGGTAGATATCTAACTTTATATTATTTGAAAGCAGCATGGACAAAACTTAATATATAGTCAGTTTGGATATATAGGCAAAGGCAAGGCCAGAGAGATAAACAGGTATAAGTGTACAGTTAGGGCTAGGCCACACTAGGACGCTTCTAATCTGTGATCCAATCGTGATTGCAATCTGATCACATGTTAAAAAGTGCACAATAGTGTTGGCCAATTGGTCTTGCCACAAATCTCATTGCAAGAGGTCGGTAACGCACCCGAAAACAAGCACATGTGTGCACGCTTTTCTGACTCATTACCATCTGGCATAGTGTGGTCTCAGCCTTATGGCCTAAAGTTTTGGCAGTAAAACAAATGTTGTGTTTTGTAAACTTTGCTGCTTCTGCATTTTTAAGGTAAAACGAAAAACAATTGTGAACATTCTATTGACAATCCCATCAAATGTATGAAGAGTAAACAACTACAGTGTTGACCCTTCCTTTTCATAACATCTGCAATTCCCTCTGGCACGCTGGATACCAGCTTCTGGCACGAATTCTAAGTAATGATGGAACCCATCGTAGCATTAAAGGGGAAGTTCAGTGGAAATTCATATGCTTTTCAGAAAAAAGAGCAGCATTTTTCCATCCCAATGACCTTAATCTGCCCATTCAGCATTTTGTCTGTGTATAAATAAATGCAACTGAAATACTGACTTCCTGTTTGCAGGACCCCTATAACAGACCGTTATGGTTTTGCACTTGACCCAGCGCCTGGGTTGATTCAATTGCTCAGTAGAGATCTGAGCATCTTTGACCTATCCAACAGCCAATCAGTAGATATTACTGTTAGGAACATTCCAAGGATGTGGTGCATCCTGGGAAGAAGGATTGTTAGAACCTGAAATGTCAGCTCACTAATGTCAACAGCAGGGAACAGCAAAGGGGATGAAATCAACTGATTTTTCAAAATGGGAGAGAATATGTAGAAAAACTAAAAAGGCATTACACAAACTAACAATTTAACAAATATTGACAATTTCCACTGAACTGTCCCTTTAACCTTTCCTTTCCCAGACAATCCATTTTCCAGATGTCCCAAACAGTTGGAAGGAGAATTCATCAAATAAAATAACTTTCCACCAGTCTTCTGCCAGCCAATCCTTGTATTTCCTTGTGTAAGTGACTAGTGAGCTTGCTGTAATAAAAGACCTGTTGCTGATACCTCGGATGACTAAAATTAACTTAGAACCCCTTTTCCTTTAAACCATAGATTAACTGTGCAAATGAACAGGCAGACACACAATCCTTTTGGGTGAAATAAATGGCCACAGCTTTATTGACACATTGTAACAAATCATGTGATCAATTAAATTAGCCAACTTATAAATTTGCATCCTTGCATATTAATTAGATATAAAACCCCAACTAGCTGTAGCCATTGCTGAATGCCAAGCCTCTGGATCCCCAGAGGGCATGTAACGGCTCCACATAAACTCTGCAAGGATGCCCCCCCGCCGCTGTGACTCCAACAAAATTTCCGTTTTAACCAACCTTAAACCCAACTATACAAAATAATAGGGAGGGAGGGTGGGGAGATTCTCCTCCTGTTAGCAATTTCTACAAAATGGCGACTGCTGCCTCGTGTCCCGCCCCTTTTATAAACTTGATGACGTTAGCGATGACGTCGGCGCTCCCAGTGTCCTTTGCGGCTGATACCAGCCCATTACCAAGGAGAGAAGGAGGGGGGGGCGGGACCCGGAACGCCGCACTACAACTCCCAGCATCCTCGCCGGTGCGGCGCCCCAGGTCAGACGCTCCGGCCCCCTAACTCGGGTCGGAGCTACCAGATTTGCCATTCCACCCTCTTTGGCCCTGGGGTAAAGAGCTTCACAAAACCAAGTGGAAACCACATGTTGCAAGAAGCATATCTTCCCATTGGCCAGATCACATACAGACGTTGAAGGTAAGTATAACAGCTGAATGATGCTGTACCCAGGAGTGAGGATCGAGTAGTTTAGGTCTTAAGTTTAAAAAAAAGCATGATCACATTTACTAAAATTCTCTAAAACTGAAAAAGGGACAGGAGGCAGTGTACTAGGCCCAGGATTCAAACAATGTACTCTATTGAAAAGCAATATATTCCACTAACAATACATTTAGTAAGCACTTAAATCCACTAAATAAACAGCATATTGCATGTTATGACTAAATGGAATGTTAAACTTAAAGGAGCACTAAGAAACTCATTTAGGAATTTGTAGGACAAATAACTCCTATTTCAAGTTTACCTGGTCAAACAAAATCTTGTCAGTTAATACCAAGGAGTGCAATTATGACCTGGGTGAAGCCGTCATTGTGGTGAGACTAAATTAAGTAAAAGTAGTGTTAAAACAGTACACACACAACAATCTGAAATAATAATAATCATTGCTGTATGTGCTACACTAAAGTTTACATTCAATGCTTAACTCCAGCCCACCCCTCTTCCCTCTCCCCCATTAAAGTAAACATTACCTTAAAGGTTTTCTTTACTCCCAAATAATTTTTTTCTGTAATGTAGGCCCCCCCCCAAGCTTAACTGCCAGGTTTACAGGTTACAAAAAAAGCAAAACAATACACTGGCCTTCTTGGACTGCTTGGTAGAAGTCAGGAAGAATGGTAAACCAACACACACAGATCAGTATTTGATGTTTGAGTCCCACCACCCTTTAGATCACAAGCTGGGTGTCATCAGAACCCTGTAACACAGAGCTGAGAGCATCTCCACTAGCACAGAGGCGAAGGCTAAAGAAATGAAACATCTCAGAGGAGCCCTTAAAACTTGTGGATATCCAGACTGGGCCTTTGTCAAAAGAAGTAGAAGGAAAGGAAAGAAAACACCATATCCCTGTCTGCTTTAAACCAAACAACACACTGAGGCAGCAATTGGTACATCCAAAAATCCAGTACCAAAACACCCCCTAAGCCCCAAAGGGCCCTTCTCAGGGCCGCAAGGGCCGTTACAAGGGCCAGGGAGGGGGGTCCCGGTTCGAGCTGCGGGACCCCTTAAGACCCAAATGCCCTTCCCAGGGTCGCAAGACCCAAAGGCCCTTCCCAGGGCCACATGGGGCCTTCCAAGGACTGGGGAAGGGGGGCCCGGTTTAAGCTGTGGGATCCCCTAAGCCTCAAAAGGCACTTTTCAGTGCCCCCGCTGGAGGGTCCCTCCACTCCTCCCATTGGGCCCCTTCCTTCCCCTTCCCGCGAGTGTAGGGGGCTGGGAGGAGCTGCTGGGATAGGGGTTGTGTGGTGGGTGGTCTCCGCCTCCCGTGGCGGGTGCGACTACCCGACGATCAGCCTGGCGGATTTGTTCTGCCAATTATCGTAAATTTGTACATGGTCGGCAGATTATCGTTAACGTTCTGAAAAAATATATAAAAGGTGTATGCGCTGCTTTCGTAATTACGCAAAGATACGAACGGTAAGTTACTTACGAACGTCTACATCTAACGACTATCGTGGTGACTATTGTTGCTGTGTGTACAGATGTCGTTTCAATTATGAGGATTAACGATAATGTTGTTAAATGTTCGTCGGCTGCATTGTCCGAATATTATCCAACGTGTGTACGAGGTTTTATTCTTTCAAACACATGCAAGAATTAGATAACTGGAATGTAATAGGGGCCATAATTTATTCAGTGCATTACCTCTATTGGGCAATCCAGATCAATTGCGTTTCTGTGTACACTTTCCTGATTGTGTCTAATGTGGTGTCAGGTACACTATCAAATTATTCCAAGATGTATCTTTTTCAGGCAGTTAATCAGACAGTTTTCTATGATTAATAGATATGTTTACTTTGAATGTGCTTGCGTTGCACTGAATTTTTATATGGCTTCTTTTGAAAATGCTTTGTACCTATAACGTATACTTACTAGCCTTTTCAATAAGTACTGTAATATTCACTCTTAGAGGGATATATTAATACTAAAGCCAGTCTTAGTCAACCAGTCTTGTTGGCAGCGATTACATGCCCAATCATTGGAGTATAGCACACCAAAAAGAAAGAAAAAATGAGTAAGCAAATTAAACCTGTTCTACCAAGATTTGCTGTATGCCTGCAGAATTAAACTTGCCTTATTTATCTTCCTCCTGGCTCAGCGAAAACTTTCTGCTGAAACATAAGTCTGTGAATGCTGTCATTTGCATTTTCACATGATCAGATCAACACCTGGGAAATCCTTTTTTTTTTTTACAAAAAACCTAAAGAACCAGGATTAAGTTAAAGCGAATGTCCACCCCAATTCAAAATATGAATATGCTGCAGCCTAGACTTTGCTAGGTTGAAATGGCTCAAATCAGCTCCTATTACCAGCCCTCGTGTGCACACTCGTGAGCCGGCCTTTGTCCACCAAATCAGATGTATGTATGGGCCTTTAGATCTTGGGAAACCTACATTTTGCCAAATGCATCGGTAAAACGGGAAATAACTTTCTAAACAGGAACCCACACAAAGTAATTTCATAAGTGTTGTTGTACATGAATTCATTTGACTACTTTTCACAATTATCTAAAACTCTACCCAATCAAACATGTATGGCCAATGTAATGCTGGCCACAGACTGATACACTTTTTGACAGATTTAATAACTATGATTGAATCTTCCAAAAAAATCAATTATGTCTAACTTGGTGATCTAGAAATTGCCTGGTTTGGGCAGTTTATTGAAAGCCTGTTCAAGAATGTTGGAAAATCCTTGCCCAGTCAGGAACAGAGACAGTTAAGGGAGGATTGATGGCCATATATTGTTCTGCCTCGATCAATAATTGATTACCTAGATTTCTGCAAGTCTCTTATAAAAAAACAATTAGCCCACTTAATGCTAATTAAATTATTCAAAAATATTCCTTATCATGCTCAAGTAACAATACTATACTTACTATACTAAAATAATGTGTGTAAACACCATTCTTACTGTATTATTACTCTCAAAATACTGTATTTTCTTAACCATAAAATCTTCATAAGATCCTTAAAAATCCCAGCAGCTTTTTACGTCCTTATAATAAACAGGATACTACCACTTTGTTTTAAAGCAACTGTCCATTGCTTTGTAAGACAATACACATGTTCCCTAGAGACGAGAATAAATCTGTTAGTCTGAGCAACTGAAATAACTACACATCTGACTGCTAGTGCACTGGGACCATGTCTAGTAAAATATTACTGGCCATCCAACTTTTAAGGAAACATAGTTTATCTGTATAATGTGATTATTTTCATTTAGATTCTCTTTCTCTACAGTTTATGTAGTTTGCCAAGATAACATAGTATTATCCGAACATAAAAGTGTGAAATACCAGACTGATAGGTGCATGTTCAGTGCAATGGAACAGAACTGGACACTACCTGCTTAAAAGACCCAGAAAGCCCTTTCAGATAAAAGTACCCTACCTAAGGCATAGGCCACACTCCATTTTGTGGCGCACATGCGATCCCCACTATTTTGCGAATCGTATGCCCCCTGATGTCACAGCACAAACGGCCTTTAACAGGCGTGGAACCAGCTGCATTGTGATCAAGCTGGTTGGTGCGTTACTGTCCGTTGATAGTGTGGGTGACTGCATGCCACTCCTCCCCTGGAGGGGGGTCTGTTAGCACACTATAGTTGTCCTTAAAGGGTATCTCCAACTTTTTAAGCAAAAAAATTGGATAAGACAACCCCCAACCCTAAACGCTCTCTTTACAACACCTAAATCAGCCACTAAAGGTACTTACCAGCCTTTGTTCCCTCATTTGTGGCTTCTTCTGCTGCTTCCGTGCAAAGAGACTTAGCCAATCACTGATCCAGCTGCTGGTCTTTCCCCCTCTGCTGCTTTTGTGCGTAAGAGCAGCACAGGAGGCAGAGGGAACCAGGGCAGGTAAGTACATTTAGGGGATTTCAAGGGGGGTAGACAAGCCCTTTAAAATAACTTTAGTGCTGTCAAACTCAAGTTCTTGGGTAGAACAGACAAACAATGAAAACTTCCTCATTTACACACGCACACACTTTACAATCTTCATACAATTTTAACACAGCTGTGTAATATAAATACTGGCTTAAATTATCCTAGACAGGCAGATTTGTCAGTAGTGTTTAGTTTGCATGGACACTGCACAATTGGAAGGTCTGTAACTAGCTTTTTCCTTGGTAATTTCACTTTTCCACTGTTAAACTTTGTGCAGTTGAAATCAGCAGAGCTGACAGGTCCATCCCCCACCTGGTGTACTGGTCCATTCCCCACCTGGTGTACAGGTCCATTACCCACCTGGTGTAAGGTGTCTGCAGGGAGCTGTGATGCCCTAAACAGATCGTCCACTTTGCTGCTCCCAGCTGCCAGTTTCACAGATCCTTCGGCTTGGCACCAAGAGAAAAGCTCTGTGTAGCACTTTTGCTCCTTATCACTCATAGGCAGGTGAGATCCCCCTGCTGCTTGGCTGTGTGGCCCTGCCATGGGTCCCTCCCTTAGCAGGAGCTCCCCCAGATCGCTACAATACAAGGCGGAGGTCCCCGGGCTTCCCTTTAGTTTGCACGCTTGTCACTGCCTTCCTGTAGTTTAACCAGAGGAATAGGGGGTGTTACTGCAGCTGGAGAAACATCCTCTCTCTGCAATGCTGTTTCAGTCAAGGCTACGCTCAGAATAAGTAGGATAATTCTTGACTCTCTGCTGCCATCTACTGTTCACACCAGAAAATAACGTCTTAGATTATCCTGTGTTTGACCACTGGAAAACTAAATGCAATTTACAGCTCAAAATTGACCTTCACAATCAAAGTCACCTTTAACCACATAGCATGTAACTTTAATAAACATGGCCAATCACAATTGTATTAGAATATTTAGGTCATACACTTGACATTATTTCATTAAATACTGAATTTCTGATCATAAATACACAAATATTACAGTGAACTATTCCTTTAGGGCCAGGCCACACTAATGTGCAGTTAATCGTGATCCGATCGCTTGCATGCCCATTTCCTGCTCACTTTGTGAGCACTTCATTGTGGCCTTAGCCTTACCGCATTAGTTGAAGAACAGGAGATAAATAAGCTATGCCTTACCTCCTATTCTTAAAGAGCATGTCCACCCTAAATTTAAATTTTTGTTATGCTATTCCCCATGGGCTCCCAGCCCCAACCGCATTATTTTTTTTTTTTAAGCCCCCCAAACTCTACTTACCTCCCCTCTTCCTCCGACCGCTCCCGGCCCTCTGCTTGCGAGGAAATGCAAGCAGAGGGGCGGGACCGGCAGCCGGTCTGTGATTGGCTGAGCGGCAGCCAATCACGGACGCGGCTGCCGGCAGCTACTCCAGCGTAGAAAGCAGAGAGGTAAGTAAAAGTTTGGGGAGCTTTATAAAAATAAAATCATGCGGTTGGGTCTGGGGGACTGGGGGATACTACTGTAAAGGGGATTAACGGTAGCGGGAGGGATAGCAGAACGGGAGGGAGAGGGAGGGAAGGGGAGGGGAGGGAGGGCGGAGAAGGGCTGCAGTGTGCATGGCAATGATCTCCGGGAGGCCAGGTAGCAGGCAGTGTCCTATATGGACCTGCTAGCCTCCTGGTGGTCATTTTTTGGGACTTTGGGGGGGGACTACAGGAGAACCCTATGGAACTGGGATGTTAGGTAAGGATTAAACTACACTACATGGTGGGGCCAGTAGTTGGGGGGATTATAGTTTTGGGGGTGGACATGCCCTTTAAATTAATTTAGAAGGATCCGGGAACGAATGTGAAGATATTTACCTTGCGCACAATCCACTGCCAGCTCCTCTGACAAGTCCCGACCACTTTCGGCTTGTGCTAATGCGCGCTATAGTTAAAGGAATAGTAAAGGAATAGCGCATGCACGCTATGGCTGTACAGGAGAGTGAAGCGGTCGGAGATTCCAGCTTGGCCGCTGTGGATCGCGTAAAAGGTAAGTTAGCTCCCATCTTCATTCTTGGGCCCTGCAATACTGATTGAAGATCAGGAGGTAAGGCACTGCTCCTTAACCTCCCGATCTTCAATCAGTATATTAAAGGAATAGTTCAATTTGAGAGTGAACTATTCCTTTAAGTTAAAACGGAAGCGGTCGGGACCTGTCAGTGGAGCCGATGGTGGATCATGCGCAAGGTAAATCTCTTCACTTTCATTCCTGGCTCCTTCTAATGAATTGAAGAATGGGAGATAAGGCATAGCTCCTTACCTCCTGTTCTTCAGTTAATCCAGTATAGGATAGGTTAATTTTTTAAGCGAACCTATTCTTAAATAGCAGCTCCCTGACCCCCTGATATTATATACTATAAGCTTTGGCATCATCAGCTGTCTCACTCTACACATGCTAAAGAGAGCTAGGCTTCACTGCCGCGATATTGCTGCATGTTGCAATTTGTTCACACTGTGTTCACATTGTGTTATGCAATGACATTTGATTTATAATGTATCTCACGGGAAGTAGTCCCCACTGTGTGCGATGCCATCTGTCACCATATTTGCTTTATTTCTGTCAAAATTGCACTTTAGGCCAACGCCACACTACACCCGCTGTGCGTTTCTGTCCGCTTTTGCCATCCGCTTGTATCCAGTTTTACATGCATTCTACTTGCATTTCACGGGATTATGGGTAAAACTAAATCACATGTCATACTGATTGTGTCCGCTTTTCTATGCACATCAATAGACTTGTATTAAGTGTGATTTTGACAAACACGGACCGAAAATAGTGATCGCTTTTGTTGGCAAATCGCAACAGATTGCAGCGCACACAAGTGGGTCCTACTTCCCACAATTTAAATTATAAATAAAATGTCATTGCAGATCACAAAGGGCAAACGGATCGCAAAATGCTGCAAAAACGCACCTGCGTGGCCTGCCCCTAATATAAGTTCACAGAAGCACATAAAAAAGCAGATGCTAGCAGGCACATATCAATAGGCCGTGCATTTTTTTAAGGTGCATTTTTACCCATAAACCCCTGGGGACAAATAATGCACATAAAAGTGGATACAAATATACACAAGCGTTTAGCCAAATCGCACAGAAACGCACAGCATATTTGAGAGAGTCTGGAGCAGTGTTCCTCAACCAGGGGTCCATCATAATTTTATGTATGGGTTCCCTGAGACAGGAAAATAGTTTCAAGGGGTCCCCACAGATAAAAAGGTTGAGAAACACTGGTCTGGAGCACAGATTGTTTTTACTAACTGGTAAGTGAATGAGCAGAGTGGGTTGTCTGATGTTACTTCCTTACAAAGAGCATAGGGAAAGTACTAACAAAACAAACCGTAGGAGAAGAGTCCAACTATGAACAGGGACTAATCCTCCAGTTTCGGCTCTGCTAACAAAGACTTGCAGTCTAAAATTCCTTTGGACTTTAAATGACCACATGACTGTAAGGTTCAGTCTAGCA
This sequence comes from Hymenochirus boettgeri, assembly GCA_019447015.1. Classification (NCBI taxonomy): domain Eukaryota; kingdom Metazoa; phylum Chordata; class Amphibia; order Anura; family Pipidae; genus Hymenochirus; species Hymenochirus boettgeri. Next base: position 180,428,010 of record CM033470.1, on the reverse strand, counting down.
AGTAAAGCTGCTCTTTATTGGAATTCAATTTCCTATGCAGGGAGGTAGAGACAGATTGTGCTGCAATCCGTACTTTTAATCTTCTTGTATAACACATGCATGATGCAGGTAATAATAAAGCCATTGTCTGTATTTCAGCTTATTTTAAAGGAGAACTAAACTTAATTTTTTAAAATCCTAATGTGAAAGCTTTTCTCCCCAGAATACCTGTACATTGAAAGATTCTTCTCTAGTTATTTGAATTTAGTAGATATAAGTAACAGATTCTGTAACAAAGGAGTTTTCCATGTTGTTGCCAGTACAACTCATAGCCCATGCTGGCTTCAAAGAGCCACGCCCCCTGATCCCAGGATTCACTGTCTCTATGTACAAAATGTCTAGCTTCTCTTTCTAAAGATAAACAGGGAGATTCAATAAAAGTTCTTATCATTTAAAATGGTGCTAATTTTGCCCCAACCAATCAGATCTTATTTAACATTTGAAAGCTAACATCTGATTGGTTGGGGCAAAATTAGCACCATTTTTAACGATAAGAACGTTTATTGAATAACCCTGTAAGTTTCTAAATGTACCTGTGATCACAGTTGAGTTGCTGGTGGTGCATAGGGATGGCATAGAACTCGAACCCGAGTTCGAGCCGAACTGTTCGAGTTCGAACGGACCCGGACTTCTCGAACTAACTCGGATGCGGACTTTCGATATTTCCCGGACTTTCTATGATTTATCGAATGTTCGAACGTTCGAACGTTCGAATGTTCGAACGGTCTAACATTCGAAAAACCATCGAATTTTAAAAAAAAGGTGCCCACATGTACAAAATCACCCAATGGCAGCTAATTTGAGCATTGCCAGCCCCCTGGGTATGAAAGGCAATGCGACCAGCGCCATTTAGTCAGTGTGTTTAGTGGAGACCTGACAGTGTAGGAGTTGGAGAGAGATTTTTGCGCTTTTTGAGCTTTCTGTGTGTGGATTTCAGTGTGGTGGTTTAGATCTTGTAGTTAACCACCCCTGTATTCACACATCTTGAGACCCAACAGTCCTTTTAAGGACTAACCTTGTTAGACCCAAAAGTCCTTTTAAGGACTAACCCCCCTATAAGTCCTTTGGACAATTTTTGTGTTAGACCTTTTAGAGGTCTAGGTGTCCTGTTTTTTTGTTTGTTTCTGTATCTGCGTGTCAGCGTCTGTGTGTTTGTGTAACTGACAGTGCTGCGTTCAGCAGCAATCAGCAGCTTTTGCTGTCTGATCTGCTGTTTGCTGTCATTTGTTGCTGTTTGCTGTTTGTTTGCTGTCAGTTGTGTGCTTGCCTGGCTCCGCAATAATGTTGTCAAACTGAAGTGAATCTACTGCTACTCAATGGTACTGCTCCTACAAAGCGTATCCCCTTCCCCGCTTTCCCTTGCACCAAGCATACTCTGAGGAAGAGAAGCCAATGGGGTATGTCCGGTGGGGCCAAGCCTGCCTGGCTCCGCAATAATGTTTTGTTTTTTTTATCGAAAGCTCGAGGTACGTGCTTTCTGTGATCAGTCACCAAGTGCAACAACCGTGCAAGTGGTTCGGGATCCGTTCTGACTCCCTCTTATGCCCATAGCTGTTAAGCCGTAGGGCTAGAGGGAGCCAACTGAGGTCCCTTCAGCCGGTAGGCGTCAGGAACCACCATACTTGCCCTCCCTTTCTGCTCCCAGCTGCCACCAGGAAGCTTCCAGGGGGGGTTCGAATGGGAAAAACCTGAAGGTCCTAAAAAGAACCCAGGCAGTCCCGCCACAGTACGTGAACAAAACAAATGAAAAACGTAAAATAAGTGCCTAGTGTTTAAGTGCTAATGTCAATAAATAAGGGAGGGGGTGAATTTAATAAAAAGTGCGACCAAATAAAGGCCCGGTCCTTTCGGCCTGAGGTATAAAAATTGTTCCGCCATAGCCGAAGCTATGGCAGGAAAGTGATGGGAGTGCTATACACACGTGCTCCCAGTGCACAGTAGTGCTAGAGGGAAGCCCTAGCTTTCGCACTCCCCTGCCTCAAGGCTTCGACCAGGCTCCGCATCATCTCAGTACCAGGCGGGAGCTTGGAGGGTGCATTGCTCACCCCCCTCTCAACCATGCACTGGCCAGGATTGGATGCTTCACACAGTCTTATTCCGAAAGACAGGGAAGTGGTGCTTCTGCTTTTGTCAGATCATAGTGCAGTGTGCAGACCTGCCCTTACATTACTGGGGGACTGACCGCCAGTGACCAGAGGCAGCCCCTTTTCTCTGTAAGAACAGATACTACACTTGATCTTAGCCAAAAGGCCGAGAAGCGATAATGTTGTCAAACTCAAGTGAATCTACTGCTACTCAATGGTGTTGTTCCTACAAAGCGTATCTCCTTCCCCGCTTTCCCTTGCACGAAGCATACTCTGAGGGAGAGAAGCCAATGGGGTATGGGGTCTGTCCGAAGGGGCCAAGCCTGCCTGGCTCCGCAATAATGTTGTCAAACTAAAGTGAATCTACTGCTACTCAATGGTGCTGTTCCTACAAAGCGTATCTCCTTCCCCGCTTTCCCTTGCATGAAGCATACACTGAGGGAGAGAAGCCAATGGGGTATGGGAAAAGCCTAAATAATTATGTTTGTAGTCAATGTCATTTGTAAAAATAAAACACAGAGATTTGTTTAGTTTAACTTTTTTAGTAAACGTAAGGACCTGTTTCTTAGGTGCTTAGCTTATATATTAATAATAATAATAATAATAAAATAATAAAAAGATATATATATAAACAATAATAATAACAATAACAAACAAACACGGTGCAACTTGGTGCTAAAAAAAACCCCAAAAAAACAGCACCTATTTATTTTTAAAAAGTTTGCGCTTAATGCGCAGAATGTCTTTGTGCATCGAGAGCAAGCGCCCCTCCATGCGCCTCTGCCTACTCTCCATGCACTTCAGAAGCCGCTCTATATTTTCCAGCCGGCGCTGGCGTGCTGGTGCCGGTGCTGGCGGTGCTGGTCCCTCCTGGCATGCTGGTGCTGGCGGTGGTGGTGGTGAAGGGGAAACAGAAGGCTGCACCTGGGGCCTTGGTGGGGGTGCTGGTGGAGGTGACTCTCCCTCCTCTGCATCACTAGCAGAAATCGATTCCTCATCTGCAAATTTATATATTAAAAAAGTAAATTTTAATTATAAATAATAATAAAAAATTTTGTAAATATTGTGAATATTTTTCGTGTGTACTAACATTTACTAACATTAACTAACAGTTAAATTTACTAATACTAACACTAACTAACATTAAGAGCTAGGCCACACTAGCGCGTTTTTAGCGCGTTTGCGCACGTGTTTTGCATTCACGTTTGCGCCCGTGATTTTTGCTAAAATGGAAATCGCGGGAATGCGAAAATTCCCGCGATTTCCGATGCGCATGCGATAGCGCATCCGTTCGCGTTTTGGTACCGCACGCGTTCACCATTTTTGGTGCGTTAACGCATGCGTTTCCATAACGCAAAAAGGCAAAGAAAACGCATGCGCAAAACGAACACAATACGCACAAGAATCGCGCACACAATCGCGTGCGATAACGCTCGCGATTTGGTGCATGATTCCGGTGCGTTGCAGTGTGGCCTCACCCTTCCTGTGCGTTGCAGTGTGGCCTCACTCACGTGAAACGCACAAGAATCGCACACACAATCGCGTGCGATAACACTCACACGCGATTGTGTGTGCGATTCTTGTGCGTTTCACGTTCGCGTTTTGCGCATGCGTTAATGCACCAAAAATGGTGAACGCATGCGTTACCAAAATGCAAACGGACGGTGCAATCACATGCACATCGGAAATCACGGAAATTTTCGCGTTCCCTCGATTTCAATTTTAGTGAAAATCGAGGGCGAAAACGCGAACTGCGTGCGCAAACGCGCGAAAAAGGCGCTAGTGTGGCCTAGCCCTTACTAACATTAAAAAATATATACTTTGAGTCGTTTATGAAAAAAGAGCTTTCAAAATCTGTATCATAATTAAAAATTGTAAATGTTTTTCGTGTGTACTTGCCCTTTAACTAACATCTACTAACATTAATTGTTACATTAAAATTTGCTAACACTAATTAACACTAACATATGCACTTTGAGTCCTTAAGGATAAAAGCACTTAAGGCCCCGCAATCGTTTGTGGCGGTTTGCGAAGCGCTATCGCCAATCACAATCACAAGTGCTATAAAAGTAAAGAAAAGTGCTGTAACTTCATATAGTGGTTATACTTAGACAGAGCTTGTCAGAAAGATCTGCCGCAGAACCGCCTGATTAGTGGTGCAAAAGGTTTTGTTTTATACAACTCAATCACAGATAAAATTTAATATATAAATGTGATACTTGCCTTGGACATTCCGCTGGATGTCCTGGACGTAGTTCCGTCTCTGCCGCTTGAGGTCTGACCACCCCTTTTGGAGCTGAGAGGTGGTCAAATCAATGCAAAACTGCGTCCGCAGTTTTGCCTGCAGGTGGCGCATTATGCGCCGTTTCGCTCCTTAATATTGGGGGTGCCGAATGGCATCCCGTCATAACCCAGCCGGGTTAGATATTCCATAAAAATAGTGCTACGTTTGCCTCAACCAATCAGATATTATTTAACATTTGAAAGCTAACATCTGATTGGTTGGGGCAAACTTAGCACCATTTTTAACGATAAGAACTTTTATTGAATAACCATGATAGACTATTGGGGCACAAGTTTGATTCCCCATGCTCCCTTTGTTTTTATTATGTGTCTAGCAAAAGATATACAGGGAGATTCAATAAAAGTTCTTGTGGTTAAAAATGGTGCTAATTTTGCCCCAACCAATCAGGTATTATTTAACATTTGAAAGCTAACACCTGAATGGTTGGGGAAAAATTAGCACCATTTTTAACGATAAGAAATTTTATTGAATCTCCCTGAAAGACTCCACATGTACTACATAATTACTTGTTAGCCATTCTGGCATAGCAGTAGAAAGCTTTGTTTTTAGAAAGACAGTATTGAAGGTTGCTGGTTCAATTCCCCATACTTATTTTTATTTTTTGCTAAAATGTTAAATGTTCTGTTTCTTTCATCCTTACTAGAAAAGACATACACTGCAAAGATTACTTTTCTTTTTGTATGAAAATCAAAGGAATTTATCATTGTTAGGGACAGAAGCATTTGTAATGTGTTTACAAAAAAACTGCACTGAAATCTGTGTTCTGTGTCAGAGGGAGGGATCTCTGAGCTGTTACATGATTGGCTGTCAGCTTTCAGGAAGCAAGACTGCAGTTTCCTGTAAATGTGTACTGCGCACACTTAGCACACTTCCCAGATAAGGTGAATTATGGGAGCTGACCCCTTGTACTCACAGGTTATTTTCATAAATCACCAAGCATCCACAGCAAAGGGAGAGATGAGAAACAGCTTGTTGTGTGTTTCTGAATGTGCTCTGTCTATTGGGACAATGTTGTCTGTGGACTTTAATTCTCCTTTAATACAACATTTTTTTTTTTACAGAACAACATACTGTATTTGTGTGTGTGTGTGTGTAAATATAAGGATATGCTGCTCAAACCTTTATTCAAAAATATTTTCAGGTGCGGTACAATGGAGGACTCACATGAGTCCCTGGAAAAGGTCATACTAAGTAAAGACAGAAACATGTATCTTGGCGTCTTGTTCCTCCCAGGGAACGTATATTATTTTCACTAGGTTAGGACTGATGCTTGGATACTGCCTTGGAGTGGCACATCAGCATGAGCATGTTTGTACAAACAATGTTACTAAAGGTATCCATTTTAACTTTAGTGCAGGTGATTACCCTTCATTGCTTGCATACATGTCTAATTATTTTTACCCAATTCATTTAGAATTGTATGTGTAGTTGAGTGCTGGAGTCTTTTGTGTAATGTATATATATATATATGTAGGGTGCCCGTGAAGAATCGGCACTCCACTGCATATACTGTTCCTTTATTCAACATATTTCTCAATGCATCTTAATCCAATCGCAATGTTTCGAGGATCCAGTCCTCTTTATCAAGCAGATGCACATGAAAAAACAAAATTATATAAATATACAATAATCCACCTTAAATCAGGTAAGAGAGGAAATGACATATGTTACATGTATTATGTTTCATACATGTTCCCATATTATCAAAAATAGAGTTTATATCAAGTTAACATAAATCACAGGTACCATATATCATTGAAAACTGGGATAAGCTTTTACCTATATCGAAAGGCTGCCCTGAAGTATTGGCAAGGGCATACAGACCCAGATACCATGCTACAAAAAATAAATGTAGGTCATAATCATGATTAAGGCCCCCAGGATATAGTGAGTCCATCTTATGGACCCAACAAACTTCCCTCTTTTTAAGTTTCAGTTCCCGGTCACCACCTCTCCTTAGTGTTGAGACCGATTCCAATACTAAAAATTGTTTAGAGACAGGCAGCGTCAAGTTGCCAGTCCTGATGGATGACCTGTGCAGTGAAATTCTGGACTTGGCAGCCTGGGTTGTCTCACCAATATACAGAAGTCCGCATGGACAAATTGATCGGACAATGATCGGGGGAGTTTTGTGCCAAATAACCATGGCAGTTGGGTTTGGGGGAGGGAGTCCTACACTACAGAAAAGGGGATTTACACTAGGGGGAGGGAGAGAAAAACGGGTGGGAGAGGGAGCGGGGGGAGGGCTGCAGTGCGCATGTCATTTTTCTCCAGATATGGACTCGTCCAGGCTCCTGGTGGTCAGTTTTCTGGACTTTGGAGGGACACTACAGGAGAACCATTTGGAGCAGTGATATAAGGTAAGGATTTTTATACACTACACAGTGGGGCCAGCAGTAGGTTAAATGATAGTTTTGGGGGTGGACATGCCCTTTAAGTGCCAAATACATTACCTTTTTTGTTTTTTTTAAATGGTTGAAACTACGGAGCATTTCGATGCAATTTAGATTGTGTGTTCATGTGTCACGAGGTTCAACATTATTTTTTCTGGCCTGTTTTGTGAGGATAAGGAAAGAACAATGGCAGAACCTGCTAAACAAGTAACTGCCGCATACACAAAAACATGTGAGCAACAAAATGTGCTGCAACATTTTTCCATATGAGGGTGGTTATCGGGTTATATATTATAGATAGAAGATCAGAGGATAAATGTCTTAGTGATAAAATGTGTAAAATTATAGTGGATCAAACGGGGGCTTCTAGACCTTTTAGCACCTGAGCCAAACTTTTCAAGCCGCCCCACACTTTCATGCAGTGCATGTAAAAATAGGGAGCGTGGCATGTAGGGGTGGGTGTGGTCTGTGGAGATGGGCGTGGTGGAATAACTAACAGTGTCTAGTGATCTGGAAGTCTCTGTTAGGTCAGTAGCACTGTTAGGTCAACCCTGCAGTTCAGCAGCCACTGTTAGAACAGTCCTGCAGTTCAGTAGATACTGATACCAGACACTGTTAGGTCAGCCCTCCAGTTCACCAGACATTGTTAGGTCAGCCCTTCAGTTCACCAGACACTATTAGGTCAGCCCTTCAGTGCACCAGTCAGTGTTAGGTCGACCCTCCAGTTCACCAGATACTGCTAGGTCAGCCATACTGTTAGGTCAGCCGTCTAGTATAACAGCCACTGTTTGGTCAGCCCTCCAGTTCACCAGACAATGTTAGGTCAGCCATACTGTTAGGTCATCCCTCCAGTTCACCAGACACTGTTAGGTCAACCATCTAGTTCACCATAAAGATCACATACCGGAGACCAGATCAGGAGCGCTCACCAACAAAGTCTGGGCTGTGTCCCGACGTGCAGATCCTCACTCCCAAAACGAGACTTCAGTCTCACGATATCAGGAACGAAAGGCAGACTTCAGGGAGCGGATCGCTCCAAAACCAGGAATCACAGCGGATTATATAAACTTGTATTTTATTCCAAACATACACATATACATCAAACGGCTGTGCCAAAATAACATGGAGATGCAACCAAAACGTGGTCTTACGCGTTTCACGGCATCACCGCCACTTCATCAGAGACGGCGGTGACGCCGTGAAACGTCTTTGTCTCTGATGAAGCGGCGGTGACGCCGTGAAACGCGTAAGACCACGTTTTGGTTGCATCTCCATGTTATTTTGGCACAGCCGTTTGATGTATATGTGTATGTTTGGAATAAAATACAAGTTTATATAATCCGCTGTGATTCCTGGTTTTGGCAATCCGCTCCCTGAAGTCTGCCTTTCATCTAGTTCACCATCCAGAGTTTACTTAACAGTGGCTGGTAAACTGGGGGGCTGGCCAAACAGTTGCTGCTGAACTCCCCAACCCCCAGTTCAGCAGACACTATAAAGGTTATCTCCACTGGTAAAATAATTTTTTGCCAATCAGTTTTATTGAAGAAGGAGCTGTGTCTTTTATTCAATACAATGTTCAGGAGCCTGTGTCCTCTGAAGGTCCCGATGGACTCTGTATTCTATGCGGAATCTGACAGAGAACGCAGCAGAGAAGCAGCATTAAAAGAATAGTTCACTTTTCCAGTGAACTATTCCTTTTATCTAATCGTTATTTTGCCTTTTAGGGCTAGGCCCCACTTGAGCACACTGTGTGTTTCTGTGCACTTTTACCATCCACTTGTGTCTTCTTGTATCTCCTTTTACATGCATTTGCACTTGCATGTTGCAGGGGATTATGGTTAAAATGAAAATTGCATGTGTCTGCTTGTATCCGCTTTTTTATGCGCTTCCACAGACTTGTATTATGTGCGATTTTAACAAAAACTGCCCAAAAATGAATCATAAAATCACAATAGGTAGCAACGCACATATTGGGGACTACTTCCCACAATTTACATTATTATAAAATGTCATGCTAATCGCAAAGCGGGAACGGATCGCTAAATGCAGCAAAAAGGCGTAAGTGGGGCCTAGCCCTTATTGAGGTAGTTGTGCACTAATCTGCCTCTTACCACTTTAGAAAAGCCAATGGGTGAGGGTAGGGGATGAAAGCGAGCTAGAGCTACACTTATTTAATGTAGATGTCTGAGAAAGCCTGAAAAATGCAAAATAAGTTTGAGAATTACTTCTTCAAAGAAAAAGCAATTAAGTTAAAATGTTGGGACCATCCAGACTGGGATTACCATAGCATGGTCGGAAGGATTTTCTTCCTTGTGGTCATAATAATGTAACTAAAACCCATTTGTTTATAATGTTTGCAAGTGCACAGATAGTATGATATTATATGGGGCCTAGGAGTGTGCATTTATACAGTTGTCTTTTAGTATATAAGATATAAATAGTAACATAGTTAATTTGGGCTTACAGGGCATGCCCCAAAACTAACATTTAACCCTATACTGGCCCACTGTGTAAAAAAATCCTTACCTCACATTCCTGCATTCCAAATGGTTCTCCTGCAGTGCTTATTCAAAGTCCAGGAAAGTAAAGAGTAGGAGCTGTCAGTGACTCATCCAGTTTCTGCTGCTTCTTTAAACTCAATAAGGACTGTGACATGTGCAGAGGAGCCCCCTCCCTCCCTCCCTCTGGATCCCTTCTGTCTGCTGCATCCCCCTAGTGTGAAAACCATTTTACTATGTGCAGTCTATCCCATCCCACCCCCAACCACGATTTAGTTTTGCAAGAAAATCCCCAGAAAGTTATTTACAGACCTTCAATCCCCCGGTGCTCTAAATAGCCGGCAGCCGCGTCTGTGGTTAGCCAACCACAGCCAATCAAGGTCCGGTCCCGTCCCTCTCTGCTCTTTCCATCTACTAGACGATATAAAGAACAGAGGGGAGAGTCTATTAAAAAAAAAAAAAAAACAAAGCTGTCCAAAAAATGCTTAAAAAATGAAACATATACATATAAATATATAAAACATATATATATATATATATATATATATATATATATATATATGTTTCTAGGTTGTTTATTTTGTTTTAAAATAAAAGTTCCACTAAAGCTAAAATGGGTAAATGTGACTCTATGGGCCATATTCATAAAGACGCAGTATTGCTTATTAGCAATACCGCGACTTTAACGATCATTCCAGCAATCCTAAAGTTACAACCGCAACCATAAATGTACGATAGTGGCCGTAAATGTACAATAGAGATTACGATCGTAGATTTTATATCTGCCATAGAATACAATTGTGGTAGTTTACTACTGCATGGTATCCTACAGACAAACATTTGTACATTAAAGAACGTTTGCCATAAATGTACGATCATGGCCGTACGTTTAAGGCCTTGGTCATACATAAATGAAAACCAGCAGTATCACAAACTTGCTATACTGCGGGTTGTTGAATATGGCCCTATATGTGAACTCTAGGACCACTACACAAGTAGAACTAAGGGTTGAATTTTAATGTTTGTTTACTAGGATGTATATATGTGTAGAGATTTTTTGGAGATTTAAATATTTATAGATCTGATACAACTGTTTAACTATATGGATATGAAATTATATATTTGGAATACACTTTCGATACTGTTATATTAACTAACATGACCTAGTTAAGTTATCTTAACCCAATGCCTTCCCTCCTTTTCCCTTGACCTTTCCCTGTTTGCAGGCGATGCACTCTAACAAAATCCAATGAAAACAGGACAACCTTTGATACAAGAAATATAATATGCACTGTCCCCCTAGATCTGAAATTAGCATGTTACCTTCGAGCTGAGTGAGACATTATTTGTCTGTGTTGTATGAAACACTGATGTACAGTCACCAAGTTTTTAGATCTTGGTCAGCACATTTTAATACAAAGGACTTTCTGGACATCCCCGAGATTAAAGGACCTTATGTATGCTTTACCAATTTGAATGCTTACCTTGTTAAAAATACAATAAACATTAACAATAAAAAAAAAATAGTTTCATCAGAAGGCTAAAAAGCACTGTATACTGAATATTTACTGAATTAGGTTGGCTGATTGTGAGAATTTTGAGTGCAGGGGGAAGGGGCTCATTACTATGCATGTTAAGGCACAGACCAGGTGAATAATTGGAATCTAATTTACCAAAAGGCATATGATATAGATGTGAGGTATAAAGTATTATAAATTATAAATTTGCTCCTTTGTTATAAATTGTTTTACCTTTAAACCTGTAGCTATATTTATATGGTGAGTAATAGCAAGAACAGTTTTAATCCAGTGGCGCTGACAATTACGCCCTACCTATAACATTTGTTGACAATGTGGAGAATGCAGCCATGTAGACCATACCCAACCACATTCCTCCCCTACGGCAAAATCTGAATTTGAGTTTGCTTAGATGAAACAGACAAAATGCATTTGCAGAAAGTAAATGACTGAGAATAGTCAGTCAGAGAATAGTCGTAGTTGATATGACTCCAATGATAATTTATTATTTAAAGCTATGTCTGCTCATTGCTACAACAGATGTCATATGTTCAGGTAATTTATTTTCAATTTGTTTGTTTACTTGTTTTTGTGCCTCGCCAGCAACACTGGGTCACACTAATGAAAATCAGGTAAATTGTGGTTCATTTCTGTAAGCGTTGTTAAGATAATTGTGTTGCTTTTGCGTAGATAGCTATGGGCTGCTAGATAATTCCATTAAAAACATCATTTACCTGTGGATTAAATACATGCCAGTATTTCTTTAAAAAGAGTGACATTTATGGCTTTAGACCGACAAGTAGAAATAGAGCCGGCAGCGTTTCAATAGCTCAAACCAGGTTGTGCAACAAACACTGAAAGGCAACCAGTTTGGACCCTGACACGACTTGTTTAAATCTAAGTCTTAGGTTGTTTAGTTCACCTAAATGTTTAGTTTAGATTATACTGTGTTAACACCAAAACTGGTTGCATAAGTGTGGACACCCCTTTAATTAATATCTGATTGGTTAAATGCTAGATTGTTCCAGGTGAAGATCCAGCGTATGTATGTATGTATGTGTGTATAGTTTATTTATAAAGCGCCACTTTGGGACAAAGCACTGTACAGTAACATAATACAAAAAAGTCATACAAGGGGATAAATCCATAAATAAATATATAAATTATTTAAATATAAGTACTAGAGCCTTGCCACAAGAGAAAAGCAGGTCTCTGCCACTTGGAGCTTACAATCTAGTTAGGTGGGTAACATACAGATACAAAGGAATAGGCATAATTGCTGGAGTGAGACAGCAGTGAAAATAAAACATCCATATCATGTACTGTACTGGTTACCAGTACAGGTACAATGTGAGGGTAGATTTAAACCTGTTAATTAATGTTTATTGACACACAGTAGAGAGAGGGGAATAGAATTCCAGAGGATGGGAGCCACAAGAGAGGTTTAAGGTGAGAAGAAACAGTACAAAGGGGGGGTCAGTATAGGAGAGTGGTGGCGAACCTATGGCACACGTGCCAGAGTTGGAACTCGAAGCCCTCTCTGTGGGCACTCATGCACAGCAAAGTTTGTTACCAGAAAGTCAGAGATAAAGTGTAGCAGCTGTCTGTAGCAGAGAGAGGTGATGTACTATAACATTCAGCTCTGCTTGTGTCCCTGTTTTGGATCTCAAACTCCTGTCTAATAATGAAGGGGTTAATGGTCACTGTTTAGATTCAAAAATCTTGTGGTAATGTAATAGGTAATCTATTCTATTGTATTGGTCTGTGTCTATTTAAAAAATGTTTCTAAATTAAAAACTCCCTGTTCAGGTAAATGATCATGTTGGCACCATGCAATTAAAAGTGGGGTTTGGGGTTGCAATTCAAGTAATTCCTTATATGCACACTGGAATTCTGGGGGGGCTGGCTACTACTGGAGTCCCACTTCCAAGGAAAACATAGTCATATGTAAATAAGAGAAATGTAGCCGCACTCCAAAAATAGGGTGATTTATTTAACCAACATCAGTGATATACAACGTTTTGGGGGAACCTGAAGAAGGGGGCATGTTCCCCCGAAACGTTGTATATCATTGATGTTGGTTGAATAAATCACCCTATTTATGAGTGCAGCTACATTTCTCTTATTTACATAAGGTTTTGGGTTGCAGTTTGAGCACTCGGCCTCTAAAATGGTCGCCATCACTGGTATAGGAGATGGTCCTGTGATGATCCAAGGATGCGAGTGGGAATATATGGGGACACTAGAGAAGTTATATAAGGAGGTACTTAAATGTTAGGTGAAGGATTTATATACAATGCGCTGTTTAACAAGGAGCAAGGTTGTTGTCCAGTACAGAGAAGATTTGGGATCCTGTTTATAGAGATTAAATAATACATTGTTTAGAGATGTGTCCTTGGTGACAGATCTTCCAATCTGCAGCCCTCGTGATCAGACACTGCCCATAGTAAAGTTAGCTTCTTGGGTAATGGAGCAATTATCTATCTATTGTTCAAATATTGAAAGATCTAGGTTCTGGCTGGGCCATTTCTGAACATTAATCCTCCTTTGGTGAAGCCATTGCTTGGTGAATTTAGATGAATGCTTTCGGGTATTATTTTGTTGAAAGTTCTTCAGCTTCCTAGCTGATGTTTGAATGTTTTGTGACAAAATAGACTAATACATGGAGCTTTTTTATAATTACATCTTCCTTGACTAAAGAACCAGTTCCAGCTTAAAGGGCATGTCCACCCCCAAAACTAAAATGTAACCCCTTACTGGCCACATCAAGTAGTTTAAAACAATCCTTACCTTACATTCCTGCTCAAAATTGTTCCCCTGCTGTGCCCCTCCAAAGTCCAGGAAACTGCTGTGTAGGAGCAGTGTGTGACTCATGCTGTGCCTGAGACTTCCTCAACCTCATCAAGGTTGAGGCATGCTCAGTGCAGCCCTCCCTGCCTCTCAGCCAATCACGGACGCGGCTGCCGGTCCCGCCCCCTGCTTTCAATTCCATACAAGCAGAGGGCCTGAACACTGCAGCAGGGGAGAGAGGGCAGGTAAGCAAGAATCTGGGGACTTTCTAACAATTATATTAATGCGGTTGAGGCTGGGGGAGCATGCCCTACCACATATCAAAAGTTAAATTTTGGGGTGGACATGCCCTTTAACAAAAATAGACCCAAATATGATGCTTTCTCTAAATTGTTCATCCTTGGTCTTTCCAAACTATAGTATATTTTCCCACTTAGTTGAGAGAAATTGGATTCAAACAATGTCCAGGGGCTAGCATAAGTTGCATAGTTTGTTTACCAAAACAGCGATGTATTTAGTATGTCCCACACCTTCATTCACTTGGCAAGCCATCAAGAAAAGTAAGATGCAGCCAAGCCACGGCCACCAGCCAAAGTCATAACATTCAAGCACTGGTTAACCTGCCCTCAACAGAAAAAAAGTCCAGGTCAGCTAGTCATATAACATACCGTAAGCTTGTGCACCTACACACAGACATCCCACCCAGCAAAAACTCTTTCAGAGAGATTCCTTACAAAAAGAATAACTATGTAACAACATATTATCTGATATGTGTACATACTAAAAAAGATAAACAAATTTGTTTGCATGCTCTGCTTCCAGTACACTCTTATTACCGGTGTGTAGGGTGAGAGTGCTAATGATCTTAAAGAGAGAGAGTGGAGAGAGTCATGGACTCACAAAACCATTATCTTTCTGTCATGTCCTATCCTTCAGTGACGATCTATGGCATGCGTGCCAGAGGTGGCACTCAGAGCCCTTTCTGTGGGCACTCATTCACAGTAGGATTCAGTTTATTACCAGAAAGGCAGAGACACAGCCTTTCTGGTAACTAGAGATGTCCGAACTTCGAAAAATCCGGTCTGCGCGAGGATCCGCGGATTTTCGAAAAAAATCCGTAAATTCGAAAATCCGCGAGTGGACCCGTTAAAACGTATTAAAATGAAAGTTCGGCAAAATCCGCATTAAAAGTGGTCTAAATAGCCTTGGTAACGTACACTTAATCACTCAGGGACCTGGGTAATGGCCTTAGAAACACGTATCAGTGCCTACAATACCTAAAAATTACAGTCCGCCAGCGTGATTTTAAAAAACGGTATTTTCTCGAAAATACGAGGATTTCCGTAATTACGAGGATTCCCGTAAACCCGCGGATCCCGTAAAAACGAGGATTTCCGTAAAAACGAGGATTTTCGTAAAAACGAGGATTTCCGTAAAAACGAGGAACCGGAACATCCTTCCTGCAAAATGGCATCTTCTGTTAGGCAGCTGTTAGCCATGAGGTACCTCCTGTCCAGGGGGTATGATGACTTCCCCCCTGGAACGTATCGTGTGCAGCGCAAAAAGCGCAGGATCATGGAGGGGCTGCAGCGACGGATCCTGCGCCGCTTTGGCTACCAGAACACTGTCTCTACCCTCCAGAGACAGTGGTCGGATCTCAAGAGGCAGAGGCCTCAATATGTGGCAGCCGTACGGCAGATGATGGAAGGCAAGTAACTTTTATTATATTACTGTATTGTAATAAGTAGTAAAATATTTTAATTCACTTCTGACAAAAACAAATTTATATATATGTTTTTAAAACATCAATAATCCTTAAATTTGGCTTGAGAGAGAGAGAGATCCAAGTTCTTTGTATTTCTCATTCACTGGTTATTATTACATTATTATTCTTCTTATATATTCAATATCAGCCCTATTTAAAGGGTAAGTAAAGTCAAAAAATAAATCACTGAAAAGTGACTTTATTAACATAACACCTATAAATTCAAAATGATACCCACACATAGACACAGGTAAACACACTTGGTGGCCCACCCTTCCATTTCCATGGCAGCCTTATTTAAAGGCTAAGTAAAGTTAAAAATGAAATCGATCATTAAAAATTGATTTCTTTTTATCTTATAAATACACACTGATACCCACACATAGACACAGTTAAACACACTTTACTGGCCCAACCTTTTAGTTACATGGCAGTCCTATTTGAAGGGAAAGTAAAGTCAAAAATAAAATGTTGATTTTTACACTCCAAAATTAAAAAGTTGTGTTACCCACAAATCTATACAGATACAAGTACACACAGCTACTGATGCTCCCTACACCCAACCAACTTTTCCTTTCCTTGGCTACAATACACACAAATAAAATATAAGTACTTAGCCAGAATAAGGTTGAAATCATTGCCATAGAAATATGATGACTTTTAAAGAAAACTATAAACTATTGCCTTATTTAATCTGTTTTCAAGAAATTCAAAGTAATAATTAAATATATCCTTTAGATATATCATTCATTATGTATTTTTTTATTTTAATTTGCAGGGGAATCTCCTGGATACCCCACCCCCACCACCGTTCCCGCCAGAGGAAGAATGTAAGAGCAGCCTATTGAAAAAATGTTTTTTTTCTAAATCTTCATTTGTCCAAGGCCACATTACAGCGCGCACGAGTGCGAGAGCTCCAGAAACAAGCATACAAGCGCGTGTTTCCGGTGCGCTCATGTGTTTGCCGTGCGAGTGCAGTACGATAGCATAATTGTGCAAAAATTGAGGATCACATTAATTGTGCCACACTATTGTGTGCTTTTTAACACGTTGATATGTCCAAGCCCTTTATCCAAATGTTGCATAATTTTTGACAACTTTCTCGAGAATTGTTTTAGTAAATGTATACGAACATTTAAGACAGTGAGAGTTAAAATAAATTTCCTTTTTTTTCTTAGCAATACCACAACTAGCCCCCGGGCTCTCCATTGCCCCCACCGGGCAGTCCATTGCCTCTCCGGGCAGCCCATCGCCCACTCCGGGCTCTCCATTGCCCACTGCGGGCTCTCCATTGCCCCCCCACGGGCAGTCCACCGCCCGAAGTGGAGGCACCTGGCACCAGCCAGACACGTAAGTGCATCCTAAGCAATTTTTAATCTTTTTATTGACCTTGATTGTCAGCAAATAATTAGTGAAATTATCAGTCATAATTAAGTGAATTTATTATTTCACTGATAAAAATTTTTGTTAAAAAAAATGCAACAAATCTATTAATTTGGCTTGATAGACAGATCACAGTTCTTCTCATTCTTCATTCCCATATATGTCCCGACTCTGGGCTGTATCTTGTCCCTCAGTTTTTGAGCTTAAGTTACGAAATTCGGTCCAAACATCCAAAATATCCAAGAAATGTTTACTACATAGCCTTTTAGGAAACGTTCTTATACATGTATATATTACTAATGGATTGGACGGTGATTGTTGAAATAAAACATTTTTTTTTCTACAGGCCCTCCACCTTCTCCATGCCCTCCACCCTCTCCAGCCCCTCCACCTCTCCAGCCCCTCCAGACTCTCACCCTTCCAGCCCCTCAGCACCTCCAGCCTCTCCAGTCCCTTCGGCGGCCATGTGAGATCGTAAGTAAATCATATGCAACGTTAATGAAATGTTAATACAAGACTATTAATATCTGTATTTCCAGTGTAAAATCCACGCTACATGATGCAACATTGGGTACTGGGGGGTTGACAATGCTTTTATGGGGGGTGCACCATTTCCAAAAAATTTTGTATGTAGCACAGTCCTAGTGATACAAAACCAAGAATGTTCTGATACAATTTAGCAATAAACGTATGGTTTATGCCAGCATTACCTACTGTGTTTATCAGTGATCCCCCATGATGCAATAATATCGCTTTAAGTGGAAGTTCAGTGATAATATATATACTTTTAAGAAAAAAAGAGCAGTATTTATCCATCCCAATGACCTTAATCTGCCCATTCAGCAATCAGCATTGTGTCTGTGTATAAATAAATGCAACGGAAATAATGACTTCTGTTTGCAGGACCCCTAATAGAGACCGTTATGGTCTTGCCCTTGACCCAGTCCTGGGTTGATTCAGTTGGTCAATAGAGATCTGAGCATGTGTAACCATCCAACAGCCAATCAGTAGAAATCACTGTTACCAAACTAGGTATGCATAATATTAACAGAATTTTAGAAATAAAGATGTCTATACTAAGCTTTCCTTTATGACATACCGCAACATTATAGCATTGCAGTACCATGTATGTGTAAGTAGTTTAGGTGCAAAATTGCATCTACCGCATGGTGCTTTAGGAAATGTGCTCTTTTTGCTCAAACATCTCAACACAAATCTCTCAATATCTTCCTCCACCGAACACAGAGCATGCGGCGGGAGATGGCCACATGGTGCGGGCGCCTGGACCGCCGCCTGGACCGCCGCTGACCAGACTGGAGAGGAGGGTACACCCAGTAACCCCAGTGTTTTTTGTTTTTTTTGGATATAGTGTGTAAAAAAAAGAAAAATTATATATATATATATATAAAACTGTTAAAAAAATTGTTTTTGGGCTTTATTTTTCGATATATCAAAATATTCAGATAGATTCATAATCAATTTTTATTTGAAAAATTACAATACACATATCTTTTTAGCTAGCTCTATGTTCTGGTACTTATAATTATATATACCTTACCATTAATGCCATTACACACACCACATTGGCCACATTCCCTATATAGTAGTTTGCACACAACAAGGGAAAGAAGGCGATGGGGGTACTGGGTTACATAATGTCCACTGCAGTTTGCCACCATTGTTGTGGGGCCAGGCAGGCTTGGCCCACTGGACATACCCTTCCACCCATTGGCTACTCTCCCTCAGAGTATGCTTCGTGCAAGGGAAGCGGGTGAACAGGTAGGAACCGCACCATTGAGTTACCGCAGGCCCACACTTTGTAATATGGAGTACTGCTCTCGGGCTAGGCAGGATGACCCAGAGCTGAAAACATTAGCCACAGAGTAGCTGTTGCGGCTGTATGAGATGGTCAGAGTAGGTGACCACACAAAGTGGCCTCATGGAGAGAGAAGGAAGAACGAATATGGAGTACAGCTCTCAGGCCAGGCAGGATTGAACCAGAGTGAAAACATTAGCCACAGAGTAGCACTGGCAGCTACACAAAAACCACAGACACGGACACACAGATACAGAAAGACAAACAAAAAAACAGGACACCTAGACCTCTAAAAGGTCTAACACAAAATTTGTTCAAAGGACTTATAAGGAAGGTTAATCCTTAAAAGGAATGTTGGGTCTCAAGATGTGTGAATACAGGGGTGGTTGACAACAAGTGCTAAACCACCACACTGAAATCCACACACAGAAAGCTCAAAAAGCGCAAAAATCTCTCTCCAACTCCTACACGTTCAGGTCCCACTAAACACACTCCAACACACTGACAAAAGTCGCCTGTGAAGCAGCCTTTTATACCCAGGGGGCTGGCAATAATCATGTTAGCTGCCATTGGCTATTTTAGTCATGTGGCTTGCTCCGTCTTGAAAATAATCCCCAAAAATTCGAATTTACAAGAATTTCTCGTTTTTACGAAAATTCTCGTATACGAGAATCCGGGTCCCGAAAGATCGTAGATTCTCGTAATTACGGGGATACTCGTATTTTCGAAAATTTTGGGAAAAAAAAAATCCGCGGTTCGGAAGTTCGGAAGGCGGGAAATCCGGAATAATCCGCCGTTCACGGACGTGATAAATCCGCGGCGGACCCAGGTTCGGGTCCGCGAACTGGCCATCTCTACTGGTAACATGAGAATCAAAAACAAGTATAGATTCACTCTAGCACACCAAGGCTGGCAATTGCCAATAATCAGTAAGAGCAATCCTCCAAAAAAAAAAAAAACTACCCTGGGATTGATCCATCCTAAAATCAAAGTAAGAGGAGCACACTAAATCAGTGTATCAAAATGTATTGTACAAACAACATTTAGGGGCATATTTTAAAGGTCGTTAACTTTTCGCGGCCGTTTTCGCGGCCATTACGCATAAATCGCGTTTACCGCGATTTATAAAGGCCCGAAAACGGCCGCGAAAAGTTAACGAAGCGTTAACCTTTCGCGCCGATACTTACCTGTTACCGCCGCTTCTATTATAAAGCGGCGGGTACTGGTTTCGCTCGGCTAGTATCGGCTGTTTTACTTCGCCACCTTGAAGGAGGCGAAGTCAGCCGATACTAACCTCCGCGGCGGGGGTGGATGGCAGGCAACCCGCGGCGGGTGGTCGCACCCGCCCCGGGAGACACGCCCACCCCGCCCACACCCCGCGGCGGCAGCGGTGACCACCCGCCGCCGCCGCCTCTCCCAGCAGCCCCTCCCAACCGTTCCCCGTTCGCGGCAATCTCGGAACGGGAGGCTAGGAGGGGCTGTCGGAAGGGGCCGCAGCAGGTGGTCGCGACCACCCGCCGCGCACCCCCTCCCAGCAACCCCTCCAAGCCCCCCGCCCCGGCCGCTCCCGGGGAGGGGACGGGAGGGAGCCGCTGGGGGGTGGAGGCTCCCTCCAGCGGGGCCCTGAGAAGGGCCTTTTGGGGCTTAGGGGGTCCCGCAGCTCGACCGGGCCCCCCCTCCCCGGCCCTTATAAGGGCCCTTGCGGCACTTACAAGTGCCTTGCGGCTCTGACAAGAGCCTTTTGGGGCTTAAGGGGTCCCGCAGCTCGAACCGGGACCCCCCTCCCCGGCCCTTATAAGGGCCCTTGCGGCACTGACAAGTGCCCTTGCGGCTCTTATAAGAGCCCTTTGGGGTTAGGGGTCCCGCAGCTCGAAACAGGACCCCCCCCCGGCCCTTGTAAGGGCCCTTGCGGCACTTACAAGTGCCCTTGCGGCACTAATAAGTGCCTTTGGCGGGGGTCCCGCAGCTCGAACCGGGACCCCCAGTGCGGCTCTTAAAGAGCCCTTGGGCGACGTCTTCGGGCTGCGACACCAACCCCACTCAGGTCGCCGATGCCAGGCAGACTCATGCGGCCGCCAGTGAGCCCGCTGGCACCGCCGGCCTCAGCGGAGCCGATGTTGCCAGCCGCTTCTTTCTTCTTTCTTCAGCCATCTACTGCGATGGCATCTGAGTTCCTCGGCGGAAAGCTCCTCTTTATAGGTTTGCAGAAATCCATAATCCTTCTGATTGGTCAATTTTTAATACTTGCTTACATACCAATCAGATTTCAGAACTTTCCAGAAATCTGATTGGTTAAGTAAAGCAGTATTAAAAAATTGACCATCAGAAACGGATTATGGATTTCTGCAAACCTATATAAAGAGGAGCTTTCCGCCGCGGAACTCAGATGCCATCGCAGTAGATGGTGAAGAAAGAAGAAAGAAGCGGCTGGCAACATCGGCTCCGCTGAGGCCGGCGGTGCCAGCGGGCTCACTGGCGGCCGCAGTGAGTCTGCCTGGCATCGGTGACCTAAATGGGGTTGGTGTCGCCCGCCCGAAGACGTCGCGTCGGATCAAGACGCCGGCAACATCGGCCTCGTTGAGGTCGCCGGCCCCCGC
Source organism: Hymenochirus boettgeri (assembly GCA_019447015.1). Classification (NCBI taxonomy): domain Eukaryota; kingdom Metazoa; phylum Chordata; class Amphibia; order Anura; family Pipidae; genus Hymenochirus; species Hymenochirus boettgeri. The sequence continues at coordinate 180,406,823 of CM033470.1, read as the reverse complement.
CGGGGGTACCCCTGGCGGCCGCAGGGGTACCTCTCGGGGGTCGGCGGCCTCGGCGGAGCTGGTGTCGCCGGGACTGGAAGAAAGAAGACGTCGCCCAAGGGCTCTTTTAAGAGCCGCACTGGGGGTCCGGTTTCAGCTGCGGGACCCCCGCCAAAGGCACTTGTCAGTGCGCAAGGGCCCTTGTAAGGGCGGGGAGGGGGTCCCGGTTCGAGCTGCGGGACCCCCTAAGCCCCAAAAGGCCCTTTCAGGGCCCCGCTGGAGGGAGCTCCACCCCCCAGCGGCTCCCTCCCGTCCTCCCCGGGAGCGGCCGGGGCGGGGGGCTTGGAGGGGTTGCCGGGGAGGGGGTGCGCGGCGGGTGGTCGCGACCACTGCTGCGGCCCCTTCCCGGCAGCCCCTCCTAGCCTCCCGTTCCGAGATTGCCGCGAACGGGGAACGGGTTGGAGGGGCTGTGGGAAGCGGCGGCGGGGTGGTCGCCGCTGCCGCCGCGGGGGTGTGGGTGGGGTAGGAGCAGCGTCGGGAAGGGATTTTAAGTCCCTTCGCGGCGATACTATACAGTCGCCGCGAAGGGGCTTAAAATTACCGCAGCACATCGCGGCCGCGATAGGTATCGGGGAATAGCGCTCCGTTATAAATACGGCGATAGCGTATTTTCGCGGCGCGATGGGCGGCGGTAATTTTTGGCGATAACCATCGGTCCTTTTAAATATGCCCCTTAGTGTTAATCTATAATCAATTCTGTCTACTGTATCTTTCTCTGTCAATCTGTTTTGAGTTGTTTTCTCTGAAGTAAAACCTCAGTACTCATGTTAAACTATCATGTTGGCACTATGCAATATATAAGTGGGCTTTGGGCTGCAGTTTGGGCACTCTAAAAGGTTCACCATCACTGGCCTAGCCCCTCCTGATTAAAACACAATTCTACATGTGTGGGTGCACACCGAGACATGGCCACCAACTAGCCCCAAAGGGAACCAATGCATATGGGCGATTACACCAACAAAGTCAGTCAGTTCTGCATTTTGAACGGCTTTCGGTTTTTAAAACTAAACACCCCACAATCTCAAAATACCACCTACAAACTATTTATTTTTGGAACCTACACACCTTTAGCTACCAAATAATTCTATTCTTGTATACATAAAAAGAGAATTCTTGATGCAGTCTCACATAGAATGTCATGCTTTTAGATCTTTTTTTTAAAAAAAAAAATTAATGAAAAGCATGTTTTTAAGAAAATCATACCTACTTTCCTAAATATACTGCATCAAATGGTACGCTCTCATGTGTGACGAGACCAACTAGCCCCAAAACAAACCAATGCATAATTTCAATTACAAAAATCTCCAAAATGTTTGGTTTAATATTTTAGTTATAGTCTATTTTCCAATATTTAATTTGGCTTGAAATGCCAAATTCCTGTTCTTTCAATTTCTTCTCTTTTACTCTTTTATTCTTTCACTTTTTAGACTGTATCTCCTATCACAGTTTTCCAGCTAGAGAGACACGAAATTTGGTACAGATGTGCGGAACACATAGGAGAAACGTGCCATCTTCTAGCTAAGGAATTCATGGAAGCATTACTGCATTTTGGCAAATTTTGGGACTTTTTTACCCATTGACTATAATGAGTCCAATCCTCAAACATGAACATTCTGAGGTTTCAGGGTAATTTTTTAAGCATTTTTGGACAGAAATTCATGCGGCTCTGTTTTTCTTTTTAATAGACTAGGTCAAATTACAAATTATTATTCTTGTTGTGGATTTATACAGCACCAACATCTTTCGTAGAGCTTTACAATTACATGGATACATACACATCAGGCCCTGCCCCAAAGAGCTTACAATCTGAGCACATTTATTTGACACATACAACCTATCAGTATGTCTTGATGATTGTGGGGGAAAGCAGAGGGCCTGGAGGAAACCCACACAAGCACAGGGAGAACATACTATACCTTGCAGATGTATCCAATGGTGAATTTGAACTCAGGATTTCAGCACTGCAAAGCATTAGTGCTAACCACCGATAAATGCAAATTAAACACATTGTAACACAAACGGACCAATTTGGAACCCAGAAGTGTGGACATGCCCATGTCTCATGATAGCATGATGGTTTCTAATGCGATTATATCTAAAGGTGCCAATACACAAGAACTTACCTTTTGCCATTCCCCACGATATTTAAAGTAATTCTAACGGAACTACCTGACCCACCAAAATAAATGCGCCAGGTGGGAATGTTGCAGGAACATCAGAAGGTAGAAACTGCCAGCTATAAAGCCTTAAGTGTAGTGTAGTGCACTTTAAGGGTAGAAAGGTCACGCACAATTACCAGTGTTTTTTTCACTTAGCTTTTATTCACAGGTGCCCACATTAGCGCTTACCTACCAACTGATCCTGTGACATTCAATTAATTCTGTAGATACTACATGGATCTTCTTTGCGACTGACATAGGTTCCCAAGGTCCCGCCTGGCCCATTCATTTTGCGATCGTATGTCTGTCGCGAAGAAGATCCGAAAAGGAGGTTCCTGCAGAATTGATTGAATGTAGAGTGATCGGTAGGTAATCTCTAATGTGTGGGCACCTTTATCCTGAATCAGCTGTACATGGTGACAGATCTAAATTCTTTTGTTATCTTGCACTGAGAAACATTACTTTTAAATTAACAGATCATTTTCTCACGAAGTTCAGCATAAAATGGTGAGACATAAACCATTCTTCGCTTGCAAAGACTGACCTTTGATGGGTGCTTTGTAACCATACCTTTTTCCAGTTAATTGAGGAACATAGCAAAAGGTTACTGGTATAACCTTCATAGAAATAATCTTTGTACACATATAAGAAGTGTCAAAGATTTGATTGTTACGACGTCCCTCACCAGGGCCGTTTGCCCCCTGGACTTTTGGCGGCCAAAGACGCTACAATCCGATTGTACAATCTGTAGGTCATACAATCAGATTGCCAGTCAACCAAAAAATTTTAAACTGGTCCAATGGGGAAATTATTGGTCAATCGTTAAACAATCATCTACACATAAACCGATGATATTGGGATAGCCCAATATCGTACGGCTAGGATCTAAGCATCTATGGCCACTATTAGAGTGCAAGGTATCTGAGCTGAAGCTGGGAATTCTCAAGGAAATCGAAGCACAATTGGGGGACAGGGAACTTCTAGCTATAGAGCTAGACAAAGTGAGGTACAGGAGGGGAAAGCCAAAATCAGAATCAGGGAGGTCAGTACATGGGTAATCAAAGAGTAGTCAGGGTACGACAGTGGCGTGTTTAGGGGGTGGTCCAGTGCCCAAAATCCCCCCTTTCTCTTTCTGAGTAAAGTCAGAGCAGTCTGCTGCTTTACTCCTCTCAGTGCTTATTACATAGACTGATCCATGGATTGTTACAAAATGGAGTTTCAAAAACGTTTCTAGTTTTCCCTGTGATTTTTAGTAGCATAGAGAGCAACTGTTTAGTAGCATAGAGAGAAACTGTCAATATTAACCTTGCAGCTGCCTGAGGTGATTGCTGAGATTGAGGTTTAGATACAGTCATTACATTGTCTGGGCAACCCAGTTTTTTTAAAGGGTATCTCCACCCTAAATAAAAACCTTAAGAATAATGTAGGCTACCAATGCCCACCCCCAACCGCTATGTCAGATTACTAGAAAAAAGAATTAGAACTCTACTTTCAGCCCCCGACTCCCTGCTTGCCGGGATAGGGGCCGGACTGGCAGCCACGTCTGTGATGAGAGGCAGTAAGTAGAGAGAGGCAGTAAGTAGAGTTCCAGCTCCCGTGAAATTAAACTAACTCTATATTACACTGCACTTACCTCGTAAACTTGCTGTTCTCCACCTCCCACCATACTAATAGGAAGACACTCTTCTTAAACAGCATGTCTTTCTCTTGGACTGCTCATGCCACGGAAGTGAAGAAAAGGGCGCCAGTGATGGCAAATTTAAGAGCTAAGTTCAGAAGCTAGAACCTTAACCCAGAGATGAGGACCTAGCAGTTTAGGTACTCACCCTGGGTTCTTTAATATGAGTGTAGAAGAGGATCGGGTCTGAGTATAGTTGTCATTTAAATTTACACGTTTTTCACTATACTTAATTTTACCAAAAATCCTTCTACAGACAGATCCCTCACCAGCTGGTAGAAGCCACCACTGCTGCAGTACAATTGACATGCTGCACAGCCTGTGGCAACACTAGAGGGAGCAGTGTTGTTAGCAGATTTCCAGTGCCGCTCCCTTTACGATAGAAATCAATGGTGGCCAATAACAATTATTAGACAGGATTGCCGTGCCCCTTTAAAGTTTATGCTTGCTTTACATGGAAATTAAAAGAGAGGGTAAAATGAATATCATTTTTGGAATAAAAGTGGCGTAAAAGTGATATCTGTATTGGCTAATTGTGATAATAAATATGGCAAGTAGAGCATATATAATGTTATTATATAATCAATATATAAAAGAATATATGAATATATTTGGTCATGAACTTCCTACTGGGCTTGTTCGGTGGTAACCCATTTAGGAATCTCCCCACTTGAAAATCCTCCACTTGCCCCTGCATGGTGGTGAACATCAGAAACGAGGAACAGGAATCTGTAACCAGAGAACACTCGACAAACACACACCACAAGCTATAATTGGCAATATGGTGAAGTAGGCCAAAATATTTAAATCTAAAGGAGCCAATAGAAAAAGAGAAAGAGAGTAAAGCAGCCTGATTGGCCAATTGGCAAAATGCAGTGCTGGCTGAAGGACGGACATGAGACAGCCGCTGCGTGTACCCTCGAGGTCCACTTTGGAGATAGCCGAAGTAGAGCCGTGGGAACAAAGGGCAAGTACGCAAGCAGGACAAGATTATAATTATTATTACATCTTCCGTAGCACTTTACAATTACATGTATACATTCACATCAGGCCCTGCCCCAAAGAACTTACAATCTAAGCACATTTATTTGACACATACACTCTATCAGTATGTCTTTATGATTGTCTTTATGATTGTGGGGGAAACCAGAGTGCCCGGAGGAAACCCACGCAAGCACAACATACAAACTCCTTGCAGATGTGTCCAAGGGTGGAATCAAACTCAGGACTTCATCACTGCAAGGCATCAGTGCTAACCACTGAGCCACTGTGCTGCAAGGTGGAGAAGAGCCATGGGAGCGAGGTACCAGTAAGTAAGATGGGGGATTATTGATAGTGAGTGTGCTAATTTGTGTTTTCTGGACAACAGTGAAATTGACGCTGTTATTAATCCCTTGCTGTTAGATTTTTTCCCAACTATATATGAATTGCAGTTAAGATATATATATATTTGTTAATTATTCTTAAATTACACCTATAGCATAGACTTTCATTGTTATGTATTTTTTTTACCATATATTCACTAACTTTGAAATTGGTATTTCTTTTTTTAGATGTTAGTACATATATTCCAAAGGTTGCTGCATCAATTCAAGGGAATGTGACATTGTCAACTTTTGTGTTAGAGCAACCACAATGTATTTTTACTGATCAGTACCCTACAGAAGATGTCTGGTTGGTTGTTGCTCTAAATAGTGGTATGTATATTTTCAAATCACATACCCAAAAAAGGGAAACCGTGGTCTCCAAACGAGTAAGGGTTAACTGTAGGTCCACGGTCTTACCTTTAAATTGAGCCACTGATCATTTTGAAGATATGACTGAGGGCTTTCATTTTAAAGGCAAATACAGCCCTGAAACTGAAAATTGTATATCATTAAATCAACTCCACCTCTCCCCCTTTTATAACGGCAATGGCTAGAAAGCTGAAAATGCTGCACAATGTCCTGTTACCTCTCTTTCTGCTTACTTGTCCTTGGGTTATCTACTCTCAGTTATGGATATGACAGCCATGACTGAACAATTGCAGTTTTGGGGTTTAAAGGGAGGGAAGAGATTTAAAGGGAAAGTTCAGTGGAAAATATCATAGCTTTTCAAATTCTTCTACATATTCTTTCTTTTTTTGAAAAATCATTTGAATTTATAGCCGTTGTTGACATTAGTGAGCTGCCATTTCAGGTTATTATTATTATTGTGGATTTATATAGCGCTAACATCTTCTGTAGCACTTTACAATTACAAGTATACATTCACATCAGGCCCTGCCCCGAGGAGCTTACAATCTAATCACTTTATGTACACATACAACCTATCAGTATGTCTTTATATTTGTGGGGGAAACTGGAGTACCCGGAGGAAACCCACGCAAGCACGGGGAGAACATACAAACTCCTTGCAAATGTGTTCAAGGGTGGAATTGAACTCAGGACTTCAGCGCTGCAAGCCATCAGTGCTGACCAGTGAGCCACTGTGCTACCCCAGTCCACTTTCTCAGAATGCACCACTTCCTCAGAATGTTCCTAACAGTAATTTCTACTGATTGGCTATTGGATGGGAACATACTGCGTCATGGGCAAGACCATAATGGTCTCTATATGGGCTGGTTCACAATAGAGCGCAGTGGAACATTGCATTTGCAGTTGTGTGCATTGTTCCGCTGCATTAACACATAATGCATGCCATTATTTTCAATGGCAACGCTGTGCGTTATCGCACAAAAATGCTACATGCAGTGCGTCGCAGGCAACACACTACATCGCAGTGCTTTAATGTGAACATCGCTATTCATTTCTATGTGCACTGTGTTTTGGTGCTCTAATGTGAAGAAGCCCTTAAAGGTCCTGCAAACAGGAAGTCACAATTTTGAGAAGCATGTATCTATCAGACAAAATGCTGACTGGCCAGTAAGGTCATTGGGATTGAAAAATTCCATCATTTTTTTTTATTATAAAAAATTTTGGAAATGGTGCAGGCCCCACTAAAGGGGTGAAAAACCCACATTACATACATGCAAGTTGCATGTGCCCATTTGTGTTTTTGCTTTTGTGTTATGATGCTTTTATTCATACAGTAGAAGTCATTTACCCCCTGCATTGTAATGCAATGGAAACAGATACTGAATGGATTAGAAAACGTAGAAAGTTGCAATAGCAGGATACTTATTTAACAGAATATTTTACGTATTAATTATTCAGATTAGTAACTTAGTATTAAAGGTAAGTAGACTATTTGAGACTCCCTTATAGTATAAAAATAGACTTCTATTGATATACAGCTTAAGATGTTATAGATTCCATTCAATTGATGTTCATCATTCTGAGAACTGTTTTTATTTTTATTTTTATTTTTATGCAGTTGAGCCACTATTAACTGATAAAGATCTCAGTACTCCAGTCAGTTATTCCTCTTTCCCAACAAATAAATTCTATCATACCCTTAATGTCCATGGATTTGATTATCCTTGCTTTAATTCATCGGTAAACACATTAGCTTTGCTTCAAGTTGGTTCCGAAGTAAATTGCAGTAACTCATTTTGCAATGGCCCATTAACTTCTCCAGGACCTTACCGGTAAGTAAATTATAATTTAGCTTTGTTAACATTTTTTTGTAAATTATTATTAAAAAAGCCACATAGAGAATCAAAACTCATATCACTAATCACATCCAATGCCCCTTCCTAATACATCAATATTTGGAACCCCTAAGGAAAAGAAAAAGTTTGGGAATAGCACAGCGCTCCAAATTCAATAAAATCGAAATATAGCGTAAAACTTAATGAAAATTAAACCTGTGCATAAACCCCTTACAATGGGGCATACCATACCTTCCTCACAATGCTAGAGATGGCTGAACTTTCAAAAGTTCGGTCCGTTTTCTAAAAAAGTTTGGAAGTCCGAAAACAGACATATTAAAGTCAATGAACTTTCCAAAATATTGCAGTGTAAACTTACCTTACAGGCCCCTGGGACCTGGGATATGGTCTGGGAAACACGTTGGTGGGCGGGGAACAGCATAACCCTACATAGCGCACATGTGCACTACTTCCGGTTTCCGCATGCCGCTTTCAGTAATCCTCAAAGGTTCGAGGATTACAAGGGCCCTTTGGGGCTTAAGGGGTCCCGCAACTCGAACTGGGACCCCCCTCCCAGGCACTTATAAGTGCCCTTGTGGACCTAATAAGGGCCACAAGGGCCCTGATAGGGCCGGGGAGGGGGTCCCGGTTTGAGCTGCGGGACCCCTTAAGCCCCAAAGGGCCCTTGTCAGGGCCACAAAGGTCCTTGTAAGGACCCGGGAGGTGGTACTGGTTTCGAGCTGTGGGACCCCTGAACATCCGGCCGCGGGATTGTCAGCCATTTGGGAATCTGCGGCCATCCTGCGATTTTCGGAAGTGGCCATTCGAGGCCTGCCACATGTTTGAAAATCCTTGTACATTCGAGAATAGTCACGAGAGTCCGGAAAATCGAACTAGATCGAATAGTTCTAGTCCCTCCGAACTCATAAAGTTCGGCTTGAACTCGGGTTCAAGATCTAGTCCATCCCTACACAATGCAACAACCGTCATACAGTTATTACTGCATAGCAGAAAAAAGGAATGTAGGAGGTGCAACATTTTCCCGTGTGTCCAATAGACTGATCGGCAAGAAGCTGAAATCTATGGAAGATCGGCAGTGCAAGGTGGGGTATTACGATTGGTTCTACTAATTGGATTTTCGATCGGGTCTAAAATCCAATTGGAAAACCATTGGCCCACATATGGCTAGCCTTAAGGTATACACGGCATCAATATTCAATATCGATGACACTTTTTCAGGTTTTCGATAGAAAATCAATCGGTCTATCAAAAAAAAAACTGATCCGGCAAGATGGAAAACTTTCCATCTACCCCATCTACTAGAACCATACTTTCCGTAGTTTTCAAGCTGAAATCTAGGGAAGATCAACAGTGCAACTTAGGGATATTCGTCGGGTTCTTCTGATCGGATTTTTCATACGTTTTGGACGTTCGAAAATCCGATAGGAGGAATATTGGACCGTGTATGCCCACTTTATTGACCCATAGCTATGGATTGCTAGCTATGGGTTACAAACCCAAAGTAAACCTTGCCTGTTCTACTGCTTATGTAGTCTATCAGACTTGTTAGTTGATATTGTTAAATGAATGCATCCATAATACATACTCGATACATTAATTAGTATTTCCTTGATATTTTCAGGGTGAGATTTGTCGTGCTAAACAATGGAGTCATTGTTGCAAAATCAAACAGATCAGATTTAATAACTCTCCCACAAGGTAAAGATACTAAAATATATACTAGGAAAGCATGACAGTTGGTGAATTAAAAGGCAAGCTAACATAATTGTGGGGGAGGGTCTGTAATACTGGCCATATGGTCCTTAACATACACACCTATATGTGTGTGTTCCTCCAGCTCCTGTTTTAGATCCTGTTTCAGGCTTTAACTCCTCTGTTAGTTTAAATTGTCAGGGAAAAGGGGTCCATTTTGGTCCTAAATTTCTGTGTATGTATGCAATGTCTTTTAGGGCTCCACTTCATGGGCTTCTGAATCAATCAGTATGTAGGTCCCCCATTCTCGACAAATTGATTGACAGCCTTTGCTTTAACTGCTCCCTAAAAATGTCAAAATAAGCAAATCATTGAGCATTCTTTTTGTGCCAGGCATGTGATCCATATCCCTGCTGCAGGGTCAGGAAGTAATCTGTCTTTGTTTATGATTAACAACATATTACATTTGCAAATTTCCATTGAAGAAGACACACAAACAGACAATGCACTTAATGTATTATTATTTCTATTTTGTTAATAGCAAAAAATGCATCAATGATTGATCCCTGGCCCACCAGCCGTAGTGGGGGAATGATTGTCATTACCGTCATCCTTTCCATCCTTCTGGCTATTTTGCTTTCCTGCCTCATATTTGCACTTTGTTTTGGAAGGTAAAAAAAGAATAAAAAAAATACCTAAACTGGATTTCAGTAAAATGTTTGGTAGGTGCATGTTAATGGTTTGCCAGCATGACTGTCCCAACAAAACTAGAAATAAGAAATACATATACTGCACATGGTATATGTAAATTGTTCAATAATAAGCATTTTATTTCTTTCCACTTTCGTAACAATTAAAAATTGTTACGTTCTGGTTATCTACTCCCACCCCACAACCAAAAAAGAAAAACAAAAACCTTTTGTGGTGCTTAAAAAGAAAGTAAGTCCTTGGCTGTGCGTAGGTAACAATTTTGTCTAAATAAGTAAAACCACATTAATAGTGGAAAAATAAAACTTCATTAAAGGATAACTTCAGCCTTTGTATATTTTAAAGTATTACCCCCAAAACCATTGCGTTTTACTCTTACCTTCCGACACTCCCACAATGAGTTATTTGTACATACAGAGCCAGGATCCCTCGCCTGAAGTCCCACCTACTCTGCTCCTGTTGCGAGCTGGTTTAGAGCATGTTCACAACTGCTCAATCGGTAATGGCTGTGATTTATTCACCGTGATGTCACTTTCATGGCCATGACTGTCATTACCTGGAAGAGGAGAGAATCCTTGTTCTGTAAGTAATAATAACTCATGAAGGAAGCATCGGATGAAGGTGAGAGTAAAAGGTAAGACGCAACCGGGGTTTTGGGGGATAAACAAAGTTTTTTTTGAGGCTGGAGTAACCTTTTCAGTAATATAACACAGTAACATCATTAAAGGGCATGTCCACCATAAAAACCAAAATTCACAAAAATGTTAGTTATGTTACCCAAACTCCAATGCCAGTGGCATAACTAGGAATCACTGCCCCCCCCCCCCCAGCAAAACTATAATGGGGCCCCGCTCCCTGCTTCATCTACAGTGGGAGGAGGCCAATAATAAATGTTCTTTATCGTATTTACGGATAGTTCTTGTTGTCTCACTTTTACCAGATTAGTGAGTTACCTAGTTAGGGATTGGAGAAAATATCTGTACTGACCAGCAACTCGAAATATCTGAGCTGTTGAGGTTTAGTCACTGGCAAATGATTTATACTTGTATTAAAGCTGCTATACGATTGTAGTGATTTCAGTACAATTTCTTTTTTAAAAATGTGATTTAATGAGGAATGTATAATGGCATATGCAGTCCATATATCATATTTTATTCTAGATAATTTGAAAAAGTGAATGTTATATGACTATTATTTTCAGTCTGAAAAGTGCAGTTTAAGTTTATTTTCTAAACAGGAATATTAATGTACTATTTTATTACATTTCTTTGTTTTACTATAGTAAGAATATTTGCTGGCATGCAGGACTGAGATCGGGCACAGTTTTAGAAACAGGCACGGCAGGTTCATACAAATCTACTGTTGCTTATGAAGCACATACTAACTGGAATAATTCAATACAGGAAAAAAACAGAAGGTAAATTCACTTTTAAGACCAATAAAGACATTTAAGACTAAGACTAATTATACTGTTGCAAATTTGTCAAGGCTCAAAGTTTCAACATGGGGATGGCTCTTGTGAGCATGTGCCCATTTATTTGCATTTTGGTAGGGTTTGCCCCCTCAGGCAAAAGGCTTACCCTGACCTATGCTAGGTATGCCTCGGGTGCAGAGATGCCCAGTCATGTCAAAAGCAAATATGCAGATATGCCCATAAAATCATTATGCAAATGCCATTTGATGTCATAAAATGTAACAATAAATGGCCTATTATGAGCGTGCTTATACGATAGTTTGTAGTTATATTTCAAAATGCATAGAAGCCATGTGAAGTCAGCAACATCTTCCACTGCAACAAGCTTTGTAGCCAGTTTTATTTATTCACTCACCGTACGTAGGCATGCTCAGTGTGTTTCACCCATGGATAGAGAGGTAGGTCTCTAATGAGCTAGCGTATATACTCGAGTATAGAGTTAAAACCAAGGTACTTATTTTTACATAAAAAATGGATAAAACTGCTTGACTATACAGTATAATCAGAGTTAATTGGCCCCAATAATAAAAAAATAATACATTATAATCAAGTAAAAATAATAACCCCGTAAACAGGATTTATAGTTTTAATAGTTCTCCTTAAAAATATAACATTTCATTATCCAGGCCTCCCACCCCTCAACTATATAGGGTTAATAGGCCATCAAAAAAAATAAAAGTACTCTAGACTACCTCCAAACTGCAGACTTAAGTGGTCCCATAAAACAAAAGAGCACAGTTGGATAATAAGGGTTAAATGACACAAACGTTATGAGAAGACAGACTGCAGATGGAGACGTGCATCTCATAACTTACGTGTCTTACTTGCTCAAGCCTATTCTACTGTCACTACTCTGGTAGTACTTTTCTTTCCTCTGCGATCTCGGGACCCTAGTATACATTTTCAGAGATATTTTAAATTTTAAAAACCTTGTTTAAACTCAAGTATAAACGGTACAGAAAAAAAACAAATTAAACATTTTACTTTACACAAGACAGAAATGTATAAAGCATTTTGAAAGGCAAGCAATACATTGTTTTACATGGCACCTGTTTTATCAACATTACTGCTATTAACCCTTTCCAGACAGTTTTGCAATTTGACAACATTTTTTTTTTGCCAGAAGAATTTTCAGGATTTTGCACTCATCTGATTTAATGAAGTGTTGTGGTATGAAAACTCACAGAAATCAGGGGAAATTATATATCCATTTTTTCAGCACAATGTGTACTTTAAAAAGATAACAGACTTTTGCAACTTTTTTGGAGATTTGACAAAATTTGGGGGTAAAAAATTGTAGAAAAAAATGTAAAATTTGATTTTCTTGCCATTTTTATTTGAACTATTTTTAGCTCTGATTCTCTAGAGTATCCCAATACCAGATATGTATAGGTACCCCACACTTTCTGTTCAGGAGACCCTAAACTAAAACTAACACTTTGAAGATTTTTACATTAAATTGAAATGTAAAAGCTCTTCTAACAGTCATTGTAGGATTACTACTAAAATAAATTTAAAAAAAATCCCCACAAATGACACAGGAACCAAGGCATATTGACAATTACACCTACAATTTCTGTCATCTCTGCATTACAGTATAAACTGCTTTTGGTATTTCAAATGAAATACCCTCCAATCTCAATATAGTCTAACAAAAACTATATATTTTTGGAAAGTACACACCTTCAGCTACCAAATGGTGCAATTCTTTCATAAATATGAGCAGAATTCTATTTCATGCGTTTAGCAAATTTTATGAAAAAATTAATCAAAGGAATTATTCAAAGTCAGAGATCATACCTAAACTCCCATAACAAGTAAAAAAAAAAACTAAAAATCAATCTCCCAACTGTCCTGAATCAAATCGTATGCTACATAAATTGGTGCACACCTGTGCATGTTTCATAGTCAGCAATTCAAACCTAAACTCTCAAGATAAAAAAACACCAATCTCCTAAGTGTCCTGAATCAAATGCCATGCTTCATGCGTAGGTGCACACCTAAACATGGCTACCAACTAGCCCTGAAGGGAACACGTGCATAAGAACAATTACACCTACAATTTTAGTTATCTCTGCATTTTGAACTGCTTTTTGTTCTTCAAAGTAAACACCCCTAATCTCAAAAATATAAATGTTGCAATTTTGTCATACATGCATACATACAAGCAGTCCTTCATGAAATATCATGCTTTTAGCAGATTTTCTGAAAAAAAATAATGAAAGGCTTGTTTCAAAGTCGGCAAATCATCTAAACTCCCTAAGTAAAAAAAACACCTAAATATCAATCTCCCAAATGTCCTGAATCAAACAGTATGCTACATGCATGGGTGTACTTGAGACATGGCTACCAATTAGCCTTAAAAGTAACTAATGCATAAAGGCAATTACACCTACAAATTTAGTCATTTCTGCATTTTAAACTGCTTTGGTTTTTTATACTAAACTCTCCAAAATCTCAAAAATACCCCCCATAAAGTATATTTTATTGGAACCAACATACCCTTAGCTACCAAATACTGTTATTCTTTTATGCAAATGACCAGAATTCTGAATGTAGTACTTCATAGAACATGTTTTTTAAAGATTTTTTGAAAAAATTAATGAAAGGCGTGTTTCAAAGTTAGAAAATCATTCCTATTCCTATTCCAAATGTCCTGAATCAAACAGTATGCTACAAGCGTGGGTGTACACGGCCACATGGCCAACAACTAGCCCTGAAAAACAAATGAATAAATGCATAAGCGCAAATTATACAAATTCAGTAAGTCTTTCATTTTGAATAACTTTCGGTTTTCAAACTAAACACCCCCAATCTCAAAAATACCCCCCTCAAACTATGTATTTTTGGAAAGTACACAAAAATGCCTGTTTTCCATGTTAAAATCCGATTGGAAAAATCACTACCCCAGAATTTTTTTTCCAGGAAATGATTTTTCATTCATTTGCAAAGATCAAAAATTTGATCAGAAGTGCCATTTTTTTCTAAGGGGCATATTTATAAACGTTCGTTAACTTTTCACGGCCGTTATTCCCAACATTTTTGCAAAAATCGAGTTTTCCGCGATTTATTAATGGGCGGAAAACGGGCGTGAAAAGTTAACAAATCGTTAACTTTCCACGCCTATCGGAACAGTTACCGCCACTTCCATTTATAAAGCAGCGGTAACTGTTACGCATTGCTAATCTCGGCCGTTTTACTTCACCACCTTGAAGGTGGCGAAAACGGGCGAGATCCCCCTGGAATGCAGCGGGTGGACACATCCGCCCTGGGAGGCATGCCCACCAATGTTCGGGTCCGGTCTTTTAAACAGCTGATCGCACGTATGTTTCATTCTTATGCACGATCAGCTGTTAAATAGCTGATTGCGGAGAGGGTAGGGGGATGGATCAGGGTCCCAGCCTCCAATCTCGCAGGGGGGGGGCTGAAGACCTGCAGTTACGCCCCTGGGATTCCCTATACGGTCCAGCACTGAATGGGTCTTTTTGACTCAATGAGGAGAGAGGAACTTAGAACCTGGCATACATACCTGGCACAGAAAGGCTTAAAAGCAGTTTTATATAGTAGTAAGCTGTATATTGCTGATAAAGAGATAAAACACCAAGCCCATAATTGTGTTTAATGAGCATTATGGGTTATGTCTGCCTAGGCCAGGTGATGTTTGCATTCCAGTTAATTCAAAGGCTTTTCAAGAATAAAAAAAAGATAGTACTGCCAGAAGAGGTAGTCACCAGTCACATATATTAAAGAAGAAGTTACGCGCAAATATATTTGCTTTTAATTAAAAAAAAGCTGAATTTTCTCATTCCAATGAATTTAATCTGCTCATCCAGCATTTTGTCCATGTATAAATAAAGGCTTCTGAAATACTGACTTATGGTCCTGCCCTTTACATGCAGCAATCCCGATCGTATGAGCGTCGTTTGATTTTGTTTATTATTGTAGCATGCGATCGGTCGATCGTTTAACCGGAATTGGTTTGTGTACCCATGCAAGGAGTTTGTAAGTTCTACTGATGCATGCGTGGATTTCCTCCAGGCACTCTGGTTTCCCCCACAATCATAAAGATATACTGATGTATGTGTCAAATAAATGTGCTTAGATTGCCTGCTTTTCAGGGAAGGGCCTGATATGAATGTATACATCTAATTGTAAAGCGCCACGGAACATGTTTGCGCTACATAAATCCACAATAATAATAATAATTAGCTCCTGGTTTGATCCAGTTGCTCAGCAGTGATCGGAGCATGTTTGACCCATCCAACAGCCAATCAGTAGAAATTACTGTAAGGAACATTCTGAAGAAATGTACATCCTGGAAAGAAGAAGGACCTTTACAGAACCTGAATTTGCAAAGGGTATTTTTAAGATTGAATAAATATATATATTATAAATATTTAAAACTATAGGTATGAAATCAATTATTTTTTCAAAAAGGAAGAGAATATGTTGAATAACAAGGTATGTGTTACATAAAATACAAATTGAGAAAATATTTTCCACTGAATATCTGTTGTATTCAATTAGATCAACTGGACTTGAAGTTTAGTTCTTGAAGACGTTTCGCTAGTCATCCGACTGGCTTTCTCAATTCAGAATGACTTGTACAAGAATCTGTGGCAATTATGTACCCTGGAAAATCCCAATTAGCATATCACAGCCAGGTGTTAAGGGTGTGATTAGATAGTGGCTAAGAGGTGTTATAGGAACGCCCAGAGTAAGGTGTTAAAACAGCATTGTACATGGCAGACAGTTGGTGTCGAACCCCCCCACCTCTATTTAGGCTTGGTTTCTTTATTTTCACATAAAGAGGAAGTATAAGCTTTCACAGAACACATTAATGTGGTAGACCAAAACATCAAATTTACAAGGGAAGAGGTACAAAACAACAAACTTGCTTTCTTGGACTGCTTGGTAGAAGTTAAGGAAAATGGTAAACTGGAAGTAGAGGTTTACAGAAAACCAACACACACAGATCAATATTTGATGTTTGACTCCCACCATCTCAGAGGATCATCTCAGAGGAGCCCTTAAAACTTGTGGATATCCAGACTGGGCCTTTGTCAAAAGAAGTAGAAGGAAAGAAAAGAACACGAATACCAACAGTGAAGGGGAAAAGCAAGACAGAAGAAAGAACATGGTCATCCCATATGTAGCAGGGGTCTCCGAGAAATTAAGAAGAATTTTCAAAAAACACTGTATCCCTGTCTGCTTTAAACTGAACAACACACTGAGGCAGCAATTGGTACATCCGAAAGACCCAATACCGAAACACAATAAAAGCAACATCATATCTGCAGTGCAGTGAAGAATGCTCTGATTTGTATGTGGGGGAGACCAAACAGGTCGAGTCAGGACTCAGCCGTGTACCTGCATCTTAAGGATAAAGGACCTTTGAAGATTGTAATGTTAACATATTGGCAAAGGAACGTGACTGGTTCAAGAGAGGTGTTAAGGAGGCTCGATGGGGTTCGACACCAACTGTCTGCCATGTACAATGCTGTTTTGACACCTTACCCTGGGTGTTCCTATAACACCTCTTAGCCACTATGCAATCCCGCCCTTAACACTTGGATGTGATATGCGAATTGGGATTTTCCAGGGTACATAATTGCCACAGGTTCTTGTACAAGTCATTCTGAATTGAGAAAGCCATTCGGATGACTAGCGGAACGTCTTCAAGAACTAAACTTCAAGTCCAGTTGATCTAATTGAATACAACAGATATACCATGATCTGAATGAATGAGAACCTTCACAAGCATTTTCCACTGAACTTCCCCTTTAAAGGGACAGTTCAGTGGAAATTATCAATATTTGTTGAATTGTTAGTTTGTGTAATGCATACTTAGTACTTAGTTATTCTACATATTCTCTTCCATTTTGAAAAATCAGTTGATTTCAAACACTTTTCAACACAGCTGTTCCCTGCTGTTGACATTAGTGAGCTGACATTTCAGGTTCTAATGGTCCTTCTTCTTCACAGAATGCACCACATCCTTGGAATGTTCCTAACAGTAATTCTACTGATTGGCTGTTGGATGGGTCAAAGATGCTCAGATCTCTACTGAGCAACTGAATCAACCCAGGCGCTGGGTCAAGGGCAAGACCATAATGGTCTCTATTAAGGGTCCTGCCAACAGGAAGTCAGTATTTCGGTTGCATTTATTTATACACAGACAAAATGCTGAATTGGCAGATTAAGGTCATTGGGGTGAAAATATACTGGTCTTTTTTCTGAAAACATGTATTTGCACTGAACTTCCCCTTTAATATACTGCATTATAATACATTCAATTAAAAATGTAAATAAATTATTCTTTTCTAAACTAAAAATCTGCTAAGGTTATTTTTAGTAAGAACATGCTAGTCATGCCAAATAAAGAGTTTGTAAAAATATATAACAATTAATAATTACTTTTGATATTACTTTTTCCTTTCATCTTAGGCACATTTTTTCTCATGAGCAAAAAGGAAGTAAAAAATCTGCAGAAGCCGGTTCTTACGATTATGTGATTTAGTCAATGATATGTAACTTCCAATTGCTGTACATATACAATGAAACATAAATGAGATAAGGTTTTGGTTAGCCAAGCCTATATGTCTTTTAGTGGGTATGGCTTTTATTTACATTTATTTGAAGTTGAAGAGATCTTTTACACAAAACTAATAAATATCATTGTCTGCTTTAAACCTATAACCTTAGTGCTGTAATCTTGTACTTTCTCAATATGTACCAATTGCTACTATGACCCTGAGACAGATGTCAATTTGAGAAGGGCTTCTGGTGTCATCCTCATATCCACAAACTCCTGTTTACTTACTGGATTAAAGTAGTTGATTACAGGCTATATGCACACAGGGTATGCCTTCTAGTAGTCTCCAGCCAATCCTGTCACAGTCCAGATTAACCGAAGGAGCATGTATCTGAGTTTAGGAGGCATGGCCAGTCACACACAGTTATCATATTCAATTCTTTGGGGGGTTTCATCTGCTTTAATTCAACTTACTGGAGTGGTATTTTACAGTGTAAAGGATTATGGAATATACAAATTTGGGGTTAGTTCAAGAAAAATATGAACCAGCTAGCAGGGATTGGAGGGAAAAAAGCAGTAAGCCAGCTTTGCAGTTAGCTTTCAAATAATGAAATAAAAACATTTAACAAATACCAAAATGGTGTGTGTCCTTCTTACATAGATTATATGACCTTTAAAATTATCAATGGGGTGAGAGCAGTAAGAACACTAATGTTTCTATTGGTTACAGCCAATCAGGGTTGGATTTACCATTAGGCACAGTAGGCACGTGCCTAGGGGCGTCTGAGTGTGGAGGTGCGGCTGCCAATCTTCTCCCACCAATCCAACCCCTTTATTTTTTTTTTCTGTTTTTTTCCCCTCAAAAAACAGAAAATGGGTGTGGTTTGTATTTAGGGGCGGGGCTAACGGCGCCAGGCTCTTTGGCCTACAGGCTCCTGAGGTGTAAATCCAGCCATGCAGCCAATATATCCTGCCACATTTCCAGTTGATTTCATCCTCAGGTGTTCAATGAGAATCTGTTCAGGACCACTTCCTAGTTCAGTTCAACATATAAACACAACGGCCCTTCCATAAAACTTACTTTATTTTATATCAAACATCGATAAATAAGGCTTCAGGCCCACATGGCACTCATCGGCCATAGATACAGCAAGCAGGGTATCATGTTTCAGGTCACATGACCCTTTCTCAAAAATACAACCATAGTCCAGCTCATCACATATTGATACTCCTGACACAATTAAAAACACATAAAAACATGTATCTACAAATATGCACCCATTCAAACAGGATCAACATACATTTCTAACATCATATACTGGATTATTTATACCTTTTGGGTTAAGGGTATCCACTTTGCATATCCATTGTGCTTCTTTGAGCAACAAATTTTAAACTCTATCCCCTCCCCTCCGTCCTAATCTCATTTCTTCTAATATTTGTAAGGGTAATTGAGACACTGTTAGGGGGATGCACCGAGTGCCGCTATCGGCAACCTGGAGCAAACAGCCCGGCGATATTGTATGCCGATAGCGGCGCTCGGAACATGGCTACCAGGCACTGTTCTATTTCAGCACTTTCAACGCCAGCTATTAGCTGCCGTTAAAAGTGCCACAATAAAATGCCGATTTCGGCATATAACATCGCTTGCTGCGGTTGTGCTGTTTGCTTTCGCGTTAGCCACGCAGCCGCCGCAAGAAAGGAGTTAAAGTCACGCTAACCAATATAATATCTGTAAGCGTGACTTAAACTCCAAATCAGGAGCGGTGCGCCCATTGGTGCATCGCCCTGTGTGTGCCCAATCTCTTGAAAATGTTTCCCTACCGGGCTCTCTAATTTATTATTTCTAATATCAGATTTATGTTCTCCCAGTCTTACCTTTTCCACTTTCATGTAGTTTGACCAATATATAGTTTTCCGCATGAACATTTTAGAGCAATAATATTAAAGGGTATGTCCATCCTTAAAACTGTTTTTTGATATAGCTTTCCCCCTGGTCTCCCAGACCCAACCGCTTCATTTTTAGGTTTAGAAAGTGCCCCAAACTTTTACTTACCTCCCCTCTTTCCTCCGCTGCGCTGCATTTTCTCGCAAGCAGAGGAGCGGGACCGGCAGGCTGGTCATTCAGTGCAGCGGAGGAAAGAGGGGAGATAAGTAAAAGTTTGGGGCACTTTCTAAACCTAAAAATGAAGCGGTTGGGGCTGGGAGACCAGGGGGAATACTATATCAAAGGGGACTGATGCTAGGGGGAGGGATTCCGGAGGGGGGGGAGAGGAGGGGAGGGAGGGGGAGAAGGGCTGCAGTACGCATGCCAAACTTCTCCGGAGGCCAGGTAGGAGGCAGAGTCCTATACGGACTCTGCTATCCTCCTGGTGGGCAGTTTTTGGGCTTTGGGGGGACTACAGGAGAACCATATGGAGCTGGGATGTGAGGTAAGGATTAAACTACACTACAAATGGGGCCAGTAGTTGGGGGGATTATAGTTTTGGGGTGGACATGCCCTTTAAAGGATTCTTTACATCCATATCCACTAATGGGGTTAGTGGATATGCATGTAAAGAATCCTTTAATATGTATTTTGTATACCTTTGTTGGATGATACAATATATCCCCCCTAATGCAACCATTACAGTGGATACAAGACATACATAGGTATGTTCCATTTTTCCTTTTCTATTGTACATCTTTCCCTCTCCTATCTTTATCCAATCCCACATCCGCTCTCACCAGACGGTTTTTAATAGTCTGAGATTTGTCTGAGACAAGGGGTTTCTTTTGAATAATCGGTATATCAGGTAAGTTTGTTTCTAGAGTATTACAATGTTTCTTCACTATTTTTTCTATCTTCTCTAATAAAATATGATACTTAGATATTAACATTATCCTTTCTTCTTTTGTTTTATCAATGTTTTCCTTTCTTTTCCACCATAATCTCTCTCTTACTTCTTTCTAATAACTCTTTGGGGCTTTCCTTCCATCTCATCTAATCTTGTTCTAATTTTCTCTGGGTCTGAAACCATTCACTCTACCCATGTAAATTGTGATTTGGTAATCGCATTTTTCATATGTCTGGGGTGGAAGGAGGAATATGCTAGAAGGGTGTTTCTGTCTGTAGACTTAACAAACAGATTTTACTATTTACAGTTACTAGTTTATCACCTTATTATATTAATATAATAATATATTACAAGCTTCTGTTACAAACTTAAAGGACAACTCCACCTTCATAAGAACATAAGAATAGCCTCTTTAAAATATATTGATATATCATACTTTGTCCTATGAATTAATTACTGTATGCCTACTATGCTTCTGGATGCCTTATGGAAACCGAGCAATTTAGAAACCTGTACTGAGCCTGTACTGAGCCTGGGCATGCTCAGAAGTGGCAGACAAGGGATAAACATTCAGTCATTGGCTGTGATGTCAACAGTCATATCCATAACTGACAGTTGCTAACTGGAAGAACCAGGAAGCAGAAACAGTACACAAGGACATTGTGCAGGATTTCAGGTTAGACTTATATATTTCAGATTTCAAATTATTACCAATTAGGGTTTTGGGGGGTGATTAACCTGTATGAAAGTTTTCATTTTAGGGCTGGACTTGCCCTTTAACCCATCTAAATACTGGGCACCATGACTAAGCCCAAAGAAAAGAGAGAGACAGCGGTTGCCCGCAATGAACCAGCTGAAATACTGGCAAAGTTTGCGCACAACAATATCCAAGATGGCGCCCACAATCCAGCCGCACGAGACCCAGACAACCAAAAATCACTGGCAAGTGAAGAACCATTTACAACGGATTCACTTACCCCAACTCAGATGCACACACAGCTGCTTGCAGCCATACAGGACAGCAAGACAGACTTAAAATAGAGGAGGTAAAAATTAATACAGGAATTTTACGTTAAGACATGCAAAGGCTGCGACATCGATTAGGAGAGGCCGAAGGGAGAATATCCCAAGTAGAGGACACCCTAAACCCGATGCAAGCCATGGTAACCTCCCTACAGCAACAAGTAAAGTATTTACACTCCAAATCTGACGATCTGGAGAACCGCCTTTGAAGGCAAAACCTAAGGTTCCTAGGCCTCCAGGAAGGAATTGAGGGCCAAGCACCTGAAACATTTATTGTAAAAAGCAACTACAACTTAAAGGATACAAATATTCCATGGTCTACCCGGCCAAACTCAGGATTATCGATGACACAAGTACCCGCTTTTTTGACAACGCGGAAAATGCAATGGCATGGATCGAAACCAGTCAACCCAACAACGGTGTAGTATAACCCCATCACAGTCTAACCCTTTCCACCTACTTACTACTACCATTGAACTGTTCCCCATTATTGAAATACTAGTGCTATACAAACTATAACACAATGCTATTATAAAGTAAATATAACAATAGAACACTACTGCCTAAAACTCTTAACGGCTATCCACTTTAACCCCCCCATTACCCCACCCCCCTCCTCTTGTGTTTACACTCTGACCCTCTCCTTCCTACCTGTTTCTTCTACACTAACAGCTATCTTAAATGGTCTATTACAACTGCTGAAAACCTGCAATAACTATGCAACTGAAAATATGTACAACAGTCAATAGCTTGTTATAAGAAGATATATGTAATCAGCTAAGTCAACGAATAAATCAAACCTCCACTCTACCAGAAACTATCCACTTTAAACCCCATTCCCCCCCCCCTCCTCCATTCTCTTCTACATTTCCATCCACCATATGACTGATAAGTTACCTTAGCTGTATAGCTGAAAAGTATTACAAATGCAAACAATCCTATGTGTTTATAATGTATGCTTGTTTATAAGTTAACATGTAATACTGTCTTACTCTCTAGTTTAAATGGTGCGATACAAATGTGATCCAAATAACTCATTATTTTCATGTTAAAGCATATATGGACAGCCATATATGTAATAACTCTCTCTCTCTACCCCTTTTAACTACTCCTCTCCCCCCTTTTATCTCCTGAGTCTATACCCTTACTGGCAGCTATATACTAACTCCAAGTCAAACCACATCTGAGAATGATGACAATGGTGAAGTTGGTAAAGCTGGGTACACACGATGAGATATTTCGGTCCGATCGACCGATAGTTCAGTGTATCGGTCGATCGGACCGAAATTATTGCATCCAAATGCAGCCATGTCCGACCGATCGTTCGTCCGAATCGGACATGGTGGAAAACCTTGTCTGATCGTGCGGTCCTCTATGGACCGCACAATCGGTCGTGGTAACTATCAGACATGGCTGCTTTTGCCGCGACCAACAGTCCTTCCTCCTGGCCGACCGGTCGAAAGTATTGAACGTTCGGTCAGGAGGAAAAATCGCTAGGTGTGTACCTAGCTTAAGCCTCTAGGCCCCAATATCACCACTAGTAAAAGTTATGTGCTAGCCTAATTGGTCTGATCCAAAATGTGGAAACTAACCTCTTCCTATTCCTATATCCTTTCCGATCTTTACCTCTCTCTCATTAACCCCACCAATAAAAGACTAATACCCCTTTATCGGGCCTGGAACCTGCAGTCTCAAAGTACTAAATAAGTTAAATGAAAGAACACCCCATTACAATGTATAAGGATAAATGGTTACTTTACCAAAAACTGTTTAACTGCTTTGCAAACAACAATTGTAACTGGTTGTCTTTAATAATTGCTACTGTTATGATGTCAATATGCACCATATTTCTTTTGTATCTGAGATATCCAATACTAGTCATTGTCCCATTGTCCTCCCTAACCCCTATCCAACCTCACTGGACCGCCTTACCCCACTGGGTACAACACACCACCATAAAACAAAATTATTAACTTCTTAACATGGAACACCCGAAGTCTCAACGACAAATTGAAGCAAGCAGCAGTATTCTCATTTCTCCAACATTATAACCCTGATATCATCTGCCTACACAAAACACACCACCAAATATCAAACCACCAAAATGTCAATCCTTATACGTAACACTACCAGATATAAAATTCAAAAAACCTCAATAGACAACCAAGGCAGATATATATGCCTGGCTCTGGAAATTAACCAAATGCACTTCATACTGATGGCCATCTATAACCCCCCACCAGCTGATTTACAAACAAAAAAATTGATAGACTTTGCCTCCACATATTCGCACTCCCATGTAATCTGCATGGGTGACTTTAACTTAAAGGACAACTCCACCCTCATAAGAACATCTTTTAGAAGGAATGGCCTCTTTAAAATATGTTGATATATCATAGTTTCTCCTATGAATTCATTACTGTATGCCTGCTATGCTTATGGATGCCTCATGGAAACTGAGCAATTTAGAAACCTGTACTGAGCCTGAACTGAGCATGGGCATGCTCAGAAGAGGCAGACAGAAGATTAACATTCAGTCATTGGCTGTGATGTCAACTGTCAAATCCATAACTGACAGTTACTAACTGGAAGAACCAGGAAGCAGAAACGGGAAACAGGACATTGTGCAGGATTTCAGGTTACACTTATATTTTTCAGATTTCAAACAATTACCGTTTAGGGTTTTGGAGGGTGATTTACCTGTATGTAAGTTTTCATTTTGGGGCTGGACTTGCCCTTTAATAATGGACCCTGCTAAGGACAAACTACATCTGCACCCCTCCCCACAACACGGAAGTAACTCCTGCTCACCTTTGCAAACTTTGATGAAAGAGGTCGGATGGATAGATATATGGCGAGAACAGAATCCACAAAAACGCGAATACACCTGTCACTCTACCACCCATCACACTCTGTCAAGAATAGATTACACCTTTCTCAACTCATTAACAACTATTAAATCCAAATCAATAACCCACCTTCCTAGAGGCATCTCGGATCACTCCCCAATACTACTTCAAATGGATTACAACCTCCCCACCAAACTGAAACCCTGAAAACTACACCCCTTTTGGCTATCGCTATTAACTGATACAGACACCATACGGGATGAAATTACAGAATACCATGAACACAATCAGACAGACCCGCCAACTCTTGTATACTGGGACAGCCTTAAAGCCTTCATGAGAGGGAAATACCACTCATCAAAAAAGCAACCACAACCGAAGAAAAAACCCTCAACACGCAGCTCCACATTTTCAAACAACAGTATATCCTAGACCCAGCAGAATCAACATATACTGAATTCCTAGCAGCACAGAGACAGCTTCATATATTCCAAGAGGAAAAGGCAAAACGGAAAATAATTTTTCCAAAATAGTCAGTTCTTTGAAGAAGGAAACCAGTCGGAAAAACTCTTAAAATATCTAACGCAAGCACAACAATCCTCAAGGTGTGTACTCTGCATCCTAGACCCCACTATGGGCCCAGTAACCACAACTCCAGATATCCTGCAAGCATTCACAAACTACTACTCAAATCTCTACAGTATGTCACCCGCTCAAACTCGAGCCTAACTGATATTTTCGACTACCTGGCTGACATCACTTTCCCAACTTTTTTTTTTTAAACTTGTTTATTGATTCACAAATAAAGGTTCCATTGTACAAAAATAAATATAGTACTTTCCTTGATAACTATTGACTGTGTTTGGAATTATTACAACATAAGAGAGCTGTTTTCTTACATATGGAATATACATATTTGGTTTACCATTAACCTATATTTAACGTAGACACAAATCTACACAATGAGTCGGGTTATAAAAAGAAGGGAGGGGTAACTTGGGTTGAGTAATTAAGGATGGTATACCTTAATAGTTGCAGATTGGAGATGGAAGCAAATCAGTAGCACTAGTGATAGAGTGATGAGTAAGCAGAGGTCGAGTGACATGGCATAGATTTTCTTCCATCAGACTCCCACTGTTGTAAGTCCTTTGTCGTGTTCATAGTTAGGGGGAGTGAAACAGCTTATATATGTTCATACCACAGTGTCTAAATATTCTTGAATTTGTTTGGGCAGTCACGGCTTTGGTATATCATTTTGATCATAGGTAGTGTGTTGTTAATCAATGTTTTCCATGCATTGAATTTGGGAGATATAGGCTTACCTGAGAGGGGTTATATAGGCTAGGTGGATATAGAACTGGATATAGAACTGCATGAGTTGGTTTGGGGCTGATGGGGATGCTTTGATGTGGGTTTCAGTCAAATCTTCCCAACATTAGGTGTAAGTAGGGGGATGTGTTGTGACCATTTTCCCAGAATTGCCGGCTTGTCGCCTGGCAATTTAACATAGCATTTAACATATACATATAGAGGTTAGATATCACATGTTTTGTTATGCCTGAATATATTTATAATAGGGTTGCGGGAGATTGGAATATTAGTGCTCTGAAGTTTAGTTATCAGACAGTATCTTAGTTGCAGATATTGGAACAGATAATTATCTTGCACTTCGAATTTTTGTTTAAATTCCTGGAAGGTGATTAGCTGGTTATTGTTTGTTATATGGGAAAACATGGTGATTCCCAGTTGTTCTAGTGAGTGGTAAATGGTGAGAGATTAGAGATGTGGGAAGTTGTGGTTGTACCACAATGGGGTTTCTTCATGTATGTCACTGTAGTTGATTATTGGCTGTGTTTTGTTCCAGACTTTATATTGTTGTTTGTGTAATTCGGTTCCTCCTGCTGGTAGGTTATATGAAGGGCTGTTTAGAAAAACTAAGGGATGCGTGGGGAGATATGCTAAGAGCATACCCTTCATATTGTATAATTGTGGAGTGAAAGGGTCGGGTGCGTCTTGGAGTTCGGGTGTGATCCAAAGTTTGAAATATTTTAAATGTCCAACCAGATAATACAACTGGAAATTTGGTAAAGCGAAGCCTGCTTGCGTTTTGGGTCTTGTAAGTGTTTTAAGTTTAATCTCTTTTCCCATTCCATAGAAATGGGATTAGGAGGCTTTGGAGCTTTTTGAAAAAGGGGTCTGGGATATAACTCATACTGTGCTGTATATATAATAGTTTGGGTAGTATTATAATTTTAACAAGATTGATTCTACCTATGAGGTTTAGTGGGAGATTCTGCCAGGTTTTCATTTTGTTGGTAATATTTAAGAAAAGGGGGGCTATGTTTAGATTATAGAATTCGGTTGGTGGTTGGGATATGTGGATTCCAAGATATTTAAAGTTATTGACTTTGGGGAGTAGGTTCCGGGCAAAAGGTGGGATATATATTTGCCTATCGATTGGGAATAGTGCTGATTTGGACCAGTTGATGTATAGGCCCGAAATTGGTCCGTATTGGGTGATCAGTTCATATGCAGTTCGGAGGGATTTATCTGGGTTTTTCAGAAACAGGAGTAGATCGTCTGCGTATATGTCTATGTGATAGACCGGAAATATCAGGGTGAGATCTAAGTTGGATTGCTAAGGGCTCAATTTCAAGGGCAAATAGATATGGGGAGAGTAGACAGCCCTGTCTAGTTCCCCTAGCCAGTGGAAAGGGGTTAGAGACCATTGCATTTACTTTAAAGGGCATGTCCACCCCCAAAACTATAATCCCCCCCAGTAATGGCCCCATCATGTAGTGTAATAAAATCCTTAGCTCACATCCCAGCTCCATATGGTTCTCCTGTAGTCCCCCCCCAAAGTCCCAAAAACTGCCCACCAGGAGGATAGCAGAGTCCATATAGGACTCTGCCTCCTATCTGGACTCCGGGAGAAGTTTGGCATGCGTACTGCAGCCCTTCTCCCCCTCCCTCCCCCTCCCTCTCCCTCCCGATTAGGATTCCCTCCCCCTAGCATACAACCCTTTACATACAACATTCCCCATCCCCCCAGTCCCAACCGCTATATTTTTTATTTTAGAAAGTGCCCCAAACATTACTTACCTTCCCTCTTTCCTCTGCCACACTGAACTCCCAGCAGCCGCGTCCATGATTGGCTGCCACTCAGCCAATCACAGGCGAGACTGCCGGTCCCGCCCCTCTGCTTGCATTTTCTCTCAAGCAGAAAGCCTGGCAGTGCGGCGGAAGAAAGAGGGAAGGTAAGTAAAGTTTGGGGCACTTTCTAATAATAAAAATAGAGTAGTTGGGGCTGGGGGGACAGGGGGAATGTTATATAAAAAAAATTTTTCAAGGGTGGACATACCCTTTAATTGAGGCTGTTAGGCGTTTATATAAGATTTGCACCATTTCCTGTATGTTGGGCCTATTCCAAAGCATCACATGCATTCCCACAAAAAGGGTCATTCAATTGAGTCAAATGCTTTGGCTGCATCAAGGAAGACTATTATACGGAATCCAAAATTGTCGTAATCTACTAGGTTATTGATTAATGTTTTTCTGATATTAATTGAGGTGGATTTCCCGGGTATTAAACCTCGTTTGGTCCGGGTGGATGATTGAAGTTATAATTTGTTGCAGCCGATTGGCAAGGACCTTCGCCAGTAGTTTATAGTCTGCATTTAGCAGGGAGATGGGGCGGTATGAAGCAGGGTCTAATAGGTTTTTATCTGGTTTGGGGATTAGTGTGATGTGCGCATTATACATAGAATCGGGAAGCGAGCCCTTGTGGAGAGCTTCATTTAATGTGTCTAACAGAGCAGGCAAAATATACTTGTCATATCTTTATAGACATCAACTGGGATTCCGTCCAGGCCTGGGGTTTTGCCTTTTGTCAGTTGTCCTAATGCGTCCCTGAGTTTGGGCAAGGATATTTCTGCTTCCAGAGCTAGTCTGTCTAATTGGCAAAGTTTAGGGAATATGACCCTGCGTAGAGTGGAGGTCATAGTGAGTGTTGTATTATTTAGTTGGGATTTGTAGAGGTCGGTATAGTAATTTGTGAAACAGTTCTGAATGTCAGAGGTCTTGGAACAAAGGCCTTTGTCTGGGTCTTGAAAGTTTGTGATCGTGTTGCTGTCCATTGGGCCATGTGCTAATCTTGCCAGTAGTTTTGCGGCTTGGTGGCCGTGTTCAAAGTAATTTTGCTTCGCGAAGAATACTTTTCTAGACATTTTTTCCTTTATCATGGAGTCGTAGAGGGATTGGGCTACCTGCCACGCTGCTTTGGTGTTTGGAGTGAGGTTGTCTACATATTCTGCTTCTGCGGATTTTAAAGAGGTGGCCAGCCTAGCTTCGTTCTGTCTAGTTGTCTTTTTAATATGGGTGATGGTGCTTTGTAAATTACCTCTGAGGACAGCTTTGAATCTGTTTTCTGCTGTTGTTTCTAATTGGTTATACAGGAAATAGGTTTCTATTTGTGCAGATATCGGGTCTAGTGTCAGGATTAACGTGAGCCAAAAGGGGTGGAAGCGCCATACTCTATTGGTATTATTTGAGGGTGTTGGGGCACGGACTTGCAGAATTATAGGTGAATGATCTGAGATTCCCCTGGGTAGATGTGAGACTTTGATTATTTCGGAGGTTAATTTCCTGGTAGTGAAGATATAGTCAATACGAGATAGAGTATTGTGGGTAGCAGAAAGACAGGTGTATTCTAGACTGTGGGGGTGCGTGAGTTTCCATACATCCACCCACTGTAATTCAGTGATAAGATGTGTTAGTGGAGAAGATATTGTGGTGGAATTGGATTGTAGTATGTCTATTGAGGGGTTCATTAGTGCATTAAAGTCTCCTGTACAAATGGTGTATGCTTGAGGGTATTTTAAGAGAAAGGGGATAGCCTTCTTTAGTGGTTGTTGTTTAGGGGGTGGGTCGTAGATCCAGATTATATTGTATATTACTGAGTCGATAGAGAGTGCAATGAACAGGAAGCATCCTTCTTTGTCAGAGTGAATTTCGTGGATGGTATGTTTTACTCTCCTATGTATTAAGAGAGAGACTTCCCTGGAGTAGGAGGAGTATGTGCTGTGGGCTGCCCAACCAATCCATGGTCGCTGTATATAGTGAGTCATTTCTGGGGTGAGGTGTGTTTCTTGTAGGCAAATCAGATCTGCTTGGTAAGATTGTATTTGTGTGAATACAGATAATCGCTTGTGGGGGCTGTTCAGAACTCTAACGTTCCAAGACAATAAATTAAGTGTTGAACTCATCATTTAAAAGTTCATCTAGCATGTCACATTTAACGGAGGGGGAATAGGTGAGAAGGCGAGAGTGTGGAAAAAGAGATAGATAGTATAACAGATAAAATGCTTCCAAATGCTTTATATCATTCCATAGCTGCGTTGGGGGCAACCGTATAGATTTACTTATTAATTGTTTTCGTAACACAAAATATGGCGCTGTGCATACATTTTTCATACTCAAGATTAGTTTAGTAACTTCAAAAAACAAACAGGTATAACTTTTTAAACAGATCTAGTGCTTAATTTGGGGATGCACCTAAGGTGCAGTTTCTGCGAGGAGGGTAGAAACAGTTGTGCTTCCTCGAGTCATTTGTAGATTTATAACCAGCACAAACTTTATAACTGCATAGGAAAGTAGCTTAGAGGGGGCCCAATCTTTCGGAACTGGGGGTTTATACATAGGAGTCCTTTTGGTGATAGTGGGGAGGAGGGGAGTGCACAGACACCTTCTGTCTCTTTGCGATTGGTAGAGATAGTCACGGTGGCCAATACTGGTCATTGTGCTGAGAGGGGAGGCCATTGTTATTTACCACAACACATATGCAATACAATTATAAATCCAAGTTGTATGGTTAGTCTCCCTGATCTGTCGCCCCCCCCCCCCCCCGATCCAAAACCGGCTCCCCCTATCAAACAGGTTTGTTATCAGGTACATTTCTTTGGAAGACACAAGATTAGTTTCGATATTATCAATCACCTTGAGTAGTTATTGAGTCTGTATAGGAGTGTAGATAGTATTTTGTAGACCAATGCGGTTTGTGGACCGAAATAAATTCCATTTGTTTGTTTTCTATGGTTTATATCTAGGGATCTCCCAGGGGTGCGGGAAGATCTTGTCTCATCTTGCCTCCCTCGCATTTGTTATAATTAGGTGGTACTGGGTTGTGGGTCAAGGAGCGAGTCTCGAGCTTCCATACGGGCAAATTAGACATCTCGGTCCCAATGGTGTTGGGGGTGATAAGAGTGTTCGAGGCTTGCCTTAAACCAGAGTTGGGGACAAACGGGGTGTTAGAGTTCAATCAGTCAGCAGATTCAGTTAGTGCACCAAGTGGAAGTTCGGAGGGGTCGGGCATTGTGTGTCGGGGCCCAATCCGTACATTTGTGCAAGCTGCACATAAATATGGGGGACACACCCGGGGGGAAGGGGGACTCAGGACTTAGGGCTCCAGTTGTTTACTATATGAGCTGAGGTAGATGCGATGGGCATCGAGTGGGTATAAAGAATAGAGAGTAGCTTACCCAGTGCTAGTCTGCCTATCTGGAATCAAGCCATTGGCAGGCTTCAGATGGGTTCTCAAAAAATCTTACCCGACCGTCCTGTTGAACTCTGAACTTTGCTTGGTATACCATTGAGTATTGTATCCCAGCAGCTATCAGCCTCCTTTTGACTTCTACAAATGTTGCACGCTTTTTTGTAAATCCAGTGAGAAGTCAGAAAAAAACTTGATGGTGGTGTTCTCGAACTGTAGGTTTGCCTTTTCCCGTGCCATACGGAGTAGAGCGTCTCTATCCCTTGCATTAAGAAATCAGGCAATGAGGGGTCTGGGAGGTCCTCCTGGTACCGATGGTTTTGCTGGGATTCTGTGGGCTCTCTCAATGGCCAGTTGTGTGGATAAGCCAGCCGTATCAAAGCAGGAGTGTATCCAGCCTTCTAGAAACCATGCGGGCCGGGATCCTTCCGCACCCCTGGAAAGCCAATAAAATGTATATTTTGCCTCCTTGAGCGATTTTCCAAATCATCTAGCTTATTTGTAGTGGTGGTTAATTCTTGTTGGAGTGCTGCTATGGATTGGGCTTGTTGGGTGACCGTGTCCTCCAGTGTAGATATGCGGGTCTCTGCCTCTCCCACCCTCTGTCTAATCTTTGCTAGATCATGGCGGAGAAGAGAGATATCCATCTTGATATCTGTTTTAACTTCATCTAGCACTGCCATTAGAGCTTTTTTGTGTCCTGTATTGCTCCGAGCAGCTGTTTATGGGACTCCGACAGGAAGCTTTCTTCATTCAGTTGGTTGGCTTTCGGCCATAGCAGTTGGATCCCTGCGCAGGTCAGGGTTTAGCTGTAAGGCCTGCGCGGCCTGTTGGCGGGAGAGCGCGCTTGATTCGCCTGGAGGCGTGGTGGTTCTAGCGTATTTTTGCAGTTTTTCTTTCGCCTGAGTTCCGTGTTTGTTGTTTTCAGGTTTCGTCATCGGTGCCAGGTACTGTATATGTTCAAATGGTTTGGTATTTGTGCTGGTATTCGGGCGTTTTTAACCTCGGTTAAGTATTTGACTCGGGAGCTCAGCAGGAACACGTCCTACTCCATCGGCCTCTAGACTCCGCCCCCCACTTTCCCAACTTTAAAACCAGAACAGCTAGCTCAACTGGAAGAAGACATATCACTAACAGAAATACAATTAGCAATAGCAAACCTACAAAGCACCAGGACCTGATGGTCTTCCAATAGAAATATGCAGCTTCCAATAGAAATATGCAGCTAACTTAATTATAAATTGCAATGGATTTCCCCTGAAACACCACTGTGGTGTAACAAATGCTTCCCTCACCTGGCAGCGCTACCACACAAAGAATGGCTGAATAAAATATCACCATCCTTGCTGATATAATACGAAAAACTACAATAATCCCATTTAGCGAACTTCAACAAAACCATAAACTGCCAAATACATATCTTTACAAATATCTACAACTGAGACATTGTTTAGCAGCAAAATTCCCAACTACCCCAATCTGGAAATAACAAAACACCCAATTATCGGTATTCTACGCACCCAAGGGATGCAAGGCCTCATATCTCGCCTCTACACCAAGCTAATAGAACACCAATCAATAAGACTAATCACAACAATAACAACAAAATGGCAAAGATATATACCAGAATTACCAAATGATTCATGGAATGATTTTGCAAACTTACATATGGCGGTCTCACCAGCAGCTAATAACAGACTAATTCAATATAACATTATACATCAAACCTATCTCTCACCAAAAAGAATGCATAGCATTTCAACATTCAGAGCCCACACATGCCCGAAATGCTACCAAGACCAGGCCGATTTCTGGCGCCTCATATGGACGTGCCCAAATGTGAGAACATTTTGGCAGCAAATTATCAACTTTTTAACTAAAATAAGTGAACTACCCATCCCGTTCAAAAGCGAAATATGTGTACTGGGGATACTAGACGAAGAAATATGGACTAAATACCAGAGAATTCTCTTCCTTGCACGGAAGACAATTGCTCTTAAATAGATGGCACCTGACACACCAACCCTAACTAAATTGAAAAATCTCATTAACACCACATCACCATATCTTAAAATCTTATACCAAAAAAGAAAATGTCCACAGAAATTCACCAAGATATGGAACCAATGGATCGAACACCAAGATACTACCATCTAAGAGCCGAAAAAGCTGCGGTGTGCTCCCCCCTCTCCCCTCAATATTTAAAACTTTAAAAAAGGGATATTTATAATATATAAATAAATGCAAATCAAGAAATGGTGCTTGTAAATAGTTATAAAGTGTATTGT
The DNA here is from genome assembly GCA_019447015.1 of Hymenochirus boettgeri. Lineage (NCBI taxonomy): Eukaryota > Metazoa > Chordata > Amphibia > Anura > Pipidae > Hymenochirus > Hymenochirus boettgeri. The sequence goes on along the minus strand of CM033470.1, from coordinate 180,373,402 downwards.
TTAAATGTTTTGTTAAATTAATACTATTTATACCATAAGAAGATATACAACAAATTATAATGCAACAATGTATATATGTTTGGGACTGGCATGTACAATCTTAAATACTGTACCTATTGTATATCAAATTATTGATAATAAACACAAAGTTAAAAAAAAAGTGCATATTGCCTCTAGACCTTCCTCATGCTTCATATTCGTATATAAGCTTTCTATGTCTAGCGTCATCAGAAGGCAATAACCATCTAAAACATCGATATTTCGTATTTTACATAGAAAATCATTAGTATCCTTTAAGTGAGAACAATGTTCTATGACATATGGCCATAAGACCTTGTCTAGAAAAATGGTCTAAAAAAGGACTAAATACTGAATCCACCCGGCAACTATTGGTCGGCTGGGAGGATCCACCATTTTTTAATGAATTTTGGGTAAACCATTTTTTTGTGTTTCTTTCTATGTGTTCTATAATTCCCCCCAATCCTCAGTGTACCTTTATTTTCTTCAGTTTCCTCCTCTGTACTGAGATATACAAGTTAAAAGAAGTGAAGATTTCAATACACCACTCCTGCTTGAGCTGTCGATCAAATACGCTAACAGCATGCTGGTTTAGTGTGTAGGCTTACACAGGTTTTACAGAAAGTCTCCCAATAACTCCTTCTTACTCACTAAAATGCTTGGCAAATACTGGGTTAAAAACAGAAGTAAAGGTAAGAAGAATTCCCCCTCCTCCCCAAGCTTTTACCAATTTATTACCTGTCAAAGGGAGATCGGGCTGCAGTTATTAGGCAGGACACAGGTCTCTCCTAAATCAACCAGAACAACAGAGATACTTGCTTTCAACAGGCTTACATACCAAGGTTTTTTTTTGTTTACAAAGGTTAGAGTGATGTGTCATGTGTAGGAGGATTAATGTGCATGAGCTGCTTGTTTCACAGGCTTTATTTACAGCCGGACTACTTGAACAGGGGAATAACCAGAGAGGGTGGGGGGGGAGTGAGGAGCTCTGCAGTAAATTAGACAGTGCGCAAACACGGAGCCACAGAGGAAGGTGGGAATAAGGCAGAATACACTAACCTTTCTATGTCTGGATTAGAGCAATGTATAAATTTCACTATAGATGCCCTTTAATTAAATATTTCACTAACATGCCATCAATAACACCAAGCTTTTCAGCCTCCAACATCAATGTCTTTATTTTTCTTTGTATATCCCATATAGGATTTTTATTTAATTGACGATATGTACTGGTGTCCTCCAGCATGTCAGTAATCATTTTTAGATATTTATCTCTTTATCCTATCCTGTATTACAATAGCCCTGCATTTATCGGCAGGCATAACCACAATCACATCGGGCAAAAGGTAAATATCTTACATCTTTGTTACTGGCTCCTGTAAAATTGATTAATGAATGGGAGGTAAGGCATACTGTAGCTCCTTAATCTCCCTTTCTTCAATCAATGCATTAAAGGAATAGTTCACTTTTCCAGTATGCGCCATGAACAGAGGGAGGAGAATTAACCTTGTGTGCCATAGTTAAAGGGAAGCTAAAGTCTCCATACAACATTACCCCAATATAAAGAACACATTCACAAAGATACAAAAAGCTGTGTCTCACCACTCCCTTTGCTGTGGATGCTGGGTAATTCATGAAAATTACCTGTGGGTACTATGGGTCAGCTCCCATAATTCACCTTATCTGAGAACACCCAGCTAAGTGTACACACTACACTTCACAGGTAGCTGCAGCCTTGCTTCCTGGAAACTGATAGCCAATTATGTTACAGCTCAAAGATCATCCCTCTTTCTGACACAGAACACAGTGCAGTTTTTGTGTAAACACATGCTCCTGTCCCTAACAATGTAATCATTGCAGTTTATTTCTTTGAATGGATGTGAGAAACAGAATATTAACATTGCAGTAAAAAAATAAAAGTAAGAGTGGGAAGTCGAACCTGCAACCTTCTAAACTGTGTCTTTCTAAAAAGAAAGCTTTCTACTTATATGCCACAAGGGCTACTAGGTGGGAATATCAGTACATGTAGAATCTCTATCTTTTGCTAGAAACAACAAGAACAAAAAAAAAACCTGGGCAATTAAATCTGTGTCCCATTGGTCTGTTTGTTTATACAAACAGCACGCCACCACTGCAGATGCAATAGATGCAATAAATACATTTCAGTAAATGTCAATAAAATGAGTTCACTATTTTGTATTGTATAAATATATATATGTGTGTATATATAGACAAATAGCCCCTGAAACTGGGGCAATAAAAGCATAGGAATTCAAATTCCTTAGGGGACCCATATTCCTCTGCCCGGCTAGTATATGGAAAAGAAAATGTCTGATTTGGATGTCTGATTTGGATTTTCAAATTCCTTAGGGGACCCATATTCCTCTGCCCGGCTAGTATATGGAAAAGAAAATGTCTGATTTGGATACATTTTAAGTGTCCTCTTGAAGGTATTGGACATTTGATTTGCATATCAGCAAGTGTATTTGTTTCTCTTTTTTTTTTTTTTTTTTGAAGTGCACCAATCTTTAGAAACCTGGAATTCTCCATCATTCACAACCCTTGTTTAGAAAACCTGGGGTGAATTCTGGGGAATGGGTAATTGTAGCCATTAGAGATTTTTTTGTGGTGAAGGAATAGCTACGTAATGCTAAAGGTAAGGCATCAGAACAAATATAATATTTTGGCCAGGATATTCATTTTGAAGGAGTTAAGTCTGCCCAGTCATGAGATATTCTGTTTTTACCATTAATCTAAGTCAGAATATATTGTTTTAAACAAGGGAGCATAACTGGCTACATACAATAAATCTACGGATGTAGTTATATGAATTCCTAAGTATCTGAAACTCCTCACAAGCTGAAATCAAATTAAAGGGCTTGTCCACCCCCAAAACTATAATCCCCCCAACTACTGGCCCCACCATGTAGTGTAGTTTAATCCTTACCTCACATCCCAGCTCCATAGGGTTCTCCTGTAAACCCCCCCCCCCCAAAGTCTCAAAACTAACCACCAGGAGGATAGCAGGTCTCTGCCTGCTATCTAGCCTCCGGTAGATATTTGCCATGCGCACTGCAGCCCTTCTCCCCCCTCCCTCCCCCTCCCTCTCCCTCCCTCTCCCTCCTCTCCCCTCCCGTTCTACATCCCTCCCCCTAGCGCAAAACCCCCTTAATATGCTGCTCCCCCATGTCCCCCAGCCCCAACCGCATATTTCCCAAAAAGCTCCCCAAACTCAACTACCTCTCCGCTTCCTCCTCTGCACTGAATGACCGGCAGCCAACGCCGTGATTGGCTGCCGCTCAGCCAATCACAGACGCGACTGCCGGTCCCGCCCCTCTGCTTGCATTCTCGCAAGCAGAGGGCCGGCAGTGCAGCGGAGGAACGAGGGGAGGTAAGTAAGAGTTTGGGGGGCTTTCTGAAAAAAATATTTATGCGGTTGGGGCTGGGGGACATGGGGGAGCAGCATATTAAAAATCATGTTTAAGGGTGGACATACCCTTTAAGATCAATTTTTTGGGTAAGGTTTAAGGTAAGGTAAATATGTTTGGTAGGGCGATCATGGGGGTGGAGAGGATTTAAGGGCATCTTCACACCCCCAAAAAAGTAGTATTTAAATTGCAATGCCCCATAGCCTACTGTATACCTTGCTAGGTTAATGTGTGAAAATTCAGATTCTAAATTTACTTACCAGCCTTTGTTCCATCACCAGCCTTGTGCTGCTTATTCCGATCGCTGATCACTAAGTGGCTGCTGGTCCAGCCCCTTCTGGTGCTTCTGAGATCAGTAGAAGCAGCAGAAGGAAAGCGGTGGAACGAGGGCTAGAAAGTTTAGAATCCAATTTTGAACCTAATTAACCTAGTGGGGTCTAGGTATTGGGGCATTACAATTTACATACTTGCAGGGTTATTCAATAAAAGTTCTTATCGTTAAAAATGATGCCAATTTTGCCCCAACCAATCGGATGTTGGCTTTGAAATATTAAAGAATATCTGATTGGTTGGGGCAAAATTAGCACTATTTTTAATGATAAGAACTTTTATTGAATCTCTCTGTTGCTTTTTATGAAATCAAAATAAATGCACGGAGCAGCAGCAGGAGGAAGTGGGAGGGGAACTCCAATGCATATGCCAGAAACCTCTAGGAGCAACAGATACAGATGGAAACGGATTACACCAGGGAAAGGCTCCTACTCTCAGGACATGCAGGACAAACATGCAGCAGAAGAGAAAGGTTGGGGTCATTTAACACTACACAGTGTGCCCAACTTTGGGGAAAATTTCGGTTGGGGGTGCCCTTTAAAACTATGCCACCTGCAAAGAGACTTATAGGGCTATGTACAGAGAGCCATTATCGCCTTTTCCGTCTTAAAGTCCCATTAACCCATATACCAAGGGTTAACGTGACTTTAAGACATAACATATGGTGGTTTCGGTGGTACGCAAAAACTGTGCCGCTCTATGTACCAAGCCAAAAACGGCTCTTTAATACTCTAACGCCAGTGATACAAACTAAGTTTTTTTGAGGCTGGACTTTACCATTAATGATGTGATCTAAAAATCTCTTTAACTGGATCCTAAACTCTGTTTATAAGTAAAAAAATTAGTGTGTTCTGTGTCTCTTTGTACAATGAAACATAAATACTGTGAAGGAAATTAATGATATAATAATAGATAATAATCAGACTAATAATATAACTAACTTTAAATAATACTATTTCTTATTAAGTAAGCTATGGGGACATAATTAATGAGTAGTTAATGATTAGGTATGCACACTCACCATATCACCTTTAAATGGCTCCAGGTGCAGTACTGCTGATGCTAGGCTCCAATTCGCTATATAGTGGACAAAGATATAAGTAGAAGCAGTGCCGCATGCCAAATTGAGAACAGGTGAATATAGGGTTAAAAACCCTTATTTATTGACATGACAGAAAGCCCAAAGTTTTAGGGGGGACTAAGCCTCCCTTCCCCAGGGGTTGTGCTTTCTGTCATGTCAATTAATAAGCGTTTGTAACCCAATATTCACCTGCTCTCAGTTTGGCGTGCGGCACTTCTTCTACTTGCCACCAGATCCATTGAATAGTGAGCTCTGGGACTAAACATCTACCATATGCTGGTTGGTTAGAACAGAAAGATGGTTAGTTTTTATCAATGGAAAATATGTTAAATCCTGCTTTGTCTTTTGGTATACTGCAGACATTATAATAACTGTGTGCCTTGTACACACGTACAATGTTGAACTAGAAGAATGACCTCTGAGTAGTTATGTGTCAGTTCCGAATGTTCTCTAGGGAGAACACTTAGGGCTGTGTGTAGGCTGAATCTTTGAGAAATGACAGACAGAATATTAAAGGGCATGTCCACCCCCAAAACTGAAATTTAACCCCATACTGGCCCCACTCTGTAGTGTACAAAAATCCTTACCTTACATCCCAGCTCCTTATGGTTGCTATGCTATGCCCCTCCAAAGTCCAGGAAAGTGTAGTGTAAGAAGCTCTGTGTGACTCATCCTGCCCCTATCTCAGGCTCAACCTCGACAAGGTCTGAGGCATGCGAAGGAGAGACACCCCCCCCCTCCCTCCCGTTTTCTTCTCCCTCCCCCTAGCGCAAAACCCCTTGGTGATATAGTTATTGGTCCCTCAGCCCCAACCACCGTAATAGAATTGTTAGAAAGTCCCCCGATAGTTACTTACCTTCCCTCTATCCTCCGGCGTTTGGAGCAGCCGGCAACCGCGTCCCTGATTGGCTGTCTCTCAGCCAATCATGGACGTGGCTGATGGTCCCGCCCCCTGCTTGCATTTCCATGTAAGCAGAGGGCCGGGACTGTGCGGTGGAGGATAGAGGGAAGGTAATTATAGTTACATAGTTACATAGTTACATAGTAATTAAGGTTGAATAAAGACAGACGTCCATCAAGTCCAACCTATTTTTTTTTTAACTCTACCTAACTGTTGATCTATCGGGGCACTTTCTAACAATTCTATTACGACGGTTGGGGCTGGGGGACCAATAACTATAATATATAAAAACTTCAAAAAAGGGGTGGACATGCCCTTTAAAGATCTTATAGACTTAACAATTATGTGCAAACATAAGGGTACATACAGACTGTATTAAGAAAGGCTAATCAGCATAGAAATAACCATCACAGTTTCTCTCTCCCTCAAAAGGGTGGATTCCAATTTACTCTGGAGCAGTAACCAGTGTTCCCTCTAAACTGTGCATTTCTGTGCATGCACACAATTCTGCAGGTCTCTGCATACAGGTTAAATTGGTGCGTGCACAAAAATCTGCTGTGGTGTGTAGCACACAAAATGTTATTTTGTATGCACACAGAACATATATTTCTGCACACACACACACAGATGATTTTAATTTTGCGGAAACATTGTCAGTAACCGGAAAATGGTGAAAACATTGGCAAATTGACACAGTCAAAATAAAAATAAACTATGAGAGGACTTACTGATATTGGAATTCGTGATTAACTATATTATATCTCTAATATTTCTTAATGTTTTTGATGTTTATTGGTGCTGATGTGTAGGTTTCTCCGCTAGCTGCTGTGTTGGTTTTCTCCACTAGTATTAAGTGTGCACTGTCACAAATGTGGCATTTAAACTCTCACAGGTAATATCTATAATGGCAGCATTTATTTTCAATTCATCTCACTGTATTAGCAATATCAATCAATATGGCAGCTCCTACCTATTCCAATTTACAGGCACTCACGGGGTTAAAAAGACTCTGGGTTTATAAAAGTACTCTTCCTATTTGTTCACCACAAGATTTGACTCAGCAGGGTAAAGCTGGGTACACACAGTAACGCTAAAGCCCCAATACCGTCGGATCCGATTATTATCGTTATGTGTGTACATTTGTTTCCCGAACAAGCACGCGGCCGCCGAACGATCATTCGGAAAGACCGAAAAAGATCCTGTCTGTCATCTTTCAATGATCTGTACTGTGTGTACCCAGCTTAACTTGTTTAAAAGGCAATAGATGAAAAAATTCACAGCCACAAGCAGTAAAAGACAGAATTTCCGGCATGGTAGCCAAAGGTGTAGCCACAGGGGGCGGGCTGCTTTAAAGCAGAGTTTAACCAGATGTCAGTTTTCCCTACAATTACTATTTCATAATAATTCAGGGGAAGAACATATATAATATTTTCCCCAAATAATGTCTGCTGATGCTGGAATTAAGGCATGTCTGTAAATATATATCATAGGTTGGTATCACAAGGGAAGTTGAGATATTTTACTTATTGGTCATGCAAACTCATAAATATATCATGTTTGGTATCTTTGGATTGTATAAAATAAGCTGATCACAAATCTGTTAATATTTGGTATGTGGCATGTCTTTCTTTGGCAGTCGTGTCAGATGTCCAACTGACCGTTCGAATGAACAGACACGCGGAAAACCATGGCTAATGATGTGGTCCTCTATGGCAGGGTTTCTCAAAGGGTGTGCCAGGGCGCACTGTTGTGACTTCAAAGAGACAGAGGCATGCCTCATAATTTTGAAAATATTTTCCCCAGTTTAACTTGCATTTTCTTACTTTGTACTCTAAAAACAAAAATTATGATTAAATTTCAATACAGCCAATGTAGTTTAACTTTACTGATTGATCTGAATACAATATATTCTGTAAAGTGCATAAATATGGGTTGTTATGACTTTAATTCCAACACTGTGCCTCAAGAAAAATTTTCATTGTCAAATGCACTACGATTTGACGGACAGTGCTACTTTCCAGCTTGCTAGTGGCGAACGGCCAGTCGGAACAAAGAAATCACATGGTGTATAACCAGTTTAAGGCCTGTTACACATGGGTCAATCAGAATTATATTCCTGACCGACAGACTGATGATCAATATGTTGGGTCTTATATAAAGTTGAGTAATGTAGGGCACTGTGGTAAAATGAAGGACAGTGTTTTGGAGGTTTAATTCTATATGGATTGATAAAATAGCAGATATTAGAGATATGAGAGTTTTTTTATTATTAATAGAGGTTGTAATGTAAAGTTATACATTGACTGCATTGAAATGGTCTTTAAATATTTATTTTCATTTACAACACAAGAAAGGGAAAGTTTAAGTATAAACTTTGAATTTGGCTTGAAAGGCTACATTTTTGAGGGGAATGTGTCTGTGCTGAAGGTTTTAAAATGTATTCCAGGCCACATGGGCATTTTAACATATAGATAGCATTTTGGTGTCACATTATGCGACCTCTGACCCCAAAAATACTATCTATATGTTAAAATGCCCATATGGCCTGGCATACATTGACCAAACCAGTCGGAGCATCAATACCAGGATAAAGGAACATAGGAATAATATACGTAGTTTCAAAGCAAATACCTATTCGGATACCTCTATTGCACGCTATTTCAATGATAATAGACATACTCAGGGACATTCAATAAAAGTTCTTATCTTTTTTTAAATGGTGTCAATTTTGCCCCAACCAATCAGAACTTATGTAACATTTGAAAGCTAACATCTGATTGGTTGGGGCAAAATTAGCACCATTTTTAACGATAAGAACTTTTATTGAATAACCACCACTGTTTCTCAACTTAAGTGGTGTATTTTAGAATCTGTGATGAGAGACAATAGAGGGGGGGACATGAATAAGAAACTACTCCAACGGGAATCTTAATGAACAATAGAGTATAGCATGCTTTTTCTAATTTTTATGAATATTTATGCATATTACATCTTCTGATCGCTTCTATACTGTTTTTTGTAATTTTTCCAGTGCCAAGGGATATACTTATACATTTATTTCCTTTGTCTTATCTTATACTATAGATACTAAAAAATATTTAGAAACTCAAGGAAAGGGTAAGAATGATTACTGATCTTAGCAGAAAACTGAATCATTAGAGAAAACCTCAGGTAAAATATAAATATTTTTATATTTAGAATATTCCTCGACTTCAGTCTTCCAGATCTAAATCTGCTTTGCTTCATTTTGAGTACTATAAGATTACTAAAATTCAAACAATAGTGCTTCTTCCCCCCTTTTTCTTGTATATAGCTATGGTGACATTGACACTTTAGGGCTATAAGGTTTTAAGATTAGTTTTTAGCTAATAAAGTCTTAAGCATTTCATTTTAAAAATTTTACCACTCTAAACTATTATATTTGCACTTTAAAATCACTAGCACTGAATAAATTAATCTTAATTCTTTTTACACTATTTATGAATGCATCCTAGCACTTAATAATGTTTGAGAAACACACTGTTTCATATATACATTTTTTATAAATTAAGTCCGAAAATTAAAACAAACACCAAAGAAAGAGTTAACACAGAGCACGTGTATCACAGATTTGTGGGTGTGTTTTTAGATTGCATGTCATCACTGTTAATTGTTTTTACCCTTTAACTGCCACAGAACATATATATACTTTCTGTGGATAAAAGGCTCAAACTGCCATAGAACATATATATACTTTCTGTGGATAAAAGGCTCAAACTGCCACAGAACATATATATACTTTCTGTGGATAAAAGGCTCAAACTGCCACAGAACATATATATACATTCTGTGGCTGTCACTTTAAAAAAGTTTTTCTGCTAGTGCTATGGGTGATCGGGGGAATGGCATTCAGGTGCCCCCCAAGCCCCCTTGATTCCCCCATCAGTTTCATCCTCATCCGATGGGGGGATCGGGAGCTTGCATTGCCTAAAGCCGTGACCAGTATCCTATTGCCGGTCACAGCTTTTCTCAATGGAGATTGCGATAAGGGAATGGCAAAATTAGCACCATTTTAAACGATAAGAACTTTTATTGAATCTCCCTATATGTCTGTTAAACACAGCAGCTTTTGTAATGTGTTTACACAAAAACTGCACTGAAATCTGTGTTCTGTGTCAGAAGGAGGGAGGGATGATGGAGGGAAGGTGAATTATGGGAGTTGACCCCTAGTATCCACGGTTTATTTTCATACATCATCCAGCATGCGCAGCAAACGGAGAGTTGAGACACAGCTTTTTGTATCTTTGTGAATGTGCTCTTTCTATCGGGTCACTGTTGTCTGGAGACTTTAGTTTTCCTTTAATTTAAATTAACGCAGACACCGGTCGCAAGGCTTAAAGTTGCTGAAAGAAGTGTTCAGAAAGTTAATATTGCTAAACATTTTCAGGGTTGCTCGTGAAGGTTCTAATTCATCCAGGTCATGGTATATCTGTTGTATGCAGTTAGATCAACTGGACTTAAAGTTTAGTTCTTGAAGACATTTCGCTAGTCATCCGACTGGCTTTCTCAATTCAGAATGACTTGTACAAGAATCTGTTGGCAATTATGTACCCTGGAAAGTCCCACTCAGCATATCACAGCCAGGTGTTAGGGACTTCCTGAATGCAAGATGTTAATTACATTGTGGCTAAGAGGTGATCTTGGGTTAAAGGGCAAGTCCACTAAAAAAAACCTTTGTTCTAAAATGTAGATTACCCCCCCAAACTCCACTTTCCCAATTTTTACAGTTTCCAAAGATGCTCCTGAACGTCCTTACCCGACCCAGTCCTAGATGACACCCCCTGCTCCTGTTTCAAGCTTTCAAACAGCCGGAGGGGACTTCTGCACTTACAGCTTCTTTACTTCCTGGGCGCGGCTGTCAGGCGATTGGGCCTGACGTTACACCTTAACCAACATCCACACCAGGAAGTAGAGCGGCTGTCAGCAGCAAAGTAGGAGCGGCGAGGGACCCGGTCAGGTAAGGAACTTCAGGAGCGTCTTTGAAAACTGTTAATGATGCGAAAGTGTGGTTTGGGGGGGTAATCTACATTTTAAAACAAAATTGTTGTGTTTTTTAGAGGACTTGCCTTAATTTTAAAAGTACAACATTAGGGCTTTTATTTAACCCTAACTTGTTAGGAGAGCACAGTTGCCCTTTATGTTGTGCTTGTGAGGACACTGTCACTCACGGCCACACTGCAATGCAAACGCATGCGATTTCATGTGCGATCTCGTTGCGTTTGCGTTTTTTCATTAATTATTGAAAAACGCATGCGATTGTGATTTAAAATGCGGAAAGCAAATTGCACTTGCAGCGCGCAAAAAACACCCATTTTCGGTGCGTTGCAGCATTTTCATTGATATGAAAAAAACGCAAGCGCAAAAAAAAAGCGCAGCAGTGTGGCCTAGCCCTAATGACAAACCTGCTTCTCTATAAGCTCCAAAGTGGTGTAGAGCAGTGTCACGAACGCCAGTTCGCTGGGCACGTGATCTGACTAATTAATCGGTATTTGCTGCCACCACTTTAAGTTACGCCCTTAAAGACGCCCCAAAAACACTCTTGACTCTCGCTGACTATGCACACCCCTGTCCTGGCAGCTAAATGGTTAACACTACCCATTCACTCCAGCAAACTAACTGGTTAATTGCATCAGTCCTTCACAAGCAGTCACAGAGTTAATTAGCATTTACACTGAACTCCATTCAAACACATATAAACTTATCAGAGGCTAACTGAGTTATTTTAGAGCATCAAAGACAAAACTTATTAAATTTTAGATTTAAAGGGCATGTCCACCCCCAAAACTATAATCCCCCCCAGTAATGGCCCCACCATGTAGTGTAGTGTAATCCTTACCTCACATCCCAGCTCCATAGGGTTCTCCTGTAGACCCCCCCTAAAGTCCCAAAAACTGTCCACCAGGAGGCTAGCAGGGCTCCGCCTGCTACCTTGCCCCCGGTAGATATTTGTCATGCGTACTGCAGCCCTTCTCCCCCCTCCCTCCCCTCTCCCTCCCTCTCCCTCCCGTCTACTACCCTCCCCCTAGCGTAAAACCCCTTAATATGCTGCTCCCCCATGTCTGCAGCCCCAACCGCATGGTTGTATTTTCCAAAAGCTCCCCAAAGTCTTACTTACCTCTCCTCTTTCCTCCGCTGCACTGAATGACCGGCAGCCGCGTCCGTGATTGGCTGCCGCTCAGCCAATCACAGACGCGACTGCCGGTCCCGCCCCTCTGCTTGCATTCTCGCAAGCAGAGGGCCGGCAGTGCAGCGGAGGAACGAGGGGAGGTAAGTAAGAGTTTGGGGAGCTTTTGGAAAATACAAACCATGCGGTTGGGGCTACCAGACATGGGGGAGCAGCATATCAAAAACTATTTTTAAGGGTGGACATGCCCTTTAATATTCCAAAAGGTGGACAGTGCATATAATACAAAAATAAAAGAAAATGGTGTTATAATAAAAATGACATACAATAAGTACAACAGTTATAGAAAATAAAAAGGATAAAAATATTCACAGATCCTACTCACTAGAAGTCCTGTATCCTGGGGCAGGAAGAAACATTGGGTCCATACAAATGTTTTTAGCATGTCCCCTAAGTATGAACAAAGTTTATAGGGGCTACAATGTTTTTTAAACCATTTGATGAACCACTCCCATCTCCTGGTATGCATGAGGTGGGAGTGTCTAGGAATGTCCAAATTTACGACTAGCCAAAAGCATTCATTCCCCCTCAGTTAGGCAGATTCCATATAAATGTAGATTTGTACATTGTATTGGGATATTGACCACATATTCCTCTCCAGTATTAATTATCAAATTCCTCCAATACCAAACATGACCTGTGTGTTATCCATATTTCCCAAGATATTAATAACTCGCCTTGGCAAGGGAATAAGGGCTCCATGTTGGGTATCATTTTGAAGGGCCTTCAGTTCCATTCATAAATATAATATTGGTTTCTATCTTACACATTCCAATACCGAAATATATTTATTTTACATGTATGACTAAAATGACCTCTTAGTACCCACCAGACCCCTAGCTGAAGAGAATTCCAGATACACGGTTCGGCCCCACATTGTCTGGAAAAGGAGATCTGGTTCCATGCTTCACTAATGGTAATAGACTGTTCCATGGTGGAATGGTATTTTTATTGGTCCTTTGCAAGAACTAATACCAATAGTTAACCCATTCTTACCAAGTCACTACACACTTTCCTGACAAGCAGAAATAGAAATAAACGAAAATAAATAATAGGAAATAAGCGAACAATACTCTTTGGACAGTAGTACGGAGATGACTGTGCCACATGTTTTATTTTAATAAGTGCGGTTTTCCCACGTGTTTCTGTATTGGTAGCTGTCCCTGTAACTGAGGAAGATCATTTCCCGATTATCTATATGTTCGCTCCGCCCCCCAACCTACGGTCCCACCCTTTCCTGAAGTAATAACTAATTCAAGCGTTCGATTGGTTCGGTTTTTCTTTACGTCACATTGTGCGCCGCAGCGTGTGCAGAGGGGACTGTGACGTTCCTGTGTGGAACTTTGGCGGGGATCTTGGGCTGCGTCATTGCCCAGCGTTTACTTTCACGCTTGTGTCTTTGTGTTTGCGCGGGAATCTTTAGTAGTTACAGTGGTTAAAGAGCTGGACACCGGGCAGGTCCAGTCACCGCGATCCCTGCTGGTACTGCTTGTTCAAGGGAGCCGAGAAGATGGCGAATAAAGAGAGTAAGCTGGGGCCTTGTTATAGGCAGGTCTGCAACACATTGTTTGAGACGGTGGGATGTGGGTTAACACGACTCCCTGCTGAAAGAAGCAGCGGCTTCCTTGTAGTGTTTACCATTTGTAGATTAATAACAGAATGTGTCGTTGTAAAAAATAACGATGAGACGTAAATTTAACATTGGTTATTTTGCAAAATATTTTTGTTTTTATTTTGTGAGCCCACCAGGCGCTATCTGCCACATGCATGTCCTGGAAATAGCAGACTAGGGTGTGTGGATATTGTAGGAATTTAGCCTTGTGGTGTGTAATAGTAACTAACAGGGTAGTGTATAGAGAGCCACTATTGCTCCTTTCCCGATAGGGGCGCTTGCTGCATCGCAGATGGGTTTAACACATTCTGAGTCTTCATAAAAAAAAGAAGCCTAGTGCACACCCCATTCAATTGCTTACATGTTTATTCAATAGGCTTCTATTTTGTATGTATACTATATTAAAAACTAGTTGCACTTTATAATGGATGTATACTATCCCATCTTTATACATTCTGAGTCTTTGCAAATTGCTGGTGTCAAAGATTCCATCCTAAAAATATATCGGCTTGGTGCATTGGTTGCGCGACACTGTTTTTGCGCACCGCCATTAACTTGCTCTTAAAGCTGCATTAACCCATGGTAGCTTATGTTTGTTTGAGGAATGCACTCTAAGAAGGCTTTGTTCATTTTGCTGGTTTATTGTAAACGAGTAAAATGAACAAAGCGTTCTAGAGTGTGTTCTTCAAACAAACATAAGCTACTGGAAAAGTAACTGCTAGTGGTAAGCAGTAGAGAGGAACCGCACCAATAAGACGACCTAAGGAGTGGGGGGAATATTGCCAAAATTGTATTAACCCTTGGTACATTGGATAATGCATTTTTTAGACCGAAATAGCTGGTGGCAGCTCTGTAGATCACCCATTAACTGTTAATATTAATCATGTGAAGTGTTTAATCATGTTTAATATGCACTACTTATTGCTCAGTAGCACACTACTTATTGCTCAGTAGCATTAATCTTGTATGAAATGTGAAATAGTCCTGTGTTCTCCCAAAATATGGCTGATTGTACATCCGTCTACAGCAAGCATTGTGCCACAGAAAAGTGTATTAGATGAAATTCCTCTTAAAGGGCATGTCCACCCCCAAAACTAAAATTTAACACGCATATGGCCCCACTATGTAGTGTTTAAAAATCCTTACCTTACATCCCAGCTCCAAATGGTTTTCTTGCTGTGCCTGTTTTAAGTCCAGGAAAATGTAGTGTAGGAGCCTGTCAGTGAGTCATCCTGTCCCTTCTATTTCCCTAAGGTACGGCACATGCGTTAAGAAGCCCCCTCTCCTGCCCGAGCTAACTTTTTAAAAACTTGCCCTGGCTTTTAACAATTTTGCTGTAGTATAGGTCTCCCTATCCCACCCCCAACCACCAAGTTAGACTGTTCAAAAATGGATCCGAACGGTACTTACAATCCTTCGTTCCCCCGATGTTCAGCAAAACTGGCAGTTGCGTCCATGATTCGCTGCCTCTCAGCCAATCAGACGCAGCTGCCAGTCCGGCTCCCTGCTTGCAGTTCTAGCAAGCAGAGGGCCGTGATCTGAGCTTCGGGGGAAGTATCGTTCTGAGTTTTTTTTTTTTTGCAAAATCTAACTTGGTGGTTGGGATAGGGTCACCTACACTACAGCAAAAATGTTTTAAGGGTGGAGATACCCTTTAAATCCGTTCCATTGCCTGCAATTGAAAACTTTTTGTGAGTGATTAAAAATGTTTGAGTCCATGTCATGTATACGAACAGTAGCACAGTTGTTGACTAATACAATATTTACTGTATGGGAGATTCTTAATCAATATTTTCCTATGGGAAAACTAGAAAAACATAATAGCCGTTTGTAGCATTAGCTTTTCAGCTGGGCTACTATGGGTGAAACAATTTCTGTATGTGGTATAGAGCTTTATCTATAAACTGATACAGCTTCCATTATTTTATAATGTCTTTCTAGTGTTTGAAGATACAGTGGAAGAACGGGTCATCAATGAAGAATATAAAATTTGGAAAAAAAATACTCCATTTCTCTATGATCTTGTGATGACACATGCACTTGAGTGGCCAAGTCTAACAGTTCAGTGGCTTCCTGATGTTACTAGGTATTTTTTAATTACATTCTTTCCTAAAATTGTAGCCCAGAAACTGCTTATTACAATGTTGCCTTTATGTTCTTTCTACACTTAAATCCAGCAGTGCAGATTTGGGGAACTTGTGTGAGGCATTCTGTGTTTCGGGCAATGAGGGAAACCATAGGAACTTGTTGAAAAGCAGGCAGAGATAGGAAGTGATCTGACTGAATTACTGCTTTTTCTGCTTTTACAGTTCTTGATCTTTGTGTATTAATGTATGAACCACTAATGCACTTTTTTTGTTAGGCACAAAATGTTTAAACTGTCTTTGAAATTACAAGCCAATTTAGAAACATGTAGTTTAGCTTTAGCGTTTTTCATGAGATTTTGGTATTTTCTAAATGGGCTTGTTAACTCAATTTAACTTTTAAACCCTTTTTAGTTTCTTTGATAGTGTAAAATGTGAATAAGTTTGCTGCGGAAAACTGGCAGAAAAATATAAATGTTTCTTTGAAAATTTCAATTTTGCGTTACATCAATGTAACAGTTCAAGTAACATCACAGCTGACTGACGGTATGAGGGCTTTATCTCCAGTGTGTGTAGTATTTCCCGAATGAGCTTGCGGTCGTTTGTGAAAGACTGAAAATTTCACACAAAAAATAAAATTATTTAAGAAGAATCTTACAATTAATTGGTGTACTAGGGAGAAAAGGTTAGGCGTAAAAAATAAAATTAAGTTTAGTTCTTTTTAAGTATTGATTAGCAAAAACAATATATTCTCTTGCAGATTTTCAGTTCAGTTTGGTAGTGCTCTGAATGTCAAAAATACAATAAATAGGGGATGGTTAAAAAGCTGGATATTTTTAAAAATGTTGGTTAGTCTTTAAAGGGCATTTCCAGCCATGAAATAAATTATCTTTAGGTTTAGCACACGCCCCAACCCCATTTTCGCTTTACTTGCCTACCCCCAAAGATGCCCCTGAAGAGATTTACCAGACCTGGTCCCTCGTTGCTCTGCCGCGCTAACCCTCTCTGCTTCCTGGTCATATCTGTTAATCAAAAACATGCCAGTGATGTCACGCCCAGTACCTGACCGCCGCATCCAGGAAGTTTCTTGTGCAGCAAGGGGCTGGGTTTTATTTTATGGCTGGACACGCCCTTTAAATATAATTGCAGAGGACAGTGATATTGGTGCAGCCATTGTTGGGTATGAAATGTAAAGGCAGAACTGCAAATTCAAGGTAGTTGAACGTTAAAGGCATTGCGTAATTAAAAAGCTAACTTTTTTCAAAGTCCAATGGAAGACTTGAAGACACCAAATCTTTTATTGAATGGCCCATTAATGTATTTGTACACAGTGATCATATCCCCTCTTGCATGCACATTTTTTCTAGTGTGCATAATTGTAACATATCTAGGTCTTCATATTAAAGCTATTTCGGTCCCCCTATTAATTTTCTCCCTTGATTCCATGCCCCTCTTTATGCAAGACAATATCTTGCTGTCTCTACCTGCAGCCTGTGGCAATCAAGATCCGCCTGCAACAATTGCACATCTGTAGCTTTTAATGGTACACAGTTTTGTCGACCAGTGTGGTTCAACACAGAACCCTGAACTTTAGTCCACATTGACGAAGCACTTTTAACTACTCTCTGCATCCTATCCATCAACTAATTATCACATCAATCTTAGGTTGTTTCTAAGATATACATAATTAAACAGTACTACAGCTTATTCTAACCTTGTCTCTACAGGCCAGAAGGAAAAGATTATGCACTGCATTGGTTGGTGCTAGGTACTCATACTTCAGATGAACAAAATCACCTTGTAGTGGCTCGTGTTCAGATACCCAATGATGATGCTCAATTTGATGCTTCACATTATGACAGTGAGAAAGGAGGTAGGATGGCATTTGTTTACTTGTTAATATCTTGAGATGTTCTATGGTTGCATACAGATGTTCATTTTGTTTTTCAGAATTTGGTGGTTTTGGCTCTGTTAGTGGAAAAATTGAAACAGAAATTAAAATCAACCACGAAGGAGAGGTAAACCGTGCTCGGTATATGCCTCAAAATCCATGTATCATTGCAACCAAAACTCCTTCTTCTGATGTGTTAGTTTTTGATTACACAAAACATCCATCAAAACCTGGTGAGTAACCTATCTATAATATGAGCACTTCATATACAATGTAGCAAAAATGTATAGCTAATTTAAAGGATAAAGCATGTATGGTAAGGTTAAAAAAAGGGCAAGTCCAGTCAAAATTTTAGTTTTCCTAACATTTTTATTGGTTTGAGATGCCTAAATCTATATCACTGACATTCGAATAAAGAGTAAGGTAGTTCTTCTTGTAACTTGATGTAAATAAATTCTTTCTCTGTGCTTTTCAGCTCATTAAAGCAAGGTGTCTGATTTCTGGTGCTTTTTTATGTGATTGGCAGTAAAGCTAGCCATAAACCTTGAATAGGTTTCAAGCTAAAATCTTAAGATGGATGGTGCAAGGTTGTGTAGTTCTACTGGTACCAGTCAAACTCTCAATCAGTCATTTACGCTGTATGGCTGTATGTCTTAAGGCATTTATGCAAACATTTTATCATGATTAAGTAGCATAATCGATTTAAATTAATTTACTTCAGAGTATGGGGATAGGGACAATATTAGTGATTTTATAAATGGAAAACAGCAGCTAAAGTCCAAATTGTCTTGTGTTTAGACCCAAGTGGAGAATGTAATCCTGATCTGCGATTAAGAGGTCACCAAAAGGAAGGCTATGGCCTCTCTTGGAACTCTAACTTAAGTGGGCACCTTCTTAGTGCATCAGATGACCATGTAAGTGTCTGATTCTTAATTTTTGTATGTCTATATGGAATATGTTGTACCGGCTGATTTAAAGAGGTAATTTACCTTTCTTTGATTGTGATATTAATTTTTGGGTTTGGGTCAGTTAGATAAATGTAAGAGCCAATTTAACTTATTTTATTGCATTTAAATACACTAACTGGTTTTAGGGAGCACTTTTGATAACTGGGACCTGAGATCTTGTAGGCAAACTCTATATATGTTACTGAAATATATTCTCAAACCAAACTAATGGCTTTTATTTAGAGGCAATTAACCTCCCTCCTGTATTAAATGGAATGGTCACACCCCTTAAATGAAAATTTATATACCTGTGAATCGCCCCCTAAAACACTTAACTATAAAATTAAGTCTTCCCTCTGCCACCTAAAAAAGGTTTCTGCCTCCTTTTTAAGCTCTCCAAGAATTTTTTTTAACAAGGTTTTACATGCTCATAGGAGGCAGCTAAGGGGATATTCTATAGCCTGGATAAGCAACCGGTTGATATCCAGATGTTTGAAAACTACAACTCGTAGCATTCCTTTACAAGCACTCTAGGGAATGATGGCAGTTGTAGCTTTAAAACATCTAGAGATCTACTCTTTGCCCTTCCCTATTAAATAGACATTGGCTGTGATGTCCTCAAAATAAAAGCATGCCATGTACAAATTTAGGTGGTGCAACAGCATCAAGAAGTAGAATTTTTAGTTTGTCTTGGTAATGTCCAAAACATTTTTTCCCCTACAGACAGTTTGCTTATGGGACATAAGCGCAGGGCCAAAAGAAGGCAAAGTTATTGATGCAAAGGCAATATTTACAGGTCATTCTGCAGTAGTGGAAGATGTGGCATGGCACTTACTCCATGAGTCCTTATTTGGCTCTGTGGCAGATGATCAAAAGCTTATGATGTAAGTTCACATTTACTTTTATTTTGCATATAGAATGCAATGTTTTGTTTTTTTTTTAGCGAACTCACTATTGAATATACATCAGAAGTATAAATTTGACATCAAATGAGATTCTATTTTATTGATTTTTAATCAACTGAATAAAACATATGCACACCTTTTTTTAAAATGTTAACTATATTTTGGGCTGTAAGTATGTAGTCTGAATGACATGGTTCTTTTGCGAGATGAGCATAGTGAAATTAAAATGTTCTCGTTCTACCAGTTGGGACACTAGGTCAAATACAACATCTAAACCTAGCCATTCAGTGGATGCACATACTGCAGAAGTCAACTGCTTGTCCTTCAATCCATATAGTGAATTCATTTTGGCCACTGGCTCTGCTGATAAGGTTTGTTTTTTTTTGTTCTTTTCTAAGTTTATTTTAAATTTATTCAGTATATTTTTTTTAAATTTGGTCAATTTATTTTTTCTTGTTTACTAAGACTGTAGCTCTTTGGGATCTCAGAAATTTGAAACTGAAACTCCATTCATTTGAATCCCATAAAGATGAAATTTTCCAGGTATATTATGTATTTCACATTATTTTTATATTTAAAAAAATCCATTTTAATTCTCTGTGAGGAGGAATATCTTTTGTAATTTTCTGTCTACCTTTTTATAGGTGCACTGGTCTCCTCACAATGAAACTATTCTAGCTTCCAGTGGGACAGATCGTAGACTTAATGTTTGGGACTTGAGGTAATTTTGTTTATTTATTTTTTTGGCTAGTTATATAGTAAAGAGTCTCGGAACATGGTTTTTATAATCACAGAAAACCAGCAGACTTGGTAATAGCAAGTTCATTGAATAGCTTTTAAAAGTGGGCTAAAGTTTCTAAAACTAAAAAATATTGAGAATTACTGGTATTTAATACTGCAGTTCCGGTTGATCCAGGGATACTTTCTTATTGCAATTTGAAGTCCGGAATGTTTACTGCTGCAATCAACTTTTTAGTAAAAACATATCTTTTATTTGCATTATTTTAAAAAGTGTCCATGATTAAGGGCCCAGCCCGAAACGTGTAGGACATACCTGCAAACCATTCCTGGCTTTGGTGACGCTTTTAAAATAATGCAAATAAAAGATATGTTTTTACTAAAGTCTGATTGCAGCTGTATGAAGCAACCAACAGTGCAGCGGTAAACACTTTTTGTTGTACACTATATTCTGTGGGAGAGGGATGCCCATTGCCAGCGGACACATTGGACAGGTCAAAATAGAAAGGACCCAGAACGAGGACCCAAGAGTGGCGTAAGTGGGGAGGACGGGAGCCGCCATATTTTTCTTTTAATAACATACACAAGCATGGGCCACCTTAATCATGTGTTGCACATTTTCCAATTTATCTGGTATACAATAAATTAGACTGTTTATTGTATACCAGATCATATAAATCTTATCCTCCAACATTCTTTACACTTCAAATAGTTAAAATAAAAATGCATACTTGGCACTGCTCTGTGCAATACATTTCTTAATTGTATGTGTTAATTTATATAGTGACACTTAGGTACAGTATTATAATACAAAGTCGTACAAGGGGGAAAAAATATAAATATACAAATATGAGCATCAAAAAGTGCTTGAACTATATAACATGAGGAAAGAGGTACTTGCCCTGTAGAGCTTACAATTTAACCACTTGTTCTTTAATTAAACTGAAAAAAGTCTATTTTAAGAGTACTAATCTGCTGAATATATCACTTGGGGTAGGTAAATAAAAAGTGACTTGTTTTAAGGGTGGACATGCCCTTAAACAGATCTAGAATTAACTAAATTCTTACTAAAGCATAATTCCCATCATGCAGTGATCTTAAAGAAGTAAATGTATCTTCACGTAATGGCAATAATGTTTTGTAATGAAAAAGAGAAAAAATCAGCACGCCAAAAGACTGGCTGTGTTTTTTTTTGTTTTTTTTTTGATAATTGCATAATCTCGTTGCCTATTGAGAACAGCCATTCTTGAAAACACTTTAAAGGGGAACTAAACTCAAATTTTTTCATATCCCTTCTAAAACACAAAACTGTAGAATCCCACTAGAGTAAATGGCATTAAAGTAAATATAACCTCTTAACTGGATGAAATAACTGTATTTTCAGTTTCTGGCCACACCCCTGACCTCAGTCACATGCCGAATATGTCCTGTAAAAGCATTGGCTAGAGACTCCTGAGTGAGTAACACTTCTTAAAAGTTCCTGTAGTATCTTGGGGCTGAGCATGTATAAACAGTGACCACACTGCAATGCTGGGAAATAACCCATTTTAGAAAGGTACATTTCCCACAAACGATATCAAAATGAGAGAACACAGATTACTGCCTTTATATTAAGGTGCTCTTCCTTCTGATTCAGTGTTCTGAGGCTTTAGTTTTCCTTAAATATTTACTACATATATGGGAACAAAATGGGGATATTTACTACACATCAAGGGGGGGAGCAGCAGCCCATAGAGAGAGAAATGTCAGTGAGGTTTCTGCACTAATAATTTGGATATACAATAATATTTAATGGTTTAAACTGTATTTTCTAAAGTTGTTGTGAATATTGTGCAAAATGAGTGTTTCTTTACTTCCGGTATTGTAGTAAAATTGGTGAAGAACAGTCAGCTGAAGATGCCGAGGATGGACCTCCTGAGCTTTTGGTATGTTTGCGATTTAAAAATCAATCGTAATTCTCAAACTGATAACTAGAAACACAGCCCTAAACCATATAATATACAAAATCTCTCAATTGATTTAAGATGCTTTGAGACAGTGTCCGCCCTCTGAGATTTCCTCTGCTTTCTCCTGCTTGAGCCTCAAACAGTAATGCCTGTGAGTTCCGTGCGTGTGCATGGAACTCACAAGCATTACTGTTTGAGGGGAGCCAAAAGCCGGTGCAGGGAGACACACGCAAAAACAGTTTTGCAATCCAAAAGAATCTTTTATTGCTGCTTCAACAGGGTCACAACATGTTTCGAACGCACAAGCGTTCTTTCTCAAGTGTATATGTTTGAGGCTCAAGCAGGAGAAAGCAGAGAATCTCAGAGGGGCGGAGCATAACATTCAGCAAACCAGTAACAAGATGTCAGCAACTTTCAAGGCACAAAGGTAGGCTCTGGAGGGGCATAGGTAAAAAATAAATATGGCAACGGTATTTTTAAAGCTGCAGCTTCCAAATAAACATAACTTGATTTTACAGTGCAGTTATTGAAGTTGCTCTGCTATGGTGTGGCCCCTTTAAATTGTAGTGGTCTTGTGTCAAGGTATAATCCACTTGGTAATGGCATGTGAGGTGAGATTAAAACAGTGAAACGCATAGGAAATTACAGCTTCATCAGGGATAACGTTTGAAATGTCACTCTGCCTTTTAAAGCCATGATTCAAAACACTTTAGTGCTCCATTTGCTTTCTTTGTGTTCCAGCAGCCATCTTGGATTTTTTCTCCTTTATTAACCCTTTCAGTGCCAGAAGGATTTTCCTTAATTCTTAATCCTTAATTCAGGATTTCCCTTAATCGCTTTAGATTAATTTTACAGTAGGAAACCTTGCAGTAAATCAGGAATATTATACATTGTTTTTTTCAGCACAAAGTGTACTTTAACACAGTAACAGAATTTTGTAACTTTTCTGGAATTTTGACAGGAATTATGGGTAAAATATGTAAAAAATGAAAAATTTTAAAATTTTCATAGATATTTCCCATTTTTACTTATAGTTATTTTAATGTTACACACAAAAATCTTAGTTTCTAAAAGCTGATAGTCCCGAGTACAACAATACCAGATATATGTAGGTACCCCACTTTTCCTGTACAGGATACCCCCCCCCAAACTAAAACTGCTTCTTCAAGAATATTACACCAAATTGAAATGTATAACCACTTCTGATGGTTAACATAGAATATCTACCAAATGAACTAAAATATCCCCACAAGTGAGATATTTTTAGAAACTAAACACCCGCAGGATTTTACGAGTGAGGTAAGTTTCGATCAAAATGCAGATACCTGGGCGCAACTCTTATGTAAGTTATTTTCTCACATTTCCCTTTTTTTTTCCTCAACTGTAAAATCAGAGACAAAATCAAATGCGAATTTCAGCTAAAAACTGTAGAGGAAAGTTCAAACACATCTCAAATATGAAAGCCTAACCCCTCCTGAATAAAACAGTATGCCACATTCATGGGTGTACCCAGAGACATGGCTACCAACTAACCCAGAGCGGGACCAATGCCAAATGTCAGTAGCAGCAAAAAAAAATTAGCCAGTTTTGTATTTGAACAGTCTGCAGTTTTTCCACAAAAACACCCCCCTAAATCAGAAATACCCCCGACAAACTAAATATTAAATCTACACACCTTCAGCTATGTAACGCTGTAATTCGTTCATTTATACCATCAATGGTGTGGGTGCAGTTCTTCATAGAAGTTTGCACTTTTACCAGATTTTCAAAAAGAATTAACATCAAACAATCAAAAAGGTAGAAATCATGCTAAAACCTCATGGAATGTAAAAAAAAAAAAAGTTACTAAATATCAATCTCCCAAATGTCCTGAATCAAACGGTATGCCATATGCGTGGTTACACACGCGGACTTGGAAGCGAATGGCCACGAAGTGAGACAATGCATAATGGCTCAGAAACAGTAAAAATATTCAGCCAAATCTGAATTTGAACAGTCTGCAGTTTTTCTCCACAAAACAACCCCCACAAACCATATATTTCTCAAATCCACACACCTTTATTTACGTAATTCTGTAGTTTGTTCATTCATACCATCAATGGTGTGGCCGCAGTTCTTCGTAGAATTTCGCTGTCTTAGCAGATTTTCTAAAAAAATTAGAAGAAAAACTCTCAAAGGTAGAAATCTTGCCAAAATTCCAAGTAATGTTAAAAAAAAAAGTTACCAAATATCAATCTCCTAAATGTCCTGAATCAACCGTTATGCCCTATGTATGGTTACACACGCAGACGTGGAATCAACTAGCCACAAAGTGAGCCAATGAACAGTGGCTCAATTACAGCAACTTTTCAGATTTATCAGACTAAACACCCCTCTATATTAGAAATACCCCCCCCCCCCCCACAAACTATATATTTTTGGAATCTACACACCTTCAGCTACGTAACTTTGTCATGCGTTCGTATATATATATGAAGAATTCCAGATGCTGTTATTCCTAGAACTCCATGCTTTTAGGAGATTTTGTGAAAAAATAAAATACGAAGCCTTAATGGTTGAAATCCTACTTAAACCCACTTAGCAAGTAAAAAAACCCCACTAAATGGCAATCTCCCACATGTCCTGAATCAAACGGTATGCCATATGGGTGGGTGCAAACAGAGACGGGGCCACCAACTAGCTCAAATGGGACCCATGTGTAATTGCAATTACAAGACAAAAACCACCACAACTCACCCCCCCACCCCCCCTTATAGTGATATTTTAGTGAAAATCAGTTAGTCTGGAAGTTTTTCACACTTTTCACTGATCCTAAAAATTTAATCCGGTCTTTTTTTGGTACCTCTGCAAAATTTCCTACTAAAATAGGCTTAGTTTTCCTTGAAATCGGACAAATAATGATCTGCGTTTACTTTACCGATGTCACCGGGGGCATTCAAAAGCTTGGAGAAGACTAATTTTTAGTTTTAGGGTAAAAAAAAATGGTGTGTATCACTTTAAGGATTTTGTGTGTGCATTTTCTTTTTTTTTTTTGTTTGTTTTTTGGATCATTCCCAAAGATGATCATCAAATCATCTTAGGGAATAACTAACTTGGAATAAGGGCATAAATGCCCATTTTCCAATTCGAAATCCGATCAGAAAAATCACTTCCCGGAAATCATTTTCCAGGAAGTGATTTTTCATTCATTGGCAAAGATCAAGAATTTGGTGATCAGAAGTGATCACCAAATTTTGATCTGTCCCCATTTTTTTTCTAACTCTTTGCTAAGTAGCAAAGACTTAGAAAAAATTATATTTGTGAATGGAACTTTGAGTTCCATTCACAAAAAGTATAGTAAAGCTGTCACACTTACTATACCAGGTACTGCACTGTGATCTGAATGGATTGAAGTGCAGTACCTCCACTACACCACCAGGGGCATCTAGGGGACAGCCTAAGGGAAGACCCCGGTAAAGAAGGAAATCCTGTGATGTCACCGGGGTCTCCCTTATCGCACGGACTTCCTCCTGCGCCCGGCTGCTGCTCCTGGCTCTGCAGGTAAGTGTTGCTATCTCTTGATCCCCACCTCGGATTTGGATGAAACTTAGGGGGGGTCGAGGGGGCTAGAGGGCAGTTGAATGCTGCCCCCCGATTGCCCCTAGCACTTACAATTTTTTTTTAAAGGGGAAGTAACAATCGTATATTCACGATCTGTGGCAGTTTGAGCATTTCCTGCACAGATCGTGAATATCCGATCTGTGGCAGTGAAAGGGTTAAAGTCTGTTTTTTAAATAGTTATTTTTATATATTCAACCTTAGAGATGTTTCCTTGCCCAAAATGTGTTGATTACCATAGAGTTGAAACAAAAAACAGGTTGTACAGAAGTAATGAGCGAAAGAGGAAGATGGGAAATCTCTGCTTGTTAGAAGCACGATAGACCTCATAAATGGCTAAATTGATCTGAATATATAAGTACTTATCCTTTAATTCCATTTCTATTAATTTGATTTTTTTGACCCAATTATTAAATTCATTATAATTATTGAATAATGGCCCACCTTAACCATCAAGGGGCACTCTGAATGCTCTGTCAGCCATTTACATCCCAGGGGTGCTAAATGAGGAGACAGACTTCCTCAGCTGGCATTTGATCCAGGAGAATGGTCTCTGTGTGACCCTGACCCTCCAGAGGGGAAGGCCTGTCATCGATATCATAGCCTCAATCAAAACGTGCTGGTCATTTGAGCAAAGACTGGGGACCCCTCTGGCAACCTTAGTGGATGCTCTGGTGGTACCCTGGTCCTTCCAGCTGGTGTACGCCTCAAGCATGATTCCCAGGCTCTAGACCTGCTCTCTCCAGGCCCCTTCTTTCATCCAGACCTCCAGCATTTCTATGACATGATGGGGTCTATTACTGAATCTGGCAAAGGTATGTATCTGGGCCCTCCATCCGGGGGTTCCTCCAAGCTAGCTTTGGACTTTCCAGTATCCTATGCTTTATTCAAACGGGCCTGGATCAAGGTCTGTCTTAGGGCACTTTGAGGATTAAATTTCCACCTTATCGGTGAATTAACGTTGTCAGCTGCCACTTGGGAAAGATGTTCGGACTTTTTTTGCAGTAGGTGGATCGTGACCCTTGCTTAAAGCTTTGCTCATCCTACTGGCTGCTTTTTGTTTGAGGTTGTTGCAGGGGCTGCTCCTCCTTGTACTATATTCTACTCTGGCTTTGGGGGGCCTCATGGGTTGTGCAACATGGAGCTTCCATGGACCAGATTTGCTGTGTGGCAACCTGGTCCTTAATACATTATCAAATTCCGATGAATGAGGTACCCTCGAGTGTGTTCACACTTTGACAGATAATCACGCGTGCGTATGCATTTGCTTGGATGCCGGCTGTCTCCACCATGGTGTTTGTCTGAATTTGATAAAAGTATAAATTGGAAGACCAGGTTGCCGCACAACAGATATGACGCATGTGTCTTGCACTTGGGGGTCGGGCATAGTTTGTCTTATCGGACGTGTGTAAAGACCCTGAGTGTCCACTCCTGTAGGTTGGTACGTAACCCTTGCTGTGCCTGGGTCCCCCTAATGGCTTTGAAGAGTAATAAAATCCTTCCTCCTCCCCCCTCTACATCTATAGACCTAAAGAGCATTTGCGGTTTCCATTGTATAAAACCATTCTTTCTGGGCAATCTATATTCTAGTTTAGTTTACCATAAAAGTTGATAATTTAATTCTAAATTTGGCAAGTCCGATTATAAACTACTACATGATGCCATACACCTTGGTTAAAGGGCATCTATAATGGGAAAAAAAAATTTGGGGTTTTTTTTTTTCTGTGTTCTATAATTCTCCCCCCTCCCCAACCCCCAAAGTACCTTTATTTTCTTCAGTTTACTCCTCTGTCCTGACAAGTTAGGGGTCAAGATTTCTATACACCACTCCTGCTTGAGCTGTCAATCAAATCCCCTAACAGCATGCCAGTGTAATGTGTAGGCTTACACAGGTTTTACAGCAAGTCTCCCAATGGCTCCTTCCTGTTCACTAAAATGCTTGGCAAATACTGGGAGAATGAAACTGCTTTCAACAATTTGTCTATCAAAGGTAGATTGAGTTGCAGTGGTAAGGCAGGACTTTGGTCTTTCCTAACTCACCCCCCTTCCACTCCTTATGTAGCAAGTATCTCCAGAACAATCAGGCTTACATACCAAAGTTTTGTTTTTTTTTAACAAAGGTTAGAGTGAACAAAGGTTAGAGTGATGTGTAGGAGGATTAATGCGCATGAGCGGCTGGGTTCTCAGGCTTGGTTCACAGCCGGACTTCTGAACAGAGAGGGGAGGGGGAGAGGGGAGCTCTGCAGTAAATCAGACAGTGTGCAAACACGGAGGAAGGTAAGAATAAGGCAGAATACAAAAACCTTTTTTTATGTTTGGAATAGAGCAGTGTATACATTTCACTATAGATGCCCTTAATGTATTACTTTAAACTGTTTAATTTATTTTTACAGTTTATTCATGGTGGGCACACTGCAAAAATATCTGACTTCAGCTGGAACCCAAATGAACCTTGGGTTATATGTTCAGTGTCTGAAGATAACATAATGCAAATATGGCAGATGGTAAGTAATGTTTTACTTAAAATAACACTACTTTATAGACTGAATTGTAAAAAGATTATTCTGTCCCGCTACACTTTTTGCATGTTCATAGTTTAATAATGGTGCACTTATCATGAAAATTTAACCAACCTAAAATTCTTTGTAAACTGTTACAGGTTGACTTTGATTTGTATAGTTTGAAATATTGAGGATTATGTAGAGCTGTTTCTTTGTGTTAAGAACTTTTTATTTTTTTTTTATTTTACTTGGACAGAGATTGGTACACACCTTTTAATCCTTAGTCCTGACGGCTTCTGGTCCGCTAGGACAAAGGTCTGTCGGTTCTGGCAAAAGTACCCGCGTATTGGTATATGTAAATTGAAAAAGTTAGTAGGGCATGTCTGGGAGGAACTAAAGTAGATCAAGGATGGGCCTTAAATCTGGCTGATCATGAAACTATTTCTAGTGGGGAAAACAAGTTAATTCAGAGGAAATTAACCCTTTTTACAAAAACATTGTTTGATTTGATTATTCTACATGCATGCATTTCTGATCTACAAAGCTGCTTTCTTGGCTTCAGCAATGAGTTTTGTTTTTTTTTTTTTCTTAAATTAGTTGGTAGATTTGAATTATATATTTTTTAAGAATTTGGAGCAATATGGAGATTGCCTTCTAACTGTACATTGGCTCTGTTTACAGGCTGAAAATATTTACAATGATGAAGAACCTGACATTCAGCCGTCTGAGCTTGAAGCTCAAGGATCATAAGTCTATTTGCAGTTCTATTTTTTTTAATTACATTTAAGATGGCAGATTCTACCACATTTGTGACGTGGATAATATTTGTCTAAGTTAATTTGGAAGTATTCTGCGTACAATATTTTCCTTGTATATTGTATTGTATTATTCTCTTTGTATTGTATAACTGGGACTTGCAAAAGTGGGTAGTAGAAAAGTATTTTCCTGATTTTTATAGGAGTAAATTTCTAAGTTAGGGGAATGAGGAATAAATGGGCGGTATTGTTATTACTCAAACATCTCCCTGTTCAACTAATGAACTACAAGCAGTGCACCTGCCCCTACCCTTATTAATATTGTGTATCTAGCCCCTTTAGTCTCACATGCCAGGAATATTTGTTAACCATTGGAAAAGGCTCTGTAATCATAATAAATACTAAAGTGTTCTAAATATTTGTGCACTTTTTTTGTGTTAATGTTGGTCTTCCTGTAATAATCACTTCATTTGTTTGAGTAAGATAATTCAACACTGTTTCTATTAAAACCCTTATTAAACTGATGTTGGTCCTATCAATGGCATGAAGCCTTGTTAGCACAGATTGGTGTTAAATGTCATCTGACAAGTTAACCCAGTTGTATGTCCTCTGCAGGACTTTAACATTGATGCGTATGTCCTCTGCAGGACTTTAACATTGATGCGTATATTTTGTAGCCTTAAATGTCTCTTCACCCCCCACCTGCTATTGCCTGGTCCTGTTATTCAAGGGTATTGGCAACAGATACTACAGTACTTTTACCTACATGATAACTTAGACAAACCCCAAGGCATGTGACTTGCAAATGCTGTTAAAAGATTAAAAGGACTAAAACTGAAATTACTAAAATTAGGTAATCGCATAAATAGTACGTAAATCATGCAGTCAGCCAGAATTAAAGTGCTATTTAAACGAAATTTAGTATTTTCCCTCTTAGTGTGTGTGGATATATAATATATTTTACTTTATAGCTGGCTTGTTACCATATAGGCCCTGGTAACTGGACTTGACTTTAATAATTCTATTTAATTTTTCTTGCAAATATTTACAAGTTTTCTTTGAATATATCTGTGGAGCTCTATCCACAGACAAAGAAGCTTATTGCAAAAATGTGGATGCAAGCTTTTTCACCATCTCTAGTGCAATGGAGAGCATTGATTAACAACTGGTTATAACAAAAGATTAAAATGTGCCCTGTATTTAAAAATTTGGGTCACAATTCCTTTTTGGTGGTGAGGGCTAAGATCCGGGGGGGGGGGGGGGGAAGGCTCACTATATTTAAAGTTTGAGACACGCCTTTCATAAACTCCAAGCATAAATAAGGATTAATGCACACGAGAGGCTTGCAGCCACAGAAGCCTCAATCCACAATAATAAGGTACCACAGAGTGAGGCAGAACAACTTTGCCTTAAGGTATCTGCAGCCTTAGCCAGTGCTAAAACTCCATCTAAACTGACCACACAGGAAAGGAGAGCCTTAACATCCCTCAAGAAAGATTCCAATATCACCATTCTACCGGCAGACAAGGGAAGATGCACAGTGGTACTCAACACCTCAGACTACCACGATAAGGTGACCGTGCTCCTGGCCAATAACACATGAGGCTTTAAACAAGGGATCCCACCAGCCGTTACAAGAAAAGGAGGGTCAGACTTGCTACAACAGCTTCAAAAGGATAAAGCCTTTGATCGAGCAATGTATCATCGCCTCTACCCTGGTGAGGCTCATGCATGCATATATGGACTCCCAAAGATACTTCACACTTGGCTGTGATATGCTAATTGGGATTTTCCAGGGTACATAATTGCCACAGATTCTTGTACAAGTCATTCTGAATTGAGAAAGCCAGTCGGATGACTAGCGAAACGTCTTCAAGAACTAAACTTCAAGTCCAGTTGATCTAATTGAATACAACAGATATGAGCGGCTTGGTTTACAGCCAGATTATTTGGGGAATGACCAGAGGGGGAGCTCTGCAGTAAATTAGACTGTGGAAACACGGAGCCACAGGGGAAGGTGGGAATAAGGCAGCATACACTAATTTATTTTTTTGTCTGGATTGGAGCAATCCACTTTAGATGCCATTCAAATTCAATGTATTGAAAATGAAAAGTGTAGTGCACAATTGACGGACAAGTAAATAAATATTTGTACAAAATGCTTTATTCAAAAAAAAAATATTGAACATTAATGTAATTCCCTGAAGAACTAGATAAATGTGCAGTCTCTCCACACTTCCTGACTTTTTTTTACATTCCATATTAGACAGGACTATGTGACCAGTTGTGCCTACTAGTAATCTGTAGCCAAACTTAACATTAAGTGCGGTTTTATATGTAGTCTACTTGGCTGTACTAAATTTATTTTACAGATAGCATATTAAATGTGTTGAGCAACAATAAATGATTCTAATGACTTGCTGTAACAACTTACTGCAGTAGCTTAGAACCTAGCATGTAAAAACACAATGGCCAGTGACCCCCCCCCTCCCCCCCAGTGCTATTCTGGAATGCTGGTAACTAAAACACAAAGCCCATGTTATAAACAAGTTTCTCAGCACCTGCATCAAAATGAGGAGAGACATAGGTGCTCTGCCTGCCGATTCACTGTTGTTCTGAGGCTTTAGTTGCCCTTTACGTCTGCATGCAGAATTATAATTCAAACAGAAGACTTGTCCACAGTATCTGCATAAGTCACATGAGACTAATAACAAATTGCATTGCAAACAGTGGGGCACTGGCATGCAATTCCTACATGCAATCATAGCACGTGAGAATCACACCAGTGTGGCCTAGCCCTTACAAGTCTTTTAAAGGGCATGTCCATCCCCAAAAATAATTTAACCCACTACTGGCCCCACTGTGTAGCGTAATAAAATCCTTACCTTACATCCCAGCTCCAAATGGCTGCCCTGCTATGCCCCTCCAAAGTCCAGAAAACTGGCCACCAGGAGCCTGGCAGAGTCCAGATAGGACTCTGCCTCCTGTCTACGCTGGGAGAAGTGTGTAACCCTTTTGGGGTATAGTAGGGCTCGCTCCCCCAGCCGCTATAATACTTTTTACAGAAACTCCCCAGCTCATTACTTACCTTAACTCTATCCTCCGGCGTTCTCCACTACCGGAAGCCGCGTCCGTGATTGGCTGCCTCTCCGCCAATCACTGACGTGGCTGCCAGTCTGGCCCCCTGCTTGCAGTTTCATGCAAGCAGAGGGCTGGGACAGTACACCGGAGGAGAGGTAAGGTAAGTAATGAGCGGGGGAGTTTCTGTAAAAACTATTATAGCGGTTGAGGCTGGGGGAGGGAGACCTACTGTACCCCAAAATTTAAAAATAGGGTGGACATGCCCTTTAAAATCAAGTTCTGAAAAGCTCAAAGATGATATTCTAAAAAAGAAATTTAATCCCCAAGAAAAATTAAATTAAACTGGTAAACTCAACACAAAATATTCCTATTCAGTATTAAAAAATCCAAACTCCAAAATATCTACCAAAGAATGTCTGAAGATCATTTTAAGAATATCCTCATTTTATTAAACTGTCCAGCATAAAAACATTTTACCCTGTTAAATAAGTCATTTAGAATGAATTTCAGAGAAAGCATTAAAACAAAGTATCTTTTAATGTTTGAATCTGTCTCCTAAAAATGTTTTTGTCCATTCCTTAAATTAGTTTAAATCAATACAAAAGTCTCAACTCCCTTTTTTTAATTTTACATGCTTCACCATTCACTGCAACTCTAATTCTAGTAGCCCTTTTAATACAATAATCTGATTTGTCCATATTTATACCCTTCAGAACATGACGAAACATTGAGACTGTCATGGGCCATGTTTATAAAGGCATAGTATCCCAAATTTGCAAAACCAAATCTTTATTTCTTATTATTACCTTAATATCCTACAATGGCGTCCATAAAATGAATGTGGTGAAAAATACTGATATCGTGCAGCAGCAAAATATCGCACATTAACTTCCATTAACTGCTACAACCTGGTCCAAGGTTGTAGCAGTTATAAACCCGCAGTATGAGACTTGCAAAACTGCAGGATTTTAAAAATGCCACCATAATTTAAAAAGGTAATTTACCCATCCTTTTTGCTTAAAAAAAAAAAAAAAAAAAACTTTATATACTAATCTATATGTTGTTCATCTGATTTAATATTAAAAGCAGCACTACCAAGTACAAAAGTCAATGAAACATTTGACCCAAGTTTTGATCTACAAATCTCATGTATATTACAATTGTAAGCACTATCTTCAGCTATAAGGAATACATTGGGACCAATAAGTAGGGCCATTGGATTTTAATACCCATTTTATGTGTAGCAAAATACTGCATTTTGAAAATAAAAAAAAATATAAAACTGATTTTTAACTCCCAAAAAATAAATTACTGATAAATTGTGTTTTGAAAAGCATATAATTGCATACCATAACTACATTTATTATATATTAAAATTCACCTATTAAAAGTTACACAGCATTATACTGAACTTCATAGAATGCTGGTTGTTAATGTAATTCTGAGGGACTTCTATATCCTAAATAACCGTTTAAATTTTTTCACATGGATGCGACATGCAGCCAGCATACACCTATCTTAAACGAACACAACCGGTTACCTAAGGCTGGGTACACATTGAGGGACTATTTGTCCCTACCAAGCACTCGGCCGGGACAAATGTCCTTCAGTCGCGGGCAAAAATGCGAACGATTGGTCGAGCGTTCCCATAGGGAACCGCACAGTCGATCGTAATTTTCCGACATGTCCGTCCGGTCCGGACGAACGATCAAGGTCGGCCGCAGCTGCCCGCCCCACACCAGCCGATATTTCTGGCTGTGAATCGGACGGTCGGCCAAAAATATCGGCTGGTGTGTATCCAGCCTAAGAGGCTTATTTAATAATGCCTGTGTTACAGCAACCAATCAGAAGTTAGTTAATGTTTTCCACTGTATTGGACCAGTAAAAATGTATCCAATTGGTTGCTGCAAATTAATTGCACATGCAAATGTATGCAACCCTTATTAAATAAGCCTGTGAATGTTGACTTAAGATTATACTTTATTTCAAATCCTTCTAGTTGTACTTTTAGTCAGTGAGGAGAGGAAGTAGAATTAGAAATTTATGAGTGCAAAATTACCATCTACGAAACATCTTTCTTCTTTGCATATTTCCAGTTACACATACTTCGAAGCTGCTGTAAAATATGGTTTGGTTTACTTTTAACTACTAAAATAGGAAGCTTATCTATGCATGCACTTAAAAAATTATCAGGGAGATTCAATAAAAGTTCTTATCGTTTAAAATGGGGCTAATTTTGCCCTAACCAATCAGATCTTATTTAACATTTGAAAGCTATCCTCTGATTGGTTGGGGCAAAATTAGCCCCATTTTAAACAATAAGAACTTTTATTGAATCGCCCTGTAAGTTTTTGAAGTTATCTTGCAAAATAATAATAAAACATCTCACAAAGTTTAGGCAGCAATTCTGGGTTCCTATCTTACCCCAACAGTTAAACGGACACTATACTGAAAAAATGACTGTCTCATCTTAATTTATAATTGAATACATGTAAGTAGCACTTACTCTGATTTGCCTGTGTTGCTGCATGCCTTCAATCCAGCACACATTTTGTTTAGGAGCAGTATTCCCCCCTCCCTCTTCCATCCGACCTGACTTTTTCCCCCCACAAACTAACGGTTAAAAGTCTGTCACCATTCCAGCTAGTGAGAGCAAGGAACTTGATTGACAGCTGAAATATAACATGTTTTAGATTGGATATCTAAAGAAATTGGGGGCAGATCAAAAAAAAAAATGATACAGTGGTGATTGGGAAGAATTATAGTTTCCAGTTAAGGTCAACTTAAAATAACCTATTTTTCGGTATAGATGCCCTTTAAAAAAAAGACAACTATACTGAAAAAATGTATTTTTAAAAAATGAATGATTATTCCTACCTCCCAATATTGTATTCAATGTTATATTCAAAAGTAGAGTTTGGTACCTGAAATGTCCCGTTATAGTTCTGGCACTCAATTGTAATGGTCCAACTGCCAAAACAAAATCGTATCCACTATTTCGAAATTCAAGAATCAGAGAGGTCCAGTCGTTGATTTGAGTTGATCAAAGTGTGCATATTTATTATTTCACTTAAGAGTAAAAGTAAGGCAACGTAAAAGAGCAGAGTGTGGGCTCGAAACTATGCCTTATTTTTTACTCTTAAAGGGGAACTGTGGAATTGCTCTCCTGAAAATGTTTGCAATTTATTGTCATTGTTTATTTTACATAGTTTTGAAGGAGCAGCCTTGGTAATGTCACGTCAGCCTCCCACCCATTAACTTTCTAGTCAGTAATTTCTTTATATCTTGGGCTGTGGAGCAAGTAGAGAGGTGGTTGATGGCTCGTTTTAAAGGTAGGAAACTGGCTTTTCATTTAAACTCCACTTGTTTGGAGACTACAGTTCCCCTTTAATGCACTCTTTGCACTAAAGCAACGACTGGACCTCTCTGATTCTCGGATTTTGAAATAGTTTCATTGAGGAGCTTCAGCTTATACAGTTTTCATCTGCCAGGCTATGGCCATGGGCCATGGCGCTCCTCACAGAAATTATATTGGGAGGTAGAAAGTACCAATCCTACCACCCTTCCACAGGTACTTTTAATTTAATGGTTTTTGAAAAAAGTTTATATGTGCTAAAATTCTCTTTTAAGGATTCCCCCCTAACACCAGCTTTCCTCAGAAGCTGTGTAGTTCTGCACACAATTCAGCAGGCCTTCACACACCAATTAAAATATGCAAAGACATAGTTGAATATAGGCAAAGTGCTATGTAGCGCAATAAACTTGATTTTGTGTCTGCAGAGATAGTATATATCTGCATACCCAGAATATGGACATGCCCGTTAATATCAAGTATAAATAACTTCCTGTGTAAAACAAATGTGATGTATCAGGGTTTATTTAAAATTACCTAGACCGAAAACATACCGGTGCAGGAAGTGTCTCCTACTGCTTGTAAATACCACAGTTATAGCATCAAAAAATATACAAATCCATTTTTACTGCATCTGTTATATTTATATAGTCTTCCATGCAAACTTAAATTAAGAAAAGATACAAATATATGTAATCTTGAAATGGACTATATTACGAAATTTACTTCTAGTTTATTATTTTTTTTCAGGGTTGACTACTCTCCCCTCCCCAACTATCATGCCAGAAAATAAAATCTTAGAAAAAAAAAAAAAAAATAATACACTACCAGAAATCAGTGCTTATAACACGATTGGACCTTGTTCCAGTAAAAAAACAACAGTACAGTAAGAGCTTAAATGTCATTATATATATATATATATATATAATATAATTATATATATAAATTATATATATATATATATAATATAATATATTATAACTGTGTATGCACGCTAAACTTGTTCACATTGGCAAAAGTGATCCTGGTCAGTGGAACAAAATGCCACTCTCTCGGCATTGGAATCCTTGATGCCTTCTAAATTCAACCTTTTAATAAGCTACATAGAATTTGATAATGATGATTTTTGGTAATTTCATGAACCA
Organism: Hymenochirus boettgeri; assembly: GCA_019447015.1. Lineage (NCBI taxonomy): Eukaryota > Metazoa > Chordata > Amphibia > Anura > Pipidae > Hymenochirus > Hymenochirus boettgeri. Next base: position 180,336,867 of record CM033470.1, on the reverse strand, counting down.
AAAATCCTTTATCTAAAAGTCACAATCCCTTCAACAATTTACCGTATATACTAGAGTATAGGTTGAGGTTTTTGGGCTTTAAAAAAAAAAAGAAGAAAATCCTACCTCCACTTATACTTGGGTCTCTAACATGTAATGCGGCAGCCGCACGCTTCCACGCACGGGAAAGGCACCTGTTGCTTCGGTCTGCCTTTTCCAATCACTGACCCTCTCATCCGGTGTGTCCCCTAGGCATCTGGGTTTGCACAGACCGGCTGTGTGGTCTTGGTAAAGGCTCCTCTTTTGCTTTGGTCTGCCTTTTCCATTCACCAGCCCTGCCAGCTGGTGTCTCCCTAAATACCTCTGGAATGAGGGCGAAGTTGACTCCCAAGTGTTGGTGACAGGATGTCTGCAACGTTTACCAGTTTTCCACGCTCGCAGATCATTTTGACTACGGGCAAGATGTCCCATTTCTGGCGAGCTCACGGAGAAAAGTGGTGGAGCCGTTTGCTCCGCCACTGGTCCGCCTAGCCTGCCTCGCTCCTGGGTGTAGTAGATTCCTTTCCATCGGAAAGGAATATGGGCAGACGACTAAAAGGTTCTGTGGGCTCAGGATGCCTCTCCCACCCACCCACTGGTTAGCCAGCTAGTGTCAATGAAGCGACTGGGGGTTCCCCAGGTGCAGGGCTTTGCTGTACTTCTAAAGGCTCCTGTTGCTTCGTGCAGCCTCTTCCACGGTGGATGGAAATGGCAGGGCTGCCTCCTCCATCAACGGAACCTTCCAGCTGGTGTCCCACATAACATAAAGAACATTAAGGAAACTCCTCTCCTCCACTGGGCACATAAAGAACATTAAGGAAAGTCCTCTTCTCCACTGGGTGTGTGTGTGTGTACAGTGCTTGCCACTGCAGGTGTTTGGAAACTACAACTCCCAGCATGGTTTAGTTGCTGGAAGTTGTAGTTTCCAAACACCTGGAGTGGCAAGGAATTGAGGATTATTGTGTGGGTTTCCTCTCCATTTGAAGGGCAACTAATGCCTTAAAACAGTACAGATTCAGGAGGATGGTATCTATTGTTGAAATGATTGGCTTTCTGATTCTGTATTGTTTTGAGGCTTTAGTTGCCATTTAAATGGGCAGCAGAATTCCTATACAGTATTAGCCATACTGGCTTATGCTGTTACTGTATGGGACTACTGTATGGGAATTCTGCTGGCCATTTAAAGGGCAACTAAAGCCTCAATACAAAAGAGAATCAGGAAGATGGTATCAGAATTCCCATACAGTAATAGCCATACTAGATTTGGCTATTACTGTATAGAAACGCTTCTGACCATTTAAAGGGTAACTAAAGCCTCAAAATAATACAGAATCAGAAGGCAGTAGTGGTTATAATTTCTACCCTCAAATCAATCATGTTTACTCATTTTTCAGGTAAAAAATGGGTACCTCTACTTATATATACTCGAGTATATACGATAATGGATTTTCAGGTAAATTACAGTGCATGATTAGATAAATAAAAGAGCATCAGACTAAAGAAATGTGCAGTAACATAAAACGATCACCAAAAACGAATATTCCAGTAATAAACAAAATAATCACCAAAATTATTTTTAAAATTAATGTCCTAGTTATGTTGCAATAGCTTGTAAAACATATTTCCTTGGAATGAGCAGCCATTGTTTTCTATACACAATTTTTCTGCTTTAAAAAATTCAATAACTTAAATTACCACTGAGAGGAACACTGAACATTAAACACAATTGGGAAAGCACTCAAGTCATTAAATTGTAAAATCTGCCAATGCATTAAAGAACTGCATAGTTTTTGGCAGACACAGTTACTGGTGTAGCCTCTTTATTCTAAGAATAAAATTGATATAGTTAGACAAACTCTTGCTTACCAAATATAAAATAAAAATTTTTGTATACTACCATAGCTTAAATAATGCTTGATTGTTGCTAAAATCTGGAGAGGTTCAGTTATTCTGTGGCCAAATAATTTATAAATAGAACTGAAAAAAATCTGTGTGACAAACACAATACAATGCAGAAGAGGCTGTAAACAGCTTCTGTGTTTAAAGGGGTAACTGGTCTTCATGCAAGTGTGGTCTATATAAAAGATTTCTCTGGTACCTTTCAAATAAGCCCAATGGACTCTATGCTTGTGAAGGTTCTCATTCATCAGGTCATGGTATATCTGTTGTATTCAATTAGATCAACTGGACTTGAAATGTAGTTCTTGAAGACGTTTCGCTAGTCATCCGACTGGCTTTCTCAATTCAGAATGACTTGTACAGAATCTGTGGCAATTATGTACCCTGGAAAATCCCAATTAGCATATCACATTAACACCTGGTGTGATATGCTAATTGGGATTTTCCAGGGTACATAATTGCCACAGATTCTTGTACAAGTCATTCTGAATTGAGAAAGCCAGTCGGATGACTAGCGAAACGTCTTCAAGAACTACATTTCAAGTCCAGTTGATCTAATTGAATACACAGATATACGAATGGACTCTAGCTTCTCTGGATCTTAGTTATAGGCTTTTAAAATTTACACTTCCTTGTTTGTCTAGATCTGTGACAGGCACATTATGAGCTATGTCAAAAGCCCTAACCTCCTGCAACTGTTCTGTCCATTTCTCTTAATATGGACACCTTAGGGAGAGAAAAACATTTTAGGCTTGTGGCTAGCTTTTATACTGCTGTAACTTTGGATAGACTGTAGCTAGAAGCATGATCCTGGAGACATTTTAAAGGTGTGCTCTTTTTTTTTAAATAAACGCCACTTGTATGGAGACCACAGTTCCCCTTTAAAGAGGTTTGACACTCAATTTCTTCCCCAGCATGCTGCTCTTAATCTGGGAGTTTTTCATGCACCCTCACTTACTAGAACAGGGATATCCAACCTGCGGCCCTCGGGACATCCCTGTACTAGAACACGCTAACCAATTAAAACCATTGTAAAACTGTACAACAGAACAAAATATATAAGATTGTACGAATTTGCTAGGAAGCTTTATGTACCACATGTAGTCCAGTAGTCCTAAGAAAATACAGATATGGTAGAAAAAGTAAGAAATCTGCCACCACATATACCAAAACATATTACCGCAAAATTATACACCAAATATATATGTATAATATATATATATATATATATAAAATTTAAATGTATGTGTGTATATATACACATATATATAAATATATATACATACATACATATATATATATATATATATATATATATATATATATATATATATATACACACATACATATATATACACACACACACATATAAGTCTGTATGTGTTTCCAAATAATGCCAGCACCTTGTTTTAGTCAACAGAATTAATGGCAGAAGAAGGTGCCTTTAAGGAAGTCTCTTCTGCTTCTACTTGTTCTGGCAACAACATAGCAGGCTTGGGCTGAATTCCAGTCTCTTCTCTGTCCATAATACCATTTATTTCTTCAGTCGACTCTCCTGTACTTGTCTCTAATGTTTCACCCTCTGTTGGCTCCTCCTCATCTAGTAACTGTTCCTGAAGTACTTCCACCACCTTGTTCAGTTGGTTTCTTTCAGTTTGAAGTGCTCTGCAGAGTTTCTCTAGGCGCTCCAACTTGACCTGTTGAGCTTTGTATTCTTTGTCACGTACAGTTTTCTAAAAGTAGTAGATTAAAATGTTAAGCGGTCAGGGCAGTAAAATACAACAAAACAAATATCGAATATTTATTCTGCAAAAAAGTTTAATTTGCACAAATAACGCCAAATCTGCAAAAGTCCAGTGAATGGCACACTCACACTAAGGAACTTATTTTATTAGGCATGTCTACCCTTTTTTTGCCCCCAACTTGGCTACTCCCTCCATTCAGTGAATTAAAGGTTGTGACTGCTGACATCAGACAACGATTGACTGCTCTTTTCCCAGCTGCCTCCTCTTCACATGGTTAAAGCTTTTAAAGGGTAGGTATACTGAAAAATTACTTTGCGTCATCTTAATCTATAAATAAATACATGTAAGTAGCATTCTGAGGTGTGTGTGTTGCTGCATGCATTCAATACAATACTTGTTTTGCTCATGCTCCGACCACTGACCTGACTATTTTCCCACATACCAACTCTAAAAACTGCATACAGCACACCAACTGTCAAACCATTCCAGTTACAGCAAAACTGCTTACAGAAATGCTAAAACGTAAGCTGTTTCAGATTGGATATCTAATGAAATAGGGGGCAGATCAACAAAAAAAAACAGTACAATCATGAATTATAGTTTCTACTAATGGGCAATTTAAAAAAAAAACAGTTTTTACAGCGTACATACCCTTTAAAACAAAAGGTTTTTTTTAACAAAACCTTGTTAATTGTCAGTTACCTGCCCCCAACCCAAAATTATATATTTTGCCTGCACTTTATTACCTGCATTACTAACCAGATATTTATGGATAATTATTTTCCCCATTCTGGCAGAGTAAACTGAACCCACCTCCATGCAGTCAATCAAGGCAGTGACAACTGAATCACAACCAATTACTGACTGCCGTTTCACCTTCTGCCACCTCTGCACATGCTCAAACTTATAAAAAGTTCATTGAGCAGAGAGATTAAGCAAATATCTTTGCAAAAATTGTTAAATATCTGGTTAGAAATGCATTCTAAAATAAACTGCTAAAAATAGCAGTTGGGCTTTGTGGCAAATAAATAAATTATCAGTTTTGACCAGATTTTCTATGCAAAATTTTTGATGGGTTAAAGGGATAGTTCAGTGAAAATTATCAATATCTGTTAAATTGTTAGTTTGTGTAATGCATACTTAGTTATTCTACATATTCTCTTCCATTTTTCTGTTCCCTGCTGCTGACATTAGTGAGCTGCCATTTCAGGTTCTAACGGTCCTTCTTCTTCCCAGGATGCACCACATCCTTGGAATGTTCCTAACAGTAATTTCTACTGATTGGCTGTTGGATGGGTCAAAGATACTCAGATCTCTACTGAGCAACTGAATCAACCCAGGCGCTGGGTCAAGGGCAAGACCATAACAGTCTCTACTAGGGGTCCTGCAAACAAGAAGTCAGTATTTCGGTTGCATTTATTTATACACAGACAAAATGCTGAATTGGCAGATGAAGTTCATTGGGATGAAAAAATACTGCTCTTTTTTCTGAAAAGCATAAGTATTTGCACTGAACGTCCCCTTTAAAAAATACATTTCTGTGTGAAAAAAACAATGCTAATTAACAGTTAACAAGTGGAGACCATCCTATTTGTGATGCAACAAAGTGTGCATTTATCATTAAATTACATGCAAACTTCAAAAGGTACATATATTCACTCATATGCCTCAAATGAAGAGAGGGGAGCCCTTGCTCACTTTCAGTCTAAGAGTTACTGGACAGCATGGGTGCAAAGGTGCACAGTATAGAAAAGTACACAATGGAGTGGCAGTGATCTGCAACTATTTCTAAGGCTAGCCACACACATATTTTGGTACTTATTTGCGGTGACCAACGTTGATAATTTTTTCATCCAAACCACACAAAAGTTCTATTATAGGTATGATAGATTTCAGACACTTATGTGGTTCTTCTAAAGGTCTCATAATAGGTTCCACCGAAGTGTGGTTGAACCTATGTCAATTTTTGCTGTGACTGACAATATTTTTTCCCATCTGAATGGTAAAAATAGAGGCAATCTGACAGCAGGACCCATGTGTACATAGCCTGTTAATTCAAGTTGACAGTCCAGTAAATTTTATGACAAATAATACACTTTCTTATATAACCAAACAAGTGTTAGAAGTCAAACAACTTTATTCATTAGTAGGTTAGCCTTGCTGCATTCTCTTGTGCACGATACAGCACACACTGAAAAATATATATTTCCACTGTAAACCTAGATAATATGATATACATACTGTATATAATGCAATTAGATTCATTCTATACAGAAAACTAGAGAGAGTGTAATGCATCACTACTCCAATCATCAATCAGCATAGTAAAATTTAAAGGGACACAAAACCAGCTTTAGTAATTACATTGCACCTGAATTTATTATTCACAGGGAGACGAAAACGCTTGTAAGACTTTCCTTACCAGCACTCCACTAGGCTCCTTCTCAGCTTTTAAGCGTGTTGTCCTGCCTGAGCACCAATCTTAGGTGCATGCACGCCAATGCAAAAGGTGTGCAAAAGGCTAAGAAGGAGCCGTGAGTGGAGCGCCAGTAAGTCTTGCAGTGTTCCCCTGCATTCTACATTTTATAGGGAGGTGGGAATAAGCATTCTCACCTCCCTGTAAATAATGTATACAGATTTCATTAAAAAGTTAATTAAGTATCCTAGAAATCCATTTGCACACAAAAACTTGCTCTCAAAAACTATTCTTCTGTGAGTAGTTTTACTGTAGCTGGAATGGTGACAGAGTTCTGACAGTTGGAATGATGTATGCTGTGTGCACGCTTGACAGTTGGTTTGTGGGAAAAAGTCAGGTCGGATGGAAGTGGGAGTGGTCAAAAGAGGGAGGGGGGATGCTGCTCCTAAACAAAATGTGTGCTAGATTGAAGGCATGCAGCAACACACATAAATCAGAGTAAGTGCTACTTACATGTATTCAATTATAGATTAAGATGAGGCAAAGTCATTTTTTCAGTACAGTGTCCCTTTAATACTAATTGATTGTCTTAGGCTGGATAAATCGATTTATTTAGTTTATGTTATAAATTAATTGAATTTGGAATGGATCTAAAATCTACACAAAATTGCAATTAATAACAAAAAAAAGCATCCTCTAAACCAGGTATAGTAAATCTTTTTATAAAATCCAGTTTTACAATCTCTATGATTAGAAATGAGAAAATGAAATTTAATCGCCTATCTCTGTTCTACATATTGCCAATCTGAAAAGAAATAAATATTGGAAGGTTAAAATTCGGATTCCTACTACCCATACTATTAAACTTTACATGGACTTACTTTCAAAAAAGTATTTTTAAAATGTATAAAATTCCTTTTCTTTACAAATGCATTAGTAACCTGTCCTATCATCTCACCTCTTCAGCCATTTGTAATAAAGCCTTGTTGTTATTTTCCCACTTTGTACGCCAGACAACGGTTTCTTTTTCAAGTTTCTTTATTTTTTTAGTCATCTGTAAAAACACATTGTACTGTAAAGTATCTTGTGCAAATGTAAAATTGTTGATTTACATATATTAAATGTAATTTTTTTTATTCCAGGTAACTAAAATAATTCCACCACAAAAACACATTGAAAAAATGTATTGTTTAGAGAAAAAAAAAAAAAAACATTGACCTGCTGTTTAACGCAACCACTGCTTTATTTATACAATTGCCAAGGTTAATTAAACACCCAAAGGGCACTTCCACCCTTTAAAACCCACTTTTTGTTATACTTGAAAATACGACAGACATCCCTATGTAGGTGATGGTTTAGCAGATTTTCCACAAAAAAAGCAATAAACTTCTACAAAGAACAGTTAGAATTCTGCATTTACAAATTAAAGAAGGTCATCTTTACATAGCTAAAGGAGTGTAGGTTTTAGAAATATGTTGTTTGTGGGGTTCATTTGAGAGACTATTTTTATTGTTCGGAAGGGTTGAACTTGATGGATTAATCTTTTTTTCCAACTCAAAATTCATTTTGTAAGCTATGTTATTTTTGACATGTTTACAATCATGTTAGCATTATTCTGGCGCATCCAACTAACATCGCGAGATCTTCTATAAGTGTTTTACACTTTGGTCACATGATGCTTTCTCACAATGCTGAATAGGACGGTATAAAAAAGCGCCCCATTAATGAAGAAGGGTAGCCATTGGTAAAGTCCACTTGGGACGAAACGTGTATGGCTTTTTTAGGTGTTATGCACTCACACGTGGAATACCAGTTCACTCAATATTGAGAATCATTTGTTGGTAATGTATCACCTCTTTGACTCTTGCCATTTATTGTACTGATATGCTCCAAACTGTGTACTACATTTGATGCTAATATATACTTACATTAAATCTATTTGCACTGTGTGATACCATACAATATACATGTTTAATTAGCGAGGAGTACATAAATATTTTTAATTATGTTTTAGATATTCCCAGTTGTTAATAAAGGAGGAAATCTCAGAGGGGCAGAGCTCAACAGTGAGCATACCAGTATCAAGATGTCTGCAACTTTGAATCTACAAAAGGTAGGCTCTGGAGGGGTATAGGTAAAAAAAAAAAAAATATGGCACCAGTGATTTTTTTACAGTGTACTTATCCTTTAAAACACTTAATAACAAAACACAATTTTTTAATTTTTAGAAATAATCAGAAAAACAGACCTTCTCCATTTCTTGACGAAATGTTGTAAAAAGTTCATTGCTTTTTGACATTGTCATCTGAAATTCTTCAAATTTGTCCATGTACAGAGAGAGCTGAAAATCAAATTCATTGATATCACTGTAACGATTACCCAAAGTGAAAAATAATATTTGCAGTATTTTGAGTAAAAAGGCAAGTATACCCACCCTCTTCCCATTAAAAGTAGCAGAGTCAGTACCTAACAAGGGCAAGCACCAGATATTCAAAGGAGGGGGGTGGGGGGTTACTACCAAACAAGCCCAGAAGGACGTTTGTGACTAGATACATCCATGTGTTCTATTATATAAGGATCATATATAATATTATATATTCTCTACTTGCCAGTCAATAGAGATATCACCTTTACTTTTGTATTAAATTACCTTCTATTTTACAGAGAAAACCCACATTTACTCTACATTATAATATGTGTATTTCAAAGTCACAGCGAACACTGATGGTGTGACAGAATGTGCTGAATATTGTCAATATTGGGACCTATCAGGCAAGATGGAAATTTCCATTAAAACCATCTACTAAAGTAGAGGGAGCCAATAACATCGGACAATGTATGGGCACATCGAATGAATATTCTGTATAAAGAATATACGGAACCATCACTCCTTTGTATATATAATATAATGCAATGTTGACAGTCATTCATACAACCACCCCCAGGATTTCTCAATGTTCCCTCTTCCTGCTCACCAAGTTCCATTACATTGGAGTATACAATACTGTATATAAACCCATTCTCTGCAATAGCCTCCATGCTGCTGTCAAACACAGGGCAGACTAAATACATTTTTGAAACAAAATAAAAAATGCTGTTTCTCACTCCAGCTAAATTAACAATGTAACAATCTATGTCAAGTGGTTCTCACAATTTCCAAGTGCGCCATGGTCTGAAAAAGTTTAAGTAATATTTTTGAAAATATTTCCACTACCAAAATTCTGAGACAAACCTCTGGCTCTTAAAAGTCACATATGTAACAATTTTTTGGCACCAGGAGAAGTGGAACAGTTGATGTGTGTATGTGTGTCTGCCATTATACTAACCATAACTTTCTTTTGCTGGTCCAGTGCAACTCAGACCTTTTTTCGGGGACAAAACCAAAGGGAAGGTGCAGTCTGCAGTGTATCTTCCCCTTTAGCCACATCTTAAAATAAGCTTATTGGGCATTATTGAAAACATGTCTGTTGATCCAGCTGACTGCAGATGTTAGGTTCTACCTTTACAATAAATGAGTCTCTGGGCATCTCTATTTAAGGTTCATAAGTACATGCAATCGTGGGGCCAACTGGTAACTTACAATGTTTAATGAACAGATGTTTTGGCCATCATTCATTCAGTGTATGGGCACTCGGTCGACTCAAACACTGAACAATCGTTGGGGGAAATGGACATTCGTCACGCATATGCACATGTAGGGGTGTTTTTGCCACCTGAGCCAAAGTTTGATTGCCGCATACATGGTGAAAAGGGGTGGGTGTGGCTTTTGGGTGGGTGTGGTTTTGTGGGTGGGAGCGTGGCATCATTTATTTGTACAGTTTCTTTAAATAGACATTTATCCACACCATAATTCCAGAAGAATAAAGACTTTTGCCCAAAAGAGTCTATACCACCTACTGCCACACCAGGTCTCTCTTTATCACTTTGGCCCCTTTTATCTTTTTTTCCCCCTATATGATTATATGCATATATAAACAAAATAAGATAAACTAACAACCTGTGAATAATGTATGGTGATATGTAATATTGTCTTTAATTCAGATATGTGTATTTTACCTGAATGTGCTTCAATAAACAGCTTTTCCTCCATGTTGGAGGGGAGTAAAAAATTACAAACATACCTGTTGTTTAAGCTGGCTTTCTTGTTGTTTTAATTCCTCAAATTTTTGCCTGGTTTCAGTAGCTTCATTTAACAACTGGAATAAAAAAAAAAAATCTATTAAAACCTTATTGCTTACCAAAAAAATGCCAGTAAGAATTATGTAGGGAGATGTCCAGAATAAATTGTGTGTAATTTCAGTTAACATTATTTAGAATATTGTTTAGTTTCTTAAAGGGTATCTCCACTGTAAAAATAAAGGCGGAGATCCAAAGCCGGGCGCCACGTTACTTACCTTTGCCCGATCCCGCGATACAATAACTGACGTAAAGGAGATTACGTCAGTTATTGCATCGTGGGATCGGGCTAAGGTAAGGAGCGCGACATTAACGCTCCTAAACCTTTACCTAGGTAGCGCAAAGCAGAGGCTTCGGATCATTAGCACAGCGCGGTTTCCAAAAACATTCGGAAACGGCGCTGTGCTCTAAATTCCGTCTAAAACCCACGTTAACCCGAAATTTTTTCGGGTCAACGTGGGTTTTATACAAAAATCGGCTATATTGGATCTCCCCCAAAGTTTGGCCATTTAGTTTTATTGAAGAATGGGAGGTAAAGGAGCCGTGTCTTACCTCCCGTTCTACAATAAAAGAATCAAAAGCCAGGAGAGAAGGTAAGCTACCCCCATCAGACTCTGTCTTCTACGCGCATGTGCAAGTGTGATGCGCATAGAAGACAGAGTCCGTCGGAACCTGTCAGACTACGGGTCGGGGGAGCGAGCAAGTGATCGGTTAAGTAGCTTACCTTCTATCCTGGCTCCTGATCCTTTTATTGAGGAACGGGAGGTAAGACACAGCTCCTTTACCTCCAGTTCAAACTATGGCCAAACGTCATAGTTTCAGTGGAGATACCTTTAAATGAGAGCTACTTAATCAATTTACTTGTAAATGAATGGAAAATTTTTTTTTTTTTCTACACATCTATAACCCTATTGTCTTATGATTTTAAATATTTATATAAGACAATTGTTTTCACCTAATTGAATCAATGGGACTGATGTATTATATGATTATATCACTAGAGGTCATTGTTACTTCCTGTTGTATCACTGTATTTAAATGCACTTAGCACTTTTGTTCATTGTTGAATTGTCTGAGGAAGGTACCACACGGGTACCGAAACGTTACACGTGTGAATAAACACACTGGAAATTATCAAAGACTGGAGTGCGCTATTTCTTGTGACTGCATGTGATTAAGCGGCCAGTGGCTATGGCCTAATAGTGGCACCCAGCATTTTGAATCTGTTTAAGGGGTGTGTGGTGACCAAATATTTACACTTTTAAATATAAAACCACTTAAAAGGCTTAGAAGAAAAAAGTGTAAGCATTTACACTGTTGCATCACAGATTGAGCCAGGGTGCTTCATGGAGCATCTACATGTCCAGTGGCCAGCCTGCATTTAAAGTTGCAAAAAACTGGGAAGTTGTACAGGTCCAATATATCCGGTAACATCAATATGCAGAAGGTAATTTATATAAATGACCTAAGAGACCCTTTCCCACTGAAAGTTATGCAAATTGGCAGGACTTCCCAGTCCCATGATCAGAAAATGGTTCACCACATTATTTCTATTTAATCAACTGCAGCAAAATCACCAGATCCAGAAAACCCTCCAGACACAGATAAATGTACATACTATGCAGATTTAGCACAGCAGAAGACTGCACAGTTAGCAGGGATGTGAAACCTGTTAACTAGTTATGAAAATTAAGGGTATTGCTGGCAAACTCTCAAGTGCAACATTAATTGTGCTGCAATTGCCATTATAGCCATATAAAAAAATACTGTCGGTATTGAGTCATTGACGTCTATGGGCCTACAATGGGCTGCATTAACTCATTCTCCCCATTTTTTTTTATTTAAACTTTAGAACTCACAAATGGATGACATACACTTTCCCTTTAAAAAGGTACAGCAAAATTAATTTTAAATAACAAAAAGGGGCACAGAAAGTGGCTTTGTACTAGGTAACATACATATATAATCATTAATGTAGGCTTTATAGTTATGCCAGTGATAATTAGCATGCACACTTTTTAGACATGCAAATTGCTTAGTGTATGAATTTTACTTCTATCAATGCATTCCTTTGTTTCAGCTTGCAATACATTTTGATCCTCTATTCATAAACCCTTTGAGTGTTTTATTAACACAACCACATCACACAGTGTATGCAATCCCATAAAGAGCAATTTTTATTACGCTACTATTGAGCTTTCCAGTTTAGAAAAGACTGAATTCTTTAAAGGCTACTACTTCATTGAGCATTCACTGTACCATCATACACAGCAGCGAGCCAGATTTACCTCAAGGGGAACTGTGGTCCAAAAAGGACTTTAGGTAAATTGATAGGAATTGCTACAGTTTTGAAGATATTTACATTTGTGTGAGATATGGAAGCAGCATCACCAGGTCCCCTGCACTTCCTGCTCTGAAACCATGTTAGTCAATCTGCCCTGTGTTTCCTCCTCTCCTTTGCAGCCCCCCTGGTCCCTCCCACTCATGGACCCCATGGTCCCTCCAGTTGCAGGCCCCCTTGGCCCATTCCCTTACAGCCCCATGTGGCTCCGCCCACACGCAGGTGCCCAAGCCCCGCCCACTCTTGGGTGCCTAAGCCCCACCCACTCACGGGTGCCACTCAGACACCCCCCCTACAGAAAACTCTGTGGAAACAGCTTTTTCAGGCAAAGTGAGAACTCTGCCTGAAAAGGCTGTTTTCACATAGTGAGAGAGAAGGGCTGTACATTCCCTTACCTTCTCTGCAGCTGCAGGTCCTTCACACAGCAGAGAGGGGGAGGGACTTCCTGTCTCCCTCACACACTGAGGGAGTCTGAGGCTGTGCTCGCCGGCGGCACTGTGCAGGAGAAGTGTAAGTCATATGTCAGCCTCCCACCCATTAACTTTCTGGTCAGTAATTTCTTTATTTCTTGGGCTGTGGAGCACGTAGAGAGGTGGTTGATGGCTCGTTTTAAAGGTAGAAAAACTGGCCTTTCATTTAAACAACTTGTTTGGAGACCACAGTTCCCCTTTAAAAGCGCAAAATAAATAAATTTAAAAAAAAATTAATAATGTGCAAAGCTTCTTACCTAGCACACAATATTGCCACCACTCTGAAATGGCCTGAAAATGCTTTTTCCCCCCAGTTCCTGATGGTTTGAGTATTGGCAGTAACATGTGCAAGGTAATGAGCGTTTCACATTATTATATTATTGTAAGAGTAATTTTCTGTTGAACTTTTCCAACAGCATCGGCTTTCTGCTGTGTATGCTGAAGCAGTTAAATGAACACTCGGCGTTCCAGGAATGGTTAGAATCATTGCATTTTTTTCAGATTAAGAAGCTTGGCAGGCAATGAGCCCCAAAACTCTCTTAAGTTATACAACGTGAGGATAAAGGTAACAAACAAAAAAAAAATAACATACAAATTCACGTTCTCTTTGATGTCGCTCTTCAGCTTCCTTCATAAGTTGAGTTGTTTGCTGAAGCTTAGCATCAATAAGTTGTTGCTGCAATTCCTTATGCTTGAAGACTTTGTCAATATGCTGAAAGAGTGAAGTAGGCTTGTTTAAGCATATAATATCCAAGCTTTAGAAAACCTAGAATAAATACGTCAAGGATAAAATGCCCCCTTGTTTATGAAAATTAAACTTAAAATGACAGAAAAAATGCACAGTATTCAATATGGCCATAGCTGGCACAGCATGAATGCAGCTAAAACAAATAAAGTCAAAAAGACATCCGCCCATTTCTTCCAATTTGGGATCTGTCATCTAGTGATTTAGCCTCACCTCCCTCCTGCTCCCAGAAAGATATTCTTCTAAACAAGGCTCAACCTGCATAGGAAAGCTTTGACTTCTGGAGGGATAAAAGAACCAGTCCCTAAGAGGAGGCAGAAAACAGCCCAGGACAGCTTTGAGGAAGAAAAGTGCTCTTCTCCTGCATGGCCTGAAGTACAATCTTGTCCAGGACCAGAAAGCAGCTATTTAAAAAAAGGAAATGCAATCAAATTTTTTGGAGTTCAAGTACAAAGACAACGACCTGAACCAACGACTGAAGAGCTTTTCTAGCTGCAACAGCATTGGAGGAGACATGAGCTGCCAGACAACCAGAACTTAATGATGCATATCCAAAGTAAACTGCAGTGCCCAACAATTTGTGAACTAACTGAAAAAATATTTGCTATGGGATCCTGAAGCCATTGATAATTAACCCACTCAAATTTCCATGGCAATTGCTATCTAAAGCAATACCTTTACACACGTGATCATGGGGGCCAACCCGCGACACACGATGTGTCGATGTGTATGTACGGCCGTTTTGGGCAATAATCACGCAGTGTATGGGCACATACATACACGTTGCGATTATTGGCTAAAACGGCCGTGCATACACATTGGGCGTATGAACCTAAAGACTAAAAGGGAAACAATACATATTGTTTATAATTTTGCAGCAACTTAACTAATCTCTGGTTCCTCTCTCCTTAACTAATCTCTGGTTCCTTCATTTGCAGGGCAAATTGGGTGAGGAGAGGAAAAGCAGTGTGTTACTGAACGAGTATAAGCATACCTTTTATAATTTTATGCTCTACCCAATGTTGTCAATATCGTTAAATTTTTTGATCTGCAATCCTATTTATCAAAAACAAGGCAGAAAACTGAAGGGTTGTACTAAGACCACCAGAATCAGTGATGGTAATTCAGAGTAGCAACAAAAAATGGTGCAGAGTAAAAAATTAAGATGTCTATTGGAATCCTGTCTGGGGTAGAGTCAGATAAATATGGATAAAAATTTCTGCAATTATTTAAAAAAAAAAAATTAACATAATGTATACAAAATAAGACCCACCTCTTCTCTTAGAGCATACTGCTCAATAAGCTTCTTTAACTTATCTCCCAGTTCAGCATTTTCCTGTCGGAGTTTAGCATTGTATGCATCATGTTGTTCCATCTGTGCTTGGATTTCATTGAGTGTCACCTGAAAGTGAGCTGTGGCTTCTCTACGTTCTTCCTCATATTCCCGAGCTTGATGAAGATTATCTTCCTGTTAACCCAAAAAGACAATGCATTAAAAATATTTTTTGGGGAAAACATGGGAAACATCAGTTTCTTTGTCTTATTAGAGCATGTCAGGTTCTATGGGAGTGAAAAATAAAATTTTCATATAGTGATAAAGACTACAACATTTTAGAAAAGCGATATAGACATCACGTTTCAATGTTGGTAAACTTATGTTCGGTTTTTAAAAGGGAGAATATTTTCAAACAAATTAGTATACATTTTAACAGGGTATTTTATTTAAAAGGGGCATTATACACCTTTCCACTAACTACCTTTTATTTCCCATTAAAAATACCCAGGGTTGGACCGAAGCCAGTAAGTTTAATGGGAGTGGGTGTAATACCCCCTTTAAGTTGTTTTATTTAAATTGGAAAGGAGTAGGACTCTGTTTGTCAACATGCATATGTTTAGACCTGTATCCTGCTTTTTTCGGTTTCTTTATGGCAGCTTTGCTGTGGAGAAATGAGGCAGACTTGAAAATTTTTCTGCACTCTTTGCACACCTCTTGTGTGGAGCAAACTTATCTTTTAGATTAAGGGAGTTCAGTTCTTATTTATCATGATCCAATAGTGACAAAACTAAGTTTCTGCTTTAAAGGAAAACCAAAGCCTCCAAACAACTACTATTTAGATAAAACACTATAACAAACACATGAATCTGTGTCCTATCTCTCATTTTGCTGTGGAAGTTTTTATCTCATTAACATGTGGCACATAAACCTAATTTCCAGGATTAGTCACCAACTTTTAGGATTTAAACATATGCCCAGTCCTAAACTTGTTTCAGCAGGTCAGCACCCACTAGAAGTCTGCAGCTAATCATGTTTCAGTAAAAAAGAAAAAAGGTTTGGAGTCTTCCCAAGGGAATACGTGACTTGGGTAAAAGGTGTGACTAGAAGGTGCACTCAAAGCAGTTTAACGGGTTCAATGTTACCTGGATTCAGTAACTTGCCATCATAATTCTTGATTTTGACTACAATCTAAAGGTAAATGCTATTTAATATGTACTTAAATGCCCTTAAGCTGGGTACACGCAGGCCAGATTTTTGAAAAATGACAGACAGGATCTGCAAGATCTTGTCTCATTATTCAAAGACCAAGATACACACAGTCGCGACCGTGGCAGACTCCTCTGTATGGAGAATACTGTGACCGAGGGAAATTTAAGGTCTTTCCCGAATGAGCGCTCATCCAAATTGAAGGTTCGGCCATCATTTCTGTTTCTATGTGAATATAAAAGAGTTGCATCTAATTATGTTAATTAAACCAACCTTTAAAGTTTTGTTGTGTCGCTGAAGCTCACGACAGAGTGATTCAAGTTTACTTCGTGCCAGGATTGCCTTGCTGTGTTCGCTCTGCAAATGGACTTTCTCTTTTACCACCTGTGACTGTTTCTTCTGCATAATTTTCATTTGCTTCTGGAAATTTCGAGACTCTTCAAGCTAATGGTAGAATATACATAAATTACAAAATTTAGATAGCTGCTGGTCTGTGTAGTATGCCAAGCTTTATGATTTTTTGTTAAAGAAAATATAGTGAAAAAAGTGGGAAATACAAAAATGCAAGAGATGTATATGCGCTCAAAAAACTATTTAAAAATGTTTTACATTTTCCTAGGGTTATCAAGTAATTTGCAAGGGGGCCTGGGCCCCTGCAGTTTCATTACCGACTCATCATTAAAGGGCATGTCCACCCCAAAACTAAAATTTAACCCACTATTTGCCCCACTGTGTAATCTTGAAAAAAATTTACAAGTCTGCTTATGGTTTTCCTGCAGTGTTTGTCCAAAGTTGCAAAATGTGTAGAGGTGTCCGTGTGTCATCTGGTCCATGCTTCTTCCTTGTCCTCAGGGAGGAATGTGACATGCGCAGGGGAGCCCTCCCCCACTCGTCCTTCCCTCCGGATCTCTTCTGGCTGTTTGGTGCCCTACCTATAAAAGACCTTTTCCGATTTACTTTTGTAAAACAAGCCCCAGAAATATACTTACAGTCCTTCCTTCCCCCAGCTGTCTGCATAGCCAGCAGCCGCGTCTGTGATTGGCTGCCGGTCCTGCCCCTCGCTGCTGCTTCCAGCTAGCACACAGACGGGAGCCAGTCGAGGGAGTGAAGGACTGTAAGTATATTTCTGTGGCTTGTTTTACCAAAGTAAATCGGCGGTTGGGGGTGGGATGGGGTGCCCTACACTATCATAGCTCCCAACCGTCCCGTTTTTCGGGTGTTTTCCCGCTGTCTCAGTCTTGTGTTCCCACGAGGTCTCAGTTCTGTCCCAGTGTCTGGTAAACTTTTACAGCTAAAAACTGTAAAACCGGAAGTGAATCTGCAGGCTTTAGGACTCTGCAGTGAAATGCCAGTAGGACTCAGTTCCTGTCTGCTGGGGGTGGGGCTATTTCAGAACGGAGCTGCTGTGGACACCTGCTCAGCCCTCCTGCTCAAACACCAGAGTCTGTCATTCCTCCTGTTCAAACACCAGTGTCTGTACGCCCTCCAATTCATTAGACAGTGTTGTCAGCCCTCCAAATCATTAGACAGTGTTGTCAGCCCTCCAATTCATTAGACAGTGTTGTCAGCCCTCCAATTCATTAGACATGTTTGTCAAGCCCCAATCTTAGGACAGGTTGTCACCCTCCAATTCATTAGACAGTGTTGTCAGCCCTCCAATTCATTAGAACGTGTTGTCAGCCCTTCAGTTCATTAGAAAGTGTTGTCAGCTCTTCATTAGCCAGTGTTCTTCAGTTCATTAGCCAGAGCCTTCAGTATATTAGTCTTTTTCTGCCATCTTAATCACATACACGTGATGTAAAATGGGAATAGTGGTCTTTAAAATAGGCGTCACCTGAACAAAGTGGAAGTGGCCTTAGAAAGTGGGTGTGGCTTTATAAAAATGCATGTGGCGAAAATATTTACCACGCGCTTGTCCCTCATTGCTATTTCTAAATGTTGGAAGGTATGCCCTTTGGAAAAAAAAATATTTAGTGGTGGAGATAACATTTAAATATCTGGTAATATCCTTTGCATAAAAACAGCTAAAGCATACCTTCCAACTTTACCTTTATTGCGGTTAGAAAGGTGCAGAATGTCATAAACTTTCTAAAGACAACCCAAAACCGTTGATATTTCTGTATATTTTGACACAAACTAATAAAAATTCCCTTTGCAGAAACCTTTGAAAAACTGTACAAAATGATTATAGCTCTATATCATTATGTTAGTAAAAGTGTGTTAGTAAAAGTGTGTGCTATATAGAATTACTATCTGTAAGTATGACATTCCTATTAAAAGATATCTAATGTAGGTTAGAATTTTGTTTTTTTGCATGTTTTTTTTTTTTTTTCCACAGCTCATCATGTACCTGTCACAGAGAGTCAAAAAAGACAAGACAGACTAGGAAGTGTAACTTCGCAAGCCTATAACTTAAGATTTAGCTAGAGAAATCTTATAGGCTTGTTTGAAAACTCAGAAAGAGCTTATTTACCTTTTAAATCGATGCTTAATATTTTTTACATTGTCTTAAATACATAGCTTTTCTTTAGTGTTTACACTTAAAGAAACATTTTATAAATAACTCAGCTGGACATTACACTATGCACTGGGCTTTATTCTTACAGCTGAGAAGGACTTTACTAACTACCTGTGAAACAGAACATATTAACATTGAATTTTTTATTGCAATTTTAACTAAGGAGTTTAAGTCAAGGCAATTCTTGGGCATCTGGAGTTGGTAAAAACTGTACCAACTCCATAGAATTGCTAAAAATAAAAAAAAAATTAAAAAAAGAGAGAGATGGAATAAAAATTAATCAGGGAACTAAAGTTACCAGATAACATTGGCCCAATAGAGAGAACACATTCACAATGATACAAAAAGCTGTGTCTCACCTCTTTCTTTGACGGGGCTGTTGGCGGATTTAAATAATTAACCTGTGGGTACTATCAGCTCCCATAATCTCTTTGTGTGTACAAGGCTTGTGTGTTTTGGACGAGAATCGTCTGCGTGTATGTGTTCGAGGATCAACAAACAACCCCCGACTGAATGCATACACACGGACGTTTCTCGGGCGAAACGGGCGTTTGTCGCGTGTAGCATTCGGCGTCGGGGGTCGCGGGTCGAGACGTTACGAGCCTATAGACTCTCGGCAACACAAACTATTCTTCAGCCGACGAACAACCCCCAAGCAATCGGCTGTTAACCGCACAAATGTATGCAGTTGGTCGGGCACAATTCGTTGATCTGCCATGGCAGATTGATGAACAACGCCCTACCTAACACATACACACATGCGAGTATCGCCAGAAATGGCC